>CM063498.1:5035537-5055537 GCA_032207245.1 Pardosa pseudoannulata
AACTGACCATTGGGGCTACAGGCCAAGCCCTAAGGAAAGAGGTCTATCCAATTAGGACTTTACAATGCCCTAGCGGCCAATTTAGGGAATTTCCAAACAAAAAGGAAATTCACGCTATTTAGACTACAGAGACGGATTTTTATTTATATTTTGATCTAATTTTTTACCCAGTTGTTTACATATTTTTACGCAGATTTTTACTTATATTTCTACTGTTAGCTAATCTGCTTGTCCCGCCCCTACAATGAAGTGGAAACCCTCCGATGCTCTGATGTAGTAAAGGTCTTTGGTGACTAACACAGTATCTTGTTCTTCCATGACTGCAACCATCCCTCCTAGACTCCATTTTATTACATATACCTGTCTATATATGTGTATTTAACACTGTGCCTCCCTCCAGGAGTGCAAGCGCCCTGCACCATACAAATCTTTTTTCTGTATTTCTTGATAGCCTTGTACTGTTTATCGAGGGAATTGTCCTTTTAGAGGTGATTATGTCACGACGGTTCTGTTTTTTATTAATTCTAAATAAATGCTAAGTTTGTTTTTGGAGAAAAAGGACCTCATCCATGATACTGCATCACATACAATAAGGAGAACCCAATGTGTCATGCCAGGCAAATATCAGATGTGACAAAGTTATAAAAAATTATTTTATAGACCGCTCGGAGTCTATAATTGAAAAAGAAGCAGTTCCAAACCTTGAACTTTAACACTAGAATCGCGACAGTTGTCCTTTTAAACCAAAACTATTTTGTGTTTTCTTAAAATTTTCCCGATAGTAATAACAGAAATAACAATACTCATTAAAACACATTTATAACAACTTTATAGTGCCCTAGCGGCCAATTTAGGGAATTTCTGAACAAAAAGAAAATTCACGCTATTTAGACTATAGAGACGGATTTCTATTCATATTGTGATCTAAATTTTTTACCCAGTTGTTTACATAGATTCTTACGCAGATTTTTACTTACATTTCTACTGTTAGCTGATCTCTGTTTGTCCCTTCTCTATATTGAAGTGGGAACCCTCCGATGCTCTGATGCAGTAAATGTCTTTGGCGACTAAAACGGTACCTTGTTCTTCCAGGACTGCAACCATCCGTCCTAGACTATTTTATTACATATATGTGTCTATATTTGTGTATTTAACACTGTACAGCCCTCTAGGAGTGCAAGCCCCCTGTACCATACAAATATTTTTTCTGTATTCTATATAGAAAAGAATGCTATATTCGACCGTAAAAACCATCCATTATCAAAGATAAATTTCTTTAATTTATTTTCCTTTACAATGCATTTAATATCACCAGATTTTGTGACTTGGCTACATAATTGGCACCTAATCCAAGTCACGTGCCAGACACTTCCATTATACAATTTTTCTAAACCAGTAGAACCTAGAAACGACAAAGATGTGTAAGACGACAGATCCACTCTTATGTATAAATCTTACTCGAATCTTTTCATTACCTAAATATTGTTGACACGCTGGGCCGTTAAAAATGATTTTAACGGTATTAAAAGAGAAAATGATTAATGGAGCAGAGGCGATCAAGTCGAGCTTTAATGATCCAAGCTTATTTCACAACATTTCATCGCTGTCATCCCTGATGATTTATTCGGATCGCACGAACCCTTCAAAAAACATTTCGAACGTGATTTCGAAAGCTTTCAAAATCCTTTATAAACGAGAGATTTATTAAGAAGTGCATTTCGTTGTGATGATTAATGCAAATTTGAGTATTAATATTCTAGTAAAGGATATTTAATGTAATTTTTGCTACCAAAAATCTAATGTTAGCATGTGTTTTTTTATTTTTATTTTAAAAAATATGTCATTCTATAGACATTCTTTTAGATATCATTTGCAATCATTTCTGACTATATTTATTGAACTATATTTTAGAAATTTTTGCCACACATATGCATACATGATACATTTATGTAACATATATGTAATATATCAAAATTATAACTTTAATATTCTCAATATAATCAAAACTTTAATATTTCTTTAAAACCTCTTTTCTCCCACTCTAATACCTTTAAATCTTTTTCTCAGCCTCTAAATTGTTTAATAAAAGGAGTATTTTCCACTTAACATTCTCCCAAAGCTTACTATCCTAAAAATGTAAACTTTCTGTCAATTCAGCACGTTTTCCAGCTGTTGCCGGCAAACGGTTTCGCGTTTTTGCTGATATTGCATTTAAATCGCTTATTAAGTGGATTTTTTTACCGTGGGAAAATTCAGTCTTCGCTCTTGGATGCACCTCTTTTCGATCAGAGTCACATCTGTGGCCTTTTGTAGCAGCTCTGAAATAAATTTTCAATTAGACTGGTGCCGTTCTCTTCAATGTCGGTCCGACTGCATTTTTATTACTGCTAGCTGTTGAGCTTTCTCTGTTGTCAAGGAGTTTTAAAAGAAATAGATTACATATAGATATTTGATATGAATTTTCGGGTACACTTATAAATGCACATATCTGTATAATATATGTGTGTATGTGTACATATGTCTGTCTGTATGTATGTATATATATGTATGTATGTATATATATATATATATATATATATATATATATATATATATATATATATATATATATATATATATATATATATATATATTACTCTTATGTGAAGTAGACATCACACCCATCATAAAAGTGCCAAAACTACCGTTGCGTATGCAACACACCCACACATTTGTCCAAAAAGGGTTAGTACTGATTATTAAATTTATTTTCTTTCTAATCACTTCTGCTTAACTTTACGTGTTTCACTTGATATTTTGAAATCCATTTTTAACTACCTTCTTTGACTAACTAGATATCTAAAATTTTGCACATAGGTTCAATTCCAGTGACAATGCAATGTTCAATCATAAAAAATTAAAATGGAAAAAGAAATAAAACAATTTGTCAAATGCTAAGAGTACTTGGAACAATCGCAGATATTTTAAACTAGTACTGCCATCTATTTCCAAGCAGCATAACTAAAATCTCAAATAAAATTTTTACTTACTAGTTCATTTTTATAGCTTATCTTGTTAACCAAAGCAATACTCTAAAATATATTTTTTATATTTTACCTGTATCACTTGTTTACTTGTAGCCCAGTGGTGTTGGGGTAGCGCTTTGAGTTCCAGAGACATAGTTCCGAGATTGAATCCTCGGGTTGTGCAAGGTTTACTCAGCGTTTTATCCCTTTAGTGGTTAGACAAATTGAGGACCAAGGATACTTGGAAACTAAACACTGGGAGTTCCGCGTAAGGTTGACTACCTAACCGGGACATATACTTCCCATCCCATGGTCCTTGTCTCGGAAATGGAGACTGACACCTTAGGTGCTGTCCCCCTAAGGGTTGTTGTGCCTAGGTTTGGTTTGGTTTGGAGCACTACGGTCTACTGTTTTGCACACGAGGGCTAATGAGACCGGAACCTACAGCTTAAAGCCGTGTACTACCTGTAACCAGCCACCCACCCGAAGTCGGGTGTAGGGTGTTGTATTGCTGGTTCGGTCTGGCCGTCCGGCAACAAAGCGTTACGCAGGGTCCAAGTCAGCATTAAGCCAAGCAAGCAAGCCCTTAATATTTAAAATAACAAAAGAAAGAAAAAAATAAATATATAAATGTAGAAAATCTAGACTAATATGTACAACTAATACAGTTTAAGAAAGTGTGGGGGATACTCCGCAGGAGTCCTGCCCAGGTTAAAAGTCCGGTTGACCCGGTGTAATACTTGAAACTTTCTGACATGAGAGCAGGTGTTTGCGAGTTAAGCGATATCTGCACAGGGCAGTTGTGATGGCCATTTGTGAAGGGGTACTTTGACCCTTGCGGTGTGGTATTAGATTAAATTCATGACCGCACGATGGCGCCTTGGTTAGCGGTGAGACAGTCAACCAGGCTCCCGGCCTTCCTTATCAGTATCGGGTTTTTGATTAGGCTCTCTGCCCAGAGTTCCTTGGATCTGTCAGAGGGTTTCTTAAGATGCAAGTCATGCGTCAGAGACAGCTTAAAGCCGATTCCGAAAGGCTACAAACATCCATGCTCGTAGTGGGATTCGAGCCCGCGAACTCTGTTTCCGAAGATCAGTGCTCTACCATTCGGCCATCGACTGTTGCGCCTAGGAGTTTAATTTTTAGGATTTTTTACTTGTATCACTGTGAGGACATTTTTTAAGATGTTAAAATCATAGTTATTTTTTTTTATCTAGTTTTAACTATTCCTACACATCTGTTTTTTTTTCTGTTTTAGCTATTTTGCTTTTTTTTTAATTTAAGACTAATACATCAAAGTATAACACCGTAGAAATGCGACCGTCTCAAATCAAGACCTCTTTCTTATCGACAATGTTGTTCCTAAGCTGCCTCCACTTTTTCTCGAGCTCAAAGCCTGTTTTGTGTATTCGCTGTAATGGAGATAATAAAAAGCTTAGAGGATTTTTAAAAATATCGCCAAAAGTTAATCCCATTGGCACCGTGTTAGAGTTGTTCTTGTGCCTACTGTGCATATCTACTTCAGCAGTTTTCGAAAAAAAGGTCGCGACCTGCCCGGCATTGGTAAGTCTGCCTAAGAATTATTCCCAGGATACATCAGAAGCGATTGCCTTCGAAATATCTTTGCATGTTTTTAACTAGCATCACTAAAGATATTTGTCCTTTTATTCGCATTGTATAATTTTTCAGATAGTACATGGTTAAATTTGTATAAGATGCATTACTAAAACACACAAAAATGAAAATGTTTTTTTTAATAATGAAATCACAATTTAAACTGAATAGATACGAATCAAAAATGTTTTATAAAAACTTTTAAGATATATTTATTTAAGTACATGTATGTCTTAATGTATATGTTTTTACTTCTTTATTTTTCTGTAAAACTAGCATATAGCAAGTCATATGATGGGATCAGTAAAATATTTAATTTTCCAGAATTATATAATACTCTATGAGGCAGGTATATAGCTTGTTTTTTAGCTGAGAATTTCTTTCAACAAAAAATGATCGATTAAATTTAAAATTATCACATATGTACCTAATCTGTTATTTAAGCCAAATTTAAAAGAAAATTATATACGTAATATCTAAGTTGAGTGATAAAACGTATGAAAATAATCAGTTGATATTTAAATAATTAAAATAAATGAATAAATGAGACGGTTAAAGGAATAAAGTCATAATGCTACAGAAAATGCAATTTTTTATCTATTACATGATAAACTTAATAATATGCTCTTAAAATGGGGCTTGAAATAATGGCTCTAAAAGCTCTAAAAGGGGGAAGGGGTCGATTTCGAACGTTTTAAAGAAGACAGTATTTTTTTTTTCGCTGTGATATGAAGCATATTTATACCAATTTATTTTAGAATATGATCGATAATTTAGTAGAAGATAAACTATACTCGCTTTGAATTTTGCTAACCCTACCTCATCTATAGAACCCAATATGGATGCTTCAATCCATTCCAGATCCAATCATTTAATAATTTCGAGGACAGACGGACAGATAACTTATTCTATTATTATATAGAGGATGATTTTTATTTAAGAACGGAGTTCTTTAAAAAATAAAGTGGGTCGCGGCCCCAATTGGGGTTGAGGGACGTGCGACAGGTGTCTTTGAAAATTTGAGCAATTTTGATATTTCTTTGACTTACAATAATTTTTAAACTTCCAAATCACACCCTAAAATCAGACAAAGACAATACGAAAATGTTGTGATGCTTTTTTGTAATTGCTACGTTACTTTTATTTATTTGCATGTGACTCTGTGACACGACAATTTTATCTTTAACAACGATAAAATAAAAGTGTCGATCAAATTTAAAGAATATTTAAAAAGTACTTGGTCCTGTGAAATTGACTATTTACCAAGATTTGACAGTTTAAAATAAACAGGCAAATCCTTCCCTTTGCACTCAATCATTGCATATGGGGTGTTAGAGGTAAGTGGAATTTATTTATAGTGACCTATCAAATGGTTACAGCCAACAGCGGTCAAATTGATTGGTGAAAAGGGGTTAAATCGACAAAAAAAATTTGACTTTTTAGGAAAAATATATATGAAAAGGAAGTCAGTTCTGAACATTTTAAAAGAATACGCTTAAAAAATTTTCAATATTAACAGGAGTTATAAATAAAAGCGTATCAAATATTTATTGTAAACAAATTGAAATTCATAAAATTAACTTGATTTTTCTCAAATTGTGTATTTTTCATGTAACGCACAAGGTATTTGAATAACTTTTTAATATTCTTTCATGAAAATTTTTACAGGTTATATATAAATTAATTTTCATCCCATTGAACCTAAATTTTCTTGTATATATCCCAAATATGCCTTTTTTATGATACTTAAATTTTTAAGGAAAAAAATAACTTTTTCAAATATTTTTAAAAAATATATGCATTTTTAATACATACTAATTTATTTTTAAAGTTACTTTGAGATATTGTAGTAGGTTTTAAAAGTTTGCCTTAGACTTAATTATATTTCTAGTAATTGTCATATCATTTCTGTTAACAACAAAGTGTCTTACTTAACTTTCTAAAAAAAATATTTATATTTGAAAAATGAATGCGATGTGTGTGAAAAGATAATTTCTTCTAATCATGTTAAAAAAAATTATGTTTGCAAAACTAGTAATTTTTAATGTATGAGAAGTTGAAAATCATAATCTGTTTACATTTTTTCGACTTTTAAAAATCGTATCACTCCTTAAATGTATTTTTTTTTTAATGTAAGCGTTTTACGTTATTTTCTTATGTTTGGATTTTAACTATAAATTTCAATAATTTATATAAAAACAAAACTTGATTTTATAAAAAACAAATTATACTTTTATAGCATTTCCTCTTCCCTTATTTTAAATATATTTTAATCCTGTTCATAATTTTTACAGAAAACATTTTTTTTTCGGTCCTAGATGTGCATAATTCGAACTCTTCTTACATGTTACTTTTTACGTAATTACTACCAATAAAGGTCAAGGGTTTCTAGAAAAAATTTAAAAATATTTGACTTTCTACTTCAGTAGTCAAACCGGAAACAGAAAAAAGCGGTTAATTAAAGCGGAAATTAACCGCTTTGGCACTTTTAGTGTTAATAGACAGATTATAGTTAATATTTGAATTTACCCAAAACATTGAATATATCTGAATAAACATTGAATATCTAAGTTCGTTACTGAAATTTTCTATGGCTTGGAAGAGAAAATTAAAGTTAATGCTTTATTACTCTAATAGTACTTTGCAGTCCAAGTAAAGAAAGACAGTTTTATTCAAGTATGTGATGGATTTTTGCAATGCTTATGGCTTCCTCAAAAAGCAAGCAACCAAGCATGATTGGTTTAATCTTACTGTCTACTTTTTCTACACGATGGCTAATGAGACCGGGACCTACTGCTTGAGGCCGATTCTGAACGGCTACGAACAACCATGTCACAGTGGGATTCAAACCGACGAACCCCTGTTCCGAAGTCAGCGCCCTAACCATTCGGCCAACCATAAATGAAAAATGGTAACAAGCTGATAGTTGCAGTTGTACGTAAGGAAAGGAAACACCGAAATTTCAAATTAAAAACAATACAGGGTACAGATGCATTATAGACGCCGTGTTTTTTGTCGCCAAATATTTGGCGATTTTACGGGCCGATGAGTGGGTTGGTGTGTTTGCCCTGACTTTGGTGGTGGGGCATGGCAGCTCTAAGGTGTTCTTGTACCCCATTAGTGCACGTGATTTCTGACGTCAGTACCCGGCACTATTCGAGAAATTTGTATCTTAGTTGTTCTTTTGGTTTACAGTAGCCTAGGTCAGGTTGTATTTTTTTTTCGTTCTTATTTTTTGGGATTTAGTTAATTCAGTTATGATGGGTGAAGTTATTTCGGTTCTTACATTTTTAAGATAGTTAAAAAGTATCAGGATATTCTAAATTAAACAAGATGCTTTGGTTTGGAACATTTTTGTTTTGTTCTTATTTTCTGGTATTTAGTAATGTAATTATGGTGGGAGTAGATATTTCGGTTCCATTCTAAACTCCAAGTGTGTGAGAACAATGGTATTCCAAATCTGATGTTTTTTTTTGTAAAGGATTAGTTTAAAAAACTTTTACGGGGGGGTAGGAGTGCTAAAGAATGTTTGTTCCACTACCCTTTCCAGTTTTCATCTGTTATTAAATTTATTTTCCATTTCTTTTATTACAAGGGGGGGTTGAGGGGAGAACCACCCCTCACATGTTAGATTTTTTATAATATTAGTGCTTATTAAAATGCTATATATTGTGTTTATTCTGATGATATATATCATAAATATTACTAATCTGTTATTTATTTTTAAATAGCGTAAAAAATGGTAATTATTATGCTAATTTTGTTTTAATAATGTTTTAAATTGTTAATCTATTTTTTTTTTCTTTTAAATTTTAGTTTTGTTAATGTTGTGTTTCAAATATGCCATGTGACCACCGCCATTTTTTTTGTGATCTTTCAGAAAACGCGTACCGCCGCATGTTTTTCTACTTGGCGATTTTTCAAAACACGCGTTTTTCTGTTGGTCGTCAAAAAAAAAAAAAAAAAAAAAAAAAAAAAAAAAAAAAAAAGAAAAAAAAAGACATGGCGGACGGGACCGGCGTCTATAATGCATTTGTTCCCAATACAGTTTGTTGAGGCATCTCGTCTTTAGCTCTTTTGTCGCCAAAACGTCTAACACTGTAAATCTCGAGTGAACCAGGGAATTAGAATATTAAGAATTAGTCACAGTTACGTAAAAAGTTATGTAATACTAGTTACGTTAAGCAGGACTTTGGTGTAAGCGAAATCGCCAAAATGACAACAGTTAAAAAAGAAACAAAGATATCTCTCCAAAGGATGTAATTTTAAGAATATAACCGTCAGATATTCATTTTAGAATATAATTTATAATTAAGCTTATCTGGGATTAAAATAACAATAGATATATTTATATACACAAATATAAACCCATACAGATATAAGCATTAATAAATCAGGGCATAGATATTTGTTATCGGTTTTGAGGACAAATTTTTGAAATACACGAAAATAAAACCCGATTTTCTGCGGTTATTGTGTTATGGAGACAATTTCTAAGAATTCGATAAACGGAAAAACAGGAACCGAAAATGGGTCTTTCTAAAATGTTCCAGAATAAGGAAGGGGAAACACCTCTCTATCTACGAAAATGAAAAATTCGATTACAGATTTCCTTTACTAACACTTTCATTTACTTGAAAATGACTCGAATAGATGCGGCGTTTCTATTTTAGTGTTATCTCATCTATTTCGATTTCAAAAAAGTAGAATTTTTCCTTTTAAATATCGGTTTTTTTGGGGGGGGGTGCTGAAATGATGTCATTTTGGAGTATGAGAGATAATTGAAATCGTAACTTCTTTTCTTTGAGGTCGTAGAGCAATTTGCGGAGGTATTGGTCATAAAATCTCATTCAAAGGTGGCACTGATGAAAAAAAGTTTGATAAGTCAATTGAATTTTTACTCTTATTTAATTCGCTTTGCATGTCTAAATATATTTTAAGTTCCTTATTAAGTAATTCATTTCAAGTTCCAGTAACAAGTAGTTAATTTCAAATTCCACTAACAAGTAATTAATTTCAAGTTAAAGTAGTGAGTAGTCTTATTTGAGATCGCTAAGCCAAACTTATTGATCTCAAATAAGATTAGATTTTTGCATACTGATGTACCTATGACGACCTTACATGAATTAATCATAAACCTGCATCATTAAAGATGAATTAAGGGAACGGGTCGCTTTTAACCCTTGGATTCTGGAATATATTTGAGAAAAATGTGCAAAAAACTGTTCATTTTTGTTCGTCATCATCATCACTATCCTCAAAATGTTAAAAAAGATTATATTTGAAGGAAAAATTACTATTTTCCGTATTTTCACATACATGGAAAATGTTACTAGATTAAAGCAATTTTTGATCAAATGACAGCAAAATATATCAAATGAGCGTGTGGATAATGAATCACAAGATCATGAGTAAACAGCGAAACTCAGCCACGTAAAAGTGTTATATAAGAATAGTTATGCGATTTTGGCGTATGCGAAGCTGCCAAAGTTAAGGAAATTAGAAAAAAAACAGATATCTCGAGAAAGGTTGCAATTATAAGGATAGAATTACCAGAAATTTATTTTAGATTGCTATTACAATTAAGTTAAAATATAATTACATACATGTCAGGTTTAAAAATGGGGGTTAAGAATTAAGCGAGTTATAATTAAAAATATTTGGAACTCTTTAACAACAACTTGAAGAAAAACACACCCTCGAGTGGAACTATACAGAGTAAAAAAGATGACGCTGAAGAAGATAAGAAGATTTTGTTTTGGTAAGCAACGCCAAAAAGACACTTCTGAACGGGAAATTGGGCTGGTAACATCCTCCACACTTGTCGGCCCAAAATGTGAACAAAGGATAACTAATGGCGTAGCCATAGACAAAAGGTTTACAATAAAGAAATTTTTATATACGAACTAATATGTGTCGAATATGAAAGCCATCAGAGAAAATTTCCTCCCCCCTAGAGGCATGGTTTGGTTTGGAGCGCTACAGCCTACTTTTTACAACACGAGGGCTAATGAGACCGGGACCTACTGCTTATAGCCGATTGCTACGACATCCATGCCATAGGGGGATTTGAACCTACGTCAGCACCCTAACCATTCGGCCATCGTTTGGCCCCCCTAGAGGCATGAGTTAATAGCACTGGGTAGCCCTGATAGTGGTACACAGACTCATTATAAACATCCTATAATTGCAAATGTTTTTCCATTAAGTTTTTACAACACATTGAAGAAGATTACTAGTTGGTGGATAATGTGAAACATTTCATTCCTACTCTATTCGATTTTCAACTTGTTTACTTAGATTGATAGGTGGAAAAAAGAAACTGGAGAAAGGAAAACTTGCAAACTTTTCTACTGGGCTGGGAACGAGAGAACATTTGAAATTGTTGTGTGTAGTTTTTAACCTCTTGACTGTAGCGGTTGAACTCAGTTCGGCAACGTATATGAGCCCATTTTGGAATGCCCGACCCAGTGGCATACGCAGAATTTTTTCAATGGGGGGGTTCATAATTCTAAAAACTAATAGCCCCCATATTTTCTAATAAAATTTTTATTTTTGCCATTTTTCTGAGCTCAAGGGGAGTGTTTAAACCCCTAAACTCCCCCCTTGCGTACGCCCCTGGCCCGACCTGAGTTCGGGCAAAAGAGAAAACGATATTTCAATTCATTGAAGCCCGAAATCGGTTAGTCCAATGCATATTTTATTTGCCATTTTCCCCAATATAATTTCCCCCTCGGCAGTTTCGTGCTATTTATCGCTATCAGTTGACGTTAAATTAGAAAATATTGATAAGTTGGTTACAGTAACAAAATAAATGAAGATATATCGAACCGAAATAAACCGATATTTTTATAGGTTCAGTTCCGACCAAAATAACGGGGTATTTTTTTGTTTGATTTTCAGTTCAGTTCCAGTTCGAAACCCTGGTTTATAGTACCACCTATTTGTCCTCACTGCACTAAATCACTTTGTATGTGTGCTTGGCTGTATATATAATTCCATACAAATTTCGTACATCTGATGCCATGCATCTTTAATAGATATTCTGCCACGTTTTCACCTTTTTCTGACCTTGGCGAAAATAAAACTTCGTCTATGTCTTCTCGTGATTATAGAGATCGCTCCGATAAACGAAACGAAGTATGTTGAATGTGTTGTCGTTTTAAGGAAGGAAAACAACGTCGTAACCATTTCGTGTTCCTCCGAATCGTAACTCAAAAGAAGTGTACCACCGAATTTTGTAGGGTTTCCCCTTTCCCTTAAGAACTTTACGCGGGATATTCCACTCTTGCGGCTTCACCTGATTAAGACGAGAAGAATGGGTTCGAGAACATTCTATTTCTTATTCTTCGTGGCTCATTAAGGTGGAATCTATTCCCAGAGTTTTAAATGAAGCAAAGATGATTGATATAAACTAAACTTTCAATATTCGAGAGGGTGATAGCGGCCAAAATTTTACGCGATATGAACAAATAAATCTTCAATATATGTATAATATTAATAAGCACAAATATAAAAAGTCATTTTAATTTCTTTTTATTTAAAAATAAAGTCCCTAAATATTTAAATATTTTATTTGAGTTTTTAGTTATGCCGCTTGTAAGTAGATGGCGATACTAATTTACAATCTCTGCAATTCTCTCTGGATTTCAAGTAGGCTGAACAGCATTTTGTATTTACCAATCTAATTGTTTTATGATTCAATATTGTCACCGGAATTGAGCCTATGTGCAAAATTTCCAATCTCTAGCTAGTTAGAAAAGTACGAGTAGTTAACATGTGTGTTAGTTGGTATTTTGTAATCAAATTTTAAGCTATATGAAAACAATTATTTTAGTCTCTACCAGACATAATCTACAATAACATCTGGCAAAAATGTTAAATTTTTATTACTACTTTATTTTTATATTTATATACGAGGGTTGGAACGTTAATAGTGGCAACACTGCTATAAAAACTCTACGCAACAAAACGAAAGAATGTCGCGTATACCACAAGTGAGTTATATACCTACCTTACCTCTCATCAAAAAGACTCGTCCTTCCTACGTCATACGCAAGCGGAGTGACGGAAAGAACTGATCCTTGTATTAGCTTGCGGTCTAAAGGAAGTTTTCAAAAGAAGACCAACGAAGTCGGATAAAAACTGAATGTGCCAGAGGTCTTACCGCACTACAATGTCATCGAGGGCTTCAAGAAGCTTACAGAACTGTAACAAGATGGGTAAAAGCTTTCAATGAAGGCCTTCAAAATGGGGCAGACATGCATCGGCCAGGTCGTCCTAGTGTCGGAGAATCAGAAATGCAGGCTGTTTCCGCACTAATAGACAGTGACGCCAAACGATTCGTGTGCTGGTCCGAAAGACAGGATTTGCCCATAGGACTGTGCCACACATTCTGAGAGAATTCCTGTGCATGAAAAATAATTGCATCACGATGGATTCCGCATCATTTGACGGAAAAGCAGAAATGACTACGATACGATTCTGCTCGAAACCACCTGGAACTCTATAAGCGTGAAGGAGGGACATTTTAAGCAGTATCATTACGTTGAATGAGACTTGGGCCAGGTCTAAGCCCTTGTGACTTTGACGTAATTCCTAAGATGAAAGAATCCATGCGTAGTATTCGCTTGAGAACTGTTCCAGAGATTCTTGAGGCAATAGAACCATCATCAAAAAAGGCTCTGGCTTCCACATCGTTGGCAACGTATTACACAACGATGGCGACTGTATTGAGTAACTAAAATATTGCGACATGAATCACTTTTGTATGCCATGTAAATAAATAATTGCCACTATTAAAGTTCCAACCATCACACATTAATACTGTCAAATTTTAAGCTTACCTGCATGGAATGAAACATCTCAAATTTTCAAGCAGAAAGACGAAATTTCCGGAACCATGTAGAAATTGGACCTCAGTGGATCATACACATTTCGATTTTAAACTAG
This sequence comes from Pardosa pseudoannulata, assembly GCA_032207245.1. NCBI lineage: Eukaryota > Metazoa > Arthropoda > Arachnida > Araneae > Lycosidae > Pardosa > Pardosa pseudoannulata. The sequence goes on from CM063498.1 coordinate 5,049,109, forward strand.
GAAAGCGAGTAAGAACCGAAAAAAACCAAAGGTAATTTTTTTTCTTTTCTCCCTTAGCTTATGCTAGAATGCAGGAAGGAGTCATAATATCGGAGATTTAAATAAGAGTAAGGATCAGGAAATATTCTACCTTTTTTATTTTTATATTTCGATAGAAGCAACCAAACAAAACAAGTAAAACAAAGCAACGCTAAGCCAGGTAAAGTCAGCAAAGCAGAGCCAAGCCAGCAAAACAAAGCAAAGCAAGTCAGAAAAGCAAAGCAAGTAAAGCAAAGCTAGTAAAGCAAAGCAAGCAAAGAAAAGAAAAGCCAGCAAAACAAAGCCATCAAAACAAAGCAAATCAAGCCAACCTGGTTTGGAGCGCTACGGTTTACTTTTTGCAACACGAGAGCTAATGAGACCTGGACCTACTGCTTAAAGCCGATTCCGAACGGCTACGAACATCCATGCTACAATGGGATTCGAACCCACGAACTCCGGTTCCGAAGGCCAGCACCCTAACCATTCGGCCGTCATTCGGCAAAAGCAAGCCAGCAAAACCAGCAAAGCAAAGCCATTAAAGCAAAGCCAAAAAAGAAAAGCCAGCAAAACAAAGCAAAGCAAGCCAGCAAAGCAAGGGCAAAGCAAAGCCAGCAAGCAAAATACAACGGCAATAAATTTACGAAAGGAAATATTCCACAAGAAGAATGTACACGGATAAAAGTTATGACATTAAAAAAGAATAGAATAGGATTAAGTCTTCTAAAAGTTTAACACGTAAGAGAATTTACTTTACGCTGAGCCAGCTTGATATAGCCATAGAGCAGCAACTTTCTACTGATTCCAGTCATCACAACAGCGACCCATAACGGCTACAAAGCAGCTGCTGACCTACGAGAGGTCCGTCATGGACCAAGCCTATTGTGGTCAACTCCAGTAAGGAGCAAACACTACAGAGGTAAGCTTAAGACTACCAGGGAAGACGCTAGAGAAAGATGACTCGGGTGCCCCCGGGTTCGTGAAGCTCATACACGACTAAAGGATCCGTGACCCTAGGGGATAATTTAAATCTAAAGGTCTCTAGTTTCCCATTACCAGAAAAAATACTAGTCTTTGAGAGTGATGTGCAAGCGAGGAGATGTTCAACATACATAACCTCACCATTACAGCAAAAAGAATAGTCAGGGCTATCAACAGTTTGCAATCTGTGAATATGTGTATGTAATCAGCTATGCATTGTAGCTAGACAAAAGGCAGCTACGTTGCAGCCAAGGGAAATCTCAGGACTATCGACAATTTGGAATCTGAAGATTTTTTTTTTTTTTTGGTTTTGGTTTTGGAGTGCTACGGTCTACTTTTTGAAACACGATGGCTAATGAGACCGGGACCTACAGCTTAAAGCCGATTTCAAACGGCTACCAGCATCCATGCCATAGTGGGATTCGAACCCACGAAATCTGGTTCCGAAGGCCAACACCCTAACCATTCGGCCATCGTTCGGCTTGGAATCTGAAGTAGATGTAACCAGTCAGGTAATGCAGCTAGACAAATGCAGCTACTGCGCAGCTTCTGGGGTAGTCGGAGAAATTATAGATGTTACTTTTGCAGAATTTATCTTTAGGGGGCATCATTACTCGTTTCCAAAGCATTCCATAAGCTACATGTGCTACCAAGGTGATAGCAAACGAGTAACAGCTTCCCAGGTGAGATCTTTTTGAGAATGGAAGTAATAAAGATAAAATAAATTTTTAAAATATAACGAAAGATTGGTATTAAAACAATTATGCTAAAAAATGCGAATTCCTCAAAAAGACTTAAAAGTGAATCTTGACAAATATAAGTCAAATATTCCATCGATCTTTTTTTTTCCCCGAATTAAACCGTAATCCCGTTTGACATTTTTGTCCGTGCCGACACTGTTTATTTTCCTCTCTGCTCTTTCATTTAATGATGTAGTGAAAAAGAGAAAATTCAATATTTGATATTCCAACGGTCGAGCAGAAGAAGTCATTTCTGTTCCGAGAGGATCAGAATGGAGTTATTCCATGTTCCCATTCACATTCTGGAGAGGTCAGATTTTTTTTTTTTTTTAAATCAGATTTCTCTTTCTCGGTAAATTTCGGTTTCGAATTTTACGAGATGAAATCATTTTTTGGTACACTTCCTGTTAAATGAAAGAACAGTCTCGAAACGACTTGAAAAAATGTACAGTATTTTTCATAATGCTTTCAGTATACCTTCAGTAATACAGTATCTTTAGTACTTTTATATAATAGATGATTATTTTTCTGGCAAATTCACTACTTTTTGTGCTTTAAGAAGGTCATATATATACACATATATACACACACTCATATATATATATATATATATATATATATATATATATATATATATATATGTGTGTGTGTGTGTGTATATATATGTGTGTATGTATACACACACATGTATACACACACATATATACATACACATATATATATACACACATATATACATATATACACACACATATATATACACACATATATATATACACACACATAAATACAAATATATATATACACATATATATATACTCACACATATATACACATACGTACACACATATATACACATATATATAGACTTACGTACACACACATATATATATGTAATATATCAAAATTATTACCCTCAAAATATCTATGTAAGATTCTCATGTTACCCTTTCTCATTCATACCTAATTTCCCAGCTATAAAATGTCAGAGTTAAAGGGCAGAGTTAAAGGGCATCTACTCACCCGTCTCCCTAAACTTACACTAGAATAGTGCTACTTTTCTGTCCACTGGCCACTTTTTCCAGCAGTCCCAGGAAAATAGTTTCACTCCTCCAATGTCTAAATTGCTGCATATGTGGTTTTCAAACTTACCTAAATAACCCAAATTCTAGACTGCCAATAACGTTGAGTAATCTCTTGATCTCTTTGGAAACCGTTTGCTATCAAATTTTACTTCATTCTGAAGCTTGAAATCAATAGCTTTACCTTCATACACTTACTACAATGAATAACAAAACAAAATTTAAACAGAATCCACGAAAATGGTTTTCGAAAATTCACTCTACCTTTAATGGCACAAGTGTGCTGAGATTGTTTTCGAACTTTTCGGATCGTTCTAGAACGAAATTGAAATGCTAATGGATTAAATTTCATTCATTTCCTTCCTGGATTTAACAGACCCGAAAGGCTTCGAGCATTTCCACGAATCGAACGTCTTCATTAGATGACCATTGTTAGACGAATGGGATAATACATTCGGAACGCTTAAGTGTGCGGCCATAAAAGAAACCAAAAACGGGAGAGGGTGGGTCTCGGGGAGAAGCCAAGTAATAGAATTGGAATTGACTGGAAGAGTATCGATGATATTTAGAAGTAACGATTAATTGTTTGCTCGTTAAAGTGGGGCTTATTTTAAAATGGAGAAATGTTCCAAAAGAATAATTATTCTAGTTTATTGAATTCGTAGCCAGGATGTGTGTATACATTTATATTTACACAGATTGCATGTGTATTTTAATTCATTGTCTATGGATGCATAGATATTAAAACTAACCTCATCACAGTCAGCCTTGGGTCTGGGTATTTATTTCAAGAACTCAAACAATTTTTTTCTACTTTTATATTAAACTAGTAAAATAAAAAAAAAAAATTAAAGTAAAATGTGTTAATTCATAATAAAGAAAAATATTGCTTATATAAAATTTTTAACTAACTAAAAAAACAAGAAAAGCAAAGTAATTTTTTAAATCGCTATTATTTATCAAGAAAAGTGATGCTTTGGTTTGGTTTAGAGTGCTACGTTCTACTTTTTACAACACGAGGGCCAATGAGACAGGGACATACAGCTTAACGGCTCCGAACATCCATGCCACAGTGGGATTCGAACCCACAAACTCTGGTACAGAAGGCCAGCACCCTAACCAATCGGCCATCGTTCGCCCAAGAAAAGTGATAAATATGCACTAAAAAATAAAAATAAGTTTTTAGTTACGCCGATAGATGGCGATACCAGTTTAACCCTTTCGCGACGGGAAGAGCAAACGCGAGCTTTCCTGAGGACGGCAGTCACTTTCGCGAGTGAGTATCCTGAGCCGGAGGTTTTTTTTTTTTTTGCTATTAAACCTAAATTCATAAAATTAACGAAGTAGCAACACGTTATTTAATAATGTTGCGTAAAGTATTTAAACGGAATGTGATTTATATTATTAGTTTATAGATACTTTATTTACTTAAGCTATTTCTTATTTAAATATATATTTTAAACCTTATTTTCATTCTTTACTCACTATTTGATGACTTAACAGTACAACACTGAATACTATGTTATTTAAAAAATTTTGTATGAAAAATTTAAAAAACAGATCTACACACAATCCTATGTTACAGTCCTTGCACTTTTAGTAACTCATTTACCGTTTTGTAGGATTTTTCCGGGAATATGAAAAAACGAAGCATCGTCCTCATCTTTGTTAGAAATGTCCTCCTCATCATTGGAATCACTAGATCCATTATGAACAGAAAGAACAATAAGAATATATTATAGTGTCACTATTATTACTATCCTAATCTGTTCATATTTTGAGTCATTTCAGCTATTTCAAGCTCAGTTAAACACTTTCGACACTTCGAAAATCTAACAATAAAAAGAGAAAAAGAATTAAGTCTGTCAGATCTAATTCTCCACCAAAAAACTGGACTGCAAACCGACATACACAACGCTTTAGCAAAAATAAAACTCCCTAGCTTACATAAACAAAAACTACGTGCGAATTTAAAGATCCGTCATAAAACACGTCATTCGGAAACATTCCTTTCTCCTGAAGTTTATATAATCAAAATCCACGTGTATGTGTATTATACTAATCTCAAATTGAGCACAAGGTCAAATCTACATGTATCTAAATCCATATGGACATACAATGCTATCTTGTGTCAAAAGTTATAGTTTTTAAAATGCTCCAAAACACTGGCACAAATATGTTACTGTCGGGGGTGAACGAGAAAACGCTCTGGCACGCCAGCGTATCGGCCGGGAAGTGAGTGCTTTTCTTGTTGGCCCGTATACGTGACAGTAGGCGCGAAAGGGTTATTTTTTTTTTCAATTGAAATTCCAAGTACAGTAAACACCTTTTGCATTTACTACGCAGATTTTATTTCTTTTCTTCCAATTGTTTTTTATGACTGATTACTGTATTGTCCGGAATTCAACTTATATGCAAATTTTCAAATCTCTAGATAATACATAGGAAAGTAGTAGTAGCAGTAGTTAGAAACTTATTTCAAAATATCAACTGACACACAGGAAGTTAAAAAAATTTTGGAAACCGTAATATTTATTATCCTTGAACTGGGAATTCTTTTGCGAATTTTTAAAAAAAATCAATGTACTTATAAAAACATAAATACCACTGATCAACACCATTAACATTGATTAGAAATTATAACAGATATGCTGTATTAAATTTCTACATGTCGGCCACATTTATTGGCAAAAGTATACTACATAAATAAAATTTAAAATATCTTATTTTTGCGAATTACTACTCTGCTAGTCCTAGAATTAAGATAAATTTTGCATTTAAAAAAATAGGGAAAATATTAAAGGTAAAGAATAATCTACCAAATAAAATACATATGTATATTTGAGCAAAACGTGCTAAAAACGGAAATTTTTTTAATCTTTAATTTTGTTCGTTGTTATCATCAAAATGTTAGGAAAAGATTATTTTTCAAAAAAAAAAAAAAGTTTAAGAAATAACTACGATTTTCAATATTTTGACATCTATGGGAAATGTTAAGGAATTAGTTATATTTGCTCAAATGACAGCAAAATGAATCCAATATCATAATTTCCTGGATAAATATAGTAAACTAATAAAACAATATTATTATCTCTTCAATTGTACTAACTTTCATGTTCCACAGATTCCTTTGTATTTCACAAATCCTTTACAGTATCAGAGAAATAGCGACAAATGGCTCGAAAAAGTATATTTATTATAAAGATGGCAAATTAAATATTATGCATTAAACGAACCGATTTCGAGCTTCAAGGAATTTTGGTTTGGTTTGGAGCGCTACGGTCTACTGTTTTGCACACGAGGGCTAATGAGACCGGGACCTACTGCTTAAAGCCGATTCCGAACGGCTACGACCATCCATGCCATAGTGGGACTCGAACCCACGAACTCCGATACCGCTCAAGGAATTAAAATACCGTTTTTACTCTTGCCCGAACTTAAGTCGGGCTTTCCAAAACATGCGAACTGATGCCCATTTTGCCAAGGAGTTGAGGAAATTATATGTAAAATCAAAAAAGACTAAAATTTCGTTGCATATTTTAAGTACTATCACATTAAATACTTTAAATATTTTGATTATTTTAGAAAGTAACTATAAACAGTGGAAT
>CM063498.1:5065537-5068037 GCA_032207245.1 Pardosa pseudoannulata
CGTCTTCAAAAGCCAATGAATCGATGAGAGCATCGGCACGTGACCGGTAACCGCGATCCCTCCTGATTTTTGGACCATCCGTCACACGTCGTCACTGCTCGAATTCGATCGAGCCCCGACAATTCACCAATTCTATTTAAACGTTTTTAATGATCGGGTTACAAGGCCGAAGTGAAAGAAGAGGAGGAGAATAATCGAATTATAGAATATCTGACTTTTACATGAGGTATTTAATTGAAAGTCGGCGCTCACTTCATTTATTATTCTATAAAAGACTGACTACCTGTCGTAGAAAAAATGGTTTGCTTCAATGAAATTTGAAAGGATCGTTAGTAATATTGAATAACCTCGTCCTAGAGTATATTATTTGTCTAGCTTAGTGGTTCTCAAACTTTTTTAACTCACTGAACCTTTTTCTTACCTTATTCTTCGCAGCGGGAACCCCTGAATAAATATTACTTAAGGAGGTACTAAGGTCTTATTACTGATAAGACATGCAAATAAAAACTAAACAATACAAAGTAGTATAAAAATGTAGATAATAATTACAAAAGTTCAAGTGGAAACAATTTTTTTTAATGAAATGATACAAGTAAAATGATACATTAATGAATGTTTCCCCCCCCTTTCTTGTACTGACTGTTGCATATGGCTTGAACACTCCTTCACATCCGACATTATATGACTAAGAAAAGAGTTGAGGTATAATAAATTTGATATATTACATACATACCCTAAAACATTCTTTTATCTAAGACGTTTTGTGAATAAAAACTTGAATTATTTAAAGTTGAAAATTATTCTAATCTGGAATAAATCTTTTTTTAATAAAAGCGTATGTATTGTTTACTTTTCCTTGCATTAAAATTAAACTATGAAAACTTTCTTCCAGATGTAACAATAATAACAACGTTCATAAGAAACTGGATAGCGTTGTAGGATTAGAAAAAAAAACCAAAAATTATTTTTTTTTCTTTTTCAGAACTTACTTAGGCACTTGCGGTTTCCGAAATCTTTTTAATTCTTTTAAAATTTTCGCAACAGCTGACATGACTGTGCTTTTAACATTTTCTTATAAAATTACAGTTTTTCATTGAAAAAAAAGTCAGTGCTCGTAATTCTAGTTAAAATAATGTCTTCGTTTTCGTCCAAGAGCTTATATGAATTATTATTAAGGTTATATTTTAGATGTCTTCGATGTATCAGTTTAAAAACAGTTATTGAATATTTAAATATATTTTACCTTTTCGTATGGAAATAGTAATTACAAAAAAAAAAAACAGTGTGCAGAACGAAGACCGAATAATAGACAATTAGCAACACAATCTAAACAAATGGCTTAATTGCTAAACAACATCTGTTTTTTTATTTATCAGTTAATCCTCCTCAATCGAGATAAAATGTTGAGAGATTTTAGCTATTTGTAATTCATTAACTCAGAAAATAACTTTGAAATTGTTTATTTCTTACTTTATCTATCATTTGTTATATCATAGAATAACGAATTATGTCACACAATAACTAGGGAAAGTATGGAAATTTTCTATGTACATTAACTGATTTGTATAGTTATTTCATAAAATGCCTAGTTATTCTATATTTTAACGGATTCTAACGGTAACAAAATCCAAACTTTGGTTAATTCGGACTTTTATATAATTTGAATTGTATACATTCTTCATGAATTTCCTATGATAGGGCACTGCTCTTCCGTACCATACAAATAAGTAAAAATCTGAGCAAGAATTTCATGAGCATCTGGGTAAAAAATCGAGGTCAAAATCTAAATAGAAATCAGTGTCCGGTAGTGAGCATCTCCTTTTTGTTCAGGAATTTTATCAATTAGCCGGTAGAGAACTATAAAATTATAATTGGTCAAACACCTTCCCTGTGGGCGTAAACTGTAGCCTCAGGGGTCAGTTTAGATTAGATTAAAAATGGAAAAGCAAAGAGTTGCTGGGTTTTTCCCTCTTGCCTCTTGATTTGATGGTTGGTTGGTTGGTTGGTTAGTTAGTTAAAGTTTTAAGGCACAAGGTCCTATTTAGGACATAAGCGCCAAGCACAAGGTGTTTTTTTCGTAAATACAACAAGACATAACAGATAAAAGTGCCCTAATCCGGAAATAGAACAGGCTAAAACCAGAAAAGGTAAAACCGTACCAATTTAAAAAATTTATAGAAATGTCTACTGTATATAAACTCAAGTACACAGGAAAGGTACGTAAAAGGTAAAATGATGAAACAGTAGAAGGTAACAGCTAAAAGCATAAAGCATGTGGTGATTACGCAATGTGCCGACGATTGACGTCATATGTCGTATATCAATGTCTTGTATATTTTAGTCATTATAAAGTGTTTTGTAATTTATTGTAATGTATTTTGACATGTTGTTATATGAATTAATTGATCTTTATTCACATTTGTAAAGTTTTATAATTGCAGTTTTATTTGTGGCAGCACACCATTGTAAATATGCAAAACATCTGTATACGCTGTCTGAC
>CM063498.1:5073037-5108037 GCA_032207245.1 Pardosa pseudoannulata
CAAGTATGCAAAGGTGCTTTCTTTTTAAAAAAAATCACCTTTGAAAAAGTGATGTTTTTTTCATCATTTTTGAGAAAAGGGACAATGCAATGACATAGGCTTGGCCTGCACCTAAAGTATATGATAGAGATAACAAACTCTAAAGATTGAAAGTATATTTATTTTATATTATAAAATAGGGGTTTTATAATTTCAAATTACCTCCATCACAAATTTTATAATTTTAATATTACATATGTAATGCAACCATTATTTTTGTAAAACTAACAACGTAATTTAAGTGCAGTACTCAAATAATCATTTTGCTCATTGCTTTATTTCTTGAATATATATATATAATAATATCTAGTTCTTAAATTGTTGTAATGTAAAACATTGTAAATGATTTCTTCTCAAAATTTAATCGGGTTTATTCAAAATTCCCTGGTTTATTCCCTCTTCTTCCAAAATTCCAGGTTTTTTACATCAACCTAGAGGTATCGATAGAGAACTCTAAAGATTGAAAGTATATTTCTTAATTTTATCTAGAGATAGACCACGGTATTTTGAATTCAAATGACCACACAACCTTTTATTAAGTTGAACTCACATAAATATGTAATGATTAGCCTAAAACTAGCCAACGTAACTGTAAGAGAATCTTCAAATAATCGTGAGATTCTGTAGTTTAATGGCAAACGGCAAATATCTTTTATTCTTGCTGATGCAATTTGGTCAAACCAAGTACGATAGAGCCATACGCTAATCGTATTAAGACAAAGGGATGCACCGTTTTTTTCGAGCCCCGCTAGGGTGAAAGTACGACTTATGCTCAAGTGGGTCCTCCTAATTCAGAGCCGAACGCTGGCCGATTCTAGGGTGCTGATCTTCGTTACCGAGGTTCGTGGGTTCGAATCCCACTGTGGCATGAATGTTCTTAGCCGTTCGCAATCGGCTTTAAGCAGTAGGTCCCGATTATTAGCCCTCGTGAGCAAAACAGTAGACCGTAGCGCTCCAAAAAAAAAACCTAATTCAGAAGCAGCCAAGCATTTAGATATAAGCTTGGCCTGCCACCCCTAGAGGTATTGATTGAGAAAAGACATTTGTACCAAGAACCAATTACGTGGTCACCTTTAAAGAATAACATTTAATTCCGAACCCGCAACCCTCCAGTTACGAGAACGTTGTCCTTGCCTACTGAGCTACCGCGGCTCATCCCGTGTATTTTCGATGATAATTAAAGTTGATTAAAGGTTATGGTGTCCCCTTAAAGCAAGTTCGGCACTCAGTCAAACCTTATGAGACACCGATTTTTATTGAAATGTTTCCAATATTCATTACATGCCAAATAATTTTCAGATTGATAGCTTTGTGCGTTTGCAATATTATACAAGCAGTTCAATATGGAGTAGCTACTAAATTAAATAAAATATAATTTCTAAAACACGCCGTCATTTAAATATTTTTTCTCCTGCTACAATGCAGCATAGAAAAACTTTGAATTAAAATAAAAACGTGGTGCTTCTGTAATACATTTCATATTTAAAAGATCATTCAATATGTTAAAAGTTATGTCACGTTTTTATATTTTGTCATTAAAATTTGTAAGTTTCCCAGTTAGCGGGAAATAAAATTATTCAAATGAAAGACTACTTTTGCAAGTTTGTTTTATTTATATTTATTTCATACTTATTTCGTTCTTAAATGTCAGCATATTTCAATTCAAAAATGATATATTTTGCTTAGTTTTATTTTACTCTTCTCGGTGTTTTAGAAATCTTAAAATGAAATTTTCGTTTTATATAATTTAATGAATCTAAACAGTAGTTCATATCTAAAAAAACAGATGGCATCACATTTTCCTACGGGTTATTTTTTATTACATTGTAAATATATAACTGATTTATATATAAACTTTTACTGGCAAGCTTTGCACTACCCATTACTAAGTCTTTCTAACCTATATATTTCTAGGTTTGGTTCGGTTTGGAGCGCTACGGTCTACTTTTTGCAACACGAGGATTAATGAGAAAGGGACTTACTGCTTAGAGCGGATTATGAAAGGTTAAGAACATCCATGCCCCAGTAGGATTCAAACCCATGAACTCATATACCGAAGATCAGAGCCCTAAACCTTCGGCCATCGTTCGGTTATATATTTCTAGGAAACTCTTAAATTGGGAGTTTGAAACTGAAGTATTGAAAATTGGTTTTATACATTTTCCTCATGTACTTAGTATACCTAATGTATGAATATTATTAGGATTATATGTATATAAAGCTTCACTCTACAGTATTTTGTTTGAAAACCACTGACAAATATGTTTTTTAATTCCAGTTTTAAAGGAGTTAATGGGGTGAGGGGTTAAGTTACCGTATTTGGTTATAAAGGAATGTAATATCGTATAACGTATATCATGTCGTATTCATGTAAATATCACGTTATTCATTTTCAAGTTATTCATATAATGCCTTTAAAACTAAATACTATAATTTAATCCGTACTCCGCCCTATTACCCCCTCTGGCAAAGTGTTTCTTAATGAGCGCATAAAGGAATGTAATATCGTATAACGTATAACATTATATACAAATACCTGTGGATATCACGTTATTCATTAAATGCCTTTAGAACTAAATACTGTAATTTAATCCCTACTCCACTCTATTAACTATTTTGGCAAAGTCTTTCTTAATGAGCGCATAAAGGAATGTAATAGCGTATATCGTATAACGTATAACATTATATACAAATACCTGTAGATATCACGTTATTCATTAAGTGCCTTTAGAAACAAAAACTATAATTTAATCCCTACCCTCCACCCCTACTTTTATGTAGTAAAACTAGTAAGAAAGATAGTAGTTATATAGCGATGATGTACTTTTTGTTATTTATTTAAATACTAATTTAAATGTATTGTCGTTGAAGGTACATTAGTAAGCAAAATTTCATTTCAATTTAATATCGTGAATTTAAAGAAAATCGTATAAAAAAGTAACGATTTAAAAGAATGAAATTTGGTTTCGTCTGTTTGTGATCTCGATAGCCACAAAACGCACTGAGGTCGATTGAAGAATGGGGTTTTCACAGCAATATGGTGCATCTTTATGCAGTGACACCTACCCTTCGTCAATCGTCGTTTTCTATAATCATCGTAATCTGACATTTTGACGTTTTGTGTGAGTTTAAAAGATCAGTGTTTTGGGATTTTAATACCAATCGCGAACTTGTGGGTAATCTTTGTTTGACATTCTGTCACATTATTTGGGCTTCAAAATAAAATCAAGAATTATGTCACTCTCTCCACTCCATCTCCTTTAAAGTTCAGTAAATAGGCAAAAATTCGCTAACATATATCATCAATGAGACCCAATATTCATAATTACTTCATCTAGTTCTTAAATTGAGATCGAAACTAAGTACAGATCTCAAATATTAAGGCTAAAGGTTGTAAGGCTGCCAAATTTCATCTACCTACCTCATTTCGCTGTTGAGGTAGTCGTATTGGGATGGCAAACAATCAGAGTTCTTCGATGTTTAAAACTGCTATTCAACAATGCAAATGTGTTCTTATTTCGACTACCAATAACTTAATATTATATTATTACAATTAAAAAATGTTTACCAGCTTTTAATATTTTCAAATTCAATATTTTCAAATAATTTTTTTACATTAAAATAAAAAATTATGTACTGTATTTAACAGTACAAAATTTTTGAAAAATTTGAGATATCATTTGCTGCTCTAAAGTATTTCAAGTTCTAATTACCTCATAAATCTTACTTTTATATTAAATTACTTAGAAATATATGCTGTATAGAATTACATTATAAATTTAATATCAATAACTATTTTTAAAAATAATTTAAATTTAATAACAATATGCAATTTTTAATTTCCTTTTAATCAAAAATAATGAAAATATTAAATTTTCCACGAAATATTAATTTATACTATAGATAATAAACATATATACAAACACAAAAAATTCCAAGCAGATTGATTGAATAGATTTTTTAATCTCATGAATGGTGGTGAAAATTATAGATTTGAGAAAAAAGGCTTCCAAAGTAATGAAAAAGTGACATACAAACTTGATAGCCTTAAAATCCTCCAGATACGCATGTAGTACCTTAATCTAACACCATCTTTTCAATTTTATGTTTTTTTTCTTTATTTTAGCCTGTATGTCATGTAAAGTTAGAAGATAAACTCTTTTCTTCAGCCATTATAGATCAGCTGACTTGTCTAGCGTCAGCAGAAATGACAGAATAAAAACAAGATTAGGATAGGCCATATATCTAAACATTTTGTTCATATCTCATGATATTTTTACTAGTTTAAATAAATAAATTTTTATATGACTGAAGGATTCCATCAGTATTTCCTAGTAAAGAGAAACTTTGTAAAAATGAACCCAATCTACGTTACTTTGAAATTGTAATTTCATTTAAAAATCTATATACCGGGTGATCAAAAAGTCCGTATAAACTTTAAAAATTCATATTAATCAGAAAAATAACCAAAATAAAAAACGGTTTGCAGGGTTAGTATCACTAGGGCAGAGTTTTTTTTAAAACAGAAAATACAAGAACTCAAAAACAGCCGACAGATGGCGCTGGTGCGAACGACTTCGGTGGAAATTTGCAAATGAGACTGTTGTAAGAACTTGCGCTCCTATAAATACACAACCAGTTCACCGCTGTAAATCATGTATGCGAACAAGGATGCTGAGTGCGAAGTATAAATCTTTGTTGGTTAAGTTGTTTTACGTCAACCAGGAATCAGCGACCGCTGCTTGCGTAAGTTCCGAATTCAGAAGAATGTCAGGAGTGGAAAAGGGCCTTTGACAATGACAGGCCTCCTAAAGCTTGTTCAACAGTTTGAGGAAACTGGAATGCTGTTGGATCATGTAAGAACCGGACGACCATGTGTAAATGAGGCACGTTCACTGGTTGTTGCAGCCGGAATTGAAGAATTAGCGTCCGAATCAGCTGCAGGAATGAGCAGTGCTCGTGACGCTGCCAGACGGTTGGGCTTACCACCAACTTCGGCACTCAATAAGTTTCATGGAATCCTTGATCTGTATCCATACAGACTGCAATCGTGCCATCAACTTTTACCAGCGATACCGTACAGATGGAAGCATTTGCGAAGTGGGCTTTCTCCAAAATCGATCAGAATGCCACCTGGGTCTTTAACATCTAATGGACAGACGAAGCTCATTTTTCACTTCATGGCGAAGTTAATACCCATAACTGTCGCATCTGGGAACGTTTAATCCACTAGAATACATGCAGAAAACATTGCATTTTCCAAAAGTGACAGTGATGTGTGGATTCACAGCTTCTTTCATCATAGGACCCTTCTTCTTTGAAACGGAGTGCCCAGTAAATGGGTGGAAAACGGATACGGCAGACTTTTGGTTGTGGGATATTTGAAATCTCGAGTGTATCAATCAAATCCATCCAATCTCTCTGAACTGAAAGAGGCTATCTGCCGAGAGGTGTCTTGCATACAACCGGACCTACTGCACTCTGGCGTTGCTGGATTTGTGACTTGCCTGCAGTGCGTTATCTCCTGTGGTGATGGTTAAGTGGAAACACATACTATTGTAATAAACGATTTGGAGGTATTCTGTCTGTTATTTGCGTTTCTTTTTTTTTTAAACTTATGTACATCAGTGCCATCTATCGACTCTTTTTGAGTTATTTTTTTCTGTATAAAAAAATCCCTTGCCCTAGCAATATTAACCCTGCCCACAGTTTATTTGGGTTATTTATTTTTCCGGTTATTATGAATTTTTAAAGTTTATACGGACTTTTTGATCACTCGGTATTATTTATTTTTCCCATTTATCTCAAAATTAAACTAGTAGTATTAGACAACGGATTGTTTCATTGCTTACATTATTAAAATAGTCCGGATACTAGTTTCTTTATAAAAACGAAAAGGTCTGCCAGATACTTGTATAAAATTTTAATATTAAAATGCGTGAATATTTCCAGAAGTAAAATGTTGCAACCAATAAATAGGAAATGCTTGTTTAGACGCATTTACTGCTCAAACGAACTTTCTTGAAGGATTAAAAGTTCTATCCAGACATCAGAAGATCCAGAGATCTGCAACAAAGGTGTTGATAAAAGGCTTGTAGAAAGTCTTGGTCGACCCTCGTATGCCACACACCACCATATTTGAGCTTTCCTTTTGAAATACCTTGTTATGATTTAATGAGACATCGTATCTGGTATAAAAGAACCAAGGTGATTTGATTTGGAGTGCTAAGCGGTACTGGTTTTGCTTAACCCTCTGACTGCTCATCCCACAATTGTATATCGGGCATGTGTTTTTTTTTCCTTTATTAAAAAGTATATTCCGCCTTCTCACCGTTTACCCAGTGGAATAATTATATACAGTATTAGACATTTAATTAGGTGATAAATAGCATTATATGACTAGAACTATTTTTATATTAGATAATAGAAATATAGACATTATGTTATAAATGGAAATTAACTGCATTTCAATTGAAATTTATTAAAAAATATTTTCTTATGTGATAACATATGAAATTAGTTTTTCTGAAAGCTTAGTTTCTCATGATAAAAGTCAATATAAAAAAAATCTTTTCTAGAAAAAAAATTAGTATTTCAATTCTCTAATTTATATATATATATATATATATATATATATATATATATATATATATATATATATATATATATATATATATATATATATATAAACTATGAAACAAAAAAAATACGCAATTTTTAAAGAGATCTCGGTTTACAAACTGAGCAGTCAGAGGGTTAATAATACCATGACCTACTACTTAAAAGCGATTTCGAATGTCTATAGGAAATGCCTATGGCGAACAGCTACGAACATCCATGCCATGAGCGGGATTCGAAACCGTGAAATCCGGCACTTAAGAGCAGCTCTCTACCATTTGCCTATCGTTTAGCCCAAACTGCCAGGGCTGTCGAACTAAACTTTAAACATCCCAAAACTATTTGCAAATGTTACACACAGATGAAATCATACGTTTCCTTCCCCTCTCCAACTATCTTTCAAATCCTGATAATTACCGATTACTTATCTTCAAAATCTTTTTCTTCTATTTCTCTAATTTATCATTCTTTAATCTTGAAATAATATCCGATCTTAGAAAATGAAAAATGATTGTTATCCATCTTGTTAGTATTTTAGTTATGTTTGAATTTAATGGAAAAGGAAAAAATATATGGACAAATATACAGCCATAAGTCAAAATAACGGAAAGGATGTTATAAAACAAATGAAAAGTCTGATCTATAAATTATGAGAAAATAAAAATAAAGAACTAACATAAGAAAAACAGGATCATTGCATGGGTGTGTATCGAAGTCAATTTATTTTTAATGGTGTCAGTCCTACTCCATCACATTTTTACAATAAAACCAAGAAAAGGGTATAAATCGAAATAAAACGAAAGGCAAAATACTAGGCAAAAGATTAAAAAATATCAAAGAACTAAAAAAAGTAAAATGTCAAAATCAATCAAGGGGACAAAATGGAAATATATATGGAACATATATAAATGGAACATATATATAAAATGGAACATATATACTTATGTAATATATACTTGCATATATAATATATATGAGTATATATACCTAAATAGGTGCATATATACATAACGAACTTTGTATTAGGTGCGTCCCTATTTCAGTATGTATAAACAAACAGAAGTACATTGTAATTTACATAACAAAGTACAATATTAATTTTTATATCAGAATTAATACGTAGTCGACAACAAAACTAAGAAAAGAGTAACAGTTGAAACAAAATACAGGGCAAAAATAAGCAAAAGAACAGAAAAGATGAAAGAAGCCAAAAAATACAATGTCAAAATAAGTTAAGGGAACAAATGAAAATATATATGCATTAATACTTATATAATATATACATACATATATAATATATATAAATAGATAAGTATATACATTCCAAGCTTCGTTATGTTTGTGTGTCCCTATTTATGTATGTTGGTATGTATACATATATGCAGTTGATTGGGTCTGCATAATTAAGAACAAGGTGCAATGTTTATTTTTATATCAATATGCAGTCTTATTTTTTTCAAAGTGACATTACTCATTCCATTAAGATTACATTTCGAAATATTCAGGTAAACTGAAATTCCAATTTTATCTAAATCGGGCCATTGTACAGCCTTATGGGAAAAAAAACCTTTATGGAAATTAGAATCCCCTGCTGCGTATATGAGTAACAGTGGAATGAACTAATGTTTTGACTACCAAATGATCAAATTTGTTAACATTTTCCTTCATAAAAGTAATTACATTGGGTACAAAAAAAGATAGTTTAGTTTTTATAACAATGGCAGATATATTTAAACTGTCATTTTGTAAAACAAGTTTTGAGAAAATATTTAGGTACATTACCCCAAGTCGAAGTAGAAAGTCGAAAATTTAAAAAAAAATTATAGATTATAGTTCCTTTCTTATTTAGTACAATCAATTTTTTCCCTTTCATGAAGCTAAATATCTCTTTTAAACACATACATCCTACACACGCAGTATTACCATTCTAAAAATATTCTTGAACAAAATTTATTTCTTACCAAATGTTAAGATTTTTGCTTATAAAAAACAACGATAAAAAAAATTGGCTTTTCCTTCCGTAAAGTTATATTACGACATTTCAACAAACTCAAAATCTTCTACAAAATGTCTGACAAGTTCAGAAAACAAAAATATACAGTTTTTTAGATTTACCTTTGAGATGACAGATAGATAATTTCTTAGTTTTAACGTCTAAAGGTATATAGCCAGTCACTTACCTTGTAAGGATGTATTCTAAAATCTTGAAAGATAATAAAATGTCTTTCATAGTTCCTCAGCATTGTTTTCATTGTTAAATTGTTTTTGTATTATAATGTTCACTATCAATTTAGGGTACTTATGAAGAACTTGAATGGCACTAGAATATTCACGGCAGTATAACACAGCAGTCATGACGTCTACATAGTTCCAAGTCACTTTCTTTTAATGAAGTTCTTAGACAATATGCAAAAAAATCAAGTTTTTCTAATATATAAGTTCTTGTTATGACTATTTCAACATATAATGTTCGTTACAACTTTAGCGTATTTTGATTCCCTATGAAACGCTTGAATGACATTAGAATGTTCATGGCAATATAACACAAATTTCATGATGCATACACAATTTCAATTCACTTTCCTATAAACAAATTATTAGTAAACTTGCAGAGAAATTCTTGAGTTCCACTAAGATACAAGTCTTGTTGTCAACATTTCAACCGGTAGAGCTTAACACTAAACGTACCATATAAGGGATCAAAATGAGCCATAAGGTTTATGTAAAAGATGCGATGGGAAATGTATTAAAAATTCTTATTCTTTGTGTTTTCAATACATAAAAATTGACAATATACAATTTTGTTTAATTATAATAAAGTTTATTTGTCTATTTCCTTCCAATTTTCATATTTCATGCATTTTTAATCAGAAAAAATAAAGTCCCGTCATTTGACCGGCTATGGTAGAAATAGGTATGTATTAAGTGTTGGTATGTTTAGTGTTAAACAACTTATTATGTTGTAGAAATCGATTGGGGTTTATTATCTTAAACTCTTAGAGCCCAAAAAATTCAGACACGTATGTTTGAGATTTCACAGGGACCGACACAGTTAAGTGTTCTAAGGAAGAAATCACCAAACCTTTGATCCTTATTCTGGACGTTGCGAGTAGGTTTGAAAGTTCGTTGGGACGTCACTTTGACATCAGCTTGATTGTTTGCTCGAATAATGTCAGCAAGATGACGTCAAAGTGACGTAACAACGATCGTCCAAACCGACTCGCAACGTCCAGAATAATCCCCTTGATAGCGAGTTATTAATACAATTCCCAAACACATTTTCGGCAGTTCATGATGTTCCGATAAGCAATATAATACCAATGGATCGGTTATGTTATTTTATGAGTGATTTATTTTATTTCTTTACTTATTTATATTGCTATTTATGCGTTAAAAGTTTGTTTTTTTTTTACACAGCCGAGTATTATTAGTTAAGTTAACCGCCAAGTGTTTAATAAGCGTTTTGTTTATGTGTATTTCTTTTAGAGTGGTATGTATGAAACCACATTTAGGGCCAGTCTCATCAAAGTCGTTCAATGGCTAACCGCGATTAATCTCTGTTTAAAAGGAGAATTGCGTGCCACTATTGGTTGGCGACATGGGTTAATCGCGGTTAGCCGTTAAACGACTTTGGTGAGACCGGCCCGTACATATGTATGGGCTGGTCTCACAAAATTCGTTTGACGGCTAACCGCGATAAATCTCCTTTTAAACAGAGAACTGCGTCCCACCATTAATTGGTGCCATGGGTTAATCGCGGTTAGAAGTTAAACGACTTTGGTGAGACCGGCCCTTAGTATCATTAGACATTAATTTATCTTTTACACATTTTTAAAAATCAAGTCTAAGGTAACCAACACCGCAAATATTGGAATTGTTTCCAGGTATTTTAGTATTATTGGGACAAACATATGGTACTCTACCTGCTATTTACTTTTGTTAACGTTATTTGTTAATTATTTATTTATTTGTATTCTTCTTATTCCTTCATTACTATCGCGTTGTACTCTACTTTTTATACTCAGCAAATAAGTAGAACTTTTCTCAACAGCTTCCATATCATAACCAGATGTTAACATCAGGGATTTTCCCCTGCTGTTAACATCTAAAGTCAGCATAAATTAATTGCTTTCTTACTTAAATTTGGCTTTAACTCCAGAGTGAACTCCGGCTGGCCGTACACCTAATAGGATAGGAGCTGAACCTAGTCTGATGATTTATTTTTAGAATAGTGTCAAAAAGATTTATCTTTAACCCTTTGCGGATTACACGTAAGTGCTATACTAGTCAACCGTTGTGAAAACCGTTATCATTTATGCCATCTAGTAATTAAACCGAGCATTTAAAAATTAAAATAAAACATTATGATCTTCCTATTAGGCATATACGACGCTGATCTCTCAATATCAACGGGAGATCATAGCGTGGAGGTGACGCTGGAGTGATAAGAATGAAATCGCTGCGCTCCCGTATACGAGATGTTGGTCGCGAATGGGGTTTAAATTGTTCTCCTATAAAGTTCTGAAATAATTTGGCTTTTTGTTCCTAAAAAATTAAAATTGATTTAGAGTAAGATCTAGAAGGTATCGTTAAAGAGCAGGGCGGATATTAAGAACACGAACTTGTTGTGCCTACCCCAATTGACGTTAATGACCACGACGGAGCTTAGGTCAGATCAAGCTTCAATCTCTTTACCCACCAGTTACGAGATCTCTGCCTTTACCGACTGAGCTACCGAAGCCCGAGAAATGGAAGTCATTACACTCTCTGAATTAAAAACTTTTCTTTTGTTCATCACGATGTGGAATAAAAACTAGGCAAAATAATTGAATTACTTATTATTATAAATTTTCAATGTATTACATCTATATAAATGAGTGTGTTTAAACATAAAAGAAACATATTGAAACTAAATAAATAAACGAATAATTTTCGCCATATAAAGGGCAATAAAACTGAGATTAACACTAAACAGACGTTTAAAGACTCCAGACGAAAGTTCTAGAGTTTTCTTTAATAGTGTATCTCGTTACGACACGCATATTATATTTTATTTTTATTTTCAACTAGGATATTTGCATTCGCTCCGAGGAAGCACTTTGTAAAGATAACGCCGGGTGTCGGAAGTTCATTTATCATGGCTGTAAAATGGGCTCCACCCTCCCACAGGTGAAGCGAGCCATTAAAAAAGCGTCGCCAAATGTTTGCACGATTTTAATTAGAAATGAATTTTATCTATTACTGAATCATTGGGAATAGGAAAAAGAGTCAAGAGTTTTGTTTAACATGCTGTACGTCTCATAGGAAAAAAACTGTTTTGTTATTGATAACCTTAAAATCAGTGAATCTTTATTAACTGTTAGATTTTCTTTTACGCGAATAATAAAGTATTGTATTCATAAAAAAATTAATTATTATTGAATGATCACCGAAGTTTTAAGATGCTTTCATACAACTCAAAGGTCATGGGTGTGTTAGATTTAACAACTTCTTTAATAAAGTATTGTATTTATAATAAAATGAGTTATAATTGAAGGATCACCAAAGTTTTAAAATGCTGTCACACAACACGTCAGAGGTGTGTTAGATTTAACAATTATTATTAACACTAGATTGCCCAAGGCAGTCATTTTGACTGTTTTTTAATTTCAATTAGAAAAACAATTATGAAATATAATTACACAATTTCTTAGAATTTGGTGACTTTTTCTATAACATATAAATGGGTTTATGAATAATTGTAGTTACTTCCGCCGTCCTTTATTATATAATATTAAAAATTAATTTTAAATAAATTTCTTTACATATTTGTTATTTTTTCACAATGCAGTCATTTTGACTGTATTTGGGCATTCTAGCGTTAATAAAGTATTATATTTATAAAAAAATGAAATATAATTGAATGATCAGCTAAGTTTTAGGATGCTTTCACACAACGCAATGTCAGAGGTGTGTTAGATTTAACAATCTTGATTAATAAAGCATTGTATTCATTAAAAATGAAATAGAGTTGAATGATCACCACAGTTTTAGGATTCTTTCATACAACGTAATGTCATAGATGTGTTAGATTTAGCAATCTTTATTAATAAAATATTGTATTTATTAAAAAAAATGAATTAGAATTGAATGATCATAGAAGTTTTAAGATGCGTTCACACAACACAATGCCATGGGTGTGTTAGATTAAACAATCTTTATTAATAAAGTAGTGTATTCATAAAAAAAATTAGTTATAATTGAATGATCACCAAAGTTTTAAGATGCTTTCACACAACACAATGTCATGGGTGTGTTAGATTTAACAATCTTTATTAATAAAGTATTGTATTCATAAAAAATGAAATAGAATTGAATGATCAGCTAAGTTTTAGGATGCTTTCACACAATGCAATGTCATAGGTGTGTTACATTTAACAATCTTTATTAATAAAGTATTGTATTTATAAAAAATGAATTAGTATTAAATTATCACCGAAGTTTTAAGATGCTTTCACACAACGCAATGTCAGAGGTGTGATAGATTTAACAATCTTTATTAATAAAGTATTCTATTCGTAAAAAAATGATTTAAAACAGAATGATCACCAATGTTTTAAGATGCCTTCACACCAACGCAATGCCATTGTCTTCAAATTTGACTACTTTTTACTGACGACTACACTCAAACCAATGTGGATTCTCTTACCTATCTGATTGGCTAAATTGCTCATTACACACACACACACACGTGTATGTTTTTGTGTGTGATAATCAATGATTTCACATCCATTTTAAAATTTAAACTAAGAGTTATAATATATAACAAATTTAACTGCAGTTAAAGGGTCATTTTACTCGAAAAATAACTTTTGATAGCATACCTAACTCAATTTATTTAAAAACAAAAGGTAATTTCATATTTTTTTGAGGGATTTTAAAGGTTCTTTAAAACATGGAATCACTTTTTGTACCATTCATTAAGGAAATAATTCTCTTTATTTGTTTTTACATTTATATTTAATCCCACTGTTCTAAAAAGAAATAGATAGAAAGAAACCAATTTTTTCTTAGAATTTGACTGCAAAGTAATATGATTTATGCAGTAAAAAGAAAATGGGAAGTCACATTTTTCAGCCTAATGGTCTTTTTGAGAGAAATTTCAAACATAAAATAACTTATTACGCCTTAATTTTTAAAGTAGGAAACTACAAATTGCAACATCTTCTCTGTACATACACTTAATTGGCTGTAAAATAGAAACAATATACAGCATGCAGCTAATTGGACATTATTCATATTAGAATATTATGAGAAATGCGGAGTTTCATAAATTGTTCTTCATGGATAAGAATCAGAGGCTTAGAAGCTGATGATCATTTCGGAAATTTGCAAGTGATATTTCAGTAGAAAAATACGCATCAAATTATTTAATAATTACTTTATTTTCCTAGTAATATGCACTAATAATTATAACCTGCTTCAGAAATTATGATATATACATTTCGAAATTATTTTTGTCCAAACTAAGGGTATATTTCGAAAAATAATTTTTAATATCAGTTAAGGGTATAGTGGTCTTTCCAAAACTATTCGATTAATAAAGTCAATGAAATATGATAGTTGATATTTAACAGCATGGATTAAAACAGGTAAAATATAAAAAGCATTTTTTAAAATCGCTTTTATTCATCCAGAAAAGAAATTAAAAAATGCAACTAAAAAGTACAACTTTTGTTCAAGTTTTTAGATGGCATTTTAGATTGAAAATAGACAGTGATACTAGTTTAAAGTCTCTGCGATTGGGATTCCAAGTACGCTAAACAGCTTTTTGCATTTACCAAAGTGAATTTATTTTGTTTTCTGAAATCTAATTTTTTAGGATTGAATACTGTGTTGTCGCCGGTATTGAACCTAGATACAAAATTTCAAGCCTCTAGATAATCAGGAAGGTAGTTAAAAATTGGTTTCTAAATATCAACCAACATACATGGGAGATTAAATGAAAGCAATTAAAATGAATTATAAAGAAAGGTTGGTATTTAACACATTGTGTGCGGGACACGTACTAGTACTTTTCCTGACGTTTGATACTTCAGCGGGGACACGTACTAGTACGTTTTCTCATGATTGATACTTGATTGCGGGACACATACTAGTACGTTTTTTGACGATTGATACTTGAGTGCAGGTCATGTACTAGTACAGGTTAGTGTAACAACATGGTTTGTTTGTGGGTACAAAAATAACAGTATATAAAGGAAACGAAGCTGAATGTTCTTGTCTACTACTGGAAAGATAATCTGGAAAATTCTGGAAAAATGTAGACAAATAAAAATTAGTTTTTACATGCGGAACAACATAATGGGAAGATTGATTAAGAAAATCATTTAGATTTAAAATTAACTTTTTATTTATCCTTGCGAAAATTATATATATATATATATATATATATATATATGTGTGTGTGTGTGTGTGTGTGTGTGTGTGTGTGTGTAAGTAATAATGGGGAGCGATGCTTAAAATATTTGTTTTTGTTTCAAAATTCTATGTAACAATTCTTTTAAAATGGCGGCGTTTTTCTGGTTTTGGGATTTGCACACGACACTCTGTCAGTGGGATGTGTTTTTAGAATTCGCGAGAATTTTCTCTCTGGCATGATTGACTGTTTCTTGACGTCAGTCATGACGTCTATTCCGATTTTGAAATGTTTTTAAATAGGCGAGCACGAAGGTTCGAAGGGTTGCTGTTCGTTGTGATTCTGGCGATTCGTTGTTGTTCGTGATTCTGGTTGTTGTCCGTTGATAAGTGTGTTCATTGTAATCATGCGAAACAGGAATAAACGGAGTTTGTCGCAGCTGTTGTTGCTGTTGTTGCTGTTGGTGCCTCTGCATGCCAATCTCCGCCTATTTCATTGCGGACTCCCAATGGACACGACTGCATTCCTTGGGATAGATGATGTGACAGCTACTGTCGTTACAAACATATATTTCTTTATTTGTCTATTTATATATTTGTTTATATGTTTCAATACAAAATACAAAAAGTTGGTTAAAAAATTAAATAATTTTCGATCTATTGAGATTTAACTGAATAACTAAATTTACGCTCAAAACGCCCGCTCCCGGTACAATTCTGATGCGAAATGTACCCGCACACAATGTGTTAAGAAAAAGTATTTACCACGTATTAGTTCTTATTTTAGCCACTACCGCACATAATCTATAATAACATCAGGCAAAAATTTTAAATCTTTATAATTAATTATATATATTAATATATATTATACATATCAATATATATTATATATATATTTATATACATTAATATATGTAATAATATCAATATCTAAGCCCTAAAGTCAATCCAAAATTATCCATTTTCCCCTTTTATTATTCTAAATCTTAATTTCTTCTCTCTATATTAATCTTATTTTCCCAGCCATGCAATTTAAACGAGAAAATTTTCATTCCTTCAGCCGAACCCCGTAATTCTTTCTTTGATTCTCAAAGCAAAAAATGATACAGCTGGCATTTTAATTACGAAATCTCCCACTAAAAATCTGTACCGATCAGCAATAATAGTCATCTGGAACGCCACACTTTGACAGATATCATAATCAAAGGTTATTCTCTATAAGCAATTAACTGTTACCTCAGCATTTTCTCACGACACTAAAACCCTACACGGTATTTGGACGTCTCTCGAAAAAATTTGGCATTAGAGAGAGCATTCTGACACCGTCCGGTTCAGATGCCTCTGGATTTTGTCCGATTTTGAGAAGATGAAATAAAGATTACGTACGGCCACGAAGACTGATGTGTTTCTTTCGAACAGACGTTTAGAGGGACTCTTGACAGCCCAGCATGCCCGAGCTGAGGAAAATAATAGGGGCAATTTCAAGTGTATATTTCGGAGCAGTTTGTTCCCCATTCCATTACATATATATTTATATATATTATATATATTAATATATATTTATACATATTATTATATATATTATTATATATATTAATATATATTATATATATTATATATATTAATATATATTTATACATATTATTATATATATTATTATATATATATTAATATTATAATCGCTTTATAAGCATACCTGCGTGTGATGAAACATCTCAAAATTTCAAACAGAAGGACTAGAGTTCCGAAGCAGGGCCAGAAAAAGTTTAACACATTAGTCGATCGCATTCATTACTTTTTAAAGGGAATAACGAAAAAGAGCTGAGAGTGACCAACGGTAAAACATTTTTGTCTTCTCTGACGGTTTGTGTAAAATCCACAATTGTATGCATGTTATGTTAGTGTGGGGGCATCAGGAATGAATCGTGTGAACTGAATCTATGTGCTATTCAGATCTATGGTTAGTCTAGGAGGTAGTTAAAAGTCCATGTCAAAATATCAACTGACACACAAGTAAAGTGAAGTAAAAGCGCTTAAAATATTTTTACTATTACGATTATTTCTTAAATATTTAAATTTATTCTCAACATAGATATGATTATTTATTCTGAATGTTATAAACACTTCTTACATTTTATACCTTTAAAATGATTTTCACCCATTCCTTTTTGTTTAAAGGGATATATATGACGTTTAAACATTCAAGTACTTGTCTAAAAGTGATAGCTTTATTATATTCTAACATATCTTACACACGACAAGATACACACTCGCTAGAGGAGGACAAAGTTTGCGTCAATTTGGTCGCAGATTCATAACTATTAGAAAGTTTTGCAATGTCATCGTATATTTCTTTTCTCGCGTCATAAACTGGAACTTCAATAGACTTCTGACGACGACGTCTGATTTTGAGTTTGGTCGTAATTTATGAATGTCTGAAACTGCGTTCAATCTGCCGAGTCACCTAAGCAAACCGAATAACAGCTAAGAGAAATTTTGATGAAATTCAACGTCGGAAAAACAGGCATTGTGAGAGCACACACACACAAACACACATACATATATGTATCCGTATGAAAAATTATGCATCACTTTTAAACCTGTACTTGAATGTTTAAATGTTATATATCCCCTTAAACAAACAGGAATGCATAAGAACATTTCAAAGGTACTAAATTTTGGAATTGTTTTGTGCAATTAAGCTAAATAATCATATTTATGCTAATATTGTCACGAAGATTCGAATGAACACATCGTTTAGCTGAACAGACGTATTTATGGAAGAAAAGCAGCAACTCGTAACTTTACAAGATCGAGAAGTTGCCTACAACTAGTGGGTATCAGCTTTTATAACCGAACAGAATATTCGAGAAATAACTAATTTACATAATAAAGAAAGATCTACTATGTTAGAGAACATAAAGGAAAAATAAATAACATTTTAAAATTAAAAATCCATACTTTGGATCAACCACCATGGCGAGCACCGAACTCACAAACTTTGGTTTGGTTTTGGAGCGCTACGGTCTACTTTTTGCAATACGAAGACCAATGAGACCGGGACCTATTGCTTAAGGCCGATTCCGAATGGCTACGAACATTCATGCCAACGTGGGATTTGAACTCACGAACTCCGGTTCCGAAGGCCAACACCCTAACCATTCAGACCACAAACTTTCGGTCAGGATATCGTGCTCTGCCTATTCGGCCACTGAGGTCGTTGACAAAGTTTCTTTATGCCGCAATATCACAGCTGAAATTGACCAGTGGAAAAAAAAGTTAGCATTTAATTCAGCGTTAGTTCTGATGGAAGGGTAAAAAGAATATATATATATAGATATAGATATAGATATATATACATATACATATACACATACATATAGATATATATACATATACATATACATATATATATACACATACACATATATATACACATATACATATACACATATACACACACACACACACATATATATATATATACATATATATATATATATATACATACATATATATACATATATACATGTATATTTATACATATACATACATATATACATATACATATATACATACATATATATATATATATACATACATATATAGATACATATATATATATATATATATATATATATATATATATATACATATACACATATATACATATATATACATATACATATATATATATATACATACACATATATATACATATGCATATATATATATATATACACACATATATACATATACATATATATATATATATATATATTTATATATATATATATATTTACATATATACATATATATACATATATATACATACATATACATATATACATACATATATATACATGCACATATGTACATACATATATATACATACATATATATACATACATATATATACATACATATATATATGTACATATATATACATACATATATATACGTACATATATATACATACATATATATACGTACATATATATACATACATATATATATATACATACATATATATTTATACATACATATATATATACATACAATATTGTATAATGGTGTTATTTAGGACAATCTTAATAAAATGTATTATCATATTCGTTGGATGATGGCACTTTTATGGCTCTAATTCTTTTTTATGTGCTCCAAAAGACCAACTTCATAACATAAAAAACATTTTTTTCAGTATGGATAGTTAGTTTCACGAAAACAGTTTGAATCTGATTTCTTAAGAGTATTTCAATTAGTGACATTTCCCTGTGAAAACAAACTATTCCCTTTAGCGCTTTAAATATCTGATAAAATTTAATAAAAGAAAAAGATTAGACAATAATCTCAGAGTTACTTGAATAGTGAAATTCTAAGAGGAGCTCATTGAGGTTTCAGCATTTCCTTTCCGGTGCATTATTCTTTCTTTCAAAATAGAACGATGAAACGTAACTCGGAGTAGTAAAGTAGTTAAAAGGATTGCTAATGAGGCTTAATTATCTAAATTAATACTTGCTGAGAGGAAGGACATAAGAGAACGGTTTAGCGTCGAAGCAACGTTGCTAAAGTACCCTCTATTAAGGATGTGAACGACGTTTTCATGTTAAGGAAAGCGGTTTTCAGTTGAATGTTGGTGGTGAAAACTCTCGAATTCAAACTGAAGCACTGAATGCGGGAAATTTATTTTAGTCCAAAACATTCGGAATGAAAGAATGTCAGATAATGATTTTCCTTTATAACTACGACTTTCTTTGTCTCGATCTGTCTTTGGTATTATGTAATGTTCTTATTATTTACCATTTTTGAGTGACCCACGGTAGCTCAATTGGCAAAAGTCAGTGATCTTGTGATCGGCGGACTGTGGTTTCGAGGCGGCCAACGATCCTTCGTGTTCATTAATGGCAGTGATGGGATGTAAAATATGTTAAGGGTAGAATGCACGTATAATTAAGGGTATAATGGACTTTCGAAACTATTCCATTAAAAACGTCAATGTCCCGTATCCATTAATGGTGTGACATTGCTACACTCCATTAGCTTCACAAAAGGATTTTGTTAAAACCCAGGGCAGGGCGACACTCTGTCTAGGTTTCTGACACTACACTACAAAGGGTTGTCACTTCGACCACGTCTTAAGATGTCCGAGGTGAATCGGAAGGACGGACGGAACAACGAAATGTCAGACAGTAAGGCGCCACCGTAAAAGCCAATCAGGCTACCAAGACTGCAATGCGGAAAGAAAAAGTCAATGGAAAGAAGCGAACGGTGACATCAGGCGTCGCGAGTTTTTCGCCGGAGAGTCCCCGGGAGAAGAGAACAAACAGAGGTGCGACTGGTAGCTGTTTTTTTTTTGTTTTGTTTTTTAGAGCTTTTCTCCAGCTTGTGTGGGATTCAAGGAAACCCAGTTGTAACCCCGTACAACGGTATTTGATGGCATCTGTCCGCAGTTTGTTTTTTTTTTAGGTTCGCCTTCAACCTGGGACTTTTAGGTCAGCACCAGCCCGTCTTAGCTCTGTGATTTTCATTTGGAAAATTTGTACATACTCCATTTTAATCAAAAATAAACGTTGTTATTGTTTCTAAGCTGTACGTCGTGTCATAACCAGTTCGACACCCACACGCTACCCCATGATCCCGTGATGTTACAGTGGTAATTGGGGCACTTACAATACATTCGGGGTCACAATATCCTCCAAGTCCTCAAATGGAACCTCTAGGAGTGGCAAACCAAGTTTAGGGGTCTGCTACTTGGTCCCTGCTTCTAAATGATGAGAAACCCTTTGTATGTTTGAGTTGTTCAGGAGGTAATGTTGACCACCTATATGGTCCTTCGTAATAAAATGATCAACAAATTCTGGGGTATTGTATCGTCGGATTCTTAAATTGTAAAGTGCCTTCGCATTTAAAAAAAGAAAATAAATTATTAATGAGTGAATTATTCGTCGGCTTAAGAGGTAGAGGGTTGCTCTACTGTGCCAGAGATCGTAAGATCAAATCCCACTGCTGTCATAGATGTTTGGAATTGGTTTTCAGCAATAAGACCCGGTTTCGTTAGTTCTCATGTAGCAAAACAGTACACCGTAATACTATAAGCCAAGATTTCCCAATATGTGGTAAGAGAGTAACTGGTTGGTAGTACACGAAAATTAATCAATAATAGAGGACATAAAAATAAAACAAAAAAAATATCATAGATAGGATTTTTCTTAAAATTCATAAAAATTAAATTAATAATATAACATTGTAAAGTTGTTAATCTGTACAATAGAAGATCGAAAATTCGGCAATCGATATAGTCTTTTTTTTCGAGTGCACTTTTAAATTTTGCAGTTAACTATCAGTAACTTCGTTTTTATATGAGTAATTTCGTGTTTTTATTAAAACCGTTTATTTGTTAATGAAATATAACAAAATAGGAGATATAAATAAAACTTTGAACATACATACACACGCACACAAACATACATATATATACATATGTAAACATACACATATGTAAATATACATATTAAACATACATATATATACACACACACACACATATATATATATATATATATATATATATATATATATATATATATATATATATATATATATATATATATATATGTATGTATATATAGGTGTGTGTGTGGGGGAGTTACAGTGAGTTTATAATCCCGTATGACTTTTAGGTCCGTTTCAACGTAATTTGTCTCATTATGTGATCGGAATGCATGGTCACCCTAAAAAATGTATAATACAAGTGAATACACACACTCGCAATAACGAAATACAATCATTTTTACAAAGTGGTACAATTGAGCATGATGTACAAACTAAGTGGTACGTGAGCCAAAAAAAATGATATTAAACGCTCCTCTAAACCAATCCAATGTATCGCTAATATTTCGTATTAGACCGTATTGTTAAAAATCATGCAGCTAACACTGTAATAAATTAATAATTCTAATAATAAAGGTTGTTATTCTTATCAACGCCACTTGGACAAGCCAAGCACGTGGGCCAGAGGCCACCCGAATTAAGGAAAAGGAGAATGTATTTCGTTTGACGAACACCGCTAGGGTGAAAGAACACCTTACTCAAGTGAATTCTCGTAATTTAAAAGCAGGGACCAAGTTGAAAACTCCTAGTCTTTGCCTGCCACCCCAAAGGTATCGTTTGAGAACTTGGAGGATATTGCAACCATGGATATATTTTACGTTCTCCAGTAAATATTAACGAACATGGTGGTTTGAGGTCGGGTCGAGCTTCGAACCCGCAACCCTTCAATTACGAGAGCGTTGATTTGTCGACTGAGCTACCTCATTCCAAAAGGAAAGTTAGATTGAAAGTCATCAATATATGATTCATCAATAAAACTTATAGGAGTAACACAGAGTCTTTGTAATTTTACACAATAATTTTGAAAATTAAGTATGTATTTTAGCTTTCAAATAGATGTCCCAAACATGTATTTTTAAGCTTACATTTTAATAATTACCATCAAGTTTATATTTTTAAAAACATTTCAAAATGTTTCAGTTTGTCGCTGTGCAACTTTTATACTTGTAGCAAATAAATTGTATGAAATATTTTTGTTAAAACTGCAACATTTACTGCTACTTTCCCTGTTATATACCGAATGGTTTGGCACTTCTTTTTTGTACTACAGTTTGTGGGTTCTTATACCACTTTGGCATCGATGTCGGTAGCCGTTCGAAATTTGCTTTAAGCATTAGGTCCCTATCTCCTATGCCCTCGTGTTGCAAAAATAGGCCGTAGCGCTCCAAAATCAAACCAAACCTTCCCTTAATATAGAAAGTTACACACAGAAACATCGGCTATTGAGAAAAACAAATTTTTTCTTCTAAGATTCAGTGGTACAAAAATAGAATCTTCAATCTAGTTTCAGAATATAACTTTGCTTCATAAAACTGCTTGAGTTCACCTTTGCCCTTCATATGTCATAAAAAAATACCTTTTCCCCATAAAACTATATTAAACAGAAACTAGACAATAAACGCAGAAATTCTTAAATAATGAATTCCAAAAAGAGTTCTATCGTACAAAATTAGGTTTGTGTGTGATTTGAGCACTATTCTTTTACAGCAGGAAAATAAAACGTACCTCCTGATTAAAATAGTTAAAATGCTCATTAATGAGGCTTAATTATCTGAGTTAATAACAATATAAAATAAGAGAATGATTTGCACGATGACACCAAAGTACCCCCTTCTTGAAATCGATAAATGTAGATTCTGTCTTTACGGTCGTAAAAACTTTTGAATTGAAATCTTGAACTGAGAACGTATTTATGCTCGGTTCATTCGAAAAGAGATAAAACCCGTTTAATGTTTAATTGTTACACTCATCTTTAACATTTCCCCAGTTGTTATCATTATGTTACATCCTAATGGTTCGCCATTACTGACATAATAATAGTCATTAAAGGGTAAATATTTTTCGGCCTTAGAAGATTTAATGGCGCGAGGCAATGGCGAGTGAATGACCGAACTGAAATTACCGTAATATATATAATAATGTGTAAGAGAGAAATGTAAATGCTTTTAAAAACACGAGGGTAATTTTTTTCTTTTGTAAAATTAGTCTAGTTATAATTTATAGCTCGATCATTATAGGAGACTTGATTAAAAAAAAATTAGTGTACATTTTATGAATATTATTTTTACATAAAAACTATTTAATCTATATTTAATTTATATCCATATCAAAACATGTGTCATTTTGTAGAACTATATTTTTGAATTTCAACCTAACAGAAATCTACCGCCGTAAGATGGCTGAATAACTGAACGCTTCTCTTCGGGGCCGAAGTCCGCGGGTTCGAATCCCATTCCTCTGCTGTCATGGCTATTCATAGGCGTTCGGCATTGGCTTTAAGCAATAGGTCCCACTCTTATTAGCCGTCTTGTGAAAAAAAAAGTAGACGGTAGAGTTCCAAACCAAACCACAGAAATCTACCACCTAGCTACGAAGTGCCTATGGTTTCTTTCGTGTCCCTACTTCGATCTCCTGTTTCGAAAATCTTCTATCCCCAGTAAGAAAGAAACGACAAAATGTTGCTCTACACTTCCATAAAAGACACATCTTGAAATTTTAGAGTCCTCAATGAATAAAGATCCATAATTAAGTGTAATATGCAACTAACTTCACTTTGAGTAAGAAGACACAAGCACTGAAAACTAACTTAACCTCAAGAATAAGTCTTCATAATTTAGAAACAGGAACCAAGCAGAAGATCTCCAGGCTTGGCCTATCACCTCCAGAAATATCGTTTGAGAACTTGGAGGACATTTCGACCACGAACCTAAATTACGTGCCCCTGCTGCCATCAACGAACATGGCGAATTCTTAGCGGGCTCAATCCCACTAAGACCTCAAGAATGAGTCTTCATAATTTAGAAACAGGAACCAAGCAGACCTCGAGGCTTGGCCTATCACATCCAGAAATATCGTTTGAGAACTTGGAGGACACTGTGACCACGAACCTAAATTACGTACCACAGCTGCCATTAACGAACATGGCGAATCCTTTTCCAGCTCAATCCGACTAACATCTAGTTACGAGATTGCTGTGTTTCCCGACTGACTGTCTCGTTCGGTTTAAGGCTTTTTGAGGCAATACGTAAAGCCTATCAGTGATGCATTCTTTATTCTCTAAAACAGCTACGCATTCCTGTTCCAAATGGAAAACGAGAGACATTTATCTACAATTTTCAGAGTGTTTTAAGAGATCATCTTTAATCATCAATTTATTATCTTTAAACCTTCAAAAATTCAATTTTCTAATTCTAACATTTTTAAAATATTTAGACATTTCTAAATAGATTAAAACAAACCCTATTGAAATACTAAAGTTAGAAGCAATCTTTGAATTTAATATTATAGCTTTTATAGTAGCTATAATAACTTTAAAAGCATTTTACCAAAAATGGGTTTTTTTCAACTTTTACGCACTGTAAATCAAAAATGATTGCACATATTAATTTCCCATTTTCCCTATAAATACATTATAGACCTATGATAAAACCTTTTGTTGTTGTTGTTGTTGTTTATTTCATTTAGTGATAATAATATTTGAAAGAGATTTTTTTTTTATTTTAGTTTAGTTTTTTTGAAAATTTAATCCCTTGGTGTGTACTTCTCAAACATCTTAAAAATTTAAATAGGTGGTTAATGATGCCTAATAATTATTGTTTACCAAAAAACAGAAATGATTAACCCCTTGCCTGTTTTGCACGTACACTGCACGGGTGCAGTTACTGTGCATGTAATGATTTGCCGGTAAAGCGTACGGGCAAACTGATTTCTTTATCGTTCTCACCGTTTTAGCCCTATCTTTTATATTTTAATGCCAAATTAGTCGTATAGATATTAGTTTTCGGACTGCATTCTGTTTGGTTTAAAAGTACGGGCTTTCTGATAGATTTTGCATTACTCCGGATTTTTATCTTTGAGTTTTGGGCTTGACTTCTTTGAGTGTTTAGGAAACTGACCGAGAGAGACTTTATAGAGGTAATTCCACCTACAGACAAAAAAAAACAAAGACCTGAAAAATAGTACATGTATGTTCACTGAAGAAAAATGACAGAGGCAAAAGAATTAGAAAAAAGACTAACAATTTTTGTTCCTGGATGTGACGTTGGACTAAGTCTGGTCTTTGAAAATACAGGTTAATTAAATCTAGTTGTAGTATTTCCATTCTAAAATAACTGGGTAGTAATTGTAATCGCAAATATTTCTATTTTTTATATACACAACTGTTTCCCTCTCTGGCATGGATGAGAGAGGAAAGACAACTTCTAGGGAAGTTGTTATACATGCTTAAAATAATTATAAATATTACTTTTAATAACATTTTCCAATTTACAAATGAAAAATGAACAAATGTTTGCAATAAAAAGTGTGGCCTTTTTTCAGGATCGAAAAAGGAAAAAAAATGAAATTGATAAGGGGTTAATGAAATTCACTTTACGTTGTTTTACCCCTTTCGTTGTCCATTTGTTCCTCACCCAATGTTTTCAAACTTTCAAAAGAGAAGTTCTAATTATATTCAATTGATCAAGCATTAAATAACATCGCAAATCTGAAGCGGGAATCAGTCTTTCCATCGTTATAATAGCAAGGCCAATATATTATAAAGGCTTTTGCGCTTCCCACAGGTATATTTTGAAAGATCATGCAGGTGGGAAGTAATCTTCCCACGCCCTTCAGAAGGGTTAAGTTTTCTCACACTGTGTCAGAAAATTTATTGTTTTTTAAAAGAAGCTCTAACTTTTCACTTTCTATATATTTTAGGAGAAAAGTAAATTTATCAAAACTAATTACTTGATAATACAAAACAAATGATGAAAATCCCATGTTTTTAGATAATAATAGTAAAAAGATAATACGAAATCTTCCATTTAAAGTTGCTTAATACTAAGTTTACGAGACGCGTCATTTTAACGCATTTCGAATTTTATAAGAAAAATTACAAAAACCTTTTGCTTTTTTATTTTATCTCTTGTATTGACTTTTACCCATTGAACGAGGTAAATATATACATTGAAGTCTATTTTCTTTAAAATTGTTGAAATATTGAAATTTTCTATGTGGTATACCTATCTCTACGGATATGCGTCCATTTGACGTGATCTTAATGTTGTAAAAAATTTTAGTAAATTAGTTCTTCTCATGCAAACATATTTACAACAATAATAAATAGGAATGTACCGACAATACTTCGATTCGTTATCCGATATTGTTATCTCAAACGAAACAAGAAATAAGCAACAGTAGAAAAAACGAAACGAAGAATGTTAATTAAAAAATATGAAGAGATTGTGAATGAAGAGATTTTGAAGGCTTTAGTTGTTTGGTTCGAATATTGAAAAATAAAACACTAAAATATTTTTTGAATTAGTAATATTATTCTGAACATTAATATCATCTCATATTTTCATTTTTTACTTATAGTGTACAATTACATTGCTCTCTCAGTGTTGTTACATGTATTGATCCATACGTCAAGATAGGTGGGGTCTGGTGGGGTAAAATGGGTATTTTTTATAATTTAATAAAAGACACATCTTAACTTTTATCAATTATATTTTAGTTTAGTAATATATTTTTAGACATTTGTTGGCAACATTTGATTTCCTTAAGAAGTTTTATATTTTGTATCTGTCAACATAAATTGCCTTGTTTGCAAGTAAGAAATAAATTTTTCTTTACTGAGGTCTTAAAAACTTTCAAAAAAGTAATATTTTATTTTTTGTATCGTCAATATTTTTTTAATAATCAACTTCAAGGGTTTCTGAACAACAGTTTTTCAAAAACAGACAAGAAATATTTTAAGTATTTTATGTTTAATGATTATTTTTGTATGATGTGAGAAAATGGGTATTGATTAGGCTTAATAATTTATTACAAAGTTCTAAATTTTTAGGCGTCAGGATTTAATACAGCCCTTCAATTTTGGTTTAAATAATATTACATAGTAATTACATAGTGTACATCTGCTACTGGAAATTTTCTTCCACCTTTCACTGTGTACGAAATCTAAATTTATACGGAACTGGACCAAGGCTAGACCACCTGGTGGATTATATGACTGCACAGAGTCAATGTCGATGCATAATACAATGTTTGAATCTTGGATGGGACATTTTCTCAAACAAGTGGAACCCTTTTAAAATCCTATTCTTTTGATATTCGGTGGTAACATCATATGGTCATATTTGGCATATAAGACAGTAAAACAAGTGATGGTCAATAGAATCACCATTCACTGCCTCCCATCTAACTCAAGCCATGCCCTACAACCTTTGGATGTCGAATTGTTTGCCCCTATGAAGTGTGCCTGGAAGAAAATACTGAAGATGTGGTACACGGAAAGCTGCCTTTAAAAAGTGTCCAAACCGACATTCCTTAAATTGTTGAATCAGCTATTTGACTCTGTGAAGAAAAAAGGCTGTTAAACACAAAATAGTGTTAACTGAAAAAGATACTGAAATAACAGTAAACAGTGTTGCACAGACTTCAACAACAGCTACTATGGAAGCTCTTTCTACGAAAAATTCCAGTTCAACCACTTCGAATTTTGCCCTTTCTTAATTATTAGGATTTAAAAAAGCCATACTTACAACATCACCAATGCAGTTGTAAGGGAAAAAAGCCTTAGAAAATGACAGACGAAAAAGAAAGAGTGTACAAACTAAGGCAGGAGAAGTGATGAATGATTCTGATGTAGCAAAACAACTTAATAACTGTTACCATTACAGTTTTGTAATATAAATTGTAATTATATCACATATAAAAATTGTTTGTAGCTAAAAAATAAAGTTTGAATTAAATTTTACATAATTAACAGCACTATTTAATCAATACCCATTTTACCCCATCTACTACTAATTTTACCCCACCTCTGGGTTAAAATTTGTATAAGAAATGCAGTAAAAAATCATAAATTTGCAATTTAAGAGAATGTATAAAACTATTTTAACAATAATAGTAATGAACCCATTGCATGAGTACATGCAAAAGAATTGCGTGTTTATAGTTTTTTTTAAATGAAAAGGAGTCCTAAATGAGAAATCAAGCTTTTCTTACCCATTTTACACCACCAGACCCTACATAAGAAACGTCATGAAACCTAGTGTTAAAGATAATGTACCCCCTTAAGTGACTGATGGTCAAATCTCAGCCTGACCAATTTCAGTGAAAACAGATTCATATAAGTCCAAGGCCTATATAATATGTAACGAAGTAAGAGATTGATACCTGTTTCTCGCAACAAATTCGAAAAATAAATATGAGGCTATTCACATATAAGTGAATAGCGCCAATATTCGCATATATTTCAGGAACAGTTTTATGAACAGTTTTATATTTCATAAAACTGTTTAGGGCAAATGATCACCTCTGCCCTTAAAAAATGATTTCATACAAAAAAAAAATAAATCTCGACAGAGTCTAGACAATAAAGTCGAAGTTCATTAAAGAATGAATAATAAAACAAACTCGAGAAGATTCCTGAATTTTTTCTTCCCCTTTTTTATCAATTCGAGCAAAAAACGCTGCTCAAATTAAAATAGTTAAAAGACAGGATAATGAGACATAATCACTTCATTGTTTTGCCCGCACGTGGTTAGGACAGATTATATTTTTCTCCCATCATTTCATACGGGTATATCAATCCTCTGATTATTTCATTTTTATTAATTTAATCATAATTAGAAATAATATTTCTCGTACTTCATTAAAGGTTGGAGCGATAAACTAGTGTGTGCTACGTGCTAGATCAGATTTTTATAGTTCCTACAGAGTTAAAAACGAAACAGTTAAATGGTAATTTATCTAAACTGATTCTGTATAGTATAAAACAAAAGTAAAATAAAAGCTACCGCTATGAATTATGCTGTTTTAAATTAATAAAAAATAATGGCGGTAATATGAAAGTAAATATTTGTTACTTTGTTTAAAAATATATTATATATTTATTCATTAATTCATACCTGCATAAATATATGTATTCATTTGATTGTCTTGAATAAATACATAAATATATACGTATATATCTATACAGGGTGTCTCAAAATTTGGAGAATAAATTTGGAGGTAACGCAGAGGACATCGCTAGGTATAATAGTAGTATACGAAAGCATGTACGGAAATGAATAGCTTGCTTTCAACGGTAACACTCGACACCGGCACATGGGGTGTAACTTAAAGGGAACCCAGCAGAGTTGCGAAACCCTAATATAGTCTATTGCAGAACTAAAACACCCCAATTCAGAAAATAGTTATTGGGGGAGGCTTGGATTTTAACAGAGTACTGTGTACATTTTCGAACTCCGCGACACCAAGTACCTAAAGGCAATCTCTTAACCAGTCGGCCATTCCCTTGTGTTCTTTCGTTGGGATTAAGAGATAGAAATATAGCATCGGTCTACTGGGAACAATTTAGTTTAATAAATCCGTCTGAAGGAGTCAAACAATACCCTTTTGTCCGTATTAAATCACTTGGAAAGAAAAAAATTCCAACTTCATCCTACAAATTCTATTTCAAAAATTACTGTATAGTAAAGTTATTGAAATTCTATAACGATGGTGTTTCTAAAGAGCACTGTAATTCAAACTCAGATAAAGAAAATCTTCTATATATAAAAACTTCTTTATATTTACAATTTACATGTAAAAATACTTATCTAAAATATTGACGAATGCCGCTTTAAGCTCCTAAGAAGCGAAAAATACGACATACTCTAATGGTGAACGAAATTAAACTAAAAACTATAAAACAATGCTGCCACAAAGCAGTTACCAATTTCAACACTGAAAACGCTAGAGTTTAGAGGTTTACATAATTACAGCCCTCTCAAACTGTGGTAGCGACCTAATACGTATCAGTGAGAGCCATAACAAATGAGCTTTAGTAGTTTTTCTAATTTAATTTTATCCTTTTCATCGAAAGAGAACGATAATACGTAGATCAAAACTAAAATAAGGAAACGACATGATAATGGCATCGGCTTCTTAATGATCTAAATTAATTCTTACCGATATGAGACGAGGGAATGATTTATCAAAATTCTCCTCTTTTAACGGGATTAATGACTATACGGTGGTTAAGTGAGATAGTTTTCTATTCAAAGTCGGAAGCTTTTCCTTAATGGAAACCTCGAATGAGAACTCGAACCGACGGCTACTGTTCGTTTAAAAAGGAATTTATATCCAGAGCGGCAGAAATGGGATATGTCCCTAATGCGGTATGGGTACATATTTCCCTCTCACCTTTATTACGCCGTCATCATTACGCACCGTTTTAATTAATTGTTATTTGAGAAGTCATTAACCAGTTAATGGTTATTGTCCTTATTTAGGGACAGCTAAAAAATAGTTTTTAGAATATACAGATTGTCCATAATTAAACTTCCCTTCTGTATAGCTGCCTACAATCTAGACATATTGTTTAGAAAGTTATCACATGTTGTGTAGGTCACATTTGTTTCAGCAAATAAAATATAAACTCAAATTTTCACCACGAGGGGGCTTTTTTCATAAATTGTACATTTAGCCAGCATTTATTCTAATTAAAAATATATATATTACAACAATACATGTTCAACAAGACTTTCATCCTTTTCAGCTACCATTTGATGAAATGGTAAGATAGCTTGTCCTACAGTTCACTGAAGTGTGTTCTGGAAAGCCTGAGAACATATCGCTAAAAGCTATCTTTCAGATGAAGTGTAGTTCTTGGTGTACGACCAAGACGACCTAAATGTTCCAAATGCTCCTAACGCCAAATGTCGCATGAGTTGAGATCTGGGGATCGGATAGACCACACATTAGGAAAGTTTCGGCTGATGACACGTTCTTCTGTAAAAGTGATCTTTGAAAACGTTCTTAAAAGAAAAGCTAACTTGTGCAGGATCTCCACTTTGCTTTTAGCTTTAGAGGCATTTGAAATATGAAGTCAGTCTTGATAAACAGAGAACTATACCAGATCTGAAAGGCAACATTTCATGACATATTCTCAGCATTTCCATGGACGCACTGCGGTGAACTGTAGAACTTGCTGCCTTAAGATTTCAAATGGTGATTGAAAATAATGGCCGTCCTGTCGATCACGTTTTCTTGTAACAAATTTCTTGACTACAGTAAGTGTTAGCTAATGTAAAAATAATGCTACGTTGGCCTAGTGTTTGGGAAAAAAGGAATTAAAACTCATTAAGAAACACATGAAAAATAGGTCTTGATGAAATGATTTTATACAATTAAATACCTAAGGAATACAACTTAGGAATACAATAGATACAGAAGACTACTCTGGACTGGGTGTCGGTCTTTCAAAAATGGCGTCGTTTTTCCTTTGTCCCGTGTCGCTCCAAAAAAATGTTTATCTCGCAAGCAGCGGATACCAGCAGCGTACTTCTCTAATCTGATCACAGCCTTGTCCTCTAAAAAACTCAGACTGCCTAGCAGAGAAAAAACAAGATTCCACTTAAGAACGGAGGGGTCAGTATCCCGCCAAACCAACGGTCCCTTCTATTGGTTGGGAGAAGTCTGAGGTTTCTTTTAGTTCAAACCAGTCCTGTTCTGTATGTCTTTGACGATGACTCACGGGAAGATGTAAAAAAAAGCTGAACCGAATGTAACTTACTGTTACAGCTAATTGCGGAATTCATAAAAAAAAAACACCTCTGGTGGTAAAAACTTTAAATAATATTTCGTGTGAGTTTAAACAAATTATCATTCCTTCATTAATTTCTAAGCTACATTTCCTAACTTTCTGAATAGTTTAGACTCTATACAGTAAAAGGTTTTATTAGGGACTCTTCGTACATGTTTTCTTGGAAAGATTTCTGTTTCTGATTGAAGATGTATGGAAATCCTATAAACAACCTACTAGCCCAGTTTTCGAGTATCTGCTTTTTTTCTCATTTTGTCAATTTGCTAGACAAATGATAAATTTTCTATCCTTATACAGTAATTTACTCTATCAGCAAGCACATTGACAGGAATAATGATGACTTACTCTAGCTAATCTATTGCTAGCAACTTCAAGCCCAACCTTCACTTTCATTTAACGTGTTTTTAGGTTTCAAAATAAAACGCTGCATTTATTTCAAAATTAATTTTACAATATATTACGTCAGCAAATGTCTGGTCATTAATAACATTCGTAGAAGCAAAAGGTCAAGATTTAATTTATTAAAAAATTCCAAAATAAACTCATCCCATTGTTATAGAAAGACCAATTAACAACAGTTTCCCCAATTTCGCAATTTCTATGAAATCCCCTCTCTTGCACAAAAATAGCATAAATTAACCAGTCTTATTGTTTCTATTTCGGTAGATATAAAATAATTGACTTTCGCTAATTAGAATCAATATTCTAACTAATTAAAACGGGTGGGGAAATACCTAATTAAACCAGACAGTAGAAGAAGAAAACCTATTTTCGTTTGAAAAGCGAAATAATGAGCTATATATTCGTAACTTAAAAACAAAATAATGGAGATGATAAACTCTTGTTTTAATTGAAAATATTAAATACACGTGGGATAAATAAAATACATTCTTTAACTTTAAAAATGAGATGTAAAAGGGGGATTAAAGAGAATAACAAATAATTTGATCATTTTGTAGAGAAATGTTTCACGTATACAATGCATGAGACTCGATTAAAAATACTGCATTGTTTTGAAATGTTTGAAACAAAAGAAATTTACCTTTTTCAATGAAATTAAAGTTCTGTGAAGTAAATATAAATTTCTTATAAAGGTCAAAGAAATAACATCTATTTAAAATTCATACAAGGCATCAATAATTAAACTTTCACACTTTAAAGGTATCTACAGTAGAAACTGTTGTTCAGAAAGTTATAAAGTGTAGAATAAATGAGTAGGAGGTAATGAACAGATGGAAATATTTTTCACTGGAAAAAAATAAATTAAAAGTTTCACCACCAAATGACGTAGAATGTATTACACATTTAAGCAAAATTTATTCTAGTTAAATTTATTTCATCAAAACATGTCCAGCATAACGTGTATTAGTGCATATATATATATATATATATATATATATATATATATATATATATATATATATATATATATTGTAACGTACTGGAGATATGGTAGGCGAAGCCGTCAATGAAACAGGCTAGAAAACTGTTTAATCTAGACTAAATATTTTAATCAAGTGAATAATTTATGTACAGCTATATACAGATTCATTAGATTCTAAATATTCTGGGATCTCGTGCTGAGATAACATTCACACAATAAGTATGCTTGGGTACTGGGTACAGTGAGGCTAGGGCTTCTAAATCACTGGAACAGTTTGCTAATTAGTGCTTGTAATAAAAGCTGACACTATCACCTCCGGGCTGACGTTACGATAGTCGGCTTTCTCAGCAAGGTTCGAAAGCTCAGAGTGCGTATCAGGCTGCGGTTCGTGAAGGAAACTCGGGATGCAAGACGATCCAAAATGAGAACAAGGGTCACTCTCAGCTACTTACTTCTATGCACGAAGTAAAAAAATAGAAAAATAACGGGAGTGGGATTCCCAAGTCGAAGGTCGACTTCTTAGCAAACAGAGACCCTGACGGTCTCTAAACAAGCAAACTCCAGAAATCAGAGAGACGAGCGGACTCCTCTCGAGCTCCACACAACAGCTCCAAAAGCAACTCTCAAGAAGAAAAAGCTCCGTCTTGGCTCCGCCACTCTTCTTTTATAGCGGTCCCGGTTCCTTTACGTGATTCCTCTTGAATCTTCCAGAAGCAGGACGATGCAATCTTGCGGTCACTTCCCGCCTGAATCAGCTGTTTCGTTTCCATATGTGGCCGAAAAGCCCTCTTTAAATCAGCCGACCCAAACAACTTAATTGCTTTTTTCGCTAAAGCTAATGGGCACACATGTGGCACTGTAATTATTTACAATCATTTCACCGAGTCTTTACACTCAACAGTCTCACAAAGTCTCAGACGCGCTGGCTCCAGCACACGGACAGTTTTCAATTTAGTCCGGGACCTAGTACACAACGTGTATTATTACACCACCCGTTTCTACCTGCCACTAACCGTAATTGTCCACGGCGAAAGGTCACCTTCCGCTCCTCTTTCTTTGGGGTCATGTAACGGATCGTTACAATATATATATATATATATATATATATATATATATATATATATATATATATATATATATATATATATATATATATATATAACCAGGCGAAATTATTATCACCAATTAAAATGGAATATTTTATCACTTGTTATTTGGATTACCCGGACTTGGGACTTGGGACCCGGACTGGGCAATGAGAGAACCTAAATAATATTTAGTAGTGTCTCCATTAACAAACTGCGAAATCCAACACTATGGAACTATAAAAATGTACGTCTTTACAAGACAAGAACATTGCATCGAATGCTCATG
>CM063498.1:5113037-5130537 GCA_032207245.1 Pardosa pseudoannulata
ACAGTGTGAAGCCAGTCGTGCTGCTCTTCCATCTTACTGAATACCAAATTCGCAAAACCTCTGCAAGAGCGAAGCCAGGAGGTTTCAGTTTTTGTTTACGTTGCAAATTGTAGGGATACCGTTTCAGAGTTATTTGCACTGCTCTCCAGACACTTCCGTTCAACACTCCTATCTGCCTCGAAGCTTCTCGAGCACTACACTCTCCATGTGCAGCAACCGCCGACATGGATTGCACCGTTTTCTCCACTGTCGTGGCAACAGCAACGGCTGTGGAGGAACGTCCACTTCTTTGACTTGACTCGAAAGAACCTGTAGCTTCAAATTTCTACATCACTTTGTTCAATGCAGATGATGTTATTGGTCCTTTATTATCTACATACCCTTCTTTTAGCGATATGCTCGCAATGCCACAATGTCATTTTCCGAATTTTTCTAATACAGTTTAACTAAGAGGGATTCCTTAACTGTGGACAGCTACAAGCTTTGACTACCATTACTGCAGTTGCTCCTTTTTATATCGTTTATTGCTTTACATAATCCTACATCAGAAATCCAACAGGACCACCTATTAGTAGCCAAAAGAACTATATTCGTTTCGTTGCCACATAAAACCCGGCTCCTTTTCCCTCCGTTTGGTGCAAAGAGCATCTTTTTTATCTTTATTCGTTTTCGAATTATTCCTTTTTAAATTCATCTTGACTTCTGGATCACTCGGTATATGCATATATAGATATAAACACATTTTCTTAATAAATAAAAGCGATTTTTTTTATTTATATTTCTTGATTATAAAAATATTAAACATTGTCATTTTTTCAATATTAGGTATTATTACATGAATTTATCAAAGACATCTT
Organism: Pardosa pseudoannulata; assembly: GCA_032207245.1. Lineage (NCBI taxonomy): Eukaryota > Metazoa > Arthropoda > Arachnida > Araneae > Lycosidae > Pardosa > Pardosa pseudoannulata. Next base: position 5,113,895 of record CM063498.1, read on the forward strand.
ACCAACATCACCTAGAGTATGACTGCCTGACCCTACTCGAGCCTTGGTAATAACTAGGATTTCGAACCGGAACTGAACCGAAAACTGGAAAAAAAACCGTTATTATCTCATAACAAAAACGGAACTGAATAGAAAAAAATGTTTATTTCGGTTTGATATCTCCTAAGTCGTTTAGACAATGTAACCAGCTTATCAATATTTTCTAGCTGAACGTCAATTATATAGTTATCGTCATTCCATGCCCATTGCTTCTCGATTTCTTCTTTTCTTGTTCCCTAGTACTTTTCCGTTTCTGTTTCACACGAAACTACTTGTAGAAAACAGATTTATAACTGATTAATTCCTTAGAATGTTGAGTTATCAAATGCAATTTTGATAATGAATAACAATGCCAATGTCTCAACTCTCCACTTTTATCGTGCATGCTGGATAATTATATCAATTCTCATGGTGTACCAATTAAAAAAGAATAAAATCTTCTAAATTTTATAGAATTATTTTTTATAACAGAATTATATTTTTAGCATGAAAAAGAATATACACAAAATTATTCATTCGAACTTGAACGAAAACCATTATTTTCGGCGGAACGAAAACGGAAATATTTTTTTAGTTAAACTGGAACGGAAAGTCGAAAGAACAAAATTACTGTTCGAAACCCTAAAATAATTCATTATAACTATGAAAATTGTACCTGTTTTAAGTCTGAGTCTAAAAGAAAAAAGCGAATGAATGGGCAGTTGTAGTATTAAACAGCGCGCGGAGATGAATCCGAACAAGCAAGATGTCACAGGCTTGTAACAGGTGCTCGGGAAAAACAATCGAGCTCACTTTGTTTTTCAGGGAGATTAAAAAGGAAATAAAATAACAAAAGGAAAAATCTGCCATAAGCTGAACCCTCCTGAAATTTGGACATAAACAAAGGATGGGATTGTGTTTTGAAAGCGAACATATTCGGGTCTATTTTTGGAAGTGCTTCTTGTACGTAAGTGTGTTACAATGTAGGTGTTACAATACATACTCATAGTATTGAGCTATCTATACAGTGATCCCTCGTTTTTCGAGATTAATATTAAACCAGAACCTTCTGAGAAAGCTGAAAAACTGCGAAGTAGGATTTTATCCTAGGAATTCTCGTGTATGCGGGTACACGAATGCTTTAAATATGTAAACAGTATTTAAACCGGGTGGCCATAATTAAACTGACAGTGCTCACAGTGTTCTGTAGCACGATCTATTTGCGAGAATGACGCCACATTTTGTAGGAAGATTAAACAAGACGGGGGACGAAAGATTCCGCGAAAAAACAAATTAGTTCCAAAGGTCACCGCTAGGGGAATATTTGTCGATGTGTAATAGAAAATAGAGTGTTAACAAATGCAAATCAATACGGAAATTAAATTATTAATTGTGCCAATGGATGTAACGGGAAATTTGAATAAAGAACTTCTTCTTCTTCTGCTTACGTGATATTGCAGATCACGAGACTTTATCGGTGTTTATGTAGATTTTACGCTTTTTCAAAAGTGTTGCCATATTGCACTTGAACTAAATCAGAAAATGTGCATAATAAAAGGTACTTTTATTCCGCAAAAATTTGCATTTTTAACACTCTATTTTCTATAAAACTGCGCCAAATATTCCCCTAGCAGTGACTTTTGGAACTAATTTGTTTTTCCCTGTCTTGTTTAATCTTCGTAAAAAATGTGGCGTCATTCTCGCGAATAGATCATGCTACAGAACACTTTGAGCACTGTCAATCTAATCATGGCCATACGGTACTTTACACATTTAAAACAAAAATTACAACTGTACACGTATTTACGTACATGCGTCAGTGCTAATTAATAAGGTTAATTACAAAACCTTATAGAGTAATAAACGTTAATCAACATTGCTTTTTGAGTGAGGCGAAGAGTCTTGTGTTGGCGGAGGAGAGGCTTTCCCTCGACTCGTAGAAACTTTAGACTCACTCGGAGACTCTTCTGCTGGAGGGCTGATGGTGGAGCCGGGGGCTTTACCTTGGAGAGAAACATGGGGATAGGCAGTTGTCTTTGTTTTTTATCTCATTGGTCGATGACGCACCGGAAACCAATCACGCGCCTTTATGAGAGCCCGTGGTGTGTACTCTGAGTCAACTCATCTTTGTTTGACATGTAGGGATCCTTCTCTCTCGCGCATCAACATGAAGCAACGTTCCTTTCCGCAATGAGGTTGCCTACAAAATTGTATTATTTTTCATGAATATTTTGGAAAACCGCGAAACACTGAAGCCGCAAAATATTAAGAGCGAAGTGACGTGGGAACACTGTAGCTCTAACCCACGTTGTGTTTCTTAGCTAAAAATGGCGACTAAAACTTTTAGGATAAAAGTTAATATTTTCATGACATATAAACATGTAACAGGACGAAATTATTCTAGCTGTTTACATAAGGAAATACCCTTCATTATTTGAATCACCCGGGATTACTTGGATGATTACAATAAGAGAACCTAAATGATTTGCAGTCGTAGAAGCTTTAGACTCACTCGGAGATTCTGCTGCTGGAGGGCTGACGGTAGAGCCGGGGGCTTTCGCTCTTCGTTTTGGGGGGGGCAGTCATGACTCCTAAAAAAAAAAGATGGAATTCGAACATAACGGAATTCGTGAATTCGAATCCCTCAGAGACATCAATGTTCGTAGCCATTCGGAATCGGCTTTAAGCATAGGTCCCGCACTCATTAGCGATTGTGTCTCAAAAGTAGATCTTAACGTTCCAAACCAAACCCGAAACTTCCTATCCCCACAAGTTTGTGGACGGAAGGGGAGATACGCGTTTGACTTGAATCGATAATTAGTCGGCTGTACTTGTATTCGGATGATATACATAGGAGTATATAATGTAATTTATTAGAGGTTAACATGCATTCAATAAATTCGAAGGAGCACTAGATCATCTAGTGGTCATACAGAGATCTAGAACGCCGGTTTGCAGGATTCCAGTTTGATGGATGCATGAAACATCTCCCTGTGCACTCAAAGTACGCAAGAAATAAATTTAGGGGTATAAGTATACTCTCGCTCGAAGGTTATCAAACATTCCCCTTCTGAGGATGATTAAAATTAATACCGGAACAGAGGAATGGGTTATTTTGACCCAAAAATCCTTTTGCGTTCAACTTTCTTAAAAACCTATTCACGAAATTGAAATAAATTTCTTGACTTTTCCTAAGTTTAAGCCCATAAAAATTTATGAAAATATAATATTGTTGAACTAGCATTTATCCCATGATTAAAATTTTTAATTTTCCAGAATTCTAAAGTACCCTATGAGGCAGATAAAAAAATGGTTTGTTTTTATAGCTGAGAATTATTTGGTACATGCTCAGTAATTTGTCTATCTTTATACTCCTCTGAAGTCTCCCGATACTGTGAATGCAGTTTAGAATCACGTTGAATTCATTTAGAAAGATAATTCAAAGTTTTCGTAGCTATGTTGAAATTATCGTTTGGTTCTTCCCAATTTTTTTTGCCACAGTAATTAATGGAAGTAAAAAAATGAAACTATCATTTTCACTACACCCTGGAGGTAGATAGAATTTGTTGTTAATACCGTAGATGCAATTTTCATTGCAACAAAAAAATTAATGATTATATTTAAAATTATCCCATATGTACCTAATCTATTATTTAAACCAAATTTAAAAGAAAACTAGTTACGTAATATCTACGTTCAATGATGAAACGTATCTAAATAATGCGGACGATATTTAAATAATTTAAAATAAGAAATAATTAAATGAGATGGTTAAAATAATGACGCCATAATGCTATTTTTACCTCTTTATTATGCTATAAATTGATTAATTTGATCGCCTGCTCTTACCCGGGGAAAATAAGGCTCGACATAATGGCATTAAACCCTCGTATAGGAGGGAAGGAATGGATTTTGAAATTTTAGAGACGACATTATTTTTCGCTGTGATATGAAGCCTTTTTATACCAATTTATTTTAGAATCTAATCGATAGTTTAGGAGAAGGTAAACTTCACTCGCTTTGAATTTTGCTAACTCTAACTCATCAAGAATCCAATTATCCTCTATCTATTCCAGGTCCAACCGCTTCATAAATTCGAGGACAGACTGACAGATAACTTAGGCTATTTTTATATAGGGGATACGTGCATATGAAAAAAATGGTTCATTACTAAGTTTCCGAGTGTGGAAACAAAACTGTAAGTATTTGTTTTAACTGAAAAATCCGATATGTAGAAAATGTACAATATTATATTTAAAAAAAGTTACCAGAATAGTGTAAGAAACCTTCACTGGTAAGAGGCTAAATACCATTACAGTTGTTCCTATATTTTTTTAGTTATATATACTTTCCGGTATTGTAATATGTTATTGTTTTTTATCAATTAACATAATTTAATATATAAAAATGAATAAATGTCATTGCGTATAAAAAAGGTGATTTTTATTTTTGATAAAAACACAGATTCATATTGATCGGGGTCAGTTTGACCCAGCCAACGGTTTTAAATAGAACGAAACTCCAGCAGTTCTAGTGTTAAAGAGCATTTTCATGTGTTATCACAAACACTTTACACCCTTCGCTGTAGGACTTGGCATATGAAACGAATTAGCCAAAATACAAAATTCTTCTCATTCTACTTTTAGAAAAGATTGACATGTGTACATCAGAGTCAAAAGCAAAAGTTCGAAAAAGAATGAACAAGCTTAACATTGAACAAAGAAAAGGAACACATGTAGCGCCGTGGCAGATGCTCGGGAAAAAACAATCGCGTTAGTTCACTTTGTTTTAGAAAGTAAAAATGGGCATAAAACAAAAGGTAGACCCAGCCACAATCCGTGCCATCGTGAAAAGCGTGCATAAACAATGGAGTGAGTTGTATATCATGCGCAAACATATGCTCGTCTATTTTGAGACTAGGTTTCTTTTTTTATAAGAATAAAAAATCCTGTTTTAAGTACTTTAAGGCTGCCTCTTCTTGGCCTATCATAATTGCTAGTACAATGTTCCGTAACATGTTTATATTACTAATTGTATCAAAGAGTTTTTTGGCTGACCAGAGAGAAGACAGGAAGTAATTCCAGCGTCCTTTTCCTCCGATCCTGACTGGATATGTCTGGTTTGCCATCCCACCCCTAATTAGAGGGAGTGAAAATCTTCAACATTTTTGCCACCTCAGCAATTGGTAAATTTTGTGTGCTACGGTCACCCTGTCTACAACTCGAGGGCTAGTGGGACTGGGACCTAATGCTTAAAGCAGATTCCGAAAGGCTACGAACATTCCTGTCGCAGTAAGATTTAAACCCACAAACTCTACTAATGATGATCAGCGTCCTAACTATTCGTCCATCGTTCGGCCAGCAATTAGCGGGAGATCGCAAAAAGAATTTTAAAAAGGAATCAACGAAACTGGGGTGTACGCACGACTTCTAGTATTTCCTGGCCGCCATTTACTCTAACCTTATAACACTAGCAATTCAATATATATTCCTGAACTACGTGTATCTTACGTGTATTAACTAAATTTGCAATAGACTGCAAGTGCAATTGTAATGTTAAAGTATTTGAATTAAGTTTTAAAATAAATTTTCTCCAAAGGTAAGTCTTATTTCACCTATATCCTGTATTTCTTTTACTTGAGCTTCTCAACAGAAGGGATCATAGTTTTGCATCTGCTGTGTTGTGTGATCGCGTTTTGATTCTTTTTTTAACCTCTTTTACAACATGGCATAGTACGAATGTGCATAATGGTTAGGTTTGGAGCTGTATGGTCTACTGCTTTGCTATAAGAGAGCAAATAAGACCGGGACTACCGCTTAAAGCCGATTTTGAACAGCTACGAACATCCAAGCCATCATTGGACTTATAACCCACGAACTCCGGTATCGAAGAGCAGCGCTCAACCATTCGACCACCGTTCGAGGAATGTGTATATTAAAGGGAGTAATTATCCAAGTCAGAAATGATCAACCAGAACTGCAATTCGATTTCTTACAGTAGACATTTTCTGTTCAATTTCACATTTTAATTACATTTCCTTGACTTAAATAAAAGTATAATTGGAATATAATTTTTACTAAAGCAATGAACTTTAAGATTTACACACTATTCAACGCATTTTTTACCACATTAAGAAACATTCAATTTTTCGCCAACAATTGATATTACAGGACAATGAAAACAGAAAATTTTTATCAGTAATTAAGCTTAAGGCCTATCCATATTAAATTTAAAATGAATTTCATTATACATTTAGTGCAACTATATAAATTAGCAAAACAAATAATGTCAGATAAAATAGTAAAAATTAGCTAAATTTTAAAATTTATAAAAAAAAAATTCAAAATTGTGAAATATTTCGCTAAAAACTTATGAATACTTTTTATTAGAATTAAGATTTATGTTTGCTATGTAACAAAGAAGAAAAAAAGTTACATTACTTGTAAAAATGCAATAAATATCAGGTATCCTATACACAGGACGACGGTAAAAAAAATGTCGTTAACAACATAGCAGATATTTAGGTGAATATAAAAAAATTCGGTCAAAGTGAAATTTTCACACTATAGAACATTTCAATTAATGAAAACTCATAATCCTGGCCAATTTAATTATTTATATTTACTTTATATTTATTTTTATATTATCTTTAAAAACAGTGATACATACTGATACATCGTTAATCCTATAAACAATTTGTCTCCATTACATGCCTGTGTCTTTTCTCTTAACAATGTTTTAAACTATCTTTTACAACAATGTAAAACATCAGTAAAGAACTAAATGTATCCTCTAACTACATTATCTTTTTTGTTTAATTCTTTAAATTGGCATGATTTTGGATATATATTTCCCTCTTCCAATAACATTACATCTAAGTCATTAGAAAATTTTCTTTTGCTCCCTCAAATGTAAAAATTAATAACAAAAAAAAAGAGCAAAAGAGAATAAAATAAAAAAAGATCGATATCTGTGGTGACACGGTAACACTTTAGCAATCGTCAAATAATCGCGTATTTTGGATTGTCGCCAAATCAAGATTCGGAATGTGCACTGCCGCGAACAAAAAAAAAACAAAAGCATAATAGTAATGAGGCAGGTTTAATATTATAAGGCTTCAATCGAACCATTTGGTCGTTTTTAAATTTTACTTCACCAATCTCTTCCGTAAAAAGAAACAGAGTTGCCCAAGGACTGTGTTAAGGGCCAAATCCACCGACGAAATGTCTTTTGTGAATTGTTATACGTATCGATTTCGTCAATGGATACATAAAAGTATATATATTACTTTAACTGCACGTAAAAAAAAGTATAAGGAAAACGACAAGAAATTAGGAGAACTTGAGCCAATAAAAATCATGCACTAAGATATGTTAGGAACAAGACTTTTGAATAAAGATTTTTCAGTCCTACATTCTTTACTTTTTTTCGATGACGTAATTATAAAAATGATTCATTTGTTTCCGTTTTTGTTTCTATGTCGATAAAAATTAGATTCGAGATATTTTAACTTTCTCGTATAAGATATAAAATCCATTGGATGGAATGAAACTTTGAGTTATGTTTGTAGTTCTGGCAAATATCATTTTATTTAAATTCTCTTGGTGGATCTGTCAAGCATAGTAACAGGACGAAAACATCCCCAATACAACTCGACACTACTCTATTTATCCAATGCGATAACAGTTTCGTATTCAGTCTTTTTTTATTATAATCTCGCGCTCACAGATGAAAGTTTTTGAGAGTAGGCCCAATTTAAAAGTGTATTGTCAAATGTGCGCCGTCAATTAATTTTGCATATTTAAAATTACATTATTAGTTTTCATTTAATGAGTTGGAAGGAGAAAATTTCTAATTTATATTTAATCTTTATCTTTATTGTTATAGATCACATGACATTTTGCTGATTTTTTTTCCTACTTAGGTAAAAATGAGACTTTGATTTTTTTTTAATTAGGTGTACCCATTTTACAATATGAAATATTTTAAATTTTTTATGCTATAAGCCTAAACCACAAAAATGTGTCATTAATTATTCTAATTTTAGAATGTATAGAACAATATATAATAATGTTCATCTCTAAGGAAAGTAAAATGTATCCGAATTTTGAAACGTAAAACAAGAGTTTATGATAATATTAAATGACCAACTACTTTTTTCGAATGTTAACAGCATAACATTTATGAGCTTATGCAATAGATTATTACGACTTTTAATAAAGTAGAATATTATTTTTTACATCATGACAGGAACTCAAGATCAAAGTATAATATAGATGCAAAAATGTAAACATCGCATATTGTAACTAACGTAATAAACAATACATTAGTAGTTTTATTTACTGCTGATACCATTTTCTCGGTAACATTTCCTAGTTTAGAATTTTCTTCCTCGAAAAGCCGAGTTGGGAGCAAGATATTACGAAACTAAATGCATTTTCGTAGATTCGATATTCGGAAAATATATCGACATTTATAAATAAGCATGTTTCGAATTTTGATTCCCGCACGAGACTGAAAACCTTTTCAGAAAAATCACGGGGCGTGATTTACATTTCATATTCATGAGGATTTCGAGACTTGCCTTTAAGAAAAATAAAATGAAAGAATTTGTTATTTCGATGCAAGCGCCTCAAACCCGTGAAATGTGATTTCGAAACTGTCACTTTCAGGTTATTAGGAATTTCCCCTTCTGAAATGCCGTAGTGAGAAGGCTCCAAATGAAATAGGGGGGGGGGGCTACATTTGTAGGTTTCGAATAAAACGGAGATTAACTGCCACCTGGGAATGATTAAATAAACAGAGAATTTTCAAGCATCTACCTTCTTTCTCCGAGACGGAACTTTGAGGAATTATTGCAACTGATATGAAAAAATTCACTTTAAATTCGTGATGCATATCTACATTTTATACCTCTCGCAGAACTAAATGAAGAAATTCCAGCTAAACGAAAATTTCTATAGTTTTCATAAGGTTTGGCTTAGCTTGTTTCATATCTCTATAGTATACTGTTTTGTTACTCTAGGACTAATTAGACAATGACCTATTAATTGCACATCGGGAACCAACTACCTTAAAGGATCTTAGCACTGTTAAACATAAGGGTCCTTCTGAAGTGCCGCAACGAGAAGGCTCCAAATGAAAAGGGGGTACTACATTTGTAGGTCTCGAATAAAACGGATATTAACTGCCACTTTACAATGATTAAATAAACAGAGAATTTTCAAGCATCTACCTTCTTTCTACTTTTTCTGAGACGGAACTTTGAAGAATTATTGCAACTGATATGAAAAAATTCACTTTAAATTTGTGATGCATATCTACATTTTATACCTCTCGCAGAACTAACTGAAGAAATTCCAGCTAGACGTAAAATTGTTGGCATTGTCAGAATTTTAAGCTTAAAATAGACAGTTTAACTGCCAACTTAATTTTCTTAAAATCACTTATTTTCAGTTGGTTTGTTTTTAACTTCCCGTCGATCCCCGGAAACGCCCCTTCCGACTATTGACGTAATAGCCACAGCCAATCGGGGAATTTAACGGCTGTTACATATTGGGCTTCGGAGTGAGCTTTATGCAAATTAGTAGGTGTATATATATATATATATATATATATATATATATATATATATATATATATATATATATATATATATATATAGCCTCGAGAGATGTGTTGGCGTATATAATTATGTTAGGTTATGTTGTTTTTCCCAAACAGGAATAATTCCACAGTGGCATGGATGTTCGTAGACATTCGGAATCGAATTTAAGCTGTAGGTCCCGATCTCATTAGCCCTCGTGTTGCATGAAAGTAGACCGTAGCATTCCAAACCAAACCAACCAAAACCCAAATAGGAGTTCAGTTGGGAGATGTATTTAACAGGTTGTTTCTCCCCTTCCCTTCAGTAAGAGTTCATTTCTGTTAAGTTTATTTCAGTTTAGAGATGTGTTAGGAGATATATTTTGAGTTGTAATTTAAGTGTTTTCATTGTATTTTTTGTTATGACAATAAATTATTATTGTTAACTGCTTTCTCATGTTTTAGAGTACATTAATATAAAAGAATAGACCAGTAAGCTTATCAAAAATTTCTATAGTTTTTATAAGGTTTGGTTTGGTTTGGCTTGTATCATATCTCTATAGTATACTGTTTTGTTACTCGAGGACTAATTAGACCAGGACCTATTAATTGTACCTCGGGGACCAACTACCTTAAAGAATCTCATGACTGTTAAACATAAGGGTTCTATAGTTTTGTCAGTAATTTCCGACTTTCCGTAACCTTTTTTATTACATACTAAAATGACTGATTTTTTTTCTTTTAGAAATTTGTTGCGTATCTCCTTAATACAATAAATACATTAAATACATTAATACATTAAATAATTATAATAATAAAAACAAATATTTTTTTAAAATATATTTTTATGACTTCAGGTTTTTGTTCTATAAAACTGTTCTCACTTGCGCGCATGTTTACAAGAATTTTTTGTACGCAAATGTTAAATTTTAAGTTTTTAATAAAGAAAATACATATTAAATTAAATCTAACAAACAAACCTATACTTTTAGCATATTTTATATTTTTAAAACATGTTTATAATTTTACCCCTCTTTTGAGGCCATTTTGACATGTACTTACCTCTCTAAAATAAAATATATTATTCTCATTGCAATAATTTTAGTTCAAGACAAGAAAATATTATTCTATTGAAATGCTGAAACTTTTGTGGAAAAATGTTAAATAGGTTTTGGGAAATCTTGCGAGCAATATTGATAATTTGCATTTCAAGAAAAAACAACTTAAAGTCATAAGTAAAGAGCTGCCAATTCCCTGCCAAGCACAAAAATCACTAGAGTATATTTTATATTTTTAATTAAATTTTTACACTATGAAAACTGTTATGCCTTTTCTTTAAATGCGAAGAACATCTGTATCTAAAACATATATTTAAAAAAATCTAAAATTTTTCAGGTTTAAGAGTTTTGATACACTTTAAAATAAAGGCTTCAGATGTGTGTATGTCACAGAGAGAAAAACCGATACCTCTTTTAAAAAAATTTTAAAAAACATGCACAAGACGCTAGCACAACAGACAGAATGGAAACAGATAAAGTCCAAACAGGAAAGGTGAAAGCGCATATCTGGACCAAAACCCAAAGCCAAAATAAATAAAAACGAACATGCGAGGGGAAGCCTTCCTAGAAGTCCGCACCTTACAAAGTACATACCATGATACTGGAAGGGGAACGGGTGTTAGCATGTTGGAAGTTTTTGTACTATTCTATATTTACCACATTTTTAAAGTTCTGTTTAGTCTAAACAGGCTTTCATTACATGTTACATGACAAGACTGGGAAATGCATTTCAAAACTTAATAAGCAGAAAGATAAATAAAATAAATATGCAAATACATAAATAAGAAGGCACTGTTGTGCTGAAAGATGAATACATAAAAAAGTTTCAATGGTACTATATTAATAGATTACAATGGTACAATGTTGGAAAAAGTGCAGAAAAACATGGAAACCAACTTTTTTTAGGGGGAGGGGGAGAGAGAATTTTTTTTTTCATTTACGACCTACTGAGGTGGATGCGTGACTAACTAAGAAGTCATTTTTTAAGTTAAACAACCGAAACGAAACACTCATGCACATTGAAAAGTAGAGTTAGTTAACTGTTCAACACCTGCCGAAACTATCGTATTTCAATTCAAAGCTCAATTCAAACTTTTTTCTTGTGCCATACCGTTTTCCCCTTTTTCCAGTATATTCAGATCCAATTTAAAGTCATTCGGACTAATTTCTTTTTTAACACATTTTTAAAGAAGGTCTTTCATTATTATCACCCTATACATACATATATATATATATATACATACATATATATATATATATATATATATATATATATATATATATATATATACATATATGTCAGGATTTAAATTGTAGGTTAATTTTAAAAGATTTTAATTAGGGATTCCTTACTGGGAGTGACGCGGCGTGATGAGTTAGCCACATAAATAAGACTCACACGCAATAATCTAAAGCAGAGAGCAGTGTGCACATTCCACAGACAGAGCTGTGGTTACCCGAGGCAGCTAAGCCTGCCTTTGTTAAAAGTTAGGCGCCAATGTGTGACGTCATTGAAGATGATTGATGAATAGTGTGCTCTGAGATTTTTAAAAAGCGATGAAAATGTACTCAGGACTCTAGTGTCATTTAGTGGGGATGTGACATATAAGTGTGTGTGTGTGTGAGAGAGAGAGAATGTGGTTTACTGTGCGTGTTATATATAGACAGATATCATTCTATATACACTTATATATGTATGTATGTATATATGCATATACACACATATATGCATATATATATATATATATATGTGTGTGTGTGTGTGTGTGTGTGTGTGTGTGTGTGTGTGTGTGTGTGTGTGTAAGAAAAAGTAAACTAAATTAGTAAACTAATTCAGGTAATTTGTATAACACCCCGAAGATGGTCCCTTAAGGATTATACTGTTATGTAACTTCCCGTAATATGAGAGTTCAGACATGTCGACGTTAATTTATAGCCAAAAGATATCATTAAGACCCGGAAAAAACTTCAGGAGTTTTCAAATCTAAAGTCAAGGGCGAACATCCTGTCTCTCATCGATTTCCCCTCTTTAACCCCTAATCTAAATTGATCACTGGGGTTACAGTTCACGTCCTCATGGTTGGGATCCAATGAATTAAAACTTCATAGTATTCTGGGAACTTTAGGAAATTTAGGAAATTCCCAAACAAAGAGGAGATACACGCTAACGGAAACATATTTTTTTGGAATAGGTTTTTATCCAGATGATTACATATATTGTAATACAGATCTTTACTTAGATTTTACTGTTAGTTGATCTCCTAGTTTGTCCCGTCTCTGTAATGAAGTGGGCGCCGGTTCTCCCAACGTTCTGTTAATAAAGATCTTCGGTGATTAAAAGTGTTTTCTTCTGGCCATTACTGCAACCATCCGTCATAGATTCCGTCTTATTAAATACACATACATATATACGAGGCGCATCCAGAAAATAAGTTTCCCGATGCTTTCCCCTTTAAAGTAAACTTAACGTAACAGATCTATGACGTATTAATTAATTCCAGCTGGACAGGCCCCGTCTCTTGCCAGTAGCGTGGTAGCAATGGTCCAAAATGGAAGCTTTAATTCATTGTCCCGCCGCCTGCAAGGTTCGGTAGGTGATCTTGCATGCAAAAAGCTCTACGCCAATTAAAATTCATCGCCAGCTCTGTCAGGTCTATGAGCAGAAACTGACACCCGAACACAAAATTCAACACTTAGGAGCAGCAGTGACATTTCTGCAACAGTATCACGATGACGGCGACGAGTTCCTCGACAGGATCGTCACGGGCAATGAGACTTGGATTTCGCACTTCACCCCGAAAACCAAGCAGCAGTCAATGCATTGGTATACTGCTGCATAGAGAATCTTCGGTCGGGACCAAATTCAAACAGACGCTGTCGGTACGGAAAGAGGTGTGCAAGGTGTTCTGGGACAGGAAGACTGGTTCCATTCACAGACGGCAGAGTTCTACGACAGAGGTATACAAAAGTTGATCCCACAATACGACAAGTGTCTCAATTCTGGTGGTGGCTATGTTGAAAAATAGCTGAAACATTGCTGTACTTGTTACCAATAAATATGTTCCTGAAAGTGTGAGTTCTTTTTTTCTTTTAAATAGGGAAACTTACTTTCTGAATGCACCTCGTGTATATTATATATATATATATATATATATATATATATATATATATATATATATATATATGCGTGAAATAAATAACTCGTTCTACTTAAATGCGCCTTGCACTCTCTGACAACAGAAACAACAGAAAGAAGAGATCCGGATGTGCCCCACGGAGTGTCCTAAAAATAACATCTTGTCATACCCACCTAGATTAGTCAAAATTAGCTAACAAATCAATTATAAATTAATTATCCCATTCCTGGAAGAACACGGTTATGAATAAATTGAACTAGCTATATCGATAACGAATAACTACTTCGGTCGAGGCAAACTCAAATGGTCCACACAGTGTTTTGACTTTATTTCGGTGCCACGTTTCTGTTTTCCAATATCCGACACAAAACTCTGCTAATGAGCATTTTCCTTCCCGGCAATGGCAACGCGGATTAAAATGGAATCGAAATAACTGCGAACGAGGAAAACTTTATTTGTACTATTCACTGCCTGTTCGGAAGGATTTACGGCGGTTCACTCTAGGTTATATGGAATTAAAACAAAGCGTTCGAAGGGAACGCTGTTAACTAGATTTTATCTAGTGTAAAACATGCGGAAACTAAATCAAGAAATGTGGTATATTGTTTTTGCAGTTGTTGAAAAACTGTTCGGGAATAAGTATATAATGTATATTATCCGATTAATGACATTCCAAAACTATCACTAATCTCTCTTCAAATTTCGGCAAAATAGGCCGATCTAGATAACGTTAGTTCCAATATCACGCACAACCACAATATCTATATATGTATATATACAATATATATCTATATCTATTATAAATATTTATCCCCTATATAATAATAGCTTAAGTTATCTGTCTGTCTGTCCTCGAATTTATAAAGCGGTTGTACCTAGAATGAACAAAAGCATCCATATTTGATTCATAATAAGTTCGGATTAGCAAGGTTCGAAATCCACACCTTCCCTCACTTTTCTAGCGTTTAATGCTAATATTTTAAGCCATGTTTAACCCGGTTAAGAGTAGGCATTTTAATTTATCCATTTTTCACATTATAAACATATAAAAATAACATTTTTTCTAGCATTATGACGTCATTACTTTCACCATCTCATTTAATCATTTCTTGTTTTAAATTATTTAAATATCATCTGCATTCTTTTCATACGTTTTATCCCTGAACTTAGCAATTACGTAAATAATTTTCTCTTATATTTGGCTTAAATAATAGATTATTCACATATGTGATAATTTTAAATTTAATCATCGAATATTTTTGTTGCAATGAAAATTTTATCCCCGGTATTAGCAACAAGTTCTATCTACTTCCAGGGTGTAGTAGAAACTATAGTTTTATTCCTTTACTTCCATTAATTACTAAGGCAAAAAAATGGGAAGAACTTAATGATAATTTCGACGTAGCTAAGAAAACTTTGAATTATCTTTCTAAATGAATTCAACGTGACTCTAAACTGCATTCACAGTATCGGGAAATTTTACAGGAGTATGAAGATAAGCAAACTATTGAGGGTAAACCGGATAATTCTCAGCCAAAAAAAACCATTTTTATCTGCCTTATGAAGTACTTCATAATTCCAGAAAATTAAAAATCTTATTACTCCCGTCATATGACAGGCCATATGCTATTATACATATTAATATATAAGTATATACACTCAAGAGCCAAAACATTATGACCACCTGTCAATAACCCGCAACACAGCTTCAACCCACCTTGGCATGTATGCCACAAATAATTGGTAGATGGCCGGAGACAGATTGTACCAGATGTTTAAGGAATGGTTACGTAAATCCGAAATATTGCGAAGTAGTGGTCTCTGAACTCTGAGCTACCGCTCCATGACATCCGAAATGTGTTCTATCGGATTGAGATCCGGTGAGTTAGGTGACCAGGACATTAACTGGAATTCAGCATCATGTTCCTGGAAACACTCCAGCACAATTTTACCCTTGCGACACGGGGCGTTGTTCTGTTGGAACATTCCATTTCCAGCTGGAAAAACAGAGGCTATGTAATAGTAAGCAAGTAAGTAAGTGCAATTGGTCCGCAATCATGTTCAGATACCCTGTAGCATTCATGGTCTGCTTTACCACAACCAAGGGTCCCAGAGACGCCCAAGAGAACATCTCCCAAAGCATAATACCGCCCCCACTGGCCTGAGTATGACCTACTGTACATTGAAGGAGCAACTTTTTGACTAGAAGACGGCGTATCCTGACACGGCCATCGGTGTAATGAATGACAAACCGTGATTCATCCGAACAGGCAACTCTCTCCCACTGATCCATGGACGAGTCGCGATGTTCCCGGGCTCAACGTAGGCGCAGTTGGCCATGACGCTTGGTCAGCAAAGGCACACTAGTGGGATGTTTGCTGCGTAGTCCATATTCAACAGTGTCCGCTGAACAGTTTGCTCTGATACTATTCTACTTGGCCCTGCATTGTATTGGGTTATCAGCTGAGGCACTATATGGCTCCGGTTTTGCTTCACCATGCGAGACAGTCTCCGACGACCTTTTTCTTTGATAACGTGTGGACGTCCAACACCATGTTGTCTACTGCTGGTTTCATCGTCATTCATCTGCTTTGCATAAGTACTAACAACTGTAGATCGCGAAGAACCCACGAGTCGTGCAGTTGCGGAAATACTTGTTCCAAGCCTTCGAGCTATTTCAATCTGCCCTCTATCAAAATCGCTTAGATCCGTAGCCTTTCCCATCACACACAGAAGTAAGGGAAAAAATGGTTTTTCAAACTCCCTATCAGCAATTATATACCACTTCTATCTGATCAAGTACCTTCCATGTCATCCAGACCAGTTCATTGCAAGACATAGGGGT
>CM063498.1:5135537-5193037 GCA_032207245.1 Pardosa pseudoannulata
ATTTTATCATTAGTTTGTGTATCTATGTTAAATGAAAAAATGAACATAACAGTAAAAAAAAATACCGGAGAAAATGTTATTTATAATGTAGAATGAGTAAAATATATAAATATTACATGTGTGAGTGAGTGATGCACACATTTTTTATTTCACGAAGAAACATTTTTGCAGACACTTGCACAGTCATTAGCGATCAAACTCGTTTCATTTCATCTAAAATCATTATTTCTAGTTAACTACCTGAGATAACTTCTAAACAGTTTTTAAAAAAATTTCACAAAGCGACTGGAAAAAAACTTTCAATTCAGACTCTTCAGCATTCTAATCATACTCTACTCCCACGATAACCATTTTTATAACCTATCATTGATGACACTTTCAGGTTCAGGTTAAAGCTAACTTTGAAATACTCCGCGTTAACTGTATGACAAAGAGATCTTTTATTTGATCAAATAGAAAGAAATTAATTATTAATTTAAGAATTGTCAGCTATTTACTGACATCTTATATATATATATATATATATATATATATATATATATATATGTGTGTGTGTGTGTGTGTGTGTGTGTGTGTGTGTGTGTGTGTATTGTAACGATCCTTTACATGACCCGAACGAAAGAAGAACGGAAGGTAGCCTTTCGCAGCTGTAACAGTTATTGTTAGCGGTAGGTAGAAATAGCGTAGTCCGAAAAAAGCCGTTTGTGTACCAGGTTTCCGTCAACAAAACAGAGGCAGTCGCTTAAGTGAAGGTAAATTAAAAACAGTCAGTACGGCGGAGTCAGTGTGTTTAAGTCTTTATATTGCCGTCAAGAGACTCTCATAATAATAATAAATCGAGTGACGGTGGGGTCCACTATTCCCCACATATAGACCAAGTTAACGGTACCATTAATGTATTTAGGATGGCTGGTCAGTTAACTTAAAGAAAAACTTCGGCCATATCTGGAAACTCATCAGCTGAACCAGGCGGGTCGGTTCACCGCGAAATTGACCCACCTGGGATCTGGAAGGTTCCGGAAAGAATCACGCGAGGGGCAACCGTGACCCCTATATAAGAGGATTGGCTGAGCGGAGAGGAGATTTTTTGTGGAGCTCGAGAAGAGACCACTTGTCTCTCCGAATTGCCAGAGCTTGCTTTTCTTCGGAGACCGCCATTGTCTCTGCTAGTAAGTCGACCATCGACTTCCTAGCAGAATTCAGCAGAATTCCTAGCAGATCTCACTCCCGTTACCTTTAATATTTTTTTTTACTTCGTTCTTTGAAGTAAGTCACTAAGAGTGACACTTACTTTCATTTTGGATCATCCTGCATCCTTTGATTCTCAACGAACTCCAGCGAAATACATACTCTGAGCGTTTCCGAGCCACAGTGTAGAAGTCTACTGTTCAGCGCATTAGACCGGTAGATTAGTGTCAGAATCCCGTACCTGCACTCTGTTGCGAACTGTTCCTGTGGAGAATTACTAGCTTCACTGTATCCTCGTGTTTTATATTTTTATCGTTTATCTCAGCACGAGATCTCAGAAGTAATTGAATTTACTGAATCCTGTACATAGATGTATTTAATTATTCCAATGAATAAATCATTAATCAAGGTTAAATAGATGTTCAGCCTGTATCCTTGGCAGCCTCGCCTACTCTTACTCCAGTACTTCACAATATAGATATAGATAGATACATAGATATACTTGTTGGTTATAATTAAACTTCCCCTATAAACGACGTTCTACAGCGCAAACGGATCAATAGAATGCAATGAAGTTTTGTATATGGGGTACACAAGATGCGCTCCTGGAATTTCGAAAAAACTTCTTAGTGCCAAAATGTCTACCAGAGGGTGACTTTTCGGGAAAAACATGAAATTTAACACAATAAACGACCAAAACGGAATACAAAACAATATTAACATTTATCGACTAGTTTCTGATCACCTTGTCATCGAATCACTTTAAGTGAAGGTAAGGTAGAAAAAAATAGTTAAGTTTGTAGAAACAAGAACAGATTAGATCCAAAATTACACAGGATGAGCAGTTAATAATCGTGTACATGACGATGTAGGGAAAGGTGCTTCACGGGACCATCTTCATTTACCGACAAAATTTCAAGTCGTTGGACATACGTTCAACAGCAGATTATAGCTGATCGATTGTGAGGCTTTGCACATGAACCGTTATGGAGTTCTTTAAGTCATTCAAGTTCTTTAATTCATTCAACGTCGGAACACCTCCCTCGATACAACAGACTTTTTAAATAACCCCATAACCAGAAATAGCACGGAATTAGATCCGGCAAATGTGATGGCCATGTATTAGGAAAGAAATGACTAAAACACATTCCTATGTGAAGTATTGGAGCAATACCACCTTCTCGGACCCAAGGATATGTGAGAGCGCACCATCCTGCTTGAAAATGGTCGATGTAATAATCTCGTTTTTGCTGTAGTTGCAGCACAACAAATGTCTGCAGTATGTCATGATACCGACGGCCCGTAACGAAACATGTGACATACCCACGTTCACCCATTTCCTCAAAGAAGAATGGCCCAAGGATGAATATCACCTTGAATCCATACCAGACAGTGAGCTTTGGAGACTAGAAGGGAATTTCAGTGTGGAACCACGGATTTACCTTAGCCTATATGAGGCTATTCTATGTATTGACGGTCCCATCGAGGTAGAAATTAGCCTCCTCACTCCATGGTAGATAATCAGTCATTTTGTTGAGAAAACTGACTTCAAATGATAGATGCTTCAGCTTATCCCTATCAAGCCGTTTCTGGATATGGAGGATCTTGTATGAAGTAGTGCATTATGTTTCTAAGTGCTTTTTTTGGACAGTGCTGTAAAAATAACCTGTCTGCCGACGAACTGCACTTGCGTCACAACTCTGATGTCTGTAACTGTTTATTCAACAGCTGTCTTCACGAGATCAACTAGTACCGTTATGACACGTTTACGGCCTCTTTCAGGATGAACTCCTAATTTCCCCGTCTGTTCAAATCTCTTAACCACTTCACTACCCGGTTATTTTGGAAAAAATGTAACTAAAAACATCGGGTTTTTTATTCTACATTTGAAATGTACTAAATATAAAAATGGGTAAAAACAAAACAAATAAATGTGGATGTGTAGCTGCATCATATATCTCGTTATTTGCGAGTCGAAATAAACTTTTTTGAGACCAGTATAATTTTACTTCCGGTTTATATGTAATGCTCATAGACATTACGATAGTGAAAAATATACGCATCTTTGGCATTGTTACACATCACTGATCCTATGCGCTTGAAGATGTCTTTGGCCTCGTTCTTTGTTCTTGTACAAAAAATAAATTTGTTTGCTCTACAATTTTTAACTAACTCATCGTCAATAAAATAATCAAAAAACTGTATCAACTTAGTGAATGATGAAATTTGGGGATCAAATGCCGATTTTTCAATAAATTCAAATGGAGCTGAAGGAGGCGGGGTATTTTACTTATCTTTATTTCTGCCCATTCATTTATTCCTTCTCTTTAATTTTCTTCTTCGGTTTCCAAACTCGGAACTGAAGTCGAAGATCCACTATCTGAATTATCCAAGTTAAATTCCATCAATTCACTGTCACTTTCCATTAGAACTCTTCAAAATCAAGCATTTTATCAATATACATACACACATACAAATAAAAAAAATGCATTTTTCAGAAATTTTGAAGGAGTAAAAATGCTAGACATAAATACTTACAAAAGGTTTTGCAATGTTTTACAATAGTATATAACAAAGAAAACAATATCCACTAGTTCAAACAAATATTGAACAGCGTCTGACCAGTGTGGATCGTTCATCTCTTGTGCAAACTACGAACAAATTGAAACCGGCTAGCAGCACTATGGTTGATGCGATTTGGAACGTGTGACTTGCTCGAGCACTGCTCGTTCTAAAGAATTAAGCGGTTAATCATTACCCAGATACCTTTAGTATAAATTGGTCCACGCAGTAGGTTCTTTCTACTACGTAATTCACAAAGTTCAGCAGATGCATTCCCTTATTTTCGTAAAACAGCTTCACCAATAACTCACGTTGAACAAAATGAAGACACCATTAGTACAGCCAGAAATATCGGCTTAAGCTAGATTTTAATGTCTAAAAACCTTAAACATATCCAATAAGGAACCGTTATATTTAGAACACCTTTGAAATAAAATTAATGTGAAAAAAGTTATGTCAAACAAAAAATATTTTTTTTTTATTTTTACGAAGAAAAGCAAAGTAATTCCAACAGTAACTTGTTAATTTATTAGCCTCTTTAAAATGAAAAAGATTAGAATGAAAATTCTTTGGTGGCGGTTATTAAATTTAAATTTCACCTTGTGCGAATAAAATTTCTTGTACATTCAGCGTCTTTTGTTTCTGTATTTTTACTAACAACTAAAAAGAAATAAAGTACTATTGTCATTCATTGCTTTTACTTAATATCTTCATTTGTGTGTCTGTTGATATTTTGAAGTAAATTTTTAACTACCTTTCTGACCAGCTATAGATCTCAAGTTTTTGCACCTAGGTTAAATTTTGGTCAATCATAAAAAATTACATTGTAGAAAATAAAAATCAGTTCGGTAAATACAAAAAGCCCTTCAGCATACTTGGTATCACAATGGTAGAGATTTTAAACTAGTATCGACATCTATCGGCACAAAAGTAACTAAAAACCCGAACAGAATTTTTTTCTTTTTAGAGCACTTTTTCTAATCTTTTTTGTTAAATATAAGCAATTTTTTAAAATTATATTCTTGTTTTCAATAGTAGGAAAGCAGCTGATTATTCTTACATTTTAATTTTACCCTAGTGTTTCCCCTTCCTAGCTTTGTTCCATTTATTACGTTCGGGCTCAAAGCGTTGGTTCGCTAGAGACTTCAAAAATGACTTGAAAAGAGAAAAAGAGGAGTGGGAGAAGAGGTGAGTATCAGGTCATTCTTCTTATTACTATATTATAAAATAATAGTTAATCGCCGATTATTTGTAATAGAGCAATTTGTCGCAACGTCACGACCTACTATAATGCTCTTCCCATTCATTTTCATGTTTACAACAGCCAATAAACAAACAATATACTGCCCTTCCGTTTGAAACTAAAGCCAGTATTGTCATAATTTGAGAATTTGCCCTACTGCGTGAAATAGCCTTATTAGGTGAGATCAGACCACATATAAGTTAAATAATTGTCATGATATATGATTATTAATATAAAAAGGATCTACTGATTATATCTATATACTATCCCAAACGAATTGATGTACCGGTACATATTAAAATATAAAATTACAAAGTTTTTCTTAAAATTTTATGCTTAAATGGTTAATAATTTATTTTTCTGTCATTTGGTTATTGACAAATATTCACTCTCATAAAGCAGAATAGATAACATTAGTGTTTTATAAATAATGTACTTCAATTATTTTTGTAAAATGGCGCATTCTCAAGGCATGGGTATATCAGTAACAATTTTGATCGCGAACTCTTACACGAGGAACTGATGAATTAGGAAAGAAACTAAATCAAAAATATTAAATATCCAATGAGTATATTTAATATTATTATTTGAAAGACATCTTGCAGCTGATGGCAGTTCTTTTATTTTTTGCCCTTTAAGTAAACTTTTTTCTAAACACATTTTAAAAGATTTCCCACCAAACAACTGGTACCACCAGAATGTAAATTCGCACTTTGGGATTTCCGTTATGGAATCCGTGCAACGCCAAGAGTCATCCATGACTTATTTTACTCTTGCTATTGGAGGTAAGAATTAGTATTATATTAATTCTGACTTATATTAGTTCATAGTTTGGTTTGGTAGCAGAAAAAGGTGCCCCGCCAACTTGGCGATAAAGCTCAGCATGATAACCTAACAATTTTTCTTGATCTTTCCATGTTCAAGCAATCTATCTTTATTTTGATTTTTATTATATTTGTGTCCAGCTCACCTTATGCAACCCTTTTCTTATATATTAAGTGCGCGTAATGCTTAAAAACAGAGTAGTAACCATTAATGGTTGACTGTGGCTGATTTTTAAAAATTTGGAGCTGCTGGATATATAAACTGTAGAGGGATTCATTGCCCATACCTATAATGCCTGGTTTTTAAGTCGTTTGGGTTCATTAAGTAACAGTCTATAATTCTATTACAATGGCGCACTTTGCATCCATTAAAGTTGTCAGAAAAAGCAAAGAATACAATGCTCGAATGGAATACCTTTGTGTTTCAGTAACCATCGCTAATGTTGCTAAATTTTGCCAAGGGGCACTCTATTCTGAAGTATTTATGAGTTTTCATTTTTCTTAATGAGAATCCAATTTGATGTAGTGAGTGAAAGATTGTTTTTGATAGATAAGCGTGCCAGTGTTAAGAACTTTAATATTTAGCATGGAAAAGTCTTTTTAACTAAATATATTGGTCACACCTACTCTGTTAATAACCTTGATTTTTCATCATACTGAATTTTATAAATGTTGTATTTACAGAATTTGTGTAAAATTGAGAACTGTATTTTTCAGTATTATTTCTAGTTTACTTTATCGAAATAGGGGAATGCATTCTCTAATAATTTGACTTTTAGGTAATACTTCAGTATAAGGTGCCCATTGGTAAATAAGGCAAAATTATTGGCGATGTTTTCTAAGACTCAAAGGTAGTTCATCCAAACATTGTATTCCTTACTTTTTTTGGCGACTTTAATGGAGGCACAGTGCGCCATTGTTATAGAATTATACACTCTTACCACTTAGAAACAGGGCATTTATATTCATGTGCAATGAATTCCTCTACAGTTTACAAAGCCAAAAGCTCCAAATTATTAAAAATTAACCTTAGTGAACCATTAATGGCTCATTATATCTATTTGGAACAGATGCGATATCTACACACTTCAGGCCACCATGTTTTTTCTTGGAGATCTTGGCAAAAAAAAAAAAAAAAAAAAAAAAAAAAAAAAAAAAAAAAAAAAAAAAAAAACATTTTCCAAAGTTGCTAAAAAATCACCCCCCCCCAAAAAAAAAAAAAAAAAATTAAAAAAATTCTACAAAAATTTTCACAGCATATATTTTACAGATTTTTACTATTTAAAAACTATATCATCACACCAAAAATGAGTTTTATAATGCATTTGTATAGAAAATAAATGTTTAAAAATTCTTTAAAACAAATTTAAAATTTTTGAAGTGGGTACCCCCCTCAACACCCCTTAAAGATTATTACATAGAACAATAAATGAATATTACATACATTTTTTTGATAAGCATTAAAAAAAGAAATAAGGACATACAAGAAATTAATAAAAGGAGGGGGACCGTACCACGTGGCTTTTAAGAAACTAAAGTTATAGATTTTTACTATTTAAGAACTATATGATCACACCAAATATGAGTTTCATAATGCATTTGTATAGAAAATAATTTTTTAAAAATTCTTTAAAACAAATTTAAAATGTTTGAGGGGTTCCCCCCCCCTTTCAAACCCTCCTTAATGAGGATTACATACAACCATTAATGCATATTACATACACACATATTTTAATAAGAACAATTAAATGTAGAAGACCGACCTCTCTTAAAAAATTATGAAATAATTCCCGCCTGTTTAAAAAATACAAAGCAAAAGTTGATCCTATTACACCTTCATCCCTACATACGCGTTGCCCTCCTCACGAATTGCATAATCTTCTCAAAATCTCCAGATACCTCTTAAAAACGTTAATTATACCCAAAACTTTCAAAACAACATCCATAATGCAGACCTAGAAAGAAAAAAACTAAAAAGAAAAAACAAAAATTCTACAACCTGACCACGCGAGGTAGCAGGTCCGAACTCCAGGAATCCCTTAAGGCAAAAGGCTATGGAAATAACTAAAAATAATTTATTAGAAAAAGACGGATGGTGACTTCAGAAATCATGTGCACCAATGGAACTGAAAGAATGAACCAGGGTTGCCCCTACAAAGCTCCAATGTCAGGGTAGAAAAAGCAAACCAGTCATCGCCCGGCAAAACCCTCGAAAAACCGCCAAATTTGGCGACAAAAGCCAGAGGGTAAATATCGCATCTGTATTTATCTATTTTTTAAACATTACTCGCATTTAATATGCAAGAAAAGGGTAGCGCAAGAAAAGCTGGATACCAATAAAATATAAATCAAAATATAGATACAGATTGTTTGGACACGGTGAGATCAGGAGAAAATGTTAATCTACCATGCTCAAAGCTTTATCGCCAAGTTGGCGGAGACACTCAATTCTGATGTCAAGCCAACCTTGATTTTCCATCTTAAAAAATGTAATAAATGTTATATTTACAGAATTTATAAGGCAATTTGTCGCAACGTCACGAATTGCTATAATGACCTTCCCATTCATTTTCATGTTTACAACAGCCAATAGACAAACGATAAACTACCCTTCCGTTTGAAACTAAAGCCAGAATTGTCATAATTTGAGAATTTGCCCTACTGCGTGAAATCGTCTTATTGTAAAATTGAGAACTGTAGTATTATTTCCATTATATTTAAAGAGGAGAATGCCTTCTCTATTAATTAATTTGACTTGTAGAAGTAGACACTTTCTTATGAATTCGACCGTTGATCACTAACGTACATTTTAATGCTTTTCATATTATTCTAGAACCTTATTCGACTATTGATTATCAACACTACTTACTGTAATAAGTTTCACGCAAATCGGTTGCATATCATTTCTGTGCATATGTAGTATAGGTCCTTTTGTCCTGGTTTTTGAAATTTTTCCGTCTTTTTGCTATTTTGAGGACATTATTGTAACTTACTTAACTTATATTTAACTTATAATTAACTTATTTTGTAAAATTCATTTTTCGCCACGCTTCTCATTTATGCTTTGTGACATTTTCTTGGTTGGTGACTTTCGGTCGCCAAACAGGTTAATATAGCAAATATTTTCGCCAAGAAGGACTTTATACTACATCTGTCCCTTGATCTATCTCTTTTCTACTTATACACATATATTTAAATATTAAATCCCGTTTTTGTAAATGGTGAACTCTATCAAACACACTGAAAAATAGGTAGAATCCCAGTTCCGAAGGCTGGCCGCCATATTTTGGGATCTATTTTTGTACAAGTGATCACCAAATTGTCGACAAGTGATGCTTACAATTTGAGCTTCGTTTTGTATTAAGTTTATACCCAATTTCAAAGTATAATTTGAACAAAAAAAGGTTTGAAATTTTGTTAAGATGAATAGAAATTTTTAAAAAAAAGTAAAAAATAAAAAATAGAGCAAGGTTTGCCAGAAAACTCTTTGTAGAATTTGGCGACATCACCCACACTTGGCGTGCGCACTGAACTTGGTTCGGCGGACCTCCTGAACTGGGATTTAGCCGAAAAATATTTTGCATGCCTTTATTCTGTATACGTTAAATTGGATTTGACATCAGAACAGGGTGCCCCCGCCAACTTGGCGATAAAGTTCTAAGCATGCCAGCCTAACATTTTCTCCTGATCTCTCTGTGTCCAAACAATATATATCTATATTTGATTTATATTAAACTGGTATCCAGATCTCCTTGTGCAACCATTTTTTATATAATAAATGCACGTAATGCTTAAAAATTATATATTATGAGTCATAGTGAACCATTAATAGTTAGTTCACTATGACTCATTTTTAAAAATTTGGAACTGTTGGCTTTGTAAACTGTAGAGGGATTCATTGCCCATAAATATAAATGTCCAATTTCTAAGTGTTTAGTGTTAATTAAGAAATAGTATACAATTCTATTTTAATGGCGCACTCTGCACCCATTAAAGTCGACGTCCCCCCCTCTTCGTAAGAAAAGCAAGGAATACAATGTTTATATGAAAAATCTTTGTGTATTAGTAAACATCGCCCATAATTTCGCCAAATTTGCCGAGGGGCATCCTATTCTAAGTATCACCCAATGTTCGATTTCCTTTTATGACTTTCCAATCTTTTCCAGGTATTTCGTGCTTTTTCCTGGGTATGTTTTCGTGGCTAATAGTACGTATTCCAATATTTTATGATCTTCAAAGCTACTTAATTTTGGCTTTTTTGTATAAGTTGTTTCTGCCACACTTACGTCTCTAGTCCCACAACGTAATCTACACTTGGATATCATTCAGATTGCTTTATTTTACCTGAATATATCATATACTATCAAGGCCATATTTCTAAAATTAATTCAAATATGGAATTTAAAGATACAAAGCAAAGGAATGGAAGAACTTAAAAATATTCTTGGTTATATCATACTGAATTGCATGTATCTGTTATAACCATTATTTCATTACGTTTTTCATATCATTTGTGATACATCAATATTTTCTACTAATCCACAAAATGCCATTAAAGTTGTCTAGGATTGATATTTTACGAAACAATTTCTCATTTCCTAATATTGTTTACACAAGAAGTACATACGTAGGAAGTATTAAAGTTTGCAATAAAATATACAAATATATTTTATCAACGGATTGATATATTACACACAAACGTAATCTGTAAAAACTTTCATACATACGCAAAATAACAATAATAGTTATTTGGTTATTTAGGTTTTATAATGAAACATCGATTTGTTTTGTATCTTCTATATAAAAACTAGGGCAGGTTCTATCAACTTGTCGTCACTTGAAATTCTAAATTTTATCTGAACCCAGTACTATGTACAGAAAATTATAATAACAACACTAAAAGACTTCCATTGTAACATAGTTTAGTAGAAAATTTTGCCTAAAAAGTATTGCTATAGATCAAACACCAATGCAGGATCTCATAAATATTACTCTTCAAACTCTAAATCTGAATAAATTTGCAGGTTTTAAATTAATTTTGGATCACAGTTCGCAAAAGCTGAAATAGCTTTTTTCAGGTTCAAAGGCTTCCAAATTCACCTGATATTAATCCGATAGAACATTCGTAGCTCCACCGGGAAAGTCGAATTCGTGCTGTGACATTACCCTCTCGAATCAATACTATGCCGGGTTTTGACGGTTTTGAGGGCGAAATGTGCTCCTATGTAGCATTAAACAGGTGGTTATATCGTAACAACTCTTTGGCGTACACAACCTATATGTTATTAATTGTAGTAACCACACAACAATGATTAAAAAACATGGAGCACGAGAAATTTCCAGCAACTACACCTATGACTTCAAGAAAATTGATAAACAACATATTTACGATACACCGAAGGGTACTTCAAAATAATAGCCTATAAACCCAGTTAAGTAGAAATATAATTCAATACATTATCAGCAAAACAAAAGTTTATTTCTTTCTTCTTCTAGTGCTCGAAGTTTTTCAGGTGGTTTCGAATCGACAAAAGCAACATCTGGTGCTTTCAAAAAGACATCATGGAGATAAAGAATACAACTATACAGGTAAAATCATTTCAGTACTTTCTGAAGTTATTTAATTAATTCCACAGCAAAATTTATGGTATGAGTTTGCATGGAGATCTTTTGATGAATTTTCACTTAATGAATTTCCTAAAGACCTTTCTACACACATTGGAAAAAGGCGATTCATTTAGTCGAATTAAGTTAAAATAAAGTTCGTTTACTAAAGTGAGTTTGTTTACAAAGGTATTTGAAATCGTGGTATTCTTTGAAAGATACAATATTAAATAAATTTTAAAAAACTTGTTTTAAAATACGTTTCCTAAGACTTAAAAGTATACATGAAGTAACTGCGAAAAATAAGTACCATCAAAAGAAGATTCAACAGAATACAGCAAAGAAGGAATCAACTTTTGTTAGCTTTGTCACCTTTGAGTAGGAATAGAATATCCTTGGCGATCCAGATACCTCCCGACTGTTTTAGGCTATAATACAAAGTAGTTTATTTAAATACCATACGAGATTTTTATTCAAGTGACTTAATCTATATTATATTTCTGTGGTCCATATTTTCATGCATAAAATATTACTCGCTTATATATATATATATATATATAATATATATATATATATATATATATATATATATATATATATATATTATAGGTAAAATTTCCTGTTCACTTTGCTTTATTCCCTAAATTTCGATATCATTTCGTAGATAGCTACAGACGAGTGGATATATGTGTGTGTGTATAATGTGCGAAATTTATACTTGAAGTCAGAATGAAGCATTGAGATTCTATTATTTTGAATTACCCGGGCTTACTGGGCAAAGAGAGGATGTAATTAAATTGCAGTAGCTCCATTAAAACAACAGCGAAATCCGTGGTGAAACTTTAACTTTATTTGAGACTAAAAATGAACATCTCTATCGGACAAGAACAAAGCATCAAATGATGAAGAAAAAAACACTTTTATAACAAATTTCTCCCAAAAGCTAGTGAGTACGTTGAGTTTTTTCCATAAGACCATCAGCTTAGTCAGCAATTTTAGACACATGGAGAAGTGAACATTTTTTTTTTTTTTGGAACAGCTGGAAAATGGCGATGGTAGACAAAAAATTAACATTCATTCCAGAGTTAGCTTTGGGAGACTGGTAAAAAGAATTTAAGCAAGCGAACTCCTTCAAATAAGATATTATACGGCTGAGAATATAGACAGAAAAGAGTGAGAAGAGACATCCAATTTAGGAAATTCTGAACAGAAATGGGATTTACGGTATCGAAGACAGATTTTTCTAGAGATTTGTTTCAGATTTTTATGAAGCGAAAACCCTCCAACCAACACTGTAGCAATAAATACCTTTTCTTCACTGAAACAGTATCTTTTTTACCATATCAATTGACCACGACTACCCCCCCCAGCCCTTTACTACTCCTCCGTTTTACTACATTATATACATGTGTGTATGTATGTGTGTATATATATACAGAGAAAGAGTGTATGTCGTGCTCGTGTGCAAAACAGTACATCGTAGCTCCAAACCAAACACTACACCTATGACTTCAAGAAAATTGATAAACAACATATTTACGATACACCGCAGGGTACTTCAAAATAATAGCCTATAAACCTAGTTAAGTAGAAATATAATTCAATACATTATCAGCAAAACAAAAGTTTATTTCTTTCTTCTTCTAGTGCTCGAAGTTTTTCTGGTGGTTTCGAATCGACAAAAGCAACATCTGGTGCTTTCAAAAAGACATCATGGAGATAAAGAATACAACTATACAGGTAAAATCATTTCAGTACTTCCTGGAGCTATTTAATTAATTCCACAGCAAAATTTATGGTATGAGTTTGCATGGAGATCTTTTGATGAATTTTCACTTAACGGATTTCTAAAGACCTTTTCTACACACATTGGAAAAAGGCGATTCATTTAGTAGAATTAATTTAAAATAAAGTTCGTTTACTACAGTGAGTTTGTTTACAAAGGCATTTGAAATCGTGGGATTCTTTGAAAGATACAATGTTAAATAAATTTTAAAAAACTTGCTTTAAAATACGTTTCCTAAGACTTAAAAGTATACATGAAGGAACTGCGAAAAATAAGTACCATCAAAAGAAGATTCAACAGAATACAGCAAAGAAGCAATTAACTTTTGTTAGCTTTGTCACCTTTGAGTAGGAATAGAATATCCTTGGCGATCCAGATACCTCCCGACTGTTTTAGGCTATAATACAAAGTAGTTTATTTAAATACCATACGAGATTTTTATTCAAGTGACTTAATCTATATTATATTTCTGTGGTCCATATTTTCATGCATAAAATATTACTCGCTTATATATATATATATATATATATATATATATATATATATATATATATATATATATATATATATATTATAGGTAAAATTTCCTGTTCACTTTGCTTTATTCCCTAAATTTCGATATTATTTCGTAGATAGCTACAGACGAGTGGATATATGTGTGTGTGTATAATGTGTGAAATTTATACTCGACGTCAGAATGAAGCATTGAAATTCTATTATTTTGAATTACCCGGGCTTACTGGGCAAAGAGAGGATGTAATTAAATTGCAGTAGCTCCATTAAAACAACAGCGAAATCCGTGGTGAAACTTTAACTTTATTTGAGACTAAAAATGAACATCTCTATCGGACAAGAACAAAGCATCAAATGATGAAGAAAAAAACACTTTTATTACAAATTTCTCCCAAAAGCTAGTGAGTACGTTGAGTTTTTTCCATAAGACCATCAGCTTAGTCAGCAATTTTAGACACATGGAGAAGTGAACATTTTTTTTTTTTGAACAGCTGGAAAATGGCGATGGTAGACAAAAAATTAACATTCATTCCAGAGTTAGCTTTGGGAGGCTGGTAAAAAGAATTTATGCAAGCTAACTCCTTCAAATAAGGTATTATACGGCTGAGAATATAGACAGAAAAGAGTGAGAAGAGACATCCAATTTAGGAAATTCTGAACAGAAATGGGATTTACGGTATCGCAGACAGATTTTTCTAGAGATTTGTTTCAGATTTTTATGAAGCGAAAACCCTCCAACCAACACTGTAGCAATAAATACCTTTTCTTCACTGAAACAGTATCTTTTTTACCATATCAATTGACCACGACTACCCCCCCTGCCCTTTACTACTCCTCCGTTTTACTACATTATATACATGTGTGTATGTATGTGTGTATGTGTGTATATATATACAGAGAAAGAGAGAGTGTATGTCGTGCTCGTGTGCAAAACAGTACATCGTAGCTCCAAACCAAACCGTGTGTGTGGCATGTCAGTTTAAAAGATAGACGTCTTATAACATTTTGGGTAAAATTTGCCGATTTCTTTGTTTTATTCTGTATTATTTCACAGATAGCTAAAGACTGGATCGAAATGACAAAATTTGTGAAAGAAATCAAAGATCACCAAACCGTCCTAGTGAACCGTCTCCAGTGCGAGTTCGAGACCAAATACGAAGAGCTTGGCCACACCATTAGTGCGACCCTAGAGGAGAAATTCTGGAGGAACGAGGACATCTACAAGAAGATAATGCGGACGGTCGAAACCATGCAAGAAAGCATCTTGTCCATGAAGCTGTACCTGCAGGCCACGGTTCAGAAATCGGAACTCATGTCCAGCGGAGATTCCAGTGACGCGAGGAAGGCACTCAATAACAACTCAGCTCAAACGGTATACGAAATTAAAAGGAAAATGCGGGACAGTCGAACAAAGGTAGTCCTCTTTCGGTTCGAAATACTATTTTATTTTCATTTCATGTTACAGATTTGATTACAGTTTAAGACCAGAAGACCCATTGGCAGAAATTTCTGCCAAATCTGATTTAAATTTGTAAGCTGTTAGGGGAATACTTGAAATTCATAAAGAAGCCTATTTCTTTTGATAAAAGACGTTCTTTATCCAGTGCCAATTCCGATTCTCTAAAGCAGCGTTTCCCAACCTTTTTTGGAACAAATGCCACTTGGTTGTACATCATGCTAAACTGTACCACTTTGTAAAAATGATTGTATTTCATGAAATACGTTATTTCCAATGTATTTATTTATTAGCATACATTACATTACATTTTATAGGGTGACCATGTATTCATATCACACAATGAGACAAATTATGTTGAAACAAGTCTAAACATCATGCCGAATTATAAACTCACCGTCACACACATACACGTATATATGTGTGTGTGTGTGTGTGTTCAAAGTTTCCTATTTATCTCCTATTTTGTCCGATTTCGTTTACTAATAAAGTGTTTAAATAAAAACATAAAATTATATAAAAACCGAGTTACTAATGGCTATAGGCTAATTTTAAAAACACACATCTAAAAAAATAAATATTAAAATAAAAAATTAAAATTAAAATTAAATTAAATTAAATAAATTGATTACCAGATTTTTGATCATCGACAGTACATATTAACAACTTTACTGTATAACATTATTAACTAAAATAATATTTATGAATCACAGGAAAAACACATATATTTATTTTTCGTGTACCACCAACCTGCAATTCAAGTACTAACACTGATTCGCGTTGCACAGCTTGGGAAACGCTGCTCGGAAGAATAGAACTCTCATCTATATAGCTTCTTCATACGTTTCTTTGTTTGCTTTTCCTTTTACTGTGTAAATCTTTAACGTTAAGCATGTAAAAATTTCGTGGTGTTTCTATAATTTATATAATTATTTTTAAACGACAATGCAGTGTCGTACTCTTTGACGCTCATTCCCTCAGAGGAAACTTTTAGCCGTGTTTAAGTTTTCACCACACCTCTTACTACTGCCAAATTAAGTTTAAGGGCCGGTCTCACCAAAGTCGTTTAACGGCTAACCGAGATTAATCTCTGTTTAAACGGAGAATGACTCCCTGGCTTAATCGTGGTTAGCCATTAAACGACTTTCGTGAGACCAGCCCTAAATTTGGCAGAAATTTCTGCCAACTGTTCTGCTAGTATGAAATATTGGGCAATAATGGGGTCAGTAACGAGAAAACCGTCCTACATTGAAGCCATCTCATCAATGGAAATGAACGTGTGATATAATTAAGCGAGTTATTGGCGGTTTTTCTCAATCTGAAAAAGAACTGCTTAAAATGAAAAGAAATAAATTTGACGACGCTTTATCAATCTACTACCACACGACTCATTTGTTTTTCAAATATGATACAGACTGTTGAAAGTATATGGGTTTGTACTGAGAGCCAAGAAAATCTTAGCCTTCAGCCCGAATTCAGTTTGTGAATACATTAAAAAAACATCTTCAACCATTTGGTAATATAGATAGTTTCTTTAGCTTGAGTCCAAAACCTTTCTATGCTTCACTTGAATTAAGGACCAAACAACCCCCCCCCCCAATGACAAAATTATAATATTTGACCGCAACGTTCCACACTAAATCAAACGAGACGAATTAAAACGTATTAATGTACATCACTAATTTTAGAACTGTTCTCTGAATGCTATGTAAAGTTTCAAAATTTAGTTCCATCGTTTATGATCGATATGGCGAATAATAACCTGTTGGAAGTGCTTTCTTTCTTGGAATAAAAGCTCGATCCATAAACTAAATATAATTTTGTATTCTAATGTGACAGTTTTTCTACCTCTTATGGGAATCTAATGTATATTTTTATGTTGTATATTAAATATGCCTGACGAATAATGTTAAATGCTTAATTGAGAAGGAATAATGTGGCTTCGACTACTAGGTTCAAACATTAAACGGATGCAAATATTTGTTAATACTGTTATAGTAGTATTCTATAACTATACCTGATCCAATGACTGGAAACTTAAACATGTCTCTTAAAATCTTTCGCTAAAATTGTGTTATAACATAACATTTATGTGTAAAGATGCTAATGTGTAAGCAAGTCGAAACACAAACCATTCAGTTTTATAATCACAGTTTATAAGCACCAGTGTGCTATTAAGATTTTTTACTTTCTTTTTAATGTAGGTTTATAATTTCCTGCATTGATATGTGTTGTATCTATTTCTTTTCTTTTAGAGCACAGTGAACACCGAGCATGAAGCAGGCAAATTAATAACTTTGGTGAAGAAGTGTCTCACAGACCTCATGAAAGACGCCAAACTTCATTTGTCCATTGATCGAGAGGAAGAGAACAAGGAGCTCCAAGACATTTTTGCAAAGCTTTCGGAGGACAGAGAAGACATCAAACGGACTATCGTGCACGCATTTTCCCTCGCTGCGGAACAGGCAAAGAAAAATTACAATCAATTTGGGCGCATTGGACAAGAAGCGATGCATCACATTGCGGTGCTCAATGAAAACACAAATAATATTCTTAAGACAAAACTCGAGAAGGCAGATGACAGGCTCAAAGAAATACTAAACTCTATAAAGCGTCAAAACATCGATGCGGTTTCAATTAGGGAAACATTAGAAAACATAGATGGCCAGTTCGATGAGATATTCCAAAGAGTAGAACTAGGCTGTCAGCGAAACACAGAACACTGCGAAGAAATGGCCCAAAGCTTAGAAAAAGCTTCTAGTAACTGGTTTGATACTGCTTCGGAATTGGAAAGAGTGACGAAAGAATTTTCTAAAGACACTAAACAAATGAAAGAAATGTTATTAGAAATGAAAAGCCTTGTAAATTTTGTACAGCAGAAAGATGTAGTTAACATCCAGGAAAATAAAAAAGGAAGTAACGAAATTGCTCAGTATGAATCAATAGCTAGTACTACTACTCAGGATCTGCGAACACTTTCTCAAAAACAAAGGAACATCATTTTAATGTACTCTGTAATTATGTCTTGTTGGGAGAAAATGAGCTGTATGAACAACAGGGTACAAAGCGGATGCGAGGAGCTATGCAAACTAATAGAAATGCTAAGAATGAAACTATTGTCTTTAAACGATGCAGTTGGAAAGCTAGACGATGTTCTTAGGAAAGCCGATTTAGACAATTTAGTGAGTCGAATTTCTAACACAAAATGTCACGACGTAAATTCGGAAGAAATTCTCGAAACCGTACTAAGGACGAACAGGGAAGATAGGAGGAACGCTCAGCCCTTGATTTTTAAACAGATCAGTGGTAAGTTGAAAAACGAAAATCCAACACGGAAGAGTCCCAGCGCTGGTACAATTGATAAAGAGCTAAACATGATCGAACTCATCCTGAAAAAAGTTTGGGAAAACAGGAGCTTGTGCCATAAGAAAGAAATAGTCACCTTACCCTCGATAGAAAGCTCTGTTAATGTCACAGAGGATTCTCAAGAAGTTGTCAGTGGAAAGAAGCCCGATTGCGAAAAGGTAATTATGATCTTTAATTTGACTTTTCAATGACGTACAGTTAAGTTAGCAGGAATTTAGAAAAGGGGAGGGGTGATATTTATAAAATACTCAGATCTCTCGAGACGGAAACATTAGCATAGTCTCACAAAGGTATAGATGAACATTTATCAT
The DNA here is from genome assembly GCA_032207245.1 of Pardosa pseudoannulata. Lineage (NCBI taxonomy): Eukaryota > Metazoa > Arthropoda > Arachnida > Araneae > Lycosidae > Pardosa > Pardosa pseudoannulata. The sequence continues at coordinate 5,154,391 of CM063498.1, forward strand.
GAACAAGTTTTTTATGGTACAGAATTTATAGCAAAATCAGAGGCAAAATAGGCTTATGGTAATTAGGATGATGAGATAAAACTACTTTACTTTATTCTTTTAAGTAGAAACTTGGTTATACACGTAAATGTGTAATGCAAAAAATGTAAACACACTCGCTATAACAAATTTCACAAAATACAATCATTTTTACAAAGTAGTACAATTTAACATGATGTACAACCAAGTAGTACAGGAGACAAAAAAATCAGGGAAAGGTTGCTGTAGAATATCATTTCTGTAGCACTGATCGTTTGCTGCGTTAAATTGGTGTTGCACTAAAATTTTTCTTTGTTATTCAGTTTTCTAACTCTAATTTACGTAGATTGCAGTAGCACCTCATCTTCCCTAAAGGCGACTTTTCAAAATTATTAATTGACAAATTTTTCCCCATATCACCATTATCCCATATATTTAGTAGTGACATTTAAACTGATAGATCAAACTGCAATTGGCTCTGAGTAGTGTCAACTTAAAAAAAAAGGAAAAAAAACAGAACTTTAAAGTTTTTTCGAGAGTCTTTTTCTGAGAACTGATAAATATTTTACCTCACATAAGTTATCATACAATACTAAACAGAATAAATATCAGTATAAATATTTTCACAGGACACATCTGCTTTAGACTACGACAACAATTTACTTTCAGAATTATATATGAAGCCATTTAGCATTTCTCAAAAGCCATTAAAACACGCGTGTGTGTGTGTGTGTGTGCGTGCGCATGCTCGTGTGCGTGTGTATAGTCTGTATCAGTTATATGGTCAGCTCAGCGGTCCAGAAAAATCCGACCATATAAATGAGGTGACCATATATGCGGAACAATACAACCTATTGTGCATTTTTAATCCATAACAGAAGAGCCTTATCCACATTCCCATAAAGTGACAAGCGCTGACGTTTTCTTTCTTGATCACCGATTACAATACTTGAGGACCAAAGTCTAGGAGCTAAAATGTTGTCTAATGTCATCCGGGTAATCGAATTTGCTTTGGCGAAAGCAGCCTTTGAAAGATTAGATATTTTAAATATTACAATCAATTCATTTTTGGCAGCAAATGTTAAATTCTTTCTTTTCGGAGCCATAATTAAAAAATGAACATTCTTACTCGTGACGTATGATCCAAATGCAACAAAATTTTCCTTTACTTGTTTCGTCTTAATTTCAACTTAAACAGGGAGAGATAACTTCAACCAATAAACAGACAAATGTCCGCCTCTTGTCAGGGGTGCAAGAAAACTGAGAGAGGTGAGAAACTCCGACAATGAGTCTACACAAACAAGAAAAGGGGAAAGGGAGAGAAATAAAGGCTTGAATTCAGGTCCTATCCGATTTCGCACGACTTCTTAAAAAAACATGAAACTGACCATATAACCGGTAACAAGAAAAGAAAATAACTGTATAAGCGGTGCACTTTAACACATGTTCCCTATTAAGTTAGACGGGACTTTAGAAAACTGACCATATAAGCAGGGTGACCATATAGCCGGTACTGACTGTATATATATATATATATATATATATATATATATATATATATATATATATATATATATATATATATATATATATATATATATATATATATATTATTTATATAAAACACCATTCAAACACACACACACACCTATATATATATATATATATATATATATATATATATATATATATATATATATATATATATATATATATATATATATATATATATATATATATATATATATCAAAATTATTACACCTAAACTACCTATGTAAATTTCTCTTTATCCCCTTCCTGGTGCATTACTTTGTATTTCCTTTTGGTCCACATCTAGGCATCAAATCTTTTTTAAGCCTCAGAAGATCCGTTTTCCTTTGAATTGTTAGGTGCAGCCTGTCAGGACGTTCAAGTCTAGTGTGGATGCCTTCCAGAAGGTTCTAGCAGGAGTGGACGTTGTATGGGCGCTAGGAGTTTTATTTCCGGCTCGTTAAGAGATAAAGGATCATTTAAGTTAGCTGTAACACCACATAGACAGCCATTTAGTTGTTGGAGGAGTGAAGCTATTTTCTTGGGATAGCTGAGAAATAGACAGAAAAAGAGCATTTATTTGAAAGTTAGTTTTGGAACACGGGTCAGAAGAAGTGAAGTCGGAGAAAACTCCTTTGAATCTGACATTTTATGGCGGGGAAATGAGGTGTGAAAAAGAATGAGAAAGAAAAAAGCAAAATTTTAGATATTTTAGGTGTAATAATTCGGATATATTACACACACACACACACACACACACATATATATATATATATATATATATATATATATATATATATATATATATATATATATATATATATATATAAATGTGTATGTGAGAGTATCGGGTGAATTTTGTGCTCGCCTCTAGCTATGCATTAGCCCTTATTATTTTTAACTTCCCGAGCTTACTGGGCAATGAGAAAAACATTAGTAAATTGCAGTCGTTCCATTAAAACAACAGTGAAGTCCGGGGTGGAACATAAACTTTATTTGAGACTAAAAAAATGACATCTTTACTCGACGAGAGCTAAGCATCGAATGATTTACATAAACACACATCCATAACAAATTTCGCCCCACAGCGACCGATCAACGCGAATTCTTTTCCATGAGACCAAAAGCGTAGACATCATTATGTAGCAATTTAGTCATTGTAGGAGGAAACTATTTTGTTGAGACAGCTGGAAAATAGGGCCACTGGGTACAAAATCAGCATTTATACTAAAGTTCACTTTAGGAGATTTAAAAACACTTTTAAGTTGGCGAACATTCCTTTAAATAAGATATTATACGGATGGTAAAATAGATATGAAAGACTGAGAAGGGGCGAAGGGGATTTTAGAGATATTTTAGGTGGAAATAATTTTGATATATTACATATATACGGAGTGGTAAAAATAATTAAAATCAAACTTTCAACATGTTGTAAAAATATAACCACTGTTCTTCAGAATGATTTTATATTTGGACTAAATATACCGGAAGAAGGGGGAAACGGTATGGAATAAGAAAAAGTTCCAAAGTGTATCAATAGTGGCGCTGTAAGCGGCATAATGAAAATGGATCAGGCGACAAGCGATATCTGGAATTGAAATACGACGACCTTGACATGAGTCACACAGAAAACCAAGTGTGCTGTTTGTTCTCAGTGTATAAAGTCTGACCCGTAACTTTTTTCATTTATTTAAAGAAACATTTTTTTGGCTTTTTTTTAAATTCAAACTACCATGGTGGACATTTTCGACCTGCAAGATACTATTTCCAAACCCTGACGGATAATTGATAAAACCCGGAATTTCGGGTCACCTCCTAAACACAATCCCACCCTGATATTCAGTTCAAATTTGAAGTCAAATTAACCAGTGGTTCATTTTTTACAAGATTTTGAAATTGGGGCTTTAACTATTATGTATACCAAATTATCCTATCATATCATTCTAAATATCACTCCAGGTATTAGGTGATAAAATTCTATTTGCTGTTACAGAAGCAGAATAGAGACGATTCAGATGAAGACAAGCCGACCCATTCCACGACATGATGAATGCACAGAAATATTCCTATCAGGAACTGCACGAAAAATTTAATAGGACAATTTAAAAATATTTGAAATTTGTGGGAAATATCTTACCTACATCAAGACTGAATATAAATGTCTAATTAAGAGCTAAATAAATCAGAATAATCAAAAGAATGGAATAATGTTTACTATGTATAACAAGAAAGGTAAAATTGCCCAAAATATCTAAAAAAAGCATAAAATCTTAATTTTAGCAAAATGTTTTGTGTCATTTACGTTATCTGGCTAAGAGATATTAACATTCAAAGAAATGCTTTAGCTGATCATCTAGAGGATGATTTATAAAAATTTGACGTGTACATCAGACTGCCTTGTACACCTATTATGCCTACACTTTCATTTTAAATTTTGTACGATGCAATATCAGAGTTATTATTTGTGCATTGTCTTCAACGTTGAGATATTTCATTACAGCAATAAGCAATAAAAAATATTCACAATTATGCTTCACAATTAGTAGATTTTCAATTTGGCATTGATTTTAAAGCATAGTTTCAACTGTTCATTTAAAAATCAATTTTTTTAAAGAGCTTCATATTTTCTTCATCGATACATGCAAACATTTATCCTATATTCTCATCTCTTTTAGGAAGTTCGGGTGTTCCCCGTAATTTTAGAATGCAAAGTATGCTCGCCATGACCATGTCACTTACATGTGTGGACGTAAACAGACTGTCTTCTGTTTACACAATTACAGTTCAAAACACACAATTAGAATTAAAAAACAGTTTTAGAGAGGTATCGTGTTAAATAAAAAAAAATTCGTGTAAGAAATGTATATTGGTGAACCGTGTTATTTCAAAATCGTTTAAAAAAGAGTTGTATGAAAAGTATGGCTGGTTGCACACAGCGGATTTTTTACCGAGCGGAGAATTTACCGTCGCCGATCAACAAAAACAACGTTTACACACAGAGCGGGAAAATTTCCGTCGTCTTAGTCTTATGTAGTGTAAAACTTGTGCTGCTACAGAGTAGGACCCGCTCTATAGGGGCGGACAATTCCTACATTTTTCTGAGATGTCGGAATTCCGGAATTTTGGTTGCGAGTGTGAGAAAATTATTGATATGTCATATACTCAACTAATGGAAATTTATTTACATCGATTTTTCTTTCGCTAAAAATTTACAATTCGTATTTATACTGTTTATGCTTAAATTCTAAAAATATTTGCAATTCTTAATTCTACAGGAAACAGTTATAAAAGGCAGTATGTTTAAGTAATAAACAGAAATCCGAAACATTTTATAGTCTCACACTATTCTGCAGACTATTTTTACAAGACCCAACTTCCGTTGCAGACTGTTAAAAAGTATTCTGCATTTGGGTGTATAGGTATATGAGAAAATAGGATTACCAAATTCATTTTTCTCTTTTTCTACCAATTGATTGAAATCGTTTCGAAATCCAAGGGAAACTTCATGCCAGAGTTTGATTTCATTATCAGTAACGCGCATGTTCACAGAACTATTCATATTCACAAAGAAAGTCCAATGGAAATGGTAGAAAAAAACCTCTGTGTGTGTAGTTCACTGGGTCGCATAGACCTCTAGTTCGAGACGACGGATAAATTTCCGCTGAGCGCCAGTGGCACCAGACGGCTACAGAGCTACCATCGACGGCAAATTAACCGATCGTTTTTTTTCTTCCGTCTAATGTGCAAGCTCTAGTTTATTTCAATAGACTACTATTGGAATGGCGGAAACGGTAAATTTTTCTCTCTGAAAAATCCGCCGTGTGTGTAGCCAGCCTAATTGGTGAAGTAACAATGAACACTGATTAGACTGCTAAAAGAGTTCTGATTTCGTGTTTAACATTCGTTAAACTAAATAAATGTTTGTGTCTGTCAGGCGGTGAAGGACTTGGGTCAGCAAAGTCCTTTTCCATTTTATTTTACGACAAAACATCGAACACGTACAAAAACGAAAGCTATGTGATTCTGATCACCAGCGTGCCACACACATCCTTTCTCTATACGCCCTCTAGTAACAATACAACAGTTACAGCAAACACTCAGGAGTTACTTATTAGAATATAGCTGAAATAAAACTAATTTATGGCAACAAAGGGCAAAATACGTATAAATTTTTATGATTATAGTTTATCCCCGTAAAATTTGATTCCCCTTATTTTTTCCAAAATCGGATATTTACGGCTTGTTTACAAAAAATTAAAATCATTATTTTTACCAGCTACAACATAGTTGAAATCTTCTACCGTCCCAGAAATGTCTCTATATCTGCCATAGTGACTGCAGGCCTCAGAGTCGAGTCAGTTTTCCAATCCGTAATAATACAGAATCATCAAATATAATAACACTATTATTTGGCTTAACGAACCTTACTTAGGATACCTAGTCCTTTGGGGAAAAACATAAATTTTCCACATAAACAGTAGTTTTAGAGTACATATTATCCACACATACGAAACGATGTTTTGTTTTCAAAGAATACATCACTCAAAATTGCCAAACACAAAAAGTAAATTTCTGCACTTAGGATTTTCGATAGTTGTAACTAACTTGAATATCATTTTAATAAAAGAAAAATTATATAAAATTCAATTTCTATATATGGTTCATTTACTACTACATAGAACAAATAATACGTATAAAAAATATTTTAAGTCAATTCCTACTTAGGTCAACAAAGAAACATTTTATTTTAGTTACTTTTTATTAAATAATATGATCGCATGGGAAATGAAATAAAAAATATAGTGTAATCATTTCAAATCCCGATTGTTAGGTTTACTGTAAACTGAATGGCGACGCATTGGGGAGTCTTCTAAAATTATATAAATTAAAATTAAAGCTAAAATTAATTAATTAAGTTTAATTAACGATTTAATATTTAAAAAAACTCTATTAACATCAAGTATCATCTACTACAAATTTAAAAAGTGTATCTGAACTTGAGCGGATGAAAAAGAATTTTATTAACGAGTGAAAATTTAAACGAGATATATATATATGTATATATAGGGAAAGTGTAAACTAATAGTAGGAATTGAAAATTCGGAATATTAAAACAATTTAAAAAATTGATAGAAATTTCATCAAACAATGAAAATGACACTAAACACAGAAAAGTCATGTAATCACAATATTACCTATTTAAAATTGTTTCTTTTGCACTCTATTTACGGTTGCAGATTTCGCTTTCTTCGTTTTACGTATTTACCCCCGTACTTGATACAAACACAAACCAGAAAACTAGCTCTTGGAGATTATCACGTTTCCGTCGAGGTCTTCAGTACTATATCCCAATAATATTCCGTTCACGAAACACTCGGATCAAGACCGGAAATTTCACTGCTCGCGCTAGGCAGGAATGAACTCGGTTGTTCTGTTCCCATACCTGTTTATTGGAATAATACCGGAATATATCAACAATATATTTACTGCTTGATGGTAAGAGTCAGTTATCTGGATAACGAAGCATAGGGTCAAGACAGGAAATTCCACTGTTCGCAATAGGGAGAGATGGACTTGATATGATTTTATTTCTGCATATGTTACTGGTTTGTGGAAATATATCGGGATAATCTAAGATATTGATAGTCGATAGTAACAGTCAGCGATATGTGCAAGTGTTGATACATTTTGATAGCTTGCTGCCTACTCGTTCATATCTTCTATTAATATCGGAGGCGTATGGTGATTCGGATGAATATCGAGATAAAAAATGAATGCTCCGAATCGTGTTGATTGCCCAAGATATCATAAGATTATATTAAAAAAATGTAACTATAAGCAGTACTTGGCAGTGTTTTAGTTTACCGAGGATGAAAATTGCAAAATAATCAGTGAAAATATATTGTTTTGCAATTTAGATCAGTGTGGTTTGTTTTTTTGAAGGCTACGTCTAATTTATGAAGCTATTTGAAATATCACCGTTCTCTACAATATCGGAATATAAATTATAAATTAAAGATAAGAACTGTCTATTTGTTTTTAAAGATTAAGATACAATTTTATAAGTTACTTTATTATTTCTTTTTAATAATGTATAACGAAATAAAACTAAGGCTATTCAAAAATAGTTACATATCCTACTTTAAAGTATTATCGTGATATATCAATATCAATTTGGGGATATATCGCCATATTAAATTTCTTATATCGTTCAGCCCAACCGGGTAGTGTCTGAAAAGTTTTGGTCTAAGGAAAGTTCGAACTTCGGGACCCCGCGTTGTTTGATTTTCTATAGGTATGTTCTTTGGAATCTTATAGTAGCAGTACTCCTTGTATAAGTGTAAATACTGACGTAAAATGCACATGGATGTGAACGCAGAAAAAGAAAACCAAAAAGAATCAAGATGTTTGTCTCGGCATGCTTGCTAATTCACAATGTATATATACAGAATTACTGCGACTACTTATAGCTTAGAAATTGCACAATTTTAACTTTATATACTTTATGTTCCCCCCTTCTTAACGTGCCACAGAAATTAAGCTAGGGTGATTAGTGTAGTTAAAATACAACTCATAAATTATCTATCTTAGATCTTAAACATGATACCAATTCTGCAAACCGATTTGTAGCCACAACCTTCCTCCGCTTATTTTCCTTTTCGTCTTATTCGCGGAAGAACGAACATTCGATATTTTATAACGGCGGTCCTTTCCCCCTTTTATTTAGATTGTCTTAATCAGAACCGTTCACGGTTTATTTAACATCCAGTCGCTCGTAATTTTTTCCACCCGCACCGCTCCTTCCATGCAAATATTTCATAATAAAGGTACACAGACAGGATGAAATATTTATGAACCCGGATGACGGGATTATTAATGAGTATCGGTGGTGATTGAATAACGCATGGTGGTCTTGGTTTAGACGAACTCGTATTGCCGTTACGGTGTTGGCAGTGGGAATAAACCAGCGGAAATCGTTTTAAAACTCTAAAAAGCAGTTTACTTTTTTATTTTCAGGCACAGAAAAAACAGACAAAAACACACACACACACATGTATATACACCGAAGAGCCATTACATTTTGACCACCCTTTTAATAACATGCAAGTCCACCTTTAGCACTCAAAACTTCCAGCATCCGAAGTGCATTGACTCCACAAGGTGCTGATCTAAAGGTAACTGGTACCAAGCGCTCACCCACTGGTCTTGCAAATCCCGCACATTGCGAAGGGGTAACATGGTACCACGAATTTAGTTTTCCAGGTGAAACCACAAAAGCTCTATTGGATTATTGACAGGTAAATTTGGAAGCCAAGAGATAACTTAAAAGTTACTAATATGTTCCACAAACAACTTCCTGATGATTCAACCAATGCAATATCCTGTTGGTAAATGCCATCCTCTGCCGGAAATACTGTTGTCATTAATGGGTGAACTACATTCATGACTTCATGGATTGTTCTCTTGGGATTATGGGATCCTGATGTGTTCCATGAAAACATTTCCCACACCGAAATACCCCAGCCCCCATCTTGTCTCCGTCCAACTGTGCATCCGGGAGCCAGGATTTCCTTTGAAAACCGGTGTAATCGCACAGACCCGTTGATGTAATGGACCAGAAAGAATGATTCATCGGACCACGGAATTTTCTTCCATTCTTCAAATCTCCAATTCAATTCCGATGCTTCTTGGCCCTTCGCAGACGCTGCTGGCAATGACGCGCCGTCAGTGCAGGAACAAGCTCCGGCCTGCAACTGCGTAGGCCATGCGAGCACAACACCGCTCCGATGACTTTAAAAAACATTATATTATGATTACGAACGATTTATCAAATAATTCTTATGTCTTAAAGGATAATATACAGTGCATAAATATAAGATGATTTTTTTCATTTTATTTCGAAATGTAGTACGTGTGAATTAAAGGGGGGTGATTTATCTAACATCGCATACCATTTATTGTTATCAATTGGTTATTGTTATCAAAATCACGGCGTCTCAAATTGATCACATTAAGCGGAGTCCACTGTATAAATTTGTTTACAGCTGACATGTTTTTATTCATAATTCCTCTCAATATTGGAATTTTTAAGCAGTTTATTTTAAAATGTTTAGGAGTAAATTTCTTTTCACATATATTTTTTCTGAAAAATCTAATATTTTGTGGATTTAAAAATCGCTCGATCTCTTAATAAAATTTTTTAAAAAGTCCAGGATATTTTTAAATTTGTCTATATTTAAAAAAAAAGTCGTTAAAATATTTATAGTATAATTTTGATATTTAAATAGAAATTCTACGCATGTTATCATTCTCCGAAAAATTTTAAAACGATACCTTATGATAACCTATATTTAAATCCCAGGAAATGCTACATTTAATACACCGTATTAAATATAACAAGTATGTATCTATGTCCAAAAAAATGATATATAATGATGTAGAAAATCTTTAAAAGGAAAGAGGAAAGGGAAAGCAAGAAAGCAAAAAGGAGAATTCACTTTCTGGATTTGAAGATATCATTAGACAAAGAGGGAAAAATTTCCAAAACGCGAGTTAACATAGTCCAAAATTGAAAGATTGTGATATATAGGATCATTTAATATTTTTTTCCATATTCAATGTATATTTTAGTATCATTTCATTTATACTTAATATAAAGATAAAATATGTTTATTTTTTATTTTGCAGGAATTAATACTTGAATTTAATGAACCGATTCTAAAAATTCTTTTTACAATGAAATTTACATAAAGCTTCAATAATATAAGCTATATTTTATTTAGACAAAATAATCTTTCAGATCAAAATCTTCAAATTTGCAAATCAAATAGGAAAAAAATGCGCTGTTTCAACACTTAATTGGTTCGCGCAGACAAAATGGTTGGATATAAGGGGAAATAATACACTAAATAAAATTAGTCATCGGAAAATCTACTGTGTTGTCATTAGATATTGTATAGAAAATTTCGTAGAGCTAAAATTTAAGCTTTATAACAAGTTTTTTGGTCACAAAGTTAAAGATATCCTGAAGACTGAAAATGATTCAGAAAGAAATAAATTTCACTGAATAAAGCACTTTATCTATCTTTTTCTATTTCTCTCTCTTTCTTTCTATATGTATATATATATATATATATATATATATATATATATATATATATATATATATATATGTGTGTGTGTGTGTGTGTGTGTGTGTGTGTGTGTGTATTAAATTTATTTCACTTTAATATCACTTTAAAAACCTCCTCTGTCTCATTCTAATTCCTTAAAATCTATTTTCCCAGCCACAAAATGTCTTAATCAAAGGAGTGTCCTAGACTTAAAATTCTTCCAACACATTTCCCAAAGATTTCTGTGTAATAGATGTAACTAATTTTCTGTCCACTCAAAACACTTTCCAGTTGTCTCAATAAAATAGCTCCCTCCTACTATGATTTAAGTTCGCTGACTAAATTTCATGTTCCTTGGGAAAATTGTACTCTCGCTCTGGGGTCTAACTCTGTTCCAGCACGTGTTTTCGCGTATATTCTTTCTTCTACTGCTGATTAATAAAGATTCTTTTTTCTATCAACTCTTAAATAAAATTTCAGTTAGGCTTGGACTTGTGTGCCGTTCTCTTCAATGTGGCCCGACTGCATCTTACTTTATACCTGATAGCTGATTAGGCTTCTCCTTGCCCAGTAGCCCTGACAAATAAAAACAATAGGGCTACATAATTATTGTGACTGGCAGTTTATATTTCCGATGGATTATATATATATATATATATATATATATATATATATATATATATATATGTGTGTGTGTGTGTGTGTGTAATTCAATAATTATAAAACTGCTGGACAAGGAGAAAGCTAAAGAGCTAGCAGTAATAAAACTGCAGTCGGCCGACTTTGAAGAGGACGGCACAAGTCTAATTAAGACTTTATTTCAGAGCTGCTGAAACGGACATCCTTACTAGTCAACGACAGACAAAGGAAAAAATCACTCTACTCGAACAAGGGTACATCCAAGAGCGAAGACAGAAAGAATTTTTCCACTTACTGAGCGAATTTAAGTGTAAGATTAGGAAAAACGCGAAGCCACTTGCCGGCGAAAGCTGGGAAACGTGTCGAATAGACAGAAGATTTACATCTATAGAATAGAAAGATTTAGGAATTGGATTGAAAGAATTTTATGTCGAGAACGCTCCTTTGATAGCATTTAGAGGCTGGGAAAACGATTTTAAGGAATTAGAATGGGAGAGAGGAGGTTTTTAAGGAAATGTTAAAGTTAAATAATTTTGATCTATTACATACATACATATATATATATATATATATATATATATATCAAGATTATTGTACCCTAAAATAGACAGCTAAAAGAATAATATATTGATCTTGCGTAAAGCTTTCATTAGCTGGTGAGAGCGTGTATGTGTGAGCATATATATGTATATATATATATATATATATATATATATATATATATATATATATATTTATATATATATATATATATATATATATATATATATATATATATATATATATATGTGTGTGTGTGTGTGTGTGTGTGTGTGTGAAGTGTAAAATATCAAAATTCTTACACTTAAAATATCTCTCTAATTTTCTAGCTTTCCCCTGCTCAGTCTTTCATATCTACTTTCCCAGCAGCGTGATATCTTAATTAAAGGAGTACTAGATGCTAAAATTCTTTAAACCCATTTAACAAAGATAACTCTGGTATAAATTCTCATTTTCTGTCCACTCACCACATCCTCCAGTCCCAAGAAAAATGGTAAAATGGTTCACTTTTCTAATGATCTAAGTTCTTTTCTGACTGTTAATAACGCTGACTAAACTGCTCTCTCTTGGGATAGAATTCATCTCATCTCTCGCAGTGGGGCAGACTGTGTAATATAAAGGTATTTTCGTGTATGATTCTGTGCTCTTCTCTTGTCAGAGAAATTCGTTAATGTTAAAGTTAAGTTCTACCACGCACTTAGCTGTTACCTTGTAAGGGAGACACGACTGGGTATTACTTCACCATTGTCTCACTGATTGGAGGATCATTCATTGTGCAGTAACCCAGGGAAATTATAAAGAATGGGGGCTATTTTCTTATAATTTTCGCCGCGTTACATATTTATGATGCATGTATACTTAAGTTTTTGGAAACGCAGCCACAAGATTTTTATAATAAATAATTAAAATAATTAAATGATAAGAGGCTTATATATTAAATAATAAAATAAGGATATATGGAAGAAATATTAATAACTAGGAATAAAACTAGAATATAACATCAATTTACACAAACATTTCCATAAGAGACGACATAAGTTAACTTTCACAAAATCTTCCTTAAAAAGCAAACAACGATTTCACGGTGTGGAGAAATTTTTAAATAATGCTGCATGTTTTTCTTCCTTTTCTTTCTGAATATATTAAAGTTTATTCACTAGCATTGCCTGATTCGATTTCTACTGCATCGTTTCTTCCAGTCGTTCGCTTTTATGTAACTCAATTCTAATTTGTCTGACCAGCTGTTGATATAAGTATTATATTTTCGTTGCTCGATATTAACTCGATTTATATTACGGCTGTAAGAGTAAGATTTTAATAAATGTTTCAAGATCTATTATACAGTACATGAATTTGTAGTAAGCACATAAAAAACCGTATATATATAATATATCAAAATTATTTAACTTTAATATTTCCTTAAAAACCTCCTCTCTCCCATTCCTTAAAATGTTTTTCCCAGCCTCTAAATGTCTTAATCAAAGAAGTTTCCTCGACTTTCGATACACTTTCCAAAGCTCTCTATCCTATAGATGTAAATTATCTGTCTATTGAACCCGTTTCCTAGCTCTCGCCGGCAAGTGGCTGAGCGTTTTTCTGATCTTGCACTTAAACTCGCTGAGTAAGTGGGAAATTTCTTTCTGTCTTCGCTCTTGGATGCACCTCAGACTGAGAAGAGTGATTTTTGTGTCTTTCTCTTGTCTATCGCTGACTCGTAAAGATGTCCGTTTTTAGTAGCTCTGAAATAAAGTTTTTATACGACTTGTGCCGTTCTCTTCAACACCGGCCGACTGCATTTTTATTACTGCTAGATGTTTAGCTTTCTCCTTGTCCAACAGTTTAATAATTCCTTAAAGATTACATATAGGTAGATAGATTTATCTATATCTGTACTATATGAAAATCTATTATCCCCAAAATATCTATCTGAAATTCTCCTTTTTTCTGTTATTATATTTAATACCCAATTTCCCAGCTGTAAAATGTCAGATAAAGGACTGTTCTCCGTCTAAAATTCTTTTTAACCATCTCTCAAAACCACTGCAGAAATAAATGCCCATTTTCTGTCAGCTAGCTACATGTTTTAGATGTCCCAAGAAAATGGTATCGCTTCTTTAATAACAAAATTGCTGCCTGCGAGGTTTTTGAGCGAGTTTAATTGATAAAAGTTCACACTTGCCTCCCTATATATATATATATATATATATATATATATATATATATATATATATATATATATATGTATATATATATATATACATGTATATATATGTATACATTAATACATGCATATATATACAGGCAGCACCTTATTTATTTTCATTTGGCATCTCCCTGGCAACTTAAATTATAGGGGCTAGTGTTTCCATGGAATCGTAGAATAATAATTTTCACTGGTTACAGACATACACACACACACACACACACATATATATATATATATATATATATATATATATATATATATATATATATATATATATATATATATATATATATATATATATATATATATATATATATATATATATATATATATATATATATATATATATATATATATATATATATATATATATATATATATATATATATATATATATATATATATATAGTAATACACGCATATTTTTATGTATATTAATACACACTGTATATATATATATATATTAATACACACACATATATATATATTTGTACATATGTATGTATACATATATATAGAGGAAGCATCTTATTTGTCTTGATTTGGCAATCTGAAAACACTGTAATTCTCCTTATATTAATATAAAAATTTTCAATGTTTGTAAGGTTTGTGATTTAAATTTTGATTATAAATTTTGTAAGAACTGTAACAAAAAAATATGCACAGCAGTGTAAGAAGTCTGACTTTTTTCATTAAATTATTTAAATGACCCATTTTCCTATAATTTTTGTTATAACTACGGAAACAATCTCGTTCATGTTTGCTCAGTGAAATGAATATTTATCTTTCATATATTACGAAAGAAAAAAATTCTTTCAATGACGAATTTTAATTATGCGCACCTAAGGTGTTTCTTTTCTTCTGTTAAAATATACATATCTAATCAATACTTCATTACAGAAAATCTACAATGTACGTAATTTTTTTCTTTATCATGAACTAGCAATTCTTTTATCCTTCGACATAGAAAAAAAGGGGGTTATTAAAAAAGATATAGAAAAATTAAATTTGAGAAACTACTTTCGTCAGTACAACATTTTTTATTGCTGATATTAAAAAAAAATATTGTTTGTTGTTTTAAATGTAAGGCAGAGTCTAACGAAGGTTTTAAAAAAGTAAAATGATTAATAAAAAAATTTTAATCTAGGGCAGCTTGTCTCAACCTGTAGTAAACGTACCATAGGTGGTAAGTGAGTTGTCGGTTGGTGGTACACGAAAAATAATCAGTAATGGCGAACATAAAAAATTTTTAAAAATTAAATCAAAAAATATCATAAACTTTTTTTCTATAATTCACTATATAATAATAGCTTAAGTCATCTATCCGTCTGTCTTCGAATTTATGAAGCGGTTGTAACTGGAATGGATAAAGGCATCCATATTGGATTCATGATGAGTTAGGGTTAGCAAAATTAAAAGCGAATAAAGTTTGTCTTCTCCTATCGATCCGATTCTAAAATAAATTGGTATAAATATGCTGCATATCACAGCGAAAAATACTGTCGTCTTTAAAACGTTCATAATCCACCCCTTCAAAAATAACATTTTCTAGCGTTATACGGACGCCATTCCTTTAACCATCTCATTTAATCATTTTTTATTTTAAATTATTTAAATATCGTCTGCATTATTTTTCATACGTTTTATCACCAAACTTAGATATTACGTAAATAATTTCTTTTATATTTGACTTAAATATTAGATTGGATACATATGTGATAATTTTAAATTTAATCATCGATTATTTTTTGTTGCAATGAAAATTTTATCACCGGTATTAACAACAAATTCTATCAACCTCACGGGTGCAGTGGAAATGATAGTTTCATTCCTTTACTTCCATTAATTGCTGGGGAAAAAAAAAAAAAGAAAAGAAAAAAAAAAAGAAAAAAAAAAAACGGGAAGAACTTAACGATAATTTTAACGTAGCTAAGTAAACTTTGAATTACATTTCTTAATGAATTCAACCTGATTCTAAACTGCATTCACAGTATCGGGAAACTTTAGAAGACTATGACGATAATCAAATTTATGAGAGTGTACCAGATAATTCTCAGCCAAAAACAAACCATTTTTTCCTTCCTCATAGGGTACTTTACAGTTCTGGAAAATTAAAAAATTTACTGATCCCGTCATATGAAGGGGCCATTTGCTAGTTTATAATATTTTTAATTAAAATAATTTTTATGAAGTAAAGTTAAATTAATCATTTTTTTCTAATTTTGTGTTTTATTAAAATTTAGTAAATAAAATATGACTATTTAGTAGATAAATATGAAACTTTGTACAAACACATACATATACATATATATATATATATATATATATATATATATATATATATCACTGACGTGCGGTACTAGGTGCTGCACCACGTAGCACGCAAACGAACGTAGGAAATTCTGATTGTACGCACTGCTCACTGAATTGGAAATAACGCTTTATATATATGGGCTACTGGAAAAGAACAGCATACTATGGCACTGAGGCAAGTGCAGCTATTTTTCCTGCACTTGGCATTCAGAATCATTAGAAGATACGGTTTATTAAGCGCTGTATTAGAGCCGGGACTTACGTGCTGTAGCGATTTTGGTTTTTTAACTGATTAACTGGCCATACGATTTTGCAGACGGTTAATGTTTAAATTATATATTGTAAGATTTTGCTTTCATAAAAATATAAAAGGATTATTTCATCAATATAAAATGAAATGTTTTAGTGTGGTAAATTCATTTCAGCGATGTATTATATTTATTGAAATAATTAGCTGAAAAACAATGTTGTTTTGTTTTAAAGAAACGAATTTTAACAGAACAGTCCAAATTTTACCATTCATTGTGTCTTAGAGACAGTATATCAGTTATATCTGAAACACCATATCCCTGGTTTTGTTTTTAAAAATTGGCAAGATGTTTTTCGCAGACTATATGATTTCGAAATGTCAAAAACAATTAATAAATATAATTTAATCCACTGACCGAACAAGAAACAGTTCGCTCTATTGTGCCAGCTTGCAGTGAAATCCTCTGCACGTGGAATAGATGAGGCACCGCAGCGGCGGGCGCCATGTCATGCTACGTTTGCTGAATGTATTAAGCTTTTCGTGAAAGCCCAAAGCGTTGCTTTTTGGACTCCGATATGACACCATACAACAAAAGACATGTTTTTTGTTACAGTGCTAGTAGAATTTTCATAAGTTTAGCTCTTTTTATAGTTATAACTCTACTACTCGTAGGTAAACATTTTATTTATTGTATTCTTTAAATTTTTATCCATAATAAATAAGCCGTTTCATAATTGAGAACTCAGATGTCTCAATAATTAAAGATTTATTGGAAAATCCATGTTCTCTGCACACCCTGCATGAAAACCTACCGCACGCCACTGATATATATATATATATATATATATATATATATATATATATATATATATATATATATACATATAATTGCATTGAGACGTCCCTTAAAGTCATACCCGATAATAAAATCACCGAAATTATATTCTCTATAACATATATATATATATATATATATATATATATATATATATATATATATATATATATATATATATATATATATATATATTATATATATATATATATATATATATATATATATATACATATATATATACATATATATATATATATATATATATATATATATATATACATATATATATATACATATATATATACATATATATATATACATATATATATATATACATATATATATATATATATATATATATATATATATATATGTTACAGAGTATATTTCGGTGATTTTATTATCGGGTATGACTTTAAGGGACGTCTCAATGCAATTTATCTCATTATGTAGTTAGAATACAGGGTCACCCTATAAAATGCATAATTCAAATAAATAAACACACTCGCAATAACAAATTTCTCAAAATACAGTCATTTTTACAAAGTGGTACAATTTAGGATAATGTACAACCAAGTGGTACGTGAGCTAAAAAAAAGGTTGTGAAACGTTGAACTAGGTCATGCTTTCACATCTCGGGATCATTTACAAAATACAATCACTTTTCTTTTCTAAATAATTTCCATTTTTGAAAAATTCCAAGACTGTGTTTAATATTAAATCCTAATAATAAATTTATTTACATTATATTATTTCCTGTGTACCTGCTTAATATTTAAACCACTCAAAAATTTTAACGGAAAAGCAAAAAATATCAAAGAAAAAATGTATTTTTAAGTGATTCACATCCTGTTATTTCACTAATGAAATCCTCTTTTTTTCTTCTTTAACTAAGTTATCAGGCATGAAAACACGTTATAAAGATTTTAGAAAAATTCTGTGTTGACATCTATAAAGATTAACGAATGTTTTTTTTTCTTTTGAATCTCTAGAAAAAAAGATTGGTTCGTTAAAAAAACTTGCTGTGCGTGAAAAGGGTATAAAACTAGTAATAACTAAGCGAGGAAGTATAAAAAATGTTGAATAGGAGTCTATGAATTCAAGAAAAGTGATGAAGATTTGAATAGAAATTAAAGATAAAAAGAAGTATACCGATCAATATTAAGAGGTAAACATAGATGAAAATTAGTTACAGTTAGTAGCTTCAAAAATATAGTTACAACATGGACGGTGGATAATACTATGCAAATTTTCTATTTTTTATCGATTTGGTTCGGCTTAAGCTGATTCGACATGAACAACTTTCGCAACTCAAGAACTATATACCAGAACGTACTGCTCAAAGCTTATTACTAATGGCTACAGACATCCATGACAGAAAAACAGTTCGAATCCATGGACTATGGTAACAAAATTCAGTCTCCTAACAATTCAGACATCTTCCGGCTTTTTGTGATTTTGTTTGGAGAGCTACGGTCTACTTTTTGCAACACAAGGGCTAATGAGACAGTGACCTACAACTTAAAGCCAATTCTGTATGGTTACGAACATCCAAGCCACTGTGGAATTCGAACCCACGAACTCCGATATCGAAGGCCAGCAACCTAACTAATCAGCCATCCTTCGGCTTTTGTGATTTGGATTGATTACGAGAAGTTAATTATGACGATATCTACGGCATAACTTTTTAAGAATGAACAAGATGTAACTAGCACATTAAAAATTTTAAAAATTTTCTTGACAAAATAACTGGTGGAATTCACAAGAAATCCATTCTCACCAATCTCTCGAACAAATTAAAACATCCAAATTATAATGGACTTCTGCTTGCTATATGTTTGATTGTTCTCAGCTTGTTTAGAGCACACCATTAAAGATTCATATTTAAATCTGAATTAACAAGCCCAATATCCATAACTTTAAGACTTATATTTTCTCATTTTACTGTATGATTTGCTCTCCCTTATTAATTAACTAGCATATAGTCCGCCATATGACGGGATCACTAAAATTTTTAATTTTCTAGAATTGTAAAGTACCTTATAAGGCAGGTAAAAAAATGGTTTGTACTTTGGCTGAGAATTATCTGGTATAAACTCAATAATTTGTCTTTTTTGACCGCATGTTAGTTGCCAACTTTAATTTATCTTTTCATATTACGTGACAGAATGGACAACAGAGGTTTTAATATTGACAGAGATTATTTGGCGGTATATATGAAGGATGCCCAAAATTTATCGAATCGATGGCAAACCGTGTGTTTATGTTTAAAAAGCAAACACATAAGCGAAAAAACTTCTTAATTTTCAAAGATATATAACTTAAACGCTAGATATTTATGAGTCCGTGAAATAGACTCCTAGACTTTTATGAAAAGAATTTGTTGTTAATACCAGTGATAAAATTTTCATTGCAACAAAAAATAATCGATGATTAAATTTAAAATTAGCACATATGTACCTAATCTATTATTTAATACAAATATAAAAGAAAACTATTTACGTAATATCTAAGTTCAGTGTTAAAAGGCAAGAAAATAATGTCGACGATATTTAAATAATTTAAAATAAGAAATGATTAAAGGGGGATGTTAAAGGAATAACGTCATAATGTTAGAAAAAAATGTTACTTTTACCAATTTATTATATGATAAATTAATAAATTTAATGCTCTTCTCTTAACTGAGGACAACAGAGCTTGAAATAATGGCATTAAACACTCGAAAGGGGGGAAAGGGGATTTCGAACGTTTTTGAATTCGCTTTATATATAAACTATAAATGGTACACAACGACCAAAGTTAGTTTTAGGAACTTTCGGTTAATACAAATTTTACTACTCACCAGCGAAGAAAACGAACACAATTTACAAATTAGTATATTAAATTAATATATGCTTGGTGTAATGCCAGTCAAAACAAAGCAAATTTTGTTGATAATAAAGGAAAAAAATTTAAATTAGAGTAAAAGAATTTTATTCAGTTATTTAAAATAGAAGCTATTTACGTGCAAATGATATTCACAAAACAATATAACACAAATTTTGAAATCTAGCTATAGATGAAAATTTTGGTAACAGTTAGAGAAAGTTCAAATATAATTATAAAAAAAAAGGTTTAAAGCCTATTTTTCAGGATAATAGTGTAAAAATATGCAGTTATGGCTGCAAAAATTGCATGATTTTTTCTGTCTCTGTAAAACACAAAAGAACTTATACCGAAGTACGTTCTAACAGTTAAGCAACCATTAGCAGACACTTCTCATTCCGCCGCACCTGTGGAATGAAATCAGCTTTATATAAAAAACCTTTCACGTCACTTTTGTCTATTCTTTTTGCATTTCCCGGTATAGTGTCCATTTAAAAAGACAGGATATAATTAAGGAAAACGTGAAAGCAGACGATCTTAAAAAAAGAACCTCGTTTTGCAGCAGAAAAAGAAATTTTTTTAGTTACTATGCTTTCCTAATCGTCGTTCTTTCTTCGCCATCGATTTCTTTATTAATATAGGCCCTATATTACTTTCTTTTTGTATACGAGATGAAATTTCGTTGCAGACGTTATTACACAATTCACGCGAGAATAGCAGCAAAGCCCGCATCGTTTCTTTAATAAATTTGGAGGGGTCTATATATTCTTTGACAGTAATTCTCCTTCTGTTTCCACCTCCAGGAAATTCTGGAACAGAGTGAAATTCGCGATATTTCCGTCGGTATGGGAACTTGTTTGGCACGCACTTGATGACCCGTTGGTTTAAATATTTATGGAGCATTTCTTCGCCTTGATTAACACATAAAATTTATCAAAACTAGCAGGTGGTATGTATGAATACAACATGTATACTACAGACTTTTTTTTGTTGTTGTTGTTTTCTCTAACTTTTTTATCTTTTGCTGCTTTGAATCCCTTTTCATACTTATAGATGAAGAGATAAAGATATATTTTTTATTAAGTGTTTTAAATACTAAATAATTTTTTAAATACAATTTTTATTTCCTGCATTATAGAACATAATAGAATAGCAAGTTATGTATGTAAAGAAGAAAATTTTCAAATTAATATAATGAACATAACTTATTTTATTACAGATTATTTAGCAAAAAAATTTAAAAAAATTACATAATATCTATTGTTCATAGTCATTTGTTTTCTTATTTACTACTATGCAATTATATATATATATATATATATATATATATATATATATATATAATATATAGATTAATAGCTATAACTTATATATATGCTATATATAATAAATATTATATATTATATCATAAAATTGTTAAACAATTTTAAATATTGTAATAACACTCAAAGCAAATCAAAACTTTGTTGGTAACAGTAGAAAAAATTCTGAATTTTCAATAAACGTTTTTTACGAATTTAAGACAAATGGAAGCTACGATATCTTGAAAATAGAATAACACGTGATCCTTATTCAAGCAATCAAGGTATTTTCGATTTTAGTTTGATACGGTATGTTTAACTTTTTGCAACACGAAAGACAGCGAGATCATACTGCTTTAAGCCGATTCGAATGGCTACGGACATCCATGCCATAGTGAGATTTGAACCCACTACTTCCGATACCAAAGATCAGCGTCCTAAACTTTCGGTCATCGTTCAGCTTGAAAATTTGAAGAAAATAAGGATAAAATTGAATAGTTTTAGTATGAAAATAAAAGGAATTTAAAATTCTATTTCTATTTAATGCAGGTTCATGGTTTGAAGATTTACTTCAAACCATGAAAATTACGGCTGTAAAAATTGCAAGATTTTTTTCCCAGTCTCTGTGAAACAAAAGAACGTATACCGAATCACATTCTAACAGTTACACAAGCACTGGCACACTGAACTCATACCACCAAACCTGTGGAATGAAATCAGCTTTATAAAAAAAAAGTTTTCAAGTCACTTTCTTATGTTCTTTTGGCTTTTCCCTATATAGTGTCCCTTTAAAAAGACAGGATATAATTAAGGAAAACTTAGAAGCAGACTTATTAAAAAAAGAACCTCGTTTTGCTCCAAAAAAAGGAATGTTCTTAGTTACTGTTCTTTCCTAATCGTCGTTCTTTCTTCGCCATCGATTTCTTTATTAATATTCACATCCATGCGTTGTTGCTCGCCCTATATTACTTTCTTTTTGTATACGAGACGAAATTTCGTTGCAGACGGTATTACACAATTCACGCGAGAATCGCAGTCAAAGCCCACATCGTGTCTTTAATAAATTTGGAGGGGTCCATAAATTCTTTGACAGTAATTCTCCATCTTTTCCCACCTCCAGAAAATTCTGGAACAAAGTAGGATTCTCGATATTTATGTCGGTATGGGAACTCGTTTGGCATGCACTTGATAACCCGATGGTTTAAATATTTACGGAGTATTTATTTAATTAGATTAACTCGTAAAATTTATCGAAACTATAATATGGTATGTATGAATACAACATGTATACTATATACCAATATTTTTTTGTTGTCTCTAACTTTTCTATCTGTTGCTGCTTTGAATCCCTTTTCATACTTACGGATGAAGAGATAAATAAATACTATTTTATTAAGTGTTTTAAATAATAAATAATTTTTTTAAATAAAATTTTTATTTCCTGCATAATAGAACATAATAGAATAGCAAGTTGTGTACTTTATATTAACCTAAAGAAGAAAATTTTAAATTATTATATTGAAAATAACTTAGTTTATTAAGATTATTTAGCAAAAAAATAAAAAAATTACATAATTTCTATTGTTTATAGTCATTTGCTTTCTTATTTATTACTATGGAATTATATATATATATATATATATATATATATATTAATATAGATTAATAGCTATAAATTATATATATATATATATACTATATATAATAAATATTATATATTATATCATAAAATTCATTTACGTACTGTAAATATTAAACAAATATAAATATTGTAATAACACTCAAAATAAATCAAACTTTGTTGATAACAGTAGAAAAAATTCTGAATTTTCAATAAAAGTTTTTTACGAATTTAAGACAAATAGAAGCTACGATATCTAGAAAATAGAATAACACGCGATCCTTATTCAAGCAATCAAGGTTTTTTAGATTTTAGGTTGGTGCGGTACGGTCAACTTTTTGCAACACGAAAGACAGCTAGACCATACTGCTTTAAGCAGATTCCGAATAACTACGGATATCCATTCCATAGTGGGATTTGAATCCACTAACTCCGATACCAAAGATCAGCGTCCTAAACATTCGGTCATCGTTCAGCTTGAAATTTTGAAGAAAATAATTATAAAATTGAATAGTTTTAGTATGAAAATAAAAAGAATATAAAAATCTATTTTTCTTTAATGCAGGTTCATGGTTTGAAGATTTACTTCAAACCATGAAAATTATTGCTGTAAAAATTGCAAGATTTTATTTTAGTCTCCGTGAAACAAAAGAACGTATACCGAATGATATTCTAACAGTTACACAATCACTGGCATACTGTACTCATACCACCACACCTGTGGAATGAAATCAGCTTTATAAAAAAATGTTTTCACGTCACTTTCGTCTTTTCTTTTTGCTTTTCCTTGTATAGTGTCCTTTTAAAAAGACAGGATATAATTAAGAAAAACGTGGAAGCAGACGTTCTTAAAAAAAGAACCTCGTTTTGCCCCAAAAAAAGGAATGTTCTTAGTTACTGTGCTTTCCTAATCGTCGTTCTTTTTTCGCCATCGATTTCTTTATTAATATTCACACCCAGGCGTTGTTGCTCGCCCTATATTACTTTTTTTTGTATACGAGAAGAAATTTCGTTGCAGACAGTATTACACAATTCACGCGAGAATAGCAGTCAAAGCCCGAATCATTTCTTTAATAAATTTGGAGGGGTTCATATATTCTTTGACGGTAATTCTCCTTCTTTTTCCACCTCCAGGAAATTCTGGAACAAAGTAAGATTCTCGATATTTATGTGGGTATAAGGAACTTGTTTGGCACGCACTTGATGAGCAGATGTTTAAATATTTACGGAGTATTTCTTCGCCTAGATTAACGCGTAAAATTTATCGAAACTATAAGATCGTATTGTATGAATGCAATATGTATTCTGCAGACAAATATTTTTGTTTTGTTGTCCTTAACTTTTTATTATTTCCTTTTCTGTTTTGAATCCTTTCCATACTTATGGCCGAAGATCTAAAGAAATATTACTTAATTAAGCGTCTTAAATACCTAATCAAGCCCTTAAATTTGTAATTATGAATAACTGGGAAATAATGCAGAATAAATATTTTAATAAAAAAAACTTTTTATTTCATTCCCAAAATAGTAAGCTTTGTTCTTTATATTAATTACAGAAAGAAAATTTTCTAGTAAATATAATGAGCATAACTTATTTTTTACTGATTATTAAGTAAAAAGAGAATTAAAGAATTGCATTTGTTCAATGCCATTTGTTTTCTTATTTGTTATTATGTAATTATATATATATATATATATATATATATATATATATATATATATATATATATATATATATATATTATATGATATAAACGTAAATAAAAACATATTATTTACAATATATATTATATATATTATATCAATATATATTATGCAATATTATACAGAAAAAACATATGACAATTATTCTTATGACTAAAATGTAATAAATTATAATAAATATGTTTTAGTTTAAATGTTTTATTTATAATTATTAGATTAAAAATAAAAATGGCGCAAGTTAAATTTTCTGCAATATAGCTTCATTTTATTTTTGATGTTGCTTTCCTCCAGTGCATTGTTTACTTTTAAGAATTAAAATTTTTATTTCATTCATTCAACCATAATAGAAAAGTAAATTATGTTCTTTGTATTGATTTGAAACAGAAAATTTTCAAATTAGTATAATGAACATAATTTAGTTTATTACTAATTATTTAGTACAAATATTAATATAATTACAGAATTGCAATTCTCCATAGCCATTTATTTTCTTATTTGTTATTAAACAATTATATATTATATAATATATATGATATAATTATACATTAATAAGTATATTATACAACAAAAACGAATGACAATTATGGGTAAAATGCACAATTATATTAGTAATATTTTAGTTAAAATTTTTTATTTGTGATTATTATATTAAAAATAGAAATGACAAGTCAAATTTTTTGCAGTGTGTTACCCTTTATTTTTGTTATTTATTTTTATAATGCAGAGTTTCTTTTACTAATTAAAATTTTTATCTACGATCTCCTTTTTTGCAACAAGAGGGATAACGAGATTGGGACCTACTGCTAAAGCCGATTCCGAATGGCTACTAACATCCATGACCCAGTGAGATTCGAACCCACGAACTCCGGTACCAAACACCAGCCCTGTAACTATACTACCATCACTCGGCGACTAAAAGATTAGGAGAAATATAGAATTTGCTATTTGTTTTTTATTTGTTAACATGCAATTACATATTATATAAAATCGCATATATATATATATATATATATATATATATATATATATATATATATATATAACATATAATATATAATTGCAATTGTATATTAAATATATAATTTGTTATATATTATGCAATATTATAAAATAAAAACTTATGAAAATAATTGTTATGAGTAAATTGCAAAATTATATTAACGATGTTTTTGCTGGAATCTTTTATTTGTAATTTTTATATAAAAAATAAAAATGATACATGACAAATTTTCCGCAGTGGAGATTTATTTTAATTTTTATGTCGTTTTTTTTCTATAACGTATGTATCCATTAAGATAAGATCCCTCGGAAAATCCCTTTAAAGGGATAAAATAATCAGGCATCGCAAAATAAGTGCAGTATTTTAAGAACAATAATTTTCACTTTGTCATGGAGTCTCGCCGCTTTGGTCATTCGATGTAAAGATTGAGAGGAGATTTATGATTCATACCCGCACGACATCCAAACACCTGTTTAAGTGCCTCTTAATAGTTTTATGACACGTTAAATGGATCTCTTAAATTTTCTGAGACACCGATATATCGCAGGTGAAACGGGAAGAAAATCAGTAAAGTAAAATTGGCTATGAATGTTCTTGTAAAATATTTAAAATTTTTATTCCAAATTTTTAAAATATTTACTTTTGAAAAATTTTCTACTTACTTTTGTTAAGTTTGGTACATGTCTTTGATTAAATAGGTAAAAGAAATGAAACGTGTCAAATATTTTAAAGAATATTTTTAATCTTATACGTTTATATCATATGACAATGACGAAACTGATGGACTATTTCTACAAGCATGCTTCCCTACCCTCTAATGACTTCCCAGGAGGAAATACATTTACAGGCAAAGCACCGTTAAAAGCAAAAAGGCCCTAGATTTTATATATAAATATACATGCATATGTATGTGTGTGTGCATTGAGGTTTTTAACCCAAGGAATTAATCAACGTAATTTTGTCTGTCTCAAAATAAATTTCGGGTGATAATATCCTTTTCTGGCAACATTTCTGGCAAACTTGGCGATTATCTTTGTTCTTTCTATCAACTTGACGATCTCGAAAACACGAAACTTCCTCTTTATAAACCTCGAACCGCTTAAACTACATCACCGGCGACTGACTATTAATAATGCTGATTGGTTCCCTCATACAACTCTAAATAAAGGTGTACTGGTTTTCACACCAGAAGTACGTGAGAGAAGAATGTGTTCCATAATGTTGTGTTCCTTGTCATCCAAAAATCTGTTTATGACTCAACTACGTTTCTCTGATGACTGCAAATTCTCTTCCATTTTTATAACCCCAAAAAATCAATTTTATATATATATATATATATATATATATATATATATATATATATATATGCATGTATATATATTAAACTCCTTGGCACAGCAGCCCCTAGGGGACCAAGGCCTAAGAAGCCAATCTCAGTTTCCAACACCAAGGGCCCTGGGATGTGAAGCATATGTTTCGGTTAGGTAGACAACCTTACGAGGAACCTCTAGTGTTTAGTTCCCAAGCATTCTTGGTCCTCAGTTTATCTACCCACTGAAGAGATGAAAGTGAAGAGATGAAAGGCGGAGTCAATCTTGGTCGGCCCGGTATTTAACCTCGCACCTATGTAACCCTAACGTCACTGGGCTCCCTATATATTTATATATATATATATATATATATGTATATATATAAAATGTATATAATATATATGCATATATATTATATACATTATATGTATATATGTGTGTGTATGTGTGTGTATATACATATATATGAATATTCAAAATATTTTGGGCCTTACATAAATGAAAATTTTTCTAAACAATATTATATGAAAGTTAACAATTATTTCCAGATTTTTCAATTACAGGTTGATCAAATATCATTTGAATTGTCTTCGAAAATTCGCTGACACCGTGAATTCATGCACTGGCTTTATAATTATAAAACTTTAAAATCGTTATAGATAAAAACTTCCGTTGCACCTCAACACAGAAAATAAGCAGTTTTTCGTAAGATACATTTAAAGTTTTCACTGCGAAAAATGCTTGTACTGTAAATAAAAGTTTTCTAAATAACCCATTTCTTGTTTATTAAAGAAAAACTAAGATTAAGAACAGCATTAGACTTTTACTTTCTACATGCTCCCCTTTTCTTTTTGAAATGCTTTCCCAAAGGATATCCTGAGGTACCGATCCTGCAAGCATCCAAACATCATCCGAACCTCGAACCAAATGTTTAAACACGGCATTCGTGACAAAACAGAAGGATCATTTCTACAAGCGTGCTTCCCTGCCCTGTAATGATTCCCCAGGAGGAAATACATTTATAGGCAATAATAGCGCTCGTTGAATGGGAATGCACCCTATAATTAATATATATATAATACATATATTTATATATATATATATATATATATATATATATATATATATATTTTATCACATATATATATACATATATATATCTATACATACATATATATATACATATATATGTAAAATATTTATATATTTATATATATATGTATTGTGTATAATTATACATATGTATATATGCATATATATATGTGTGTGTGTGTGTGTGAATATGAATATATGTGTTATATTTGTATTTACATATTGATGTATTGTTTATATATTATATATATATATATATATATATATATATTATAAACACACACATATATATATGTATATCTATATTATATGTATATATATATATTAAACACACATTTTATGTATTGTGTATATATATATATATATATATTATATATATATATATATAATATATATATATATTTATATATAAATATATATATATATATATATATATATATGTATACATATATATATATATATATATATATATATATATATTATGTATATGTATGTATGTATGTATGTATGTATATATGCACACACATATATATGTAATGATAATTTTTCCTTTTCATTTCCGATTCTATCTCTCCAGTATTCCTATCTAACAAACCTAGCGAATGCTTTTGAATGTTCTCCTGTGGATTCCTTCCGGTTGCATAACTAAAAATAGATTTCTGGCGCTTAAGTTACGTTACCCCGTGACTTGTAGGAGATTGCTAATTGGCTGCTACTACAACTATTTAAACAGATGTTCAGTGTTTGAGAACAGTTTCATTAGTAAGAGAAAACATGAATAAACTACGGTATTTTAGCTTAAAAATTTACGTTGTCTTTATTTCTTTGTCTTTCTCGTCTTCTCAGTAAGACTGCAGGATGGAAATATGCTAAACTCCTTTATTAACATTCTTTTATACAAACAATATATATATATATATATATATATTTTATATATATATGTTTTTATATATATATATATATATATATATATATATATATATATATATATATATATATATATATATGAGTAGCTAAGAGTAAAGGAGCAATCGTTTGCAAAATTTAAAGTCTTTTACATTTTATTTATGCCTTGTGATTAATATTTTTATATCGATATGTACCTTGATCTTTTATATATATTCTCCAAAAAAAATGTTTTTTTTACGTTAGAACATTTTAATGATAAATTGATAAAAATATTTGTAAATAGTTAACTTATTTATTTAATTTATAAATAATTAAATTCAATTTATTTTACATATATATATACATATATATATATATATATATATATATATATATAATTGCATTGTACTTTTGATTTATATTTTCTATATTTACAATCTCTTCAGTTCTATACTTGTTTAAGGATTACAATGAATTATTCAGGTTTGTTTATCAGAAGATAAGCCAGATCTTTTACCATTTTTAGCCATATTTCAGATTAGATACCAAAGCAGTGTATCGTTTAACAGCTTTTTTTTTTCAATATACACCAAGCGGTAAGTTATAAACAATAAAGAGAAACCTTATTTCCTATAGCTTAAGCTGTATCACCTTCATTTTCACTCCTATGAGTACTTCTAGATCCAATGATTGTAGTGATTCTTTTTCTTTGTTTTCAATACAACTGGAGAATTTCCTAAATTCCTTCTACACTTGTTACTAACAAACTTAAAACTTTCTAATTTTTTTTAATCACGTTACATTACTTTATTAATTTCACACATGAACCATAGGAGTGTTTACCCTAAACCTGGATCAAACTTACCTTGATTTATACAAAGTCTCGTAGTTATTCAATAAATACATTGGATTTATACACAATGGCATTGATTCATTTTAGACATGAAATTATTATAATTGATACAAAATTATAATATATTAAAATATTGAAAGTCATATAGTTAGTAAAATATATTGATAACTTTAATGGAATATTTAGTTTCTTATCAGTCGAGGTTCCTTACACAGTTCAGGTGCAATTTGGGCAACTTTTATTATTCATGAAATTATTATAATTGATATAAAATTATAAGATATTAAAGTATTGAATGTCATATATAGTTAGTAAAATACATTGACAACTTTAATGGAATATTTAGTTTCTTATCAGTCGAGATATCGTACAAAGTTCAGGTGCAGTTGTTGCAACATTTTATTTTGCATGACATTTTTGCATATGATACAGTAATTTGTTATTGGTTTGAGTGTTTAGTTAGAAAATATAAGAACTTTTAATGGATATTTACATTCTTATAATCGAAATATCGTACAAGGTGGTGCAGTGTCGCAACTAAACACGGCCATCATTCGGCTCGTATTATACAGTTAGAACAATTATCTGCAGCTTTGTTTCCCCACTTAGAAGCTTGGTAATGAACCATTTTTCCCATAAACACATATTCTGAAAAATAAAAATTTTCTACATTTTAATGGGTATAATGTTAGGAAAAGTCCAGAAATTTATTTTAATTCCGTTAGTTACGAATTTAAACAAATTGAACAAAAAATATTATATGGGTCAAAATGGCCCTTTCCGCTGTTCTAGTGTTAAAAAGCCCTATCTACTGAATCGAACTTAATTACAGATGAATAAATATTTTTTAAAAAATTCTCTTAGTAATTTATTATAAAAACGTCAATTTACGATATAATACTCGATCGTCAATTGATAAAATTTTATAAGGAATTTCAGCATTTTTCTTTCAAAGATCATCACTCAACGAAAACAGAAGAGATATTAATGAAGTGTTAGCATGTCCGAGTGAGCGGTGTTGCATGTTTGGCGCAACAGCCCGTCTCGTGGATTCTAGCCAAGACCCCCTTCTCCAGTCATTGACATCGAATGCACGCCAAGAGCTTTCACTGCCCGGCTCAGTGAAAAAAAATGTCAGCTCAAGGCATGCATTTAATTTAAAACTTTATATTTAAGACAGTTTTCAGACTTTTTTATATGTAATCACTTAACACGCAATGCCCCAAATTATATGCGTAGGTGTATATATATATATATATATATATATATATATATATATATATATATATATATATATATATATATATATATATATATATATATGTGTGTGTGTGTGTGTGTGTATGTGTGTGTGTGTGTATGTGTGTGTATGTGCGTGTGTATATATATACATATATGTATATAAATGCATATATATGTTTAAATATATGTATCTACATATATATATGCATATATATATATGAATATATATATACATATATATAAAGTGTAAAAACATATCAATATATATAAGTAAACACCTATGCATTTATATTCATATCTAATACAAATTTACATATATACTTTTTATATATACATATGTAATATAGTTATAATCTTTATGTATATTTATATTATACATATATATTTTATTTATATATATATATATATATATATATATATTTATTTATATATTTATATATTTATGTTATTAATATGAATATATATATTATTATATATGTTTGCTTGTGCATACATGTAAAAATATACTTACATAAATATATCTTTGTGTATACATAAATATATACGTGTATATATAAATATATATATATATATATATATATATATATACATATATGAAAATATATTTTCACGTACAGATGTACATACATGTTTATATACACTCGGGTATATAAATGTGGAACATGGTGACGAATGTCGGCTTGTTTACATACAAGTAAGGGCTACAAAAGGTCTTTGGAATCCTGCATGTATCCGAAGCAACTTTTGTCACTGTTCTGCCTCAAGCGAATATCATACGAAGAAATTTATCCTATTCCTCCGGCCATTTATCTTACGCATACCTCGAAAATCGAAAAAAAAAAACGAAATGATAAATACGAGCAAATTGTTGTCACTTGGAAAAACAGAGTGCAAACTTTATTTAGAAGCCGACAATACACTTGATCACAACTTAGGAATGCCATACGAGTGCATGCTCCCCGAATCACATGGTTTGTGTATGTACCTATATATAGGTACATATAAAAATACTCGTGTGCGTGTGCATATACATACATTTCAGTGTGTATGTACGTCATATACAAGTGTTCATATTCATGTATGATATGTCTATAAATATATTATACTTTAGATCCATATTTAATATAAATATAATCTATGTATAATAATATTTTATATCAATATTTATTTCTGTTATTTGTATTCACATACCAGAGTTGGCATGTGAATATATCTTGAAATATATTTGAATGCGCAAACGTATTCCTGTGCATGTATAAATATATACATACAGATTGAATATATATGCATATACATATATATTTACTTATGTGTGTATGTATATACATATATATATGTATGTATGTATATATATACATGCGTCTACAGAAGAATAACCACCATATATACACATATGTACATATAGGCATATACATATATAGAGTACGTTTTATATTTAGTTTATGTATACATATATAATGTAGTTATAATCTGTATGTATATTTATATTATATATATATATATATATATATATATATGTATATATTTATGTTATGATTATGTGTAGACATTTTAATTTATACATTTACTTCTTTATATATGTGAAATATATTTGCTTACGTAAATTTATCATTGTGTATGCATAAATCTATACATACAGGTACATATACATGCAAATACTTTTGTATTTATGTATGTATATATATATATATACATACATGTTTATAAGCATACCAATATGGGTATATATGTTAGTTTGTGTACATCTATATACAAAGATACATATCTGCAAGTATATATATATATATATATATATATATATGTGTGTGTGTGTGTGTGTGTGTGTGTGTATAGAGATTTACAGGTTTGGTTTGGAGTGCTACGGTCTACTTTTTGCAACACGAGGGCTAATGAGACCGGGACCTACAGCTTAAAGCCGATTCCGAACGGCTACGAACATCCATGCCACTGTGGGATTCGAACCCAAGAACTCCGGTACCGAAGGCCAGCACCCTAACTAATCGGCCATCGTTCGGCATATATATATAGAGAGAGAGAGTGAGAGACATATAAATATATAAGTTTGTGTGCGTGTGTATGTTTGTATATATATGTGTGTGTATGTGTGTGTATATATATATACGTATATGTATAAATGTGAGCATGTATATAGATGTACACAAATATACATATATACATATGCATTTATAGGTATAAATACGAGAACATATATAAACAAACCTATACGAATGTCTACAAAAGCGCGCATCTCCATCTATATATCCGCGTATCTAGCACAGGGAACGCGATGACGTAACGTCGGTATGTTTACATCGTTTAAAGAGCGTACCTGCAAAGGGTCCGTTGCATTCCTGGATGGATCCATAACTGCGGCCGTCGCTCTTCTGGCTCAGAAGATCCTCCCGCGACGAATCCTTATTCGACATTCTCCACCACACCACGACACAACACACCACACAAACAGAAATCGAAACAAAATCAAAGGGTCTAAAACTCCTTGGCGATGGAAACAAAAATCCAGGCGAATTGTCACTTTGCACAGAAAGAGAGAACAAAACTTCGTTTGTCCGGCAACAACGGCGCACGTTTCAGTGTTGGCCTCAACTTCGGCAAAGCCATACGAGTGCACACTCCCGTAATCACGTGGATCGGTCGCCGGTGGGTGAAGTTTTTTTCTTACTGCACGCGCAGACGAAAACTCGGAGGCGGGCGACGATTGGACGGCGGTACCGGCGACGTCACGGGGTGGAAGAGTGTTGGGGCGAGTATTCGAACAGAAACAGGAGGAAAAAAATTTTTGAGAGAAGTTCGAAGCGATATGTGTAGTGTGTCGAGGGAAAGTTGAAACACACGGCGTAGGAGAGTATCGAGGTAGAAACGACTAATGACCGTTCGCAAATTGAAACGGTTGCGTGAGAGAACCATTCATGGAACGAGCGGCTAATGACGTCTGGACATCTCGAGTCAACAAGCGAAAAAGTGGTCTCAGAGTTGGGGCTCTAGAATAAAAAGTTTTTCGCCTATACTCAGGCTAATAATGAAGTATCTTAACAAAACTATGAGGTCTAATCTATGCTTAGCTAACAGTGCTTATGTACATGTATATACAAGTATATATATATACAAATTTATATTTATAAAAAGTCATTAAAGTCAGAAGTCTGTTAAAAACCCATTAGAAATTAGAATAACATATAGAATTAAAATTGGGTAAAATAATATAGTTAGTTATATAGTAGAAACAGCGCATACATGCATTTATATAGAAGTATATATATACAAATCTATATATATATATATATATATATATATATATATATATATATATATATATATATATATATAAATATATATATATATATATATATATATATATATATATATATATATATATATATATATATATATATATATGTATATATATATATATATATGTATATATATATATATATATATATATATATATAATGTATATATATATATATAAACGGGTGTCTTATATATCGTTATTATATATATATATATATATAATGTAATGATAAACGGGTATCTCTTCTTTTGTAATAGGAAAAATTACACATTACACACACACACACACACACACACATATATATATATATATATATATATATATATATATATATATATATATATAGAGAGAGAGAGAGATATCTGTGTGTATGTATGTATTTTATATTATATATTTATAAATATGTATCAAAATTAATATATAATGTATATATATGAATTTATATTTATATGCAAACATGCCACATACTCCGGATTCTCCGTTGAAATGAGAAACTTTGACTCCTGAACTCCTCAGATTACTTCAGAAAATAAAAAAAAAAACTTTTAAACATCTAAAAGATTACTATTCAGCAATTAAATGCAAAGTTAAAAAAAATAATGCTGCATATTATTTTTTTCACGCAGTAATGTTGCATGTTAAAATTTTTCAGTGCTGTGCGGAAAAACGAAACTGAATTTGAGTAGACAAATTCTAGAATTCTTGATGATGGAAAAATGAAAATATTTTAATCAGGGTCAATATTGCTATAAGAAACACTATTATGGAAAATAAGTTGTTAAAGCTAAAAAAGCTACTCATACATTTTTAAATGCAAAAAAAATTTAATTTACCTTTTACAATATACTACTGTGTAAATATTTTTAAGGCATCCGTCTACGTTAAAAACGTCATTTTTTGCCGAAAATCATAATTTTTTTATTTCTCTAATGTAAAATTTCAACTTTTAGGCTTCTAAATCTCTTTTTGTTTTGTCTCTACACCATTTTAAAGGAAAGTTACAGGTGTTTAAACATCAGTGACAGATGTCAAAACAAAACAGAAGTAGCGACTTCGGAACCAGTAGTTGTGAATTTAAAGCCTTTTAAAGAACATTTTTTGGACAAAACTTTTTTAATTTTCATGAAGATTAGTTTAACATTTTTCTAGTATTTTTAATAATTAGCAACTTGTCAATTAGAAAGTTTTGAAGCAAGAAAGTGTGGGGAATTTTAAACACGCATTTTAATTTTTTAATAGTTAAACTGGCTTTCATAAACTTCAAATGCGTTTTTCTCGGAACGGTATTTTTAATAAAATGCTGAAACTTGAAATGTGATTTCTCAAAAAGTTTTTAAAATATTTTGTTGAAAATTGTTATGAATGGTTTTTATAGTATTTACTAGTAAATGACCTAAAAGCTTTAAATTTGGATAATTTTTAATGATGTTACAGTCATATTTAGATATAAAGGTAATGAAAATTCGTTAAAAATTCAATGTGTAAGATTTTGAAGGACCAAAATTTTTTACCAAATGCAAATTAAGCAAAGATTTTAGGTGATTCACTAGTCCAGTGTGAAGACTCCCTTTTGTCTGTGAACGCGACAAAACAACTGATCGTAGTACAACTGTTTTCCTGGACAATAGCAAGGCGTCGCAGAGTGTGGGATTTTGACAATCGGACTGAATAGACGAATACTCCCCTGATGGAGCTCGTTAATGAATGCTCGGATATTCCGTGAAGGGACAGCCAGCGAATGAGAATTGAGCTAAAAAAAATATAACTGTAACTTTAGCTGGAGTTCTCAAGTAACTGGGATCTTAACTGACCCCAAAAAAATTGGCGGAACCGTAACTGACCCCCCAGGTATAAAAAGCCTACAATTTTGCGACTCCGGGCTTTTCGACATTTTTTACGTAGGTGTG
Organism: Pardosa pseudoannulata; assembly: GCA_032207245.1. NCBI lineage: Eukaryota > Metazoa > Arthropoda > Arachnida > Araneae > Lycosidae > Pardosa > Pardosa pseudoannulata. The sequence goes on from CM063498.1 coordinate 5,190,931, forward strand.
TTGACCTCGTGGAGGCTTTCGCGTTTTATTACCGGAGCCAGCTTTCTAGTTCGGGAGATTCGCTCATATAGGGAGCAGCAGAGTCTCGGATACCAAACGGGGGATAAATTGGGTTTGTTTGCACCCTGAAAAGCCTCCCCACTTGTAAGAGATTATTAAATCTCTTGTTTTTCTTTCGACTGTGATCGTCGTGAGGAAGTTATACCGGCAACCATCATTTGCAGTTTACATGATTTAGGAATTAACATTCCTTTGTAAATAGCCGTATTTAATCAAGAATAAAAGCAAATTTCCAAATTTTATCTTTGTGATCCATTATTCACGTTACCTCTCATTTGAGAATATTGAAGTCGTCACACCAGTGTATAAGAAATCCGTTGAGTCAAAAATATTGAAATAATTTATTAAAAAGTTAGACCTTTTGCAGAAACCCGATTTTTTTACTAAATTTTCTTCATATTAGAAATCTTATAAAACTTCTCCAGGCATAAATTTTTTAAGTGCAATTCTCTATGATAATATAAAAAATAAATATAAAAATATAAAAACATCAACTAGTTTCTACATGTAAAGAAAAAAGTTCTCCGAATGTAGACGGATACCTTAGTATAATTTAATTCAGAAACCAGTAAGATACGTACTTATGTATAATCTGTAATTAGCATGTTAAAATTTCAAACCGCTATTGCTCCAGACATAAGTGCCTGAATGTTCTCATCTCTGTATATATATTTCTATGTATGTATGTATGTATATATATATATATATATATATATATATATATATATATATATATATATATATATATATATATATATATATATATATATGCATTAATGTATGTATATATATATGAATATATAATATACATAAATACATAGATAATATCTGTTAACTTTTGACAAGTAATTGAAGGAAAAAATACCAATTCGTATTTCGTTTGCAGGCCTAAAACGGGTAATTTAATACAGTGTCTGTCCTTCTTTTACCTTACAAATCGCACCCAAAACATATAAGTGAATAAGGTCAGAAGTCTGTTAAAATTCCATTAGAAATTAGAAGAACAATTAAAATTAAAATTGGGTAAAATGATACAGATACTTACCTAGTGAATAGTTCTAACATATTACATATATTATATATATATATATATATATATATATATATATATATATATATATATATGGAGAGGTGCAATTCTGTGTATGTGTATATAGAAACATGTGAACCGTATATATAAGATATATTACGCATATAATACATCAAATAATAGAAACGCCACAACTTTCGTGGAGTTATATGTAGAAAATATATCTAGCAAAAAAAAAGAAAAAAAAAACTGGGGAAAAAAAGGATGATCATTAGATAAAAATAGGTAATAAATAAGAACATTAATATATATATATATATATATATATATATATATATATATATATACATATATATATATGATAAAAATAGGATAATCGGATAATAAGCTGAGGATAACTAAGAATAAATATCACAAACACACACACACACACACACACACACATATATACATATATATATATATATATATATATATATATATATATATATATATATATATATATATATATATATATATATATATATATATGTAAGACGCTGCTTTTTACATTAAGGCTTCGATTCGCTTCGATGAATTCAAGAATCATCCATGCCAGTCTGAAGAATTTTTAGACTTTTCCAGCTGCTATTTTTTAAGATGTATTGCAAATGTGAGTTTCATCCAATATACTATAATCGTAGTAGTGTCAAGTGCAGCAATGTTTACTAAGATATTGTTTCTTACAATCTTAACTTTCCAAAAGATGCGTGTATATATATATAATATATATATATATATATATATATATATATATATATATATATATACATACATATATAAATATGCATACATATATATACATATATATATATATCTTCTTTAACAGCGGGAAAACCTATTAGCTGTTCAACAGCACGCTATACATATATATACGCATATAAATAAATAAATATATATATAAATACATACATGCTATATGTCTATGTATGTATATATACGAATATATATGTATACTTATACATATAGATTTACACA
>CM063498.1:5198037-5203037 GCA_032207245.1 Pardosa pseudoannulata
TAGCAGATACATGAAAATTGTGGGAAATTGTTTACATTATTGGAATTTGCCTTTGATAGTAAAGAAAAATCGTTCCAGCGAAAATGCATAATTTTACTCATTTTTTTAATTTATTTCAAAAAAGGACAATAGGCCATAATGGTTTAGTCAAACTTTCTTCCATCAGATTTCGCTGTTATATGCTTTATGTAACAGCATTTTTTATCTTCACAGTAAGTTTTTAACGTTTTTAAAACTAATATTCTCGGCCCCGTATCACCTTAAATATGATTTTTGGAGACAACCGTACGAAATTTATTTCCGAGCGATGATTTACAAAGGACATTCCTCAAACTGAGTTTATTCCGACTCCAGTTTAAGTATCGAATTCCAAGCGAAGTGCCGAATGCTTCCCACATTTCAAATTCTGACACCCTGCCAAAACAAACGGAATGGGACGGCAACAGGGTTCGATTGCGCAGATAAACACCGGAGAAAAAAAATTTCTTAACGGCTTTCTTTTTTTTATCGTAAAATATAAATCTTTTCGTGACGTCGCTTTCTATTTTTTATCGGGTTGTTTACGTTATAATTAAGCATCGTTTTATAGTAAAAAAAAAACTTACTTTTCCCCTACGTAATAATTATAACACTGAATGATTGCTAAATTTATTTTTAATCAAACAAAAATTGGAAAAGTGTCACCGGATTTTAAATATTTCCACAGTTTGACTGTTTTACTTTATCAGCTTTTAGAATGGATTTAACATTATCAAACTTCTCTACTAGACAAGGTTTCGTTAAAAGCAGTTAATCGAAGAAAAGTTTTTTTTCAGTGCGGAAATACTTGCTTTTATTTGCATTAGTCTCTACAATGCAGTAGATTTGTTTGAACATTTTATTCTAAGAGTACCTTAAAGTATCCGTCTACGCTAAAAACGTCATTTTTTGCCAAAAATCATAAATTTTTATATATATATTTCTCTAATGTAAAATTTAAACTTTTAGGCTTCTAAATCTGTTTTTGTTTTGTCTCTACGGCATTTTAAAGAAAAGTTACAGCTGTTTAAACATCACTGACAGCTGTCAAAACGGAAGTAACGACTTCGGAACCGGAAGTTGTGAATTTAAAGCCTTTTAAAGAGCATTTTTTGGACAAAACATTTTTAATTTTCATGAAGATTAGTTTAAACATTTTTCTAGCATTTTTAATAATTAGCAACTTGGCAATTAGAAAGTTTTGAAGCAAGAAAGTGTGGGGAATTTTAAACATGCATTTTAATTTTTTAATAGTTCAAATTAGATTAGATTCAAATGCGTTTTTCTCAGAACGGTATTTTTAATAAAATGTTGAAACTTGAAATGTGATTTCTCAAAAAGTTCTTAAAATATTTTATTAAAAATTAGTATGAATGCTTTTGATAGTAATTACGAGTGAATGACCTAAAAGCTTTAAATTTGGATACTTTTAATGATGTTACACTCATAGTTACGTATAAATGTAATGTAAATTCGTTAAAAATTCAATGTGTATGATTTTGAAGAAACAAAATTTTTTATCAAACTTGAATTAAGCAAAGATTTTAGGTGATTCACTAGTCCAGTGTATAAGAAATGTGTTGCATCAAAAAATATTGAAATAATTTAATTTATTAGAAAATTAGACCTTTTGAAAAAAACATAATTTTTTCACTAAATTTTCTTCATTTATTAGGAATTTTATAAAAACTTCTCCAGGAATAAATTTGTAAGTGCAATTCTCTATGATAATATTAAAAATCAATATAAAAATATAAAAACATGAACTATTTTCTAGATTTAAAGAAAAAAGTTCTCCAAACGTAGACGGATACCTTAACCTTGTAATGCCTTAGTCATTTCTACAGATTCCATATTGATGCATATCTTAAATCGAAGTTATCTGCATATAGTACAATAAATAGGAAGTTTAAACAACTTCGAATACTACAGCAAGTCACTTTAGTAATCAACAATCATTTTAAATATCTTAGGATGCCATTTATGAAAAAGAAAAAAATCATCCCCTATATAATAATAGCCTAAGTTACTTTCCATCTGTCCTCGAATTTAGGAAGAGGTTGGACCTGGAATGGATAGAGGCATCCTTAATGGATTCTTGATGAGTTAGGGTTAGCAAAATTCAAATCAAATCTTTAAAACATTCGAAATCCACCCCTTCCCACTTTTTGGAACATTTAATGCCATTATTTCAATCCCTATTTTCCCCGGTTAAGAGCAGGCAATTAAATATATCACATAATAAATAAGTAAAAATAACATTTTTCTAGCATTATGACGTCATTCCTTTAACCATCTCATTTAATCATTTCTTATTTTAAATTATTTAAATACCGTCTGCATTATTTTCTGACGTTTTATCACTGAACTTAGATATTACGTAAATAATTTTCTTTTATATTTGGCTTAAATAATAGATTACGTACATATGTGGTAATTTTGAATTGAATCATCGATTATTTTTGGTTGCAATAAAATTTTTATCACCGGTATTAACAACAAATTACATCTACATCCAGGATGTAGGGGAAACGATAGTTTCATTCCTTTACTTCCATTAATTACTGTGAAAAAAAAAAAAAAAAAAAAAAAAAGGAAGAACTTAACGATAATTTCGACTTAGCTAAGAAAACTTTGAATTACATTTCTTAATGAATTCAACGTGATTCTAAACTGCATTCACAGTATCAGGAGATTTTAGAGGAGTATGACGATAATTAAATTATTGAGCTTCTACCATATAATTCTCAGCCAAAAACAAAATATTTTTTACCTTCCTCTTGGGGTACTTTACAATTCTGGAAAATTAAAAATTTTACTGATCCCGTCATATGACGGGCTATATGCTAGTTAAAAAATATTTATTTGATATTACATGAAATACAACTACTTTTAAAGGGATATTTATAATAGAAAATGCAATTTAAAATGATTTCAGTAGGATGAAAAAGTAAATTTGTGTACGCTGTTCAAAAAATCATAAATTGTCGATCCAAATGAAAACTTTATAAATAACAAAAAATTACTTAAACTTTTTGCAGACTGTTTATAAAATTGCCCTCTACCTATTCTCAAAAGGAAAACTCTAAGAAAACATAAAAGTTGTTCCTAATTCCCTTTTCATTATATTTAATCAACATTTAAATTCTTCCTAAGAGCCTTAACACAAAAAATTCCATTTCTCAATGACAAAAGGTAATCGAGAGATTTAAATTCAAAACTTCAATTTTTTTTTCTCCTTCATTACAGTAATTAACAGTGAGGATAAAATTTTGTTAACAACAGTGGGTGGTATTACCTGATTATGAAAATGGAATATATCCATAGTAAAGTGCATTTCCCAGTAAGATATATCCTGCATTTCCCAGTAAAACAAACACTTAATCCCTTCTCCCATTTGCTGGAAAATGGACGCTGCAACCTGATTTCAACATGGAATAATTGTACTTAATCTTTTAACAAATAACCCAAAGACGAAGAAAAAAGTTAATTTTTTGCAAACTTTGAATTTAAATTTCTCGCTCACTTCTTCTCACACAGAATTGGAATTTTTTGTGTTACGATTTTCATTAGAATTTCAGTTTTTACTAAATATAATAAAACGGAAAATTAGAACGTATAAAAATGTATACCTATTACAAAATTATTTAAATTTTACAATATTCAGTTTTAAAGCCTAAATGTACTAGAATATTAGTATGAGTTGCATTAACTCAGTCGGAAGTAGACCGTTGTGCTCCAAACCAAAACCAAAAAGCTCAGTCGGAAAAGGCAACGATCATATAACTGGAAGGTTGCTAGTTCGGGGCTTGACCAGGCCAAAGAATGGTTAATGAGGATTTAGGAACATAACATATGTTTGTGGTCACAATGTTATCCAAGTTTTCACATCATACCATTAGAGGTGGCAAGCCGAGCCTTGGAATCTTCGCACGGTAATTGTTTCTAATTTACGTAGACTCACTGAGCAAAGTCGTCCTCTCACCCTAGTGGTACTAGTCAAACAAAAGTCACACCCTGTGCTTAATTCGTGTGGCCTTTGGCCTATGTGCTTGGCTTGTCATAAGGCATTAGAAACAACTACAATATGAATGGTTATTTTATTTAAAACATTTTGTACTTAGAAGTACACTCAGTACCGGCTATATGGTCACCCGCTTATAAGGGCACCCCTCTTATATGGTCAGTTTTCTAAAGTCCCATCTAACTTAATAGGGAATATGTGTTAAAGCGCACCGCTTATACAGTCATTTTCTTTTTCTTGTTATCGGTTATATGGTCAGTTTCATGTTTTCAACAAATTTCCGGGTTTTTTTTTTTTTTTTTTTTTTTTTTTTTTTAAGAAGTCAGTGTGAAATCGGAGAGGACCTGAATTATATACCTCCCTTTCCCCTTTTCATGTTTATGTTCCCCCTTTCATGGTTGTATATTGTCGGGGTTTTCCACCTCTCTCAGTTCTCGCCCCCCCCCTGATAACAAGTGAACATCTGTCTGTTTATTGGCTGAAGCTATCTCTCATACACGACTTCAGGCGTTATTTTACTAATTCCGAAGGAACAGATGAGCATTTAAAAGCTATTAGGGACTTAGAAAAAAGTTGTGTTAACAACCGACAAAAGGAAGCAAACTTGCATACCTGATTATTTTTAAATACATTGAACATAAATGTATGTATGCACGTGTGCTGTACTTTGATTAGTAAGGTAAGCTAATAAATTCACCCCTCCTCCACCCCCCAAAAAAATATTGCATATTTTTAATGTAGTTTTTATTTCTCGAATTAATTTTTAAAATGTTCTTAAAAGTGTAATTATTTGTTTATGAGTACTACATTCTGATAGGTGACTATAATCCTGCCACAATTCAATAGAGTTGTATTGTTCCGCATCTATGTTAATATATGTATATACGGAACATTGTGCTGAGGAAAGAGCCTATTTAGGACTTTACTATGCACCCTGTATATATTTGCATATAAATTG
>CM063498.1:5205537-5208037 GCA_032207245.1 Pardosa pseudoannulata
GGAATCCTTATTGCACCACAAAGAGAAACTGAATGGGGAACTTGATAATCGGCGTTGCAGGTCCCTAGGTCCTTTGTTTGGAATTCCAATCTGTACAGTTAAGGTAGAATTGCACCTCTGTCATCAAAAATGTTATTCACGCCAGTTTTATTTCATTAGTTTAAAAAGGACGAAACAGTGCTCTTTTTTTCGCTCTTTGCCTAGTAAGCAAATAATGCAAAATTAAGAAAATGCTAGAGGTGGAAAACTTCCGAAGGAGATGCTGACCATTAGTTTTTGTGCAATCCCCTTGATAATTTGGAGATCTCAAAGACTTAGGTGTTTTAAAGGAAAAAAATGGACCACCTTGGTATGTCGTGGTACTCGAATAAAAAAGTATGGATGACGTCATTTATTTTTGAAGATTGGCTGGTAAAGTTCGACAGATCAAGACAGGAAAATTCTCTTTAAATCCTTTTTATAAAATCTAAAATTTGAGGTTCATTTAAATTAACTAAACAGTATGTGTGTATAAAACGTTTTACAAATTAATTTTTGTAACTTTCAGGCGATAATTCCGATCCTTAAGGTACTTTCCAATGTTTGTAATGGAGAGCAAATTAAACTTTCAACACAAGCAACTTTACGAAAAATCGATGAAATTATCGAAAATTCTGAAGCTGTTGCAAACGATTCTGTTAGAGATCTGATTTTTAAAGTAAAAAACGAACTATAAAAAATGGCTGTTATGGAGAAAAGTAAAAAATTAAAACAGACACAAATTGTAGCCTTCTTAAAAAATGTAAGAAACCATGAGGAAATAAAGTACTATTTTCTCTTTAGATAAGTTTTAAATTTCATTTTAAATAAGGAATATATATCAGACTTGTTTATATTACGCATTATAGCAATTATCTTATAATAGTAAATAAAACCCTTCAGAGCGGCCACCCCCTCTGAGCGGCCAAATAATCTCGGAACGGTGGGGTGGCCGCTCAGAGAGGTTTCACTGTATATATATATATATATATATATATATATATATATATATATATATATATTATATTAATTATGTATATGCATTGTAATATGTATATTTGTATGTAGATATATAATAATAATAAATATATATATATATATATAAATTATGTATTATATATATATATATATATATATATATATTAATTATGTATATGCATTGTAATATGTATATTTGCATGTAGATATATAATAATAATAAATATATATATATATATATATATATATATATATATATATATATATATATATATATGTATGCATATATAAATATATATGTAATATATATGTGTATGTATATAAATATATATATATATATACATATATATATGTATGTATATATATATATATATATATATGTGTATGCATATATATTTATAAATATATATATATATATATATATATATATATATATATATTTCTTGTTTTTCTTGTTAAACATAAGCGATTTTTAAAACAAAATATTATTTATAATTTTCTTGGTATTTATTGCATATATATTCTTGTCTATATCTCAATTCATTGTCTAATTTTCTATTTCCCGAATTATGTTTGTTTTGTCCGACATTTAGCTCCGAATTTTCTCTTCAAACAAACTCTTTGGGTTTCCTCCGGGCGTCTTGTAACAAACCTGTATTCATCAAAACAACTCTCTTCACTTGTCTTTGAATTGCTGAAAATCTTTCCACTCGTCTCTCATTGACGCATAAGGACAAATCAGTGTTTGAATTGATGCCGATTTGAAAGTCATCTGAGAAGTTGGTTCAAAATGATGAATAATACTAAATGTTTAGTCCTTGGCGCTGGAACGGAAACTGGTTTGGAGCAGAAATTTTGAGTTCGACAGCGAAGATTCTGCTTTTGAATCGTACCTGGAAACAAATTTGTTAAAAATCTCCGATCACTGGGGAAATAGAATGAAGTTTTCTTCGGCAAAAATTCTTTTGAAAGAAGAGTTTAAAGCACTATCATCTCTACCTAACAATTACTTTTTCTTATTCATATTTGCCCTGGTGAGTTATGAACGAGATTATATATATATGTATGTATGTATATATATATATATATATATATATATATATATATATATATATATATATATATATATATATATATATATATATATATATATATATATATATATATATATATATATATATATATATATATATATATATATATGTATGTGTGTGTATACATATAATAATATTTTAACTAAAAACTAGCCAACTTAATTATAATTATCTGCCTAAGTATAACTGTTAACAATATTAACTTAATTATAACTGCTTCTAACTTACGAGGACTCACCTAAGATTAGACGTGATATAATGACTATTAATTAAAAGGATACACTGTCTACCAATAAGTATTTGGATACCTGTGATAGGAAAGAAAAACTAACTTCATTCAAATTCAATAGTTGGTAGAGCCTCCATGTGAGGCAATTACAGCGTGAACCCTCCGGGGCATACTTTCCACA
>CM063498.1:5213037-5215537 GCA_032207245.1 Pardosa pseudoannulata
GCAACTCCTGGGATTTATGCAGGAAATGGAAAAAAAATCGAAAACAGCCGGGAACAAATGAACGATATGAAGAAAGACAAGAAATACTAGAAGATGGGCAGTTTAGTATTTTGAGAATGATTAACGCCAAGGTAGACGCCATCGCAGAGAAAGTAGGGGAAAAGGAAGAAGACATCGAATCTGTTGGAGGAAAGATTGACTGAACAGAAATTTAGTCAGGAAATAAAAAGAATGAGGGAGGAATTTAAGAACAATCGAACAATATTTCAACAAGAATTCTGGAACATGTCGAATCAATATAGTTGTGAATGTGTTATAAAGCTATTTCTGATTCACTATTTTGGGCTAATAATTGTGAAAGCAGGTAGAAAAACTGTATGGTAGTACTCATTAAAGAAACAGCTATTCTAGCTCCATCAATTGTTCCAGTAAGAAGCGAGCTTTCTGAGAATCTAGAATTCTCCCTCATTAGGTCATATTGGGGAGTTATTATGAAAGTCGGCATTAAAAAGAACGGAGACTTAATTAGGGTACCTTTTTCTCAGACATACATGAAATTCAGAATTTTCCCCCCTCTGTTTTCCCTCAAAATCGAAAAGTCTGCAGAAGGAACAGAGAAAAAGGGAAGGAGAAAAAAGAATCTATTACTTATCATTGATAGGAACATCTCGATGAGTTTCCAGGAGTAATTTTTAGAAAGGAAAAAAAACGATAAATTCGTTTGTAAAATGCACAACGTTTATTTTCTGTCAGTTTTAAAAATGCTTATGTATGTAATTGCATACAAACATGTATACGTATATGTTTCTAATATATCAAAATTATTATTCTAAAAATAAATATCTAAAGATCTCCTTTTTCCTCTTCTCAGTCTTAATACCTAATTTCCCAGTCATAAAATGTAAGATAAAGGAGTGTTCCCCGACTTAAATTCTTCTTTTACCCATATCTCAAAACTAACGCTGGAGTAATTGCTCAGTTTCTGTCCACTGGTCACATTTTTCTTTTATCCCATTAAAATGATTTCGCTTCTCCAGTAACTTAATTGCTGCACTCAAGGTTTTCAACTGTCTTAAATGTTCAAGGTTCTCTTTTACCTCCCAAAACTGAGGAACAATCTTTAGTCTCAAGGGAACAAAATCACATAACTCGCTCGCCGTAGGCCGACATCGGTGAAAAAGTGTATATCCTGCAAGAATTCTATATGCATAGTTGCTGTAGTATACAAACGATCGGTAGACCGCCTGTACAATGCATTTTGATGCGTTTTGCTTCTCAACGAATATAAAGTTTCACAACTTAACTGCATGGTAGGGTGCTGCTTTTAGCAAGCGGTATCCGAGGATTCCAATTCCACTGCTGGAATGTGTTAGTTAAATATACAGTCTCGTATCAAGATGAAGTAGCATATTAAGAAAGCTTATTTTAATGACTGATACAACTATACAATATATAAAATATCTGCAGCTTTAGCGTAATACAAGAAACAAACCAAACCCTTTTTCTCCCCGAAAGAAAACCAAAAAGTCTGAAAGAGAAAATACAATCATTTACTAATTCCACTAAAGCGCTCCGTCGACAAAGTCAACAATGTTGTAACTAGAAAGTAGCACGCTTGGAGCTCGAGCCGGTCTAAGATTCAACGTGTTCGATAAGGATGACTGGACACGTAGAATATGTTCGTGGTCATAATATCCTCGAAGAACTTTAACAATTCCTCTGAGAATGACAGGCCAAGCCTGGGGATCTTCTGCTTGGTCCCTGCTTGATGGGAAAGATGAGAATTGAGAGCTATATTTAAACTATAATAATTTATATATATATATATATATATATATATATATATATATATATATATATATATATATATATATATATATATATATATAAATATATATATATATATATATATATATATATATATATATATATATATATATATATATATATATATATATATAATACATATATATAATATATATATAATATAAATATACATATATATAGTATATATATATATATATATATATAATACATATATAATATATATACATATATATATATAATATATATATATATATATATATATATATATATAATATATATATATATATTATATATATATATATATATATATTATATGACATGTCGTGATCCAGAGTTAAGGCGAATAGAAAACAGGCTTCGTGATAATAATAATTTTATTAAATCATCGTTAAAGTAAAACTTGCGCCATTTTCACTTTTCCGTCGAAGACACGCGTAGAGTGTTGTTGACAGCTCCATGTCTACGCGCTCACTGAAACTTATCTGTTTGAAAGCTCATCAAATTCTTACAAAATGCTTCCGCCTGACCGGATCATCCTAAAAGCTTACGCGACCGTGGATCTTTTTCATTTATTTTATTATTATAAAAGAGTTATCTTTTTAAAATCGCTTTTAACTCACGTAATTTCCAACTACCCCTTTTTAGACCTGACACACACACACACACACACACA
>CM063498.1:5218037-5338037 GCA_032207245.1 Pardosa pseudoannulata
AAAAGAAAAACCTGTTTACGCTGTATCATAAATAGATGGAAATAATTTGTAAGTTTTGTATAACATTTATCTGACTATTGGCAATGCTTTTATGAATTTTGGAGACATACAGTAAAGAAGATATAATGGTTTCTTTAAAATATTACACATATTTTTTTAGAAGATATTTCCTCTTAATTCCCTTGCTTTTCGGTACCAGATTTCGTGGGTTCGAATCCCACTGCTGGATAATAGCACAAATGCTCACATAAACTTTTTTTTTTCAAAACAAAATTGAAAAACTTTATATTTTAACTTAATTTTCATAAATTAACCTTGAATAAAAAGGATAAAACACAGCTCAAGATGTTTTTCCAACTGTTTCACAGCATTTTATGGTCAAACTTTTCCCCGTCTAGACAAAAGAAAACCTTTTCCTCCGCAGCTAGGCGTTGTACTTGCAATAAACAGAATGACAGTAATGAACTAACTTTTTTATGTAAACTATTATTGAAGTATTTCTTAAATAAAGGGTTAAGTACTGCACATAAGTGTTGGAATTATCTGTTTGAACCATTCTTATGAATTTGCCGGATTAACGAGTTCATCGTTTTCCATTTCCCTCTCCCCGTAAAAACGATCCATCGAGGTTTTATTGTATATGAGTATTATTACTTTCTTTTCACTTGTTTCCTCATTCTTCTGATCAAATCTCAAGCTTGAACAGTCAGCAGCAAAACTTTTCTCTCCTCGTCCACAATGAGCAATGTGTTATAAGCGGAAATCGTTTCTCGTCCTCTGGAGCAGAAACTTCAAAGAAATGGGGAAAACGTCATAAAGACTTAATGATGTCTTCGCATTATTAAGACGTTTCTGACACAGTAAGGAAAATATAAAATCCCCGGAGGATTACGGCAAATAAACGCACTCTGCAATTTCCGAATCGGTAAATCAAACATTTTATATACATTCTCCAAGCACCTTGTCGACTAGCTCAATAAGACACTTCTTTATCTGGCCTAGCGGTTAAAAGAAGGGCAAGTGAAGTATAATATATATTTTCATAAAATTTATATATATATATATATATATATATATATATATATATATATATATATATATATATATATATCTGCATACATCCATACATATATCTATATGTATTCATATATATACATATATAAAATATACATATTTATACATCTATAATATATACATGTATACCTATATAATATATATATATATATATATATATATATATATATATCCATACATACCCATATAAATGCAATATATGCATATATACATATATATACATGCATCAATCCTTACTTATATCTATATATACACATATATACATATATATGCATGTATATGTATGCATTCATACATATACCTATATGTATGCATATATATACATATATAAAATATACATATTTATACAGATGAAATCTAAACATGTATACATATATATACATACGTCCATCCATACATATACATATATATATATATATATATATATATATATATAATGTATACATATATGTGTGGGTAATACACTCTTAGACAAAAAAAAATCGACGCACAAGGAATTTTCAGAATGGGACGAAAATCGATAGATAGGATGTACATGTACGGAAAAAGAAACGATTACAATTTGAGAAAAATCGGATGATTTATTCAAGGGGTAGAGCTTTACAAAGTGAAAAACTCAATAACGCGCTTGTCTACCTCTGGCCCTCATGCAAGTAATTCTTCGGCTTCGTATTGATTGATAGAGGTGGCGAATGTCCTCCTGAGGTATGTCGTGGCAAATTTTATCCAACTGGCACGTTAGATAGTCAAAATTCGATCTGGTTTGAGGGCCTTGCCCATAATGCTCAAAACGTGCTCAATAGAAGAGAGATCCAGTGAACTTGCTGGCCAAGGTAGCGTTTGGCAAGCACGAAGACAAGCAATAGATACACGTGCAGTGTAAGGCTGTGCCTTAGCTTGCTGAAATGTAATGGCGGGACATTAAGGACAACACAACGGAACTTAGAAATTCGTCAATGTACTGCTGTGCAGGAAGAGAGTCTCGAATGATAACTGAAGGGGTCCTACTTTGAAATGAAATGGTACTCTAAACTGCCACCTCCTGGTTATCGGCCTGTATGCTGGAAGACAGCCAGGTTAGTATTGCATCGCTCTTCGCGAAGCCAGGGACATTCCACTTCGAATGAGCCCGATACCACTGCAAATGGGCTTGTCTTTTGACAGAGTTCAATGGTAGTCATAGCAAAGAGCGCCGGGACCTCAGCTCTGTTTCTTTGAGCCACTTATGAATGGTCCTTGCAGTCACTGAAGCACTAGCTGCACGTACAATCGATGATAATAATGCATCTGGGGCTGTGCGTGCCTCTCTGGCGATTACTCGGTCTTCACGTTCTGTCGTTTCTCTAGGCCGACCGCTTCCTTGTTGACGCTATGTTCGGCCATGGTTCATCCATTCCTGCCAACATCGTCTGATAGTGGTCGATCCTGTCCAAATGTCGAGCGATTCGCCGATTAGACCAACCGGCTTGTTTGAGCCCAACTACACGTCCTCTCTCAAATGTTCATATCTACATATATCGTTCGTGCACCTGTATGCGAAACATTGTTGCTGTCTACCTGAGTAACACGGTATGAATTTCGCAAAGAATTTGTGACCTGGAATCTAAATTTCTCCTCTTAAGTACAATGCCAGTTGCTCAAGTAAGATGCACTGCAGCAACACACGTTCATTAATTATCCACCAAACTTTAAAATTTTCAATTTTCAGTCAAAACCTAAGTTTCCGTATTCATATCAATTGATATCTAATTTGCATTACATCTTCTCATTGTGTCGTGGTCATTTTTTGAGCGTATATCAAAATTATTATCTTTAAAATATCTGCCTAAAATTCTCTTTTTTTCAATTCTCATTATTTGGTACCTAATTTCCCAGTCGTTAAATATCAAATTTATAGGAATGTTCGTCGACTTAAATTCTTTTTACCCGTTTCCCAAAAGTAAAGCTAGAATAAATGCGGTCTCAGGAGAATAGTTTGACTCCTTCAATGTCTGAATTGCTTCATATGCGGTTTTCGAACTCACCTAAATGATCAAAGTTCATTTCTGACTGGCAATAACAATGAGTAACCTCTTGTTCTCTTGAACAAACTCGCTGTTTTTGGGAAAAAAAAAGTGTGTAGTAGTGAGCATTCGATGCACAGATCTTGTCGAGTAAAGACGTTCATTTTTAGCTTCAATAAAGTTAACGTTCCACAGCGTCGGACTTCACAGTCTTTATAATGGAACCATGACTGCAAATCACTTAGGTTCTCTCACTGTCCAGTAATACCGGACAATCCAAATGACAGTGAATAAAATTTTTCATTGTAACTGCGAGTATAAATTTAGCCCGATTACATATATATAATCAGTAATTTTCATTCCTCGTACCAGGTTTGCTTTGGAGCACTACGGTCTACTTTATGAAACACGGGGGCCAATGAGACGGGGACCTACTACTTAAAGCCGATTCTGAATAGCTAAAAATACATGCAAGTATCAGTGAGATTCAAACCCATGAACTTCGGTACCGAAAGTCAGCGCCCTAACCATTCAGACATCGTGCGGCACTAAACAAATCTTATACCAGAGTTTCTTATACCCGAATTAGGAGTAGATACTTCCCTTTGTAATGAGACAAATCTCTCTCGTATATATATATATATATATCAAATAACTTAATATAACATCCACATAATTTAAAAATACTATAGAATATAGTAGTCGAATAGATTGACGCAGACGTTCTCTTACAAAAACAGCAGATAACAAAAAGAACACCAGACAACACACCGTAGGGAAAAAGAACACAAAAAGATATAGAGTGATGAAGACATTCACTTACAAAAACAGCAGATAACACATAGAACGCCAGATAACACACAGTAGGAAAAAAAACATAAAACAAAGAAAATATTTGATGATATATTACATTACAATCTCAAAGGAAAAGCCTCAAAATCTGTGTGCCAGCCTTTTTATTAACTACTGGAAGGGGCGTGGCTCCATGACTGATGTCATTCCGGTAACCAATCACTTCACTTTAATTATCTCTAGTTTATTCTAGAAGATATAGTACGTCATAATGCGTGGTAAAAATGAATCAACGGGGCTGTGATTCTAAATTCAAGGTGCCAGGAAATGAGTGTACACTGCCATTATTATGAAAGATGTGTTTTAGAATTTTGTTAATAGGAAATCTAGATTTTCAATGGAAAACAGAAAACATTTAAGTTAGGATTTTAATTTAATAGAATCATATTATTACACACACACACACACACACACACACACACACACACACACATATATATATATATATAGGCTTCGAACTAAAACTGAACCGAAAATCGGAAAAAAACATTATTTTGGTCAGAACAAAAACCGAAACTGAACCGAAAAAAAATGTAGGTTTGTTTTGGTTTTACCAACTTATCAATATTTTCTAACTGAACATTAACTCTATAATTATCTTCATTCCATGTCCATTGTTTCTCTCTTTCCTGTCTTGATGTTCACTAGAACTTTTCTGTTTCAGTTTCGAGGGAAACTACCCGTAGAATGCAAATTTAACTCAGTTGAATGTTCAGTTGTGAAATGCGATTCTGATGAAGGATTACAATGCCGATGCTCGTCGTTCTCTGCTCACCCATATTATCGTACATGCCGGTTAATTCTATCCATTCACATAGAGTAACCATTACAATAAGAAAAAAATTTCTTAAATTTTAATATAATTACACTTTTTGTTCATCATAGAATTATATTTTTAGTGCAAATAAGAATGTACATAAAATAAAACTATTTATTCGAAGCTGCACCGAAAACCGTTATTTTTAAATTGAACTAAACCGATTTTTTTTTAACCGGAAAGACCGGTAGCCTTGATATATACACACATATATACATATTTATGTAAGTTTGTATGGGTGAGTTGAGATAAATGATATATATATATATATATATATATATATATATATATATATATATATATATAATGTCCAATAATTAAAAAATACTGTAGTCATCACTATAAAGCAATTATTAAATGTAGTAGCCTAGTAGATTGATGCAGGCTTACAAAAACATCTTTTATTTAGAACATAAGATGACACCAAACATAATATTTTTATGATATCGTTTATATCACGATCTGAAAGGAGAAAAGCCACGAAACCTGTGTGTCAGACCTTTTATTAACTATTGGAAGGGGCGTGGCTACGGGAATAATGTCATTCTTGTAACCAATCACGTGTATTTAATTACTTATAGTTTATTCTAGAAGGTATAGTACCTCTACAATGCGTGGGAGAAATGACGCAACTGGGCTGCTATTCTAAATTCAAGGTGCCAGGAAATGAATGTTCGCCGCCACTATTATAAAAAACGTTTTCTTAGAATTTGTCAGTAGGGAATCTACATTTTCAATGAAGAACAGAAAACATTTAAATTAATATTTTATTTTAAAAGAATTTTATTTTTACAAATATATATTTATTTATTTATTTATTTATTTATTAATCTGCTATAAAAGCCATTTATTATTTCTTCGGTTTCACAATCGGAGAAGGGCCAAGTGAGCGACAGACAAATCTGACAGCTCAAAAGTTTCTTCCACTTTAAAAGAGAGAGATTAAAAAAAGAATCCCCCAGGCATATTTTCGTCCCTCCAACGAAAAAGACACGGTCGTTATTTGTCTTACAGTTTATAAACAACTTGTCCCTTTCGAACCAAAGTATATAGATAAAGGTTTCGGTCGAACATTTTCCGAGTATTTCATATTTCTTGTTTGGAAGCTGAAAATTAACTAACGCATCGAACACTCTCAAAATCTCTCACGGCTCTCATATAAATAAGTAAATAAATAAATTGAAATACAATGCCATGCATATGCATATATATGTAAGGGAAAAGTAAACTAAATCGGTAATTTAACATAGGTATTATGTATAAAACCTCGATTACTGTCCCTTTAGGAATATACTGTCAGGCATCTTCACGTAATCGCATAGTTCAAGCATGCTGAAGTAAATTTATAGTCGACAGTCCTCATTACGGTCCGAGAAAATTCTAAGGGCTTTTCAAATATATAGTCAAGGGTAGAAACCCTGCTTCTCTTTCGTTTCCCCTTTTCAACCCCTAATCTAAAGTGACTAATGGGGGGCTAATATATATATATATATATATATATATATATATATATATATATATATATATATATATATATATATATAAAGAAAAATGTAAACTGAACATGTAGTGATTTTCTACGAATCCCGATGACGGCCCCTTAAGGAATATCCTGTGTGAAGACATATTGTAATCTGATAGATCAATATTGGCAAAGAACATTTTTAGACAAAAACCTTCATTACGACCCGAGAAATTTCTCAGGGGTTTTCAAATCTACTTCCAAGGGCCTCCCTCTCCCCCCTCCCCTGTCTCCTTGGTTTTCCCTCTCTTAATTCCTAATCTAAACTGACCACTCGGCCCCAGTTCACACCCTCAAGGATAGGATTTAACCAATAATAACTTTATAGTGACCTAGGGGTTCATTTAGAAGATTCCCGAACATAAAGGAGTTACACACTACTAGATACAGATTTTGACCTAGATTTTTTTAACCCAGTTGTTTACATAGATTTCTAAGCAGATTTTTTCTTATATTTCTACTGTAAGTTGATCTCTAAGTCTGTCCCGTCCGTATAAAGAAGTGCTAACCCTCCGATGCTATGCTAAGAAAGATCTTTCGTGACTAAGATGATGTATGTACTGGACATGACTGCAACCGCCCGTCATAGACTCTCTTATTACATAGGAGTTTTATACAATGATACAAAACGCATGATCCTCACTGGCGAATAATATTTTTACGCCAATGTTTTAAGCCACATAAATTTTGAAGATTCATAAGTTGACCTAAACACCAGAATAATGTTACAGAACAAGCTATAACCCTTAGTAGGGTTGTCATAGCTTACCTTTGTGCTATGAACTCACGAATCCACCCATCTATCCCTTTGCTCTATTATGTGTTTATTTTTCGCTCGTTGTCATTTTGGGCTTACTGACAGAAACCTCTGGATTGACGGGCTCGGCCCATATGGTCCACTTGCCACACCACCTTTAAAGCCTTTAAAGCCTTTAGCTTACCGATGATGATAGGCGTTTTGCGTTATTGTAGAAGACTCATTGAATATATATATATATATATATATATATATATATATATATATATATATAGATAGATAGATAGATATATATATATATAGATAGATATATAGATAGATAGATAGATAGATAGATAGATAGATAAATAGATAGATAGATAGATAGATAGATAGAGAGAGAGAGAGAGATATATATATACAGTCTTTGCAGCCACATGTGTCATTATTTCTTTATACTACCTTTATTCGTGTATTAAACACAGTTTAACAGCCAACCATCAAACATGGCAGCGCATGGCTAGCATATACTCTTTAACAAAGGAGCCCCACTCAGCCAGGGTTCATGCAGCAATCCTTTTTCAAGACGATGTCTGGCAATCCTTAAGCGTCAAGTGCTTTTATGAGTTTCATGTGACTGCATTAAAAGAGTGGGCTGCGTTTTGTGATCTCAAACCTCTAAATTATTAATTTTACTTATTCAAACCTGACATATATATATATATATATATATATATATGACATAACTTAATATAACTTCACATAAATTAAAAACACTGTAGCCAAGTTGATTGATGCGGATTTACAAAAATATCTTTTATTTATAACTTCAGATAACACATAAATCCCCCGAAAAGAAAAAGAACACAGAACAGAAAATATTTTATTTTATATTACATTGCGCTCTCAAAGGAAAAGCCTCGAAATCTGTGTGCTAGGCCTTTCATTAATTTCTGGAAAGGGAGTGGCTCCAGGAATGATGTCATTCCGGTGACCAATCACTTTACTTTAATTACTTTAGTTAGTACGTCACAATGCGCGGGAAAAAAATAATTAATGGGGCTGTGATTCTAAATTTAAAGTGCCAGGAAATGAGCGTTCGCCTCCATATTAAAAAAAAAAAAGAAAAAAATAATAAATAAATAAAAAAATTGTGTTTCAGAATCTTATTATTACAAATATATATATATATATATATATATATATATATATATATATATATATACATACATACATACATACATACATACTGAGTTACAAAATTATAAGATCGCTTAAAATTGCAGCACTCTTTCAAAATGTATGTCAAAGAATTTGGCTAAGAAAATAAAAACAGGTCGTAAATCTTTTTCGTAACTAACAAATATCTATATTTTTAAATCAAAGAAATGTAAATTTTTTTACGTCTCTGTTCTTAAGATTTTGGTTTGGTTTTGGAGCGTTACGGTCTATTTTTGCAACGCGAGGGCTAATGAGACCGGGACCTACTGCTTAAAGCCGATTCCGAACGGCTACGAACATCCATGCCGTAGTGGGATGCGAACCCACGAACTCCGGTTCCTGTTCTTAAGATGGTATCAATTTTAAATAAATAAAATGGTAAAAAAAAATGGAAACAGCCTAAAAATTTATTTTGTAATTTTCGAAAAATTGAAAGTGTGACTTTAAAAAATACCATAAAATGAAAGCTTATTTTATTTGAAATTTTTTTGTAATGGGAAGTATATGTTTACTACCAACGGTTGCGAAGAAAAAGATGAGTTAAAGTTTTAACTGTGCACCCTGTATAATATATAACCATCCTTATTATACTACTAATGTCGGACGAAACCCATTAAAAGCTTTTTTACTTTTTTTTTTAATCTAACTTGTTATATGTCTTACATGGTATTCCTATACCTTCTGCTACAACAATATCACCTTTAAATATTTTAGTCCGCTTGTCTACATGAATGAAAATTGAACCATGCGAACCTCTGTTCAATGACTAATAATAATAAACTTATAGTAATATAAAGAGAAAAATTTACCTCAAACTTCGAATCTAACTTCTGGATTATAAGCAAGAAGAGGCGGAATTGACGTCCATTAAATTAAAGTCATTTTAAATACCTTGGAAATAAAAACATTACATCTTTTTACCTAAATTTCTTTTCTTCTTCTTTTTTTTAACTTTAGGTATTAAGTGAAAACCCAAAACAACAAGAAGACAACAAACAGCAGAACATAAAATATATTTGCTTCCACTCGCTTAAATTAAAATTACATATTTCTTAAATAAAACCTTTAAAAATAAAATGGTTCCTTGAAGACTGCAAATTATTTTTTTCTTTTTCCCGCATAATTTAATAATTATAATTTTGGACTCAAAATTTTGGAAATATTATTTAATATTTTAAACTTCAAAAACGGAAAAAAAAACTTTCTGATGCCGAAAATCTAATTTGCAAAATATAAATTCGAAAACGTGATATTCAACATATTTACTTTTTAAAGACTTGTATTTTTTAAATTGGAGCTTCGCAGTCTACTTTTCCAGCTGATCACATACAAACAGGTAGAAGTACCAACAAACATGAAGTGATCACGTGTAAGAAACCTGAAATGCCCTTGCATTGAAACTGATTATCCATATTATCTTTTTATCGCTCGTTTGGCAACATATTCTTTTTTCCAGCACGATTGTTTTGCCCCTAAACTTTCTTTTATTCTTTTTATTTTTATTTAGTTACATAGATTTAAATTGAAAGGTGATTGCTCTAAAAGCAAATTAATTTGTTCCTTAGCACACTTAGTCTTAAGCGAAAACTTTCATCTCTAATCATTCTTCAATAAGAAACTAAACCAAATTAAGACTATAAATTAAACAGTTTTAATATATAATTCCCCATTTAGGATACAGCATTAAAATTACTATTTCAATTTTTGTGGTCAAATTTTTCATAATTAAATTTTTGTCGCTTAATTTCCGCTGATGACTATCATAAGCTGATAATTATAAGTACAATTTCTTTGAATCAAGATCAAACTCGTCTGTGTAACATTAAAGAGATAAGAAAGATATTTCTGTAACTTAGAACAAATAAAGTGTAACTATTCAAAACATCTTTGACCTTGATTTTGCTTCACGCCGTGAAAACCGCCGACAATTACCTGAACTTGGCGCAATTTTCTGTCTTAATGCAACCCTGTATCTGCACTCGCTGTTTGTCAACAAATGCTGGTTACCTGAAGAGCAAGCAAATCAATTTTTACACTGAGCAATAATCGAAGATGATTCGAAATAATATCAGTCGACTGAATTCTTTAAAAGTCTTTGAGACATTTAGCCCTTCCTTTTGTCATATCTCACGTTCATTTTCGAAACGAAATGGATCCGATTCAATGCATTTCAGTGAAGAACAAGCTCCCTACTATACTGCTAAGGATATTGAGTTTTGCCCGAACAGAGCCAAAGAAGTGATGCAAAATTATGTACAAGAGACATCTCAAAATGCTTCCAATGATGAGTCTGTCGCTGAAGCTAAGAAAATTGACACTACAACATTCCAAAGCGATAAAGATCATGTGGATATTTATCAATCGGGAAATTCTGTGAGTCTGTATTCAGTTATGCAAAGTAATGTTCCTGAACCGTTTACTACAAAGGATAAAGCTCCAACTCATTTAAATATGCCTGGAAGTTCATCAAGTCAAGATTGCAAGTATCTCTCTGAAAAAATTCAGAGTACTCACCAATCAAAACAATAAAGTAAAAATTTCAGGTGCTTTTAACTTTTAATCTAAATGTTTTTGCTTTTTATCGTATGAGACCTTTTAAATATTTTTAACGCATAGCTAAGATTTTATATTTGGCTTTTATAATTTTGTTTTCTTTGCATTGTAATATCAATTTAAGTTTTCATTTAGGTAATGTTTTAAAAAATTTCAAGAACATTTTGTAGATAGAATGGATATAGTATGTTAAATTAAAAATTTTACCATATATTAACCCTTTGTTGTAAATCTATAATAATAATTTGAAAAATTGCCTTTAATAATTTGAGAAACATTGATTCAATGTTTTTACTTAAATTTAACAATGTTTGTATGTACTATAATTTTGTATTGACTTTTAGCTGACTAAAGGAACTTGGATTTTGAAAATTAACTCTTTGCCAACACAATAATTTCTAATTCAAATTTTTTGCTGTTTAGTTTCAAGGATGATTTACTTTTAATTGCCAACCTGAAATATGATACTTTAAATATTTCATTGTATCAAACACTCTTAAAATATTGCCTCAGACTTATTCCAATTTAAGCTGCTGTTTGTACAGTAGGATTTAAGATAGACAAAAGGTTATTATAGGAGAAAAAGAGAACAAAAAGAAGTTTTAGCAAAGTGTTAAAATAATAAACATAATATCTAAAAATTAATGATAATCAGGAAGAATTTCTGAATGCATTTTTTGCTAGAATGGCAATATCTTTTGCTCTCAAAGATTTCCTTTGGCGTTTTAAGGAAAATCAGATATAACAGAAACTTTGTATGTATGTGTTATGTACCAGCTATATTGCACCCAGCCTTTAGTCTGAATAATTGTTACTAAAGTTTTAGAAATATTACTAAAAAAAAACCATACTTATAAAAATGTTCAATAAACCTTCCCATGTTGTAGATTCTTGAAAAATATTATAGTTTAATATTAATAGATAATCCCTTTAAAAAAATATGTACATGTATAGCGTCACCCCTGAACTGCTGTTCTGCTGTATCAAATACCAAGATTTACTCTATATGATGTGATGCTACCATGCATCAAATTTGATACCAATGAATTAAGATATGTGAATCTGCATTAAACTAAAACTAAACTCCTTGGTGCTATAACCTAACTTGAGGGCCATGGCCAACGGTGCCCATTTCTGTTCTCAAGACCAAGGGCCCTGGGGTGCAATGCTCAGTTAGGTGGTCAAACTTATGTGACACCAACAGTGTTTAGTTCCCAATTATGCTTGGTCCTCAATCTGTCTACCCACTGAAGGGATGAAAGGCTGAGTCAGCATTGCCCAGCCCTAGGATCAAACCTGTGTCTTGAAAGTGCAAAGAGCTACCCCAGTGCCACTGGGCATCATATGAATTTGCATAACGAATATTTTTGGAAATTTCATTTTTAATATCATAGTTAACTGTTTTGCACTTAGCTTTCAATTAAAGTTCCCAAAGTAAGATTATATTTAATTCAAAATTTAAATAAAAGGTCTTAGATTATATTACATGAGCATAATGTAAATAATTTCAAAAATAAAACAACTCATTTTCTTAAAAAGAATAACATTTTTGTTTAAATCTAATGTTTTTCGAAAACTTAAATCTAAAGTAAAAAAAGAAAATGTCAATATTTGTCAATTACTCCTTACATTCTGCTAACATAAAAGTAATTGTATTTTTTGCAAGATTATTTAAAGAGAGCCAAGCTACCTATCAAAAAATAAAAATATTAATCATGTGATATTAAATTATAATTACTTTTAAATTTTCAAATTTGTTATCTATTACCTGTAGAAACTAAGCTTTAGTATAACAAACTAGTCAAATAAAATTAAATATTTCAAAAACAGAAAAATGAAAACACTTAAACTAACCCTGGTATGAAAACATCTAACTTTATATCATTTTAAACACTGTAACATAAATTAAATTACTTAAAATAGTTAAATTATTTTAGCACATAATTGTAAGGAAATTACAGGATTACCTGGGCTGATCCCAGGTAATCTTGTTGATCTACCATGTTGAAGGCCAAATTATACGTGCTTGAAATTTGCTGTCTGTGAGACATTTACTACATTGATGCCTGGAACAGACTATTATATATATATATATATATATATATATATATATATATATATATATATATATATACACACACACATATTTACATACATTCATACAGAAGACTTGATTAATCGGAATTATCATAATTTACCTCATACTGTGCAAATTTCTCTATCATTTTTTCAGAAAGTGTGCTTTCATCTTTTTGGTTCAAAATAATTGAATAATGCCTCACTATGTACTAATACACCACCATGACTTAATTTCTGATGAGTTATAGTATTTAATTTATCATGTACAGGACATTCTTCAGAATTCCATATTTGTTTTGAACCAGAAGTGACCTGCAACACCCTTTAGTCACTTAAAAGTTTGTAACATTCTTATTTTGAAGCTATATCAATCCATTATTGTAGTGCTTCATCATCCACATTTTCCGAACATTTTAACTTTCTCAAATCTTTTAAGATTTTTCTCTGTAAATCAGTACTATCATAGTCTAGATTAATAAGGTATACCTCAATGCTTGATTCTAACTTTATTCAGTTAACACTGATGAACCTTGTAATTAAAAGAAACAAAATTAGTAAATCAGCCTTTGTGGAATTATAGATATATTTTGATGTTGTTAAACATTTTTCAATTATTTTTTTATTTAGCATAGAATGATTAAAAGAAATTATTTTCAACCTAGAAAGCAATAATTGCTTTACTTATATTTGTGCTTATAATTATTTCTCTTTTTTTTAGGATATGAAATAAACCTGATGTTGCTTCATGAACTTGAAAGGCTTCTCAGTTCAGTGGGCACAATAGAATCTCTTCCAGAAGCAAATTTCTATTTGTTGCATTATTCCTATCTGTGGTATGATATTAGATGTAAAATATATTTGTTATGTAATATGGTAGATTAAGGAATCTCCTGTTTGTTAAAATAGCTTTTTTCATAACCAATATGATTATTATTTTGTCTGTGATCTCTATATAGGTTTTAAAATGGGATGTATTTATACATTAATAAATATTTTATACATTTTTGAATCAAGTGTTTTTACAACTAAATGGAACATTTAAATAATTGGTACAAATATGCATACATTTCTAGTATTTTCTGTGGAAATAGCTTAAGATTAATGTAATTTTTTTAAAGTGCAGTTATATGACAGGACAACAGCACTAGTACTGCATAAGCTTAATATTAACTGTTGATTAATATTGGCTACTTAATTTAAGAAACTGATGCTACTTTATATTTAAAGTAATTTTTTAACACTACACAACTTCTTATAGACATTACTTAAAAATAAATTTTTGAAACTCCACTAGACTTAAGTTTTAAACATCAAATTTAAAAAAAAAATATGGATTTTTATTTTTATTGACATAATACAAAAGAGAAGGAGGAAAATGTGATTGATGGAGCTTAACTTATACATTTGCCACATCACTTTTCTTTAAAAAAAATTAAGTTTGGTCATAATATCTTTCTAATGAACAAAAAAATGTTCTATTTAGAACTAACATTTTATTCTATCAAAGCGATGTTAAAATAAGCATGATAGTTAGGGTTATTTTCTTCACAATCATGTTTAATGTTTTTCTTTACATATTTATGAAAAGGAAATTATAATAGCATTCATCAAAGATATCTCAACATCAGTTAATCAAAATGTGTTCATTTCTTGTGCAGTAGCTATAATTCACTAGATGAGTGATTTTAACTTTTTTAATGACCTGCACCTCTTTCAAAATTAATATGTTTTATATCCCCATGAAAATGTTTCTTTATATTTATGCAGGAAATAACATTTATTCCAAAATACAAAATACATTTACTGAGAAAATAACTTTTCTCTCGAGTCTACAAAAGCTTTCCTGTTTCCCAGGTTGCAAACCACTGTACTAGGCTAACAACTTGGAGAGAAATTCCAGTATTAGAGGAGTTAAACAACAAAAGATAAACATTAGATTTTCAAATATTTTTTTAATCTACCAGTAAAGAAATAGCAATTACAGTAATCAATGTTCATTATTTTGGTTTGGTTTGATTTGGAGTGTTACAGTCTACTGTTTTGTTCACACGGGCTGATGAGACTGGGACCTACTACTTGAAGCCAATTCCCAATGGCTACAAACATCCATGCCAACAGCAGGATTCAAAGCTATGAACTCCAGTACCAAAGAGCAGACCCTATCATTCAACCATTGCTAGCATTCATTATTTTAATCCGTGCTAAAAAGAAAAATTCCTACATGTTATCCATGCTTCATTCTGGGTTCAACAGTTTCCCATACAGATGCATGTGTATGTTATTTATGTTCATTTTGGACATGCTGTTTACTAAATGCATAACTTTGTACTCCCTAAATATTCCATACCACATGCAAGAGAAAAGAAAATTTTATGTAGTATTAGTATAAAACAAATATTAAATTCTCATATACTGTCACATCTGTTTAAAATATATCTTATTATTTATATAACATGTCAGTTTTTTTTAATTCAAAATTACAGTAACTACTTAATTGAATTTTCCTTTATTTATTTCTTTATAAATTTAGCAATAGTTACTCAGTTGACATCTTTAGTTGCTTCTTTTAAACCTAATCTTAAATGTTTCTTACATATAGTTCTCAGATAAGTAGCATTGTAAAACTCATAGAAAGGCATTACACTACTTTTATAGTAAATATTATCTTTATCTTTATATAAATAAAAGTCATCGTATGCATGTATGTGGGTGTGTATGTATGTTCCACATCTCCTCCTAAACTAATGTCTGATTTTAAAAAAAATTGGTATAAATATTCTTTATATCACTGTGAAAAATACTGTCAACTTTAAAACATTCGAAATCCATCCCTTCCTTCCATTTGTGTTGTCTTAATGTAGAATATTATTAAAATTAGAGTTAGCTGTAAATATAAATCTATCATTTTTTTTTAAACATAACACAACTGAACCACGAACAGTTTATACAGTTCATGGTCCTCGTGTGTTACGTTCACAAAACAAAATACAGGGTTATTGATTGATCTAAATTGGACCATATGTTTAATCTGTATTCTACTGTATTAGAGATATTAATGTTGCCAATCAACGTCAGATAAAAGTACATAAGTGCTAATTTTATATTAAACAGCTTTCAGAATGTTTATTCTATATATTTCTTCATCTTACTAGCAAAATTTATGAGAAAAATAAACTGCTGTATGCTTTTAACTATGTTTAACAATAAGGTAAAAAAATTTGAAAAAGGATATAACACTAAATACATTAAAGGGAGACAATTAATACTGCAATGAACTACTTATATGAAAGTTTAGAGGGCATGACAAGTGTTTCATAACTGAAATAACATTTTAGTACTTTTAATCTGGAAACTCTTTTATATCATATTGTAGCTTAACACAGATGTAATACAAATTAATGTATCATGAGAATTGAATATGAATATATTATACATATAATAGAAACAACTATGTTTGTATATTAACAAATGACTTAACTACACTGTGTAGAATTTACAGATTAATAATTGAAAAAGAAAATGGTTTTGTTTGAAAGCAATATATAGTGTTCCCTGTAGCAAAGCACTGGCATATTTGCTAGTTCATCTAATATTTTTAGTCTATTATAAAACTTGTGAAGAAGAGGCCATTAAGAAATAATAATTATGGCAAATTTCTCCATTCCTTTTTATGAAATATTTATATAAATGCTAAATCATTCCTTTTCCAATTTAAAATATTTTTTTCACCTCTATTTGCAATTAGTGGGAAGATCACAGAACATAAATTTTATGTGTCCAGTATTATTAACACAGAATATAATTTAGTTGCATTCCTCTATATATATAGTTAATTCCAGATATCTTGGAAGTCATAGAAACGAAGAATAAGACTTGTAATAATTGCAGTTTGAGAAGTGTCAAAACACATAACTTTGCTATGCAGTATTTGACCATTATGGCAAAAATATAACAACAAAGCAAAATTCTTTTACATTCACTCTTATAAATAAATAAATTGGTCATTAGGATTAAGAATAATACTAGGCATGGAATAATAAAAACGATAACTTTGTAGCATGAATAAAAATATTTTATCACATTTCAACTAGGATTGAAATACTGAATTTTTTATAGTGTTCTAAAAAATTCATTTTAGCTTATATATATAAAACCACTAACTTTTATAAAAAGAATTAATAATACATTTGATTAAAAATCATTTGTGTATCTTTTAAAACAGAAACAGAAATCATATACTCACTTTTTTTTTAATTACTGCACACAAAGACTCCCTAAAGCATTGTGATAAGTGGAATGAACTTCAAGATACCAAGAAATTTCAATTAAATTACACTGATATAAACTTGCTGCCACAAAAAAACATTAGAAAAGTAGAAAGTCAAGATATTCAAAGTTGACATATCAAGAGTCAACTGTATATATAAGAAATTAAAAATCCAAACTCATGTTAATTTGTACTGATATGTTATACAAAAATAAAATATGACTTTTTATATTACATATCAGAACAATGATGAAATAAATAAAATTGCCCAAAATAATCTGATCAGACTATGTAATTAAATAATTATTAGAAATATTTTTCCTGGCTATACAATATTAAATTACTCCTATTTATATTATTCATATTTCTAGTGATTTAAAGTTAATAATTTAAATTTAAAGAGTGTATTAAAACATGTATGAGATTAACACCTTTTTAATATATATATATATATATATATATATATATATATATATATATATCCCTTTGCACTCCATTGTCGCAAATATTGCAACAACTTAGCTAAACTGCAAAATAAGCTGGAGTGCAAAGTGAAATATATTTATATATATATGTAATCTATAAAAAATTATTGCCTTTAAACTTCTTTAACTCTCCTAACTTCACATTCTACTTTTCTTAATTCTAACTTTTCCAGCTACCGAAAATAAGTCAAGGATATGAATCATTGAAATTGGCATTCTTTTCACAATTTTTTAAACTAAAGTTTGAATTAATAGTGGCTATGTATAGTTCTTTCCCTTTTCTAACCCAGGTATCAACACTGCCAGGAAAACCTAGTGATCTTTACAATCTTAATAGTATATTTGCTTTTTCACCACTAATGTTTTAACAAACCACTAAAGAAATGTGACCTAAAATTTTATCTCGTGAGACATCACAAGTCATCTATGTGATTTTCTCCTCCTACCAGCATTTTCACAGATCAAATAAATGCATGTATGTCTTGTGTCTGTATAAGATGTGTTCATTAGCTTTTCCATCATTAAGATGAAAATAAAGGATTTTTACTGTGTTTTTCATCTGGTTTGAGTTTTGAATGAAAGCCTTTCTCATCACGATGAATGCATCCATGTTACATTACCAACCAAGCCCTAGGAATTGAAAGGATGGGCTATTTTTGTGTTATTAGTGAAGAATGTTTTTGCTGTTACTGTTTACTCTGGTTACATACATATATGTATATATTCAATTAAACCATTTATTTGGACATGGGAAATTATGATTAGAAATAAAGAATTTAGTTTTCAATGATTTTTAGATTGAGTTCTGGAAATTATGAGTGCTAATCAGTGTAGATTACACTTTCAAGTGTGTTTTTCAGGTTATACTTTCATGTATACTTGTAGAGCTAAAAAAAAATTCCCCAAAATTTTATGAACTTATACATATTTTGAATTAAGATGCACAAAAAAATATTAGCAAATGATATTTTACATGAATGGAGAATTAAATAACTTCTACAAAAAATTGAAATTAAAAAAAAATTTAAAAGATTTAAAAGTATGCTTAACACATTTAAAAGTATTAAATTTTACTCTAAAAAACATTCAATAAAAGCAGATTTTCTTAAATTAACCAAAATTATTTCTTTAAACAAAAATGAACAATTTCTTTTGTTAAGTAATATGACAAATATTTTATTTTATACAATTCATGTAGAATCAATTAATGCCTTAGAATGTAGATTTAACTTAAGGAATACCCACAGTAATTATTCTTCATTTTTTCAAAGCACGATTTAATAGATATTCCTAAAAATATGTTAACTAAACATTCTAAAAATTTGAAAGTAATGTTGTCTAATAAGGAAGCAAAGGATATAAACATGCTTGATCTAGCACATGAAAGTACATCAATTTCAGTTTTATAAGGCAAAGGAGGAGAACCCAATCAAAGTTTTAGAACTAATTTTACATCTAGATTTTGCAACAAATCTTGCTTTTTTTGCCAATAACTGTGGCAAGCAAAGAGAGGAGTTTTTCAAAATTAAATTTCTATCTATGAACAATTTAACTCTTTTAATAATAATTTTTATTGTGGAGGGGAGAAGAGATGCATTTTATCTTTTTTTTGTCTGGGGCAGCTAAACTACTAGAATACAACTGTATCCATGCAACAATTCCTTCATAGTATGCTGTCATGCTGAAATAACTTATTTACTTTCTATTATTTAAATCACACAAAATAAAATTTAATAAAACTGCATCTAAAATATTTTATTTTTTTCTCTTTCTTGTAAACAGCTCTCAAATTAAATGAAACTATACTTTCGAAAATAATCTGCAATTTGGCTATTATTGCATAAAAGGTTTTTACAATGGAAACATAAATGAAGAATATTCTAAAAATTAAAATTTATTATTTTATAAATAATTATGCTTAGTTAAATTTATAAATAATTAAACATGCTGATTATTAATTTGCGTTTAAATGGGTAGGAAATTATAACAAAAAGCTTATATGCATTACATCTCACTTCTTCCAAATTAATCTATACTAAAATTGCAAAAGAATTTTAAATCTGCAGATAATGATGCAATAGTTTTGATATTTTTACCTTTAACACAACAGAAATTGACAAAATTCAATAATTTCTTCTCGATTAATAAACTTTATTTCAAATTTTCTTATGCTTACTAAAATAGAAAATAATAAAGAAACATGATTTACATGGAAAAATAAAATACCCTGACCTAAAAAAAGAAAAACACTTTAAATAAACAATTATATAAAATTAAAGTTTTTAATTATCTATTTTAAAAACCAACTGTTCTAGCATTTTGCTAAAAACTGGAAGCTTTTGAAAAACATTCTTAAATCAATTTAAGAAATTACAAAATTTTTTACAATAAATTATACGTATATTTTGGGGAAAAAAAATCTAGTAACAATATTACTTTAGGATCTTCCCTTTTATTATTAATAAAATTGTTTTAGTAATTTTATAGACCATGATTAGAAGACATTTTGATATTTTACAAAGTACATAAAATCATACACGTTTATATTTGATATTTTGTTCATATAAAATGAAAACCAGATATTATCTTGATGGTATTTTAAAAAAATAATTTTATTTGTTATAATAAATTATCTTAGCAAAAATTATCAAATTATATTTGCATTGTGATAAACATACTTGTTATAAACATAACATTTTTCTAACAGTACAACTAGGGGTTTCCTTGAATTTCCATACTATGAAAAATAAAGTTTCTTCAACAATTTCCTAATACATTTTTCATTGCAGATTTTTTAGATATTCTTCAACAGCCAGTTTTGAATTGTATATGCAGTCTGGCACACCAGCACCTCTGTATGAGGCTCCTAACAATGAAAGACACAAACCATTATCTTTGATTTCATTTTCTGTTGTTTCTAGTTTTTTATAATGGCCAACTATATACTGAGGAATACAACTTGCTTCAATAACAACTTTGTGCCTTGTAGGTAATGCTTCTATTCCTAAATGCTTTTTGACTTCTTCAACAGCGAGGTTCAGTACCTGTTCCTCAGATACATTATTTCGATCACCAAGAATATCTTTAAACCATCTACCTCCAATCATACAAGTAAGTCGTGTTTTACTCTCTCCATTCAATGAAGGAAAACAATTTGAATCAAATACTACCCCAAGTAGTTTTGAATCTTCAAATGAGGGTGCAAGAAACCCAAATCCTGGATACTTTAAGACATTATCCAAATACTCTAGATACACGACAGCCACATCTACAAATGATATGCTATTTAACACATGACATAATTTGGGATATTCAGGGATAAGCTTAGCTAACTGGTCTGAGGGAATACAGGAAAATACATGATCAACTTTAATCTTTTCATTATCAACAGTTAATTCTGCATTGTTATCTTTAAACAGAATATGAGTACATTGTGCGTTAAAAATCAGATCTGAAAATTCTCTTTCTTCTACTGTACAAGCTAAAGCATCAATTAATTCTGTTAAACCTGATTTCAATGTCCACATTCTCCATCTTTCACTGAAGGCTTTTTTCACTAAATTGCTCTGCATAAAATCCTGAATGGGGGGAGTTTTACTGTTATTAAAAAGTCCTTTAACAATTGAACCATGCTTTTGTTCAGCTTCAAATATCAGAGGAAACATTGATCGAACACTTAGTTCTCTAGCATCTCCAGCAGTTATACCTCGGCAAAGAGGATCAAATAAATAATCGGATATTTCTTTCCCAACCCTACGTTGTATAAAGGAATAAACTGATTCATCATCCAAAGAAGCACTTTTAGCTGAAAGCTCGTTAAAGATATAGGAAATTAAAGGTTTGGAAAAAGGCGGACTCCTTTTCAATACACCCAATAGACTACGAGGCAAAGGATGGAGATTTTGATTTGATAAAATGAAATTGGTTTTCGCTGTGGGATGGTCCTTGGTAATGGGCAAAATACGCGATTGCAAATTAAGTTCTTCGGCAAGTTCTAAAGCATTATACCCGGTTTTCGACGCAGCTCGTAGAGTCCTGGGTCCATGTTCAAATATTGCTCCATCAGGATATCTTGTAGTTTGAATCCAGCCCCCAAACTTAGGGCTTTTTTCTAGAAGAAACAAATATTTTATTTTCGATCGTCCAAGTGACTTTAAATAGTAAGCACAAGATAAGCCAGATATTCCACCACCTAGTACAGCAACGGTTGCCATGGTATATATATATTGATATAAGACACTATATTATGACAATTTGATGGAAAGTTAATGAAGCAATAAAAATAAGCCCTCCGTATAAACTGTTCATTTAATTAAACCCATGTAAATATAAACGTAAACAACTCAATAGAACCGCATGTTGGCAATTTTAGTTACGGTTGAAACTTAATTTTTTTTTACACCTATTTGAGCTATAAAATCGATAATAAACCAAAGTTATCCTCAAAATAAAAGTATATTTTATTAACTGAAACTATAAAAGGCTTTCATCTTTATCCATTCGTATTCCATAAAGGAAATATTGGTCATTTAATTGTAGTAATTCATCGAAAAGTTGTAATTTTGATGGCAACAATAAATACTTGTTTCGGTTTGTTGTTTACATGCTTGGGCTTTCAGATGATGCTGTGCTATGAGATTTTCGTTGCTGATTATCGCAATATTTCATACATTTTGTCCATTATTAGGTATAGTTACATGAAATTTTATGTTTATGCTGCCTTATTTAAGTGTGAAACTAATACTGTTTCATGTAGTATTTTAATTTGTCTATTTCATTTTTTTTTAGCTGAATTTACTGTTTTCAATGAGTCATTATAGTTTTCATATGCGTCAGCTAATTACGTTTGTAATTACTGTTTATAATTAAATTAAAATATACTGTTATGGATAAATCAAGATACTTTCTACGCTTTTCTTTCCCGGGATACTAAAAGTGTTTAATTCTATTATTATTTTTATCTGTTTCTTTTCTGTTATTTTACCTTAAGAGCAGGCGTAAATTATTCAGCAATTTTGTTTGTAATTATATTTGACTATTTATTGCTTGTAATTTGAAATGATCATGATAATTTAAAGAAACAGTTTTCTGTTCACGCTTTTTGTATACTATTTTAATATGCATTGACTTATACCAATGATTTAATATATTATACAAATTAATTTTTATATATAGGTGGAAACAAATATTATGTCTTAATTTTTATAAATATGAGGCTTCTGATTTTTGATTATTTAACCCATTTTGTAAATAAATTATCTTAACATTTTGTCAAAATTGTAGTTTTTGCTCATTTATGTTATGTTGCTCAGTTATTTTTATATTACTTAATGTTTCATCAATTTTCAGAGTCCAGTGTTTTTATAATTGATGAGAATGGAAACACTCTCAGTGATGTTGTTGGCCCAATTGATGAAGGTTCTAAACTTTCATTGCTCTGTGAATCAAGTGGAGGTTAGAGATTATTTACATTTTGAGTTGTCCTTTGCATTTTATGTATATAGAAATTTGAACTTAATTGCTATTTAATCTGCTGTTGTTAATTTATTCTTAAAATTTATTTAATATGTAATAATTTATTTTATTTTAAAATGAAATCTAATACAATATGGTTCAGCAAGACCAACTTTGTACAGATGGGCCTGAAGAAAATCATGCCAGTCTCAAGGCAGAAACAGGCCACACCAATAGCTCTGGGCAAGGTGCCACATCCAAAAAAGAAAACCATTTTTTTCCGGAAGCAATATACCTATAATGGCATAATCGAGCCTTACGAACATGTTCACGAATGGCCCACTTAACATTTCTCAGAGGGGCACAAATTATGGGTTGGTGCAGAAAACAGCCCTCTTTAGTAAGCTCATCCACATTAATTATGCATCTGCACAATTAGGGTATATAGCCCTTATTTGTTTTGCTGGGGTTAGGCTCAGCAAAATCGTAACTCAGCATTACATTTCAAAATTTTAGAGAAGATAGTCAAACCCAAACTCTTTTTGAAGTTCTGTTTTACTTCACCAATCTTAGAAACTCTGATGGCACTTACTGCACATCATCTAACTAGGAAGTTAAGAATCTAATAGAAACATATATCTCCTGGGGGAAACAAGTGTATATTTTCCCATACAGATCAGTGTATTTTAGCATTTTGGGGATCTTGATGTAAGTAGATGGTTACTGAATATACTCTGTTGGGGCTCAAAGTTCAGGTGCTTCGTGTGAATTACATAAGAGCAACATGAAACAAAACTCTTGGTTTAAGGCTCTTTTCTTCATTACAACATGAAATTAAGATTCAAGAAAATTTAGTTGTATTTAGAATAAATTTTTAATATATATATATATGCACATATATATTTGACAAAACCTAGAGGGGTTTTTTGTTTGTTTGTTTTTTTTAATTTTTATCTTTTTTTCTTTTTTTTTTAATCTAACTTTTATGAGCCTTTTCGAAAAGAGTAGAAACTGAAATAAATAATGTATAATTTTTTCACTTTCCTTCAATAATGTATATTATATATTTTTCCTTTTTTTTAAAACCTTTTTGCTAACTTTTAATTACTCAAATACTTTCTAATTTATTTATTAATAAAAACTTTTTATAATTTTGTATTTAAAGATATTTTTATTTCAGGTATACCATCAATTGTTACATGGTGGAAAGATTCATACCTTCTTGATGACAGTTTTGTTACAATGCCGAGAGGCATTGTTCGCAATGAGCTGACATTTTCCTACTTAGATAGGGGAGATCTTATGTCTACCCTGACTTGCCAAGCTGCCGTACCTAATGCTACTGAACCTACTGAAACATCTGTCAGTCTAGATATGAATTGTAAGTTTTGTAGGTTCTTCTATTTTTCCCTTAACACTAGAACTGCAGGATGGGCTATTTTGATCCCAAATCTGTTTTGTGTCTAATTTTCTCAAAAAGTTATGAAAGAAATTAAAATAAATGTCTTGCCTTTCCTAATTTTATACCCTTAAAAATCTATGAAAATGTAATATTGATGAATCTGTGCATATATGTTGAAAATGGTTTATTACTAAGCTTTCAATTGTAGAAACAAGACTGTAGAGATTTGTTCTAACTGTAAAATATTGATATGTGGAATATGTATATAAAATAGTTGCCCAAATTGTGCTGAACTATGTAAGAAATGAAATTCCATTACAGTTGACTATATATTTTTTTAACTATATATATTTTTTAATGTTGTAATATCTTATAACATTTTATGAATTATAATAATTTAATGTCTAAAAATGAATAAAACATAATGTGCATAAATACAGTGTACTTTTTGAATAACACCAATTCATATTAATTGGGGTAAGTTTGACCCAGCCTGCAGTTTTAGTTATATCGAAACTCCTGTGGTTCTAGTGTTAAGTATATAAACATTTTACTTTTTATTACTTATGGGTTTCTCATGCTCTTATCCCTTGATAAATACATTTTCAATTATTGTGGTAAAAATAATTTCTGCTGTTCTTCAGCCAATACACATAAATTTAGTTAGTTGGATTTCTGAGTATAAATACATTTCATACATTACCTTAATTATATTTTGATTTAATTCTTTAGAATTTTATGTATACTATTCAACTTGTGGGTAGCATGTATACAGAACTGCACACATACATAACTGGATCACCTAATCTTTGTTTGAAGATTGATTTATATGCTACTTTTGCTTAGTACCTAAAAATTACTGGGAGGAAAAATTAATAAAATCTGACTTTAACAAACAGGCAAAAATCTCTTGAAATTAGAACAGCAAAGATATTAGACTAAAAATAGGAAATTGAAAGAATTTTGATGCAAAAAATCCTATATATATTATAGAGATATAAAGATTCCCTGTGCTATACAGATCAAAATACTGACTGCCAAAAAAATTATTTTAATGCTATTCAGTCAACAGTCAACAAATTTATTCTAAAATATAGATTAATTTAAACTTCTTAAATTTATTTTATTACATTTCATAAACTACCTTGTCATGATAGTAGTTAGAGCATCTTCCTGCCAAACTAGATGGTTTGGGTTCAAATCCTTATAAGGCTTTTTTTTTTTTTTTTTTTTTTTGTGTGTGTGTGTGTGTGTGTGTGTTGTTAATTTGTGTTGTCTCCTCATTAAGAGTAAAGTTAACTCCCTATATGGTGCTTGCTTCCAAAATAAAATGGTCAACATTGACATTGTATGGGCAAGTGCCCCTATATTATTTTTAAAAATCATAATTCTTTTAAGGAATTGTAATATTTAATATTTTCAGGTCTAATGTAAATTTTCTAATGATTAATTCTGTTTTCTTCACTAGTTTATGCATTTATCCTATTCAGTATTCTATCATATTAAATATTTACTTCTTTGACAAATTATTTTATATTAATTATTCCTTTTATAGCAAATGCTAAAGTTTCTGAATTTGACAAAAATGATAATTTCCACTTTCTTCTAATTATTTGCTTTAGCTTTAATGAGTCTATTTATTTATTTTCAATTTTCAAACTAAGTTTTATATATTAAAATTAAATTTTTATTTTTTTAATTCTGTTTTCATGTAGGATAAAGCCATTGTGCATAAAGCAATTTCAATAATCACAAGGAATAAATTTAAAATTATCTCTTAATTATGTATTTTAATGCTATGTGTATTTATAGAAAGTTCATGAACACTAATCTTGTTCTGTAGTTTAAGTAAAATAAAATATTTGTAACCATTCATTGGTTCAAATATATCCACACTGAATTTTCCATTTTTATTTTAAGAATAGAAGTATAGCCAAAACTGATAGATTTATATATTTATTAATGATAACTTTTTCTGAATACTAGTAAAACTATACCAGTAAAAAAAGTTTTAACATTCAAAAAAAATTTTTTATATATCTCTTTTTTTTTCTTTTTAGTGAAACCCTTAAACGTCCATATAACATCATTACAACGTCCGTTGTCTGCTGGTCGCAAAGTGATTCTAAAATGTCAGTCATCTGGATCTCGACCACCTGCCTTAATAACTTGGTGGATTGGAAGCCGACAGCTGATGAATACCACTGATGTTGCTTATGGTAGAACAACAATTAGCAAGCTTATTTATGTGCCTACTTATGAAGATCATGGCCGGGTTCTGTCCTGTCGTGCCACAAACCCTGTCATGGATGGAAACATTTTAGAAGATCACCGAGTATTAAATATACATTGTAATTTTAATTTTTATCTTTTTTAATTACAATAGGATCTTAGTTTAAACATTCCTTAAAATAAATTTCTACAGAAAAAGACTATTTGTAGTATTGGTACAGGCAGCACAGTACTGAACCATTACTTTGCACCTTATTAACCACTTAAGCCAGCATTTCCCAACCTTTTTTGGCTCATGTACCACTTGGATGTGCATCACTCTAAATTGTACCACTTTGTAAAAACGATTGTATTTCATGAAATTTGTTATTACGAGTGTGTTTACTTATTTGCATTATAAGTTTTATTGGGTGACAATGTATTCACATCACATGAGACAAATTACATTGTAACACACCTAAAACATCATGCTGAATTATAAATTCATTGTAACATATATATATATATGTATGTGTTCAAAGTTTCATATTTATCTCATTTATTTTATATAATAAGTGCTATATAATTTATTCTGATTCCTTAAGTGCTTTAGAAAGTATCAAATCTGGCACCAATTCTTATAGCTACATCTCCTCTGTTGTAAAACTATATAAAAAACTTGCAAGGTCCATTTTTCACATTTTATTTTGTTGGGTTCCCAGTCACATGGGTATCCAAGGCAATGAAAAGGTTGACAATTTGTTCAGACATGCAACTGTTCTACATTTCCTATCAAGATAATAAAAAAGACTATTGCTTTGTCACCACTGACTGCTGGGAAGCTGGCTAGAACCTTGAAATGGGGAACAAACTTCATTTTATTAAGCCATCTATAACCTTCTGGCTATCACTCCCTAATCACAAATTAGATATCATATTAACACATTTTTATATCTGTCATAGTAGACTAATCCATAAACATTTATTACTGGATGAGTCTACTCCAAAATGTTCCTTTTGTCATATTCATTTCACTGTTCATCCTATTTTAACTCCATGTACTGCTTTAAAATGTATTTATTATATATTTTTTAAAACTTTCCTAATTTGAATGAACTTTTGGGCAAAATGCCTCATCCAAAACCATTTTAATTTCTCATTTGTATTGACATTTTAAACCTCATTTAATTTTTTTAAAAGTTTTAATGTGAATCTTTACCTAATTTTTACTTGTATTTTTCCTCTTAAATTTTGACATAATTTATCTTACCTTAATTTATATAACTATGTTGTAATAGGTGCTCTTTTGTTTGGTACAGCATATCCTAACTTGGATCTTGCACCAATAAACCCCAACTAGCCAATCAACATTTATATTTATCTACTATAACATTTACTAATAAATGGTTTTAATAAAACACAAAATTATAAAAAACAATTACTTTATTTCCTTATAGTCAAATATTAGATAAAAAAAAAAAGTTAATGAGATCCTTGTGCATGCTCTAAAGAACATAACTTTTGAAATTTGGTTCAAAAGGTGCAAGGTTGCCAGACAATTGCCAGATATTCAATCATTGACTGTACATATTAACAACTTTACTGTATAATAATATTAATTAAAATAATTTTTATGAATTATAGGTAAAAACATTTCTATGAGAATTTTTT
The DNA here is from genome assembly GCA_032207245.1 of Pardosa pseudoannulata. Classification (NCBI taxonomy): domain Eukaryota; kingdom Metazoa; phylum Arthropoda; class Arachnida; order Araneae; family Lycosidae; genus Pardosa; species Pardosa pseudoannulata. The sequence continues at coordinate 5,246,385 of CM063498.1, forward strand.
GTTTGATTTTTTTATGTCTGCCATTATTGATTATTTTTTGTGTATCACCAATGGTACCACAGGTTGGGAAATGCTAACTTAAGCTACAACTATGTGTGAAACACATCTTGTATTCAGTCCAAAACTGATAATCATGGGCCTGGCCTGTGATAGTACATTGTTTAAGCCAAATGTAAGTATCACAGGTGTGGCCAGTGGTATGATGGCCATGTATGTAATTTGCCTAACCACAAACAGCACAGACCAGGCTCATGATAGATTCTTATTATATTTTTACTGAGCTCATTTTCCTTAACATATTAACCCAACAACATCAAAATTGAAACTATCGAGACCCTGTAAAGTTTGCACAAAAAAAAAATAAAAATACAGTGAAGCAACATGGAAGTGCTAGAGGTACAATATTTCATTACCTGTAACAGTATATTTCAATCGATATCACACCATTGAAGATTATCAATTTATTATTGATTCTTTTATAAATGTTAATTACTTAAATTGTTGATTTATTTACGAATTGCAGATAATGTTATTATTCTTGTATTTTAATTATTTATAATAAATCTTTTGTGGTATATGTACTACAATTATTACATCAGGTTGTAATGACATATCAAATATTCTACAAAATTAAACCAGTTTTATCTTACACACATATTTATGATATGTAAATCATTCACATTTTGTACAACTCCGGAGTGATTTTCTGAACCTTGGAATGACTCTAAGCCTATGCAATATGGTTTATATTTTGAACCCAGGCTGTTGAAACATAAATCCTAGGTTAAAGGGTTAATAATATATGTTATATCTTAAACACTATACTCTAAACAAACTACATAAAGTCAAAGTTGTATCTTAAGGTTGAATTATATAAATATATCAAAGTTAGTCAAATTAATTTTTCCTAAATTTGTTTTTCTAAATTTATCAAACAAATTTCTTAAAAATTTAATTTTATCACATCTTGCTCAGGTTCATAAAAGTTTTTTAGACTTTGATGTCAGTGCTGCTTGGACTATGTTTTAAAATGCAGGTTGGAAAAGTAAATATAAATTGTAAATCTACCCATGAATTAACTGTATTTGAATAGATTTTTTGCAGCAGTACTATTAAGTCAAGCAATTGTTATATTTCAGTGGTCTTGTAGAAAAAAATTCATAGGATCACTTGCTATTGGGTAAAATATGTAATAGAAGTGTGTTTTCGATATCATTTGATGCTTTGCTCTCATCATGTAAAGACATTTTTTTTTTTTTTAGTCTTAATAAACTTTAAAGTTCTACACTAGACTTGTTCCTTTTTAATAATCATGACTGAAATTTACATAGGTTTCATCATTGCCCAGTGAGCCGGTAAATTCAAAATAATAGGGGCTAAAACTATATTGTGACAGTGATAATAATTTTGTTCTGTCTATATATATCCTATCCTATAATTTTTTTTTCATATTATCTATTTGTCTTTATAATTTATTCTATCAAATACTTTATTGTAATTTATTGCATTCATTTAAATAGATATTCCACAACTGTCAATTACTGTTGGGACACCCAAATCTTATATACTGGAAGGAGATATTGTTTATTTTGATTGCAATATTGAATCTAATCCATCTGTGACAGAAGTTGGTTGGCGTTTTAATGACAATCCACTCTACACTGATATCAGTGCCGGAATCAAAGTTCAAAATAGATCTTTACTACTTCATAAAATCAGCAGGAAGCATTCAGGAAATTATTCATGCATTGCAGCTAATTCTGAAGGGGAGGGTTCAAGTGAAAATGTTGTTATTGATGTACAGTGTAAGTCATTTTTTATTCTTCATAAATAAATATAGAGAAATTATAGAAATTTGCAACAAAATGTTTCATATTATTTTTTTGGTTGATATGTTAAAGATATTTTTTCAATTTTTTTTTATAATGATCACTTTTATATTCTTTGCATTTCTCTTTAAGTTTAATTATATAATGGATAACATTTCATTTTCTTTTGTTTTTCAAAACTAAAAGTGCCAAGCTTTCTCTCTACCTAGAAATGCCAACAGTTTTCAAATTGACCACTGAAAGGATTAAATGTATTTTTAAATGGAAGCATTTTATGCTATTTTCTAATGTTTTTAATTGATTTTAATTATAAATTTTAATAATTTATATAAAAATCAAAGCTTATTTTATAAAAAAAAAATATATTTTTGAATAAATTTCCTCTTACTTTATTTAAAAATATTTTATATCTGTTCTTAATTTGTGCCCCTCTAAGAAATGTTAAGTGGCCATCCGTGAACATGTTCATAAGGCTCAACTATGCCATTATAGGGATATTGCTTCCAGAAAAAAATGGTCTTCTTTTTTGGATAGGCAAATATATGGTACCTTGCCCAGAGCTATTGGTGTGGCCTGTTTCCACCCTGAGACTGGACATGATTTTCTTCAGGCCCATCTGTACAAAGTTGGTCTTGCTGATTTACCGAACTGTGTTCTTTGTGCTTCAGCCCCAATGCATGGAGATCACCTTTCTTCTTGTCCTGCCCTACAAGATGTTATTTCTTCAGGTTCCTTTTTGACTCTCCCATCTAATGGGGTAATTTCTTGTCTGTATTGGACTGCAAGGCGTCGTATGCTCGAAAAAGTTCAGACAGGCATAATATTTTTTAAAAAAATTCTGTTCACAGTTTTTACAGAAAACAATTTTTTTAAACCTAAATATGCACTTTCCACATACATAATTAGAAATTTTTTTACATATATCACATTTTATATCCTTTAGAATGCCCAATCAGGCATTGATGCTTTTCTTTGATAATCTATTACTGGATTTAGAAATTTCTAACTCGTTTTGGAAATTGAGATTTTTTTATATGAATCTCTCTTAATTCTGCACTTTTAAAATTCTGTTTGTGTTTAATTAAATTTTTTAATTGTTACAAAGTAATTTTAAAATGTTCTTAGCTACCATTCAAAACTTTTCTTTCAAAGAGATAAATTTTTTAGTCATAATTTTAACCTTCTTCTGACTATCTGAAATAGAATAACTATTATGTTTATTGAAAAATATTCTAATAATGTGTTAATGTATTCCATTCTGTACACCTCATTCACATAGAAATGTGTTCAGAGCTGTAAATTTAAAATTTTTCTTTCTACCAATTGTTATTACAGATATCCCCTACTGTGCTTATCACCCACGAACATCTTATGGTGTTCCTTTAAGGGAATCTGTAGCTGTTGAGTGTGTAGTGGAAGCCAACCCTGATGATGTTGAATTTCAATGGTTTCTAAATAATACATATCGACAAATTCCCTTGAAATCATTTACTGTGAATGGAACAGTCAGTACACTACTGTATACCCCCAAAAGGGAAAGTGATTATGGCAGTCTGAAGTGCATTGCAAAAAACAGTATTGGAAGGCAGAAAGAAGCCTGTTGTTTTAAAGTAAATCCTGCTAGTAAGTTAACACTTTATAATGTAAAAGATTTTATTTTGCTATTGTAAGTGACACACCCATATCAGTTGTTGAAAAGATTGTATTTTGGTATGGACAATAGGGCATTGTTCCTCAATGCTGTGGACAAATGGAATCATCATTAGTTTTTTCCAGTAATGGTCTGCTTGACATCCGAATGCTGGAAAGTGTCAAAGTGATTAGGATGGACCAGCTAGAAAATTGAATGTGAACTTTGTTGTTTTGATAATAGGAGATTTTTAGATATAATTATTTGATAGTATTTTTGTATGAAATGATAAAAACTTTTATTATTTTCTTTTTGTGAAAACTATTCCTAATCCAGTTGAGTTTTTAATAAATTTTCTTTAAGAATATTTTGTTTTCATGTTCTTTTTGGTATTTTATTAAAATAACTATTTATCATCATTAGTTAGCCCTTGTGTAGTACGTATTTTTAAAAGTCATAAGATTACGATATTATTAGGTTGTGAAAGCAACGAGATTTCAAAGTTCTGGTGTTTTGGTTCAATGTGTGTTATTTTAGTTTAATTTGAGCAATATTTTATAGTAAAAAATAATGATTATCAGTCTCTTGCATGAGACATTTACATTTATTTATTCGATAGTATGTTTGTTAAATAATAAGAACCTTTATTGATTCTTTTTATAAAAGCTGTTCCAAATCCTGTTGAAGACTGCAGTGTTAGCAATGAAACAATTGAGTCTGCTCTTATCCAGTGTACATCTGGTTTTGATGGAGGCTTACCTCAAGAATTCCACATCGAGCTCTATAGTTCTCGGGGTTTAGTGGCCACTGCCATTGAAAAGGATTCTCCTGTATTTAGTTTGTCTGGTTTGCCATCTGGTATGTCATTGATTGCTGTGGTTTTTGCAGTCAACAATAGAGGCAGAAGTAATGCTGTAGCTTTCAATGTCATTACTAAAGCCAAGGCCAAATTAGAAGGTATTCACTGAGATATAGAATTGTAATGTCTTGAAAACTTATATTGTTTAGTGTCACTGTTATATAATTTTAACTTTCATAGTCCTATTCTAAATCACTTGAGTAATTTTCACTAGATATCAAGTAAAATAAGTTTTGTAATGATGATGTAAATGATTTTATGTTTGTTATTCTTACTAATCACTCAGTGCTATTTGATATGTTATAAGAATATTTCAATATATTGTATATTAATGTGTGGGCATAACTCAAAATAAAATGCCATAAAATGATGAAATGTAATCTTTAAGTCTATTATAGCATCTTCTGTACTCCTCTACTTTTTATTGCAAACTGAACTCTATATAACAACATTTCAATATAATTTGTAATAATGAATGTTATATTGAAATTTTTCATTGTGTGGACATAACTCAAAAATTATTAACTTTAAAATGTTAAAATCTTGTATTTAGGAATATTATAATATCTTTCTTTGCTCATACTTTCTTAACTGCAAATTTAACTGCATATAGCAAAAATTTCAATGTAACATGCAATAATATATGTTGTATTGAATGTTTGGTTGTATGGAGATATGAAATGAAATGACCTTTAAGACAGCTCCTTAGGGGAGGGGATCTGAAGAGCATGGCACTGCAACTAGAGGCCTATTGTACCCAAATCTAAGCAAACAAAGGAAAGGGCAAAGAGAAACAGATTGTTGGAGTACCATGGGATTGTGAGACTTGTGTTTACCTAAAGTAGGTAAACCTCCTGAGGGGTTGTGTGGGAATAACTCAAAAATGATTAGCCATAAAATATTAAAATTTTGTATTTAGGACTATTATAATATATTTCTCTGTACCTCTTTTCTTAATTGCAATCTCATCTGTATATAGCAAAAATTTCAATATAATATGACAAAGATATATGTTGTATTGAATTTTTGGTTATATGAGAAATGACTTCCCTAAATGACTTTAAGAAATGACTACTTTATTCACTAAATGAAATGACTACATGAAATAACTAATTACTTTTAGGGCAGATTCTGGGAGGTCCTTTCAGATGCTAGTTTCTATATAAACATTAGAAAAGTTGTTTTGCTTCTATTTCAGACAGCTCAACTTCTTCACCATTTCATTTTTATATTACAGTAGAACCTCTTTTTAACGACCCTTTCATTAGAACGACCATCTTAAAAAGTCCCAATTATTTTACCCTAGGAATAATGTTAATTTTGAATCATTACAACAATCCCAAGCATATTATTTTTCGTTAGAATGACTGCCAATTTTAGTCCGCAGAACTCATGAGCAAGTGGGCTATTTCAAAATTATTGTACTGTGGTGCAACTTCAAGAAACTGGTACTCCTCTCTTTATGTTTGCTTAAAGGAGGGGAGGGATGTGACGAAAAGGGGATAACTAAATCTTCAATTATCTTTTGAAGAGTTTGTTGCAGTAGACTAAACTTTACAGTACTGTGGAGAAAATTGAATGAGGATGATTTTATTGGCCGTATTACTGGAAATGAAGAAATCTGTGATTCTGACGAGAGAGAAGAAATCGTCCAAGCTTTTGGAAAAGTGAAATAAAAGAAGCCTTCAATCCATGCCTTGCATCAATATTTTGAAGGACAATTTAATTCTGAAGATTTCCTTCAAAATCTAACAGGTATGGAATCAGTGATAATGAAAAATTCCCAAATGAACTTGAAACAGGTGTCAATCAAAGACTTTTTTTCAAAAATTCAGTAAAGGAAATACAAATAAATAGAAGTGTTCTCTAGGTATGTACTGTTGCATCATTTCTTTGCTCAATTTTTTTTTATTATTTTCTCAATTCGTTACAAAGACCACATGATATTGATCCCACAGGGGGTCATTATACCGAGCTTCTACTGTATATCATCAAAAAGTGTGTCTTGCTATTATAAATGTTTTAAAGCAACATTTTTTATTTTTGATACAAAAGTGACTGTTGCATAAAATTTTATATTTATAAAAAAAAATGATAGTTTGTTATGTAAACCTGATTTTTAATTCCAGTTTAATTGCTCCATAGGTAGAAGATTTGTACCAATCAGCCCATTGCTGGCTGTTCTGATAGCTGTGATTGGCCTTTTGGTTTTGACCGCTGTAGTGATCCTGATCTGTTCAAAGCATTGGTCTGCAAAACTAGGTAATAAAAGCTATTTTATTTTAAGGTTACACATCAACTTTAAACAATTTTAATTAGGAGTTTTTTTTTCTTATTTTTCACCTTATCATATCTTTTTAATTATTATCATATTATAATTATCATAAATACATAATATTTTCAGCATAGGAAGATAGGAATGCATTTAAATTAATTGAAGTGTATTTAAAAAATATATTTTGCATACAAGCTCAATATCTAGAAGAAAATTTTAAAAAATAGAGTGATTTTATAAGATGTATTAAATTTACATTATTGAAAAAATTATATATATATATATATATATATATATATATATATATATGTAACAGGGCAAAATTACTATCGCAATTACAATAAAGTTTTAGCTCCTATTATTTTGAATTGCCTGGGCTTACTGGGAAATGGGGAAACCTTCATAAATTTCAATTTCAGTTATGGCTCTATTAAAAAGATGCAGCTAAGTTCAACGTAGAAGTTTGAAGTTTATTAAGACTAAAAATGCTATCAAAAATACACTTCTATTACAAAATTTTCCCAATAGCAAGTGATCAGGCAGGATTTTCCCCACGAGATTAACAGCTTAGTCAGCATTATTGTCTGTCAGAAATTAACTTTGATCATTTAAGTGAGCTCAAAAATGTGGCCAGTAGACAAAAAATTAGCATTTAATCCAGTGTTAGTTTTGAGAGACAAGTAAAAAGAATTTAAGTCAGCGAATTTCCTATAAATTAAATGACTGGGAAATTAAATATGAAAGAATCAGGAAGTGAAAAAGGAGAATTCTAGATAGATATTTTAGGTGTAATAATTTTGATATGTTACATATATATATATATATATATATATATATATGTGTGTGTGTGTGTGTGTGTGTGTGTGTGTATTTAATTATGATAATATAATCATCATCATAGATGGCTAGATAGACCAATTATGGGTCAATGCCTTTCATTGAAGTTTTTCCATAATGACTTTTGATTGATGTTTAATCTCTAGTTCTTTTATCCATATCTCATCTTCCAGATTGTTACCATAAAGTCATCCAGGATCTTTCTTTATTGTATTTCCTAACAAGAAGTTTTTACAACCCTATGCTAAACCCCTAATTTGCAGTCCCCGGGGACAGGGTGCCTCGCTATACCCCCAGATTCTAGGTACCCTTTTTAATTGCCTCTAATGACATGAGCTACATTGGGACTATTCTTTCACACTTGGTCACCATATGGGTGATATATATTTATATATTTAATGATATTTTAACCATAACTAACAATTCAATTATAATTATATTCTAAAATAAATTTCTGTCTATTTTATCCTTAAAATTACAACCTTTGGCAAGATAGTTTTGCTTATCTTCTGATCTTGGTAACCTTGACAACTTTAACTGAAATTAATTCCTGCTTAACTCAATTATTCTTATATAACTCCTTTGCATAACTTAGTTTCATTTATGTGTCATCAGGCGATTAATATTAGCACTCTCACTGATTGGCTTACTGGTACCCCCACACCACTATATAACTTAATGTAAGAGATTTTGAAGACAGAGCACCATAATCAAATTGCCTCAATAAACTCTATATTTTTATTTTCAAATTTTTCTGTTTTCTTTCATAGCCTAAGGACTGTTTCTTAGAAGTATAACTTAAGTTTATTATGTGTAGAAAATACCCATTACATAACGGGAGTAATTTGGGTGGGCCAAGAGACTTAAAATACCCCCTCAGAATTTTTAAAGAAGGGACAATTTTGCTGTTTAACCCCTCAAATGTTTTGGGATTTTATTCATATTTTAAATTTTTAATTCAACTTTTCCCTCCTGAATTGAAACAACCAAATTATGCCCCTGCATTACATACATTTCCCTTTTGCTTAATTTTTCTCTTATCTCATTTTTGGTATTTACACTACTGAAAGTCTTTCGAATCTTTAATAATTTTGACTCTTAAGTCAAAGTAAAGTGTCAAATGAGTAACAGCTAAGTAACTTGAAAAGCTAAAGTTATTCAGTCAAGGCTTTTGCAAGTCAAGGTAACATTCTATTTGTATGTATGTGTGAATATATATATATATATATACTATTTATATCTGTGCATATGTAAAATATATATATAGACAAAGAGAAAGCAATTAATTTTATTAAACTGTTTAAAAAATTCTTTTTTAAAAAATAAGAGGATTATTTTATTAAATATTTGATTAAAGTGAAATATGGAATTTTATTTATGATAAAATATTAGTTATTTACATCCCACTAATCTCAGAAATAAATTAACTCTATACTAATATTTTTATTTTCAATTAAAGATATGCTGAGAAAATATTTTTATTTATTTTAAATTCAACATATTTGATAACAAATGCATTTGTTTTCGTATTTTTAGGGGAAGATTTCCAACAAACTCCTGCTGCATGGGAACAAGCTGAGCTAAAACCTGAACACCAGTATATTTAACAACTTCAAAGCCAAATGTGTTCAAGTATTTTAATACTAATGTTTTTTAAAATGATTCATATACACATTATATTTTATTTACTAGTAGTTAAAGTTTTGATACAAGATTTTGTTTAGAAGTGCCATTGTTATGATTTTTACTCTTTCTTATCTTTATTCCTAACATTTTAACTGTAGATTATATTTTTGACATTGGCAGTTCTCAACCTGGGGTATAACTATAGTTTTGTTTTCTAAAAAATTTTTCAGAGTTCTAATTTATGGTGTTTTTGGCTTACATTCACTAAGGCACACAAAACTCCAGGTAAGCCCCTTACATCAATCAATTCCTTTTTTAATTTAACCCTTCTAACAAGAAAATAGATGGATATAATTAAATTACTAATTAAGTTCAGAAATCCTAATTTAAAGAGTTATAAACTGGGCTTCGAATCATAATTTTTTTGTTCCAATTTCCATTACTGTTCAACTAAACAAGAAATATATCTGTTCAGTTTCAGTTTTCATTCTACCAAAAATAAGTTTTGGGTTTTCGGTTGAGTTCAAAATGAATAATTTTATTTTATATCTATTCTTTTTTGTACTAAAAATATGATTCTATCATAAACAAAAAATGTAATTCTATCAAAATTTAAAAGATTTTGTTCTGTTTTTAATTGGTAGACTATGTGAATTGATACAATTAACCAGCATGTATGATATGATCCGTGAGCAGAAAATGGCAAGCATTGGCATTGCTATCAATTATCAAAACTGCATTTGATAACTGTACAATCAACTGAATTAAATCTACTTTCTACAAGTAGTTTCATGCGAAACTGAAACAGAAAAATACTAACTCAAAGTGTGTTCCATGGTACCCTAGGGTTTCACAATGACCTTCCAGAGATTCCTGGAGAAATATTTATACACCATTGAAGATTTAAAGAAAATAGATAATCTATAAAGAACATACATAATCTAATTTTTCTACAATCCCTTATATAGAATTAATAATATTAACTAATATGCCAGAAGCGTAACAATAAGGAATAGAAAAGTGATGTTGCAATGAGTCATTAAAACCATTTGTGACAGTATAGTACAAAAGGGGTAATACATTCATCAATATATCATTTTATTTGTATCATCTCATTAAATCAAATTCTTGCTTCCACGTCACCTTTTTTAAATATTATCTACTATAACATACTGCTTTGCATTGTTTAGTGTTTATGTTTATGTTTAATCAGTGATAAATAATAGGCCCTTAGTTCCTCCTTAAGTAATATTTATTCAGGGGTTCTATTTCTACATATGTGGTTTGGAAAGGTTTCTGTGGGATATAAAGTTTGAGAACCACTGGCCTTAATTGATGGCAAAACTGCTATTTCCAATACATCTACCATATAATATTGTGACTGAAAAAGGTACAGAAAATTGCAAATTTAGATGTAGTAATATACAATTACAAAAAAAAGGTTGAGAACTACCAATTTGTGTGATTTGGCAATATACAAGTTCCTTGAAAAGGAAGTACAATTTTCTAACTATAAGTAGTATTCCTTTCAAATGTACACATTACCAAATGGAATATTTTTTGATGCATTGAAACTGTCTTTAAGTCTGAATTTTGTATAATTTTTTGCATAGTTTATTTATACTGTAAAATAGTTAGATTTGTTGTAGCATGATATGAAGTTACATGTCCATTAGAATGAATTTAAAATTTATTTGCATCTTTAAATGAATAGAATTGTTTGTGTATTTATGGAATATTTGTAAGTGTATGATTTAATTAATATTTGTTATTAGTATTCTGAAATAACTAAAGCCTTGCACTCAATCAGTCACTGATCAATAGCTAATAACTAAATTGGTGTTGTGGCTGATTTTAAACCAAGAGGTAACAATTGTCTTAAATGATGGCCTGTACTATGACACTTCTGCAAGATACTATCATAAATTGTATAATTTGTCATTATGTTGCACAAAATTATGCAATTAAATCATTCCATGATTGATATTATCTCATAAAAAAATTACAAATGATCTTCCACAGTCTTGTTTAAAAAGTTTGTATTTTTTATCCTTTGCATGCTTATTTTTTTATCAACTTTCTATGCAGAATGTATTTTTCAATCTTTTAAGTTTTTTTGTTTGTCATACTAAATATGCAGTCAGCACAACTCCAATACATTCTTTTCATAGACTGTCATTGAGTAGAACAAGTAAAATTTTCACTCAATAGATAAATGTTCTGATGTTACCCAGGGAACTCAGTGCAAATAAACATTAAAATTTAAGTTGTGGTTGTAAAAGAAATTAAAATATTTTTAATATAAATGTATTATTCCAAATAAATCTTATTTATAAGTAGTTATTTCTTTGTGGATCTGATTTTTAAGAATTAAACAAAGGTTCCTGGGATAATTAACATCTAATTTTAAAGTGTAAGAAATGGCCATACATAGCAATTATTAACCCAGGGTTTAGTTTTGAGAAGTGTGGAAGAAATAGAATCTCAATGAATCCCGCCTTGATTTCATTTGGATAGTTGGAAAAGTTAAGATTAAAAAGTAGAAGGTGAGTCGAGAAAATTTTGAGGAACTTTAGAGGCAATAATTTTAGATTTATTATATATATATATATATATATATATATATATATATCCACCACTTGACATATTTATTGTTTGATATATTTCACTCTTATGGATAAAGATTTCAATGATTTCTCAACCATTTAATGAGACTAGAATGACTAGGAAAACATTTCTAGTTTTATAGAGGGAAAACATTCCCTCTATAAAAGTAATTCTAAATTTGCCATGTTTAATCTTTAATTTATTTTTAAGTACCAAATTTATGCTTTATTTGCATTAGAGCTTTATTCAGAAATAATGCTTCAAAATTTAGGTGTTTTCAAAACACAAATTGTCCTGACTGCAAACTATTTTCCTTATTCAATTTTTACTCTGTTTAACAGACAGTAGCATGTGCCATAGTATTTATAAGCCCTTTCATGTTATTTTCACATTCCATCATCAAATTTTATGTGAACAGTATCTTTTGTAGCTCTTAGGCATTTATGGCAGAAGAAAATCAAATAGAATAAATATTTCATTTTCACAAAAATACTGTATGTACATAGTATGTTATTTTATAGTTGTATAAACCTTCAGGCTCTGGCCATTTTATATAGAATTTTCTACTCTAGTCATTTTATATATTTAATTGCATATATTTTCTCTACGTTTCTCTGAGTGTGATAAATTTATACTATTAATTTTATAGTTTTTCTTTACCTGTGTACTGTTTTTATTAAATAATTTAAATATGTAGTAGCTGAAATAAATATTTATTATAATTGGTTACATACCACATTAATGATTGTTCTTTGTGCATGATTTTGAATTGGTGATATAAAAGAATGATAAAATATATGAACAAATTAAAAAACTATGTAGAGTATTTTTTAATTTTTTGCTTCATTTTTGTTATTTAGATTACTGATTTCTAACATTGTGATAGATGCAGATGTTTGGAAATGTAAAATTGATAAAATAGTAAGAAACTTTTCTATTTGTTGGACTAGCTTACTTATGTGATTATGTCAATTTTATATGTTATTATTCATAAAATTAAATTAAATATAGTGTCAAGTATGATAAATGAATACTTGATACTTCAAACATTTCTGCAGATATTGAAAAAAAATTATTTTCCATACAATTAATTTTTTGTGTTTTTCTCTCAGTCAAATGCAGAACAGTTTACCTTAAAGGCATTTCACACATTAAATTATAGAAATGTAATTCAACTGTGAATTGCTGTTAGTTGTAAGAATATTTTGTTTTAAAATTCTTAATATTTATCTTAGTGTTTAGTTAGTAAGATTGTTTGATATTCAAATATTTTAAGTATTGAGATTGTAATTGTATAGAATATGTACTTTATTAATCAATGTATTATCTCTGGGCATTAATGAAGCACTTGAAAATAGAATTTATGAAGTATTGATGAATAATTTTTATTCGTTATTTATTTTAATGACTATGCTGATCATGTGCTTTACAATCTTATGTGAGTGTAAAGAGCACATCAGTATTTTATATGAGTATTTGGTACTATCAGTATCAACTTCCATCAGATTATACACTTCATTCAGTATATATATTTTTGTTGACAATATTGTTTTTTCTATTAACTGCTGAAGGACATAACCCAAGTTAATTTGTTCTACTTCTACTATCTTCTTTATGCCAACATAACTCAGTCTGGCATAACAAAAGATATTAACCTCAACAAAACATCAATCCTTTTTGGCTAAAACATTTTTTTAATTATGAACACTGTCCTTATTTTTTCTTTTTCAAACCAGCAATAAAAAGAGTCAAGTATTTGGCAGACAGTTAAAAAAGTATTTTGGTCTTGAAGTAGTTAATGATATTTTTATTTTTAAATGACTAAATATGTAAGTACAATATTAAGGTAACAGACTTTAGTAACAAATTAGAATATTGTCAGGACATAATCTTTATATATCTGTGTATATATACCCATCATTTTCTTATTCTAAAACAAATGTTAAATTAAAAATTAGATAATTATTACAAATGGATGTTAAAAACCAAATTTGTATATAAGTGGGTATGTATAGAAGACAACAAAAATATTTTTTCAGAAATTATATTAGCTAAATCTAATCTTTAAACACTTATTCAGTAGTTTAAAATATATTAGTTTTAATTTTTTTTTTTAGTATCAATTTAGAGTTGAACTTTTATATTTGAAAAGAAAATTCTTCAATTTGTGGTCAATACCCTTCTATTTTCAAATGAGCTTGTGACTATTAATCTCAAATTTATCACTTTTTATGCTTCCAATTATGAAGTTCGAGATTGGGTGCTTTAAAGGGACAAGGAACCTTACATTTCAACTTTTAATTATATTCTTAATAGAAGTTTATAATTACTATTACATAAAATGCATAAGATAGATAATAAAATCTACAAAAAAGTTTTCCATCTGTATAGAAAACATTTTCATAAAAATTGACACCCAGTGTTATTTACAATTACTCCTATTTATTGCATATTAGCTAATTGATCCATTTATTCACTGTATTTTTAGCATTTGCATACAAAGATATGTAGGTATTGAATTTCAGTTAGATATAATTTATGTATTAAATTTAAATTTGCACTATAGTTTAGAAATTTTTTTCAATTTTGGCTGTATAACAAACTCTAGAACTTGCCCAAATACATAATGTTTTAAAAAGTGTGCCCACTTTTGTAACCAACTCTTTTATAAACAATGTCCATAAATTTGAAAGAAATAAAAAAAATTAATGTATCCAGAATATTTTAAAATCAACAATTGTGTAAAATAGCACAAAACTGGAAAAAAATATTTTAATCTTAAAACAAAAATGTACACTGTTACCAAAATAACCATATTTTAATGGAATAAAATAATGATTCAATTGCAAAAATCTGACTTTATTATGAAGTGTACTTCTAAATTGAAATTTTTGAATCAAAAAGGACATTTCATATTTTGGGATAAATTCTGTCATTTTATAGGTTCTTTGTCCCTTCAGAATATATTGATTATATGTTAAAAGTTATTAATGGCTTTGGAAAAGGAAAATTAAAATCTGTGATTTTCATGTTAAGTGCAATGTGTGTTAGGAAGATATGCTAGAAAAATTAGGGTGAAATATCACTGCCATCCATTTCTTTTGTACACATTACATTTACAAGTGCATTATTAGAACCTATTTTCCTTTTGTTTATCATAACCTTGTCTCATTTGTGTGCTTATGCCCATTATGATAAAATGGATGCTTGTTAGTAATGCAAACTCTTCAATACTGAAGGGTTTAATTTCCATGTTTAATGTTTCTTTTCTACTGTGTATTAAGGAGATAGTGGACATTACAAAGTATTTTTGTTGATTATTAATTAAAGGTCATGAAATTGTGTACACATGTTAATGAAAGTTAGAGTAAACCAATTTTTAAAAATCAGTTATTCCTTAAGAATTTAAATTTAAATATTTAAAATGTTCGTTATGATTTGATTTTCAATTTTTTTCCTAACTTTTCTTTTTACATAAAATTGTATTTTGAATATGTTTGAGTATTATTTTTTTATTGAATGAGTAAGCTGATATGATTTTGTCTGTACATTGAATTTCAGTGAAAACTTTAAATTGAGTTATAATCTAAGTCTAAATTTTATACTCAATTTTATATTAACATTCATTCAAACAATTAGCAAAGCTTTTAAAGAAATCTAAAAAGTAATAAATAATAATAATAAAGTTGTATACGTTAACAAAAAATATTTTTTTCCAATTTAATTTTAAAAAATTATCTTATTTTTACAAGTCTAATGTGAATTATTTAAGCATACTTCAATGTATGTGTGCACAAAATTTCATAACTATAAGTTAAAAGATTTTCAAAATGTTTTGTAACATCCACATTCCCTTTACAAATATGTTACAACATAAATTTTTTTCCAATGTAATTTTAAATGTTGGGATTGGAACAAAACTGAATACACATAAACATGCATGACTCCATAATAAATATTTAAAATTATATACTGATGCACCAAAAGTTATCATTGTCTATTGACAATAAAGCTGTACTATATACAGTTTTAATAAGTACAGTAAATTCCCAATTATCTGTCTCTAACAGAACTGAAAGTAAATAGTATTTTGTAGAATGTGCAACTTTTTAACTGTGCAGTATTTTTTTTGTTTGTTTGTTTGTTTTGTTTTGACACTGTCCATGCTGATTTTATCTTTTTCGTTATAGATTATCATTCTAATTAGAGGACTGTGTTTACCAACAAATTTAGTATGATTATTGGTCATGGCTAAATTTGAGGTTAATTTAAAAATTTGAACAATGTGGGTCAGTTGAAACTAGAACATAAACCAGTCAAAACTGTAATGTTTGAAAGCAACAAAATGTGGTTGTACAAGAGAATGAATATCTGTAGAGAAAATGGTTCAGATCATATGCTTGACATTTTTATTAAAACTCCTCAGCACTATAGCCTGTGTGGGGCCATAGCATATGGTGCCAGTCTCTGTTTTCATGACCTACGGCCCTGAGGTGCAAAGCATATGTCATTGTTAGGTTGTCAACCTTACACAGAACCCTAGCAGTGTTTAGCATGCTTCCTCCTTAATTTGTGTACCCACTGAAGGAATGAAAGGCTGAGTCAACCTTGCCCAGTCTGAGGATCAAACCTCAGACCTGTGTTGTTATTGAATTAAAATAATTGAATATTGAATAAAAATTTTGAATTTTGCTTTGATTTATGCTGATGTGTTGCATTTTTTATGAAATACCATATATGTGACTGAAATAATCAAAGAAAATATTTAGCAAATTGCTAAAAATGTTGACATGTTTTGTAGACTATAAGCCAGTAATAGTGAGACATATAGCTGGATATTTACTGTGCAATGTATAAGGTTGGTGTTGGTGATAGCAATTGTATTATTTATAAAATGTTTGTCACATTCATCAATACATTTGGCTTAATAGATCTTCACAAATTTTCAATAGATGAAATCTGTATGTAGAAATATATGCCAGCATAGAAAACAAAATATCTAATAAATTTTAAGAATATAAAGCAACTTTAATTTGTAAGAAAAGCTTTCGTGCATCATTTTGCATAAATGACACTATTGAAAAGAGTTTCTTTTCAGGCTTGTTAAAAAATGATAGATTCAAGTTCAGAAAGTAAATGTAGCACAGAACAAATAGTTTTAAATATGCATAATATAAAGTGTTATCTTGATGCTTAAAATATATACAAAGAGGTTAAATATTTACAAAATTTTATGAAGTAAAATTTGACATGTTATGCTGAAACTATTTGCATAATTTTTACTTTCTGAAAAGTACATGAAAAAGTTGCTGAATAGGTAATTAATGGATAAATTTAAAACAAATACTTAAGGTACACAGAATAAATACATCAGGTGAGTACAAGTATGTTAACAATTAAAATGTTATGCTTTCAGAATAGGGTCCAATTACTTTAATTTTATTTTAGAAATAAAAATAGCTTGAATTATAAGTGGTTCCTTGAGATATGTTTTGGAGGATGAGGAAGCTCATAACTCCAATCACTCTTATTAAAATCAAATTTGATAAATGTTTCAAGACTCCCAAGATTTAAAAAAAGAAAATAATTGTTGCTGTTTTAAATAAGGAAAATGTACTTTTCAATAGTGAATATTGCATGAAAACATTCCCATTAAATGAACTGTAATAAGTTTTGATGTACAGAATATATTTCACAAATCAAACAACCTAAAGATCCTGATGGAAGAACAGGAGAAAGGGTAAACTGAATAAGTCAGTGTTAAATCCATTTTCCCCATTTAAATTTTAATTGGAGTAAAACAAAGTGTTGTTTATTTCTTCAAAACCACTCCCATAGACTGACATTTTGACATAAGAAAAGTGCATTAATAATAAATTTGTAAGCATAATTAAACCAAATTCAAGAAAGCATTAGGATGTAAGCTGATTTTATGTGATGCAGCCAGTTATATTGTATTTTCTTCTAACTTGTGTTTCATCTGAACTGATTTTTTAAACTAGCTTTTCTAAACTAAATTGTACCTATAACTCAAAGCAAAATATTGATTTAGCAAGAACTAGTATTTAAAAACTCACACTGAGGTGCTTATAAGTCAAGGCACCATTGTACTAGCAATGCAACACCCATATATAGTTTTGCACCATGATTTGACCCAATACTTGTTA
Source organism: Pardosa pseudoannulata (assembly GCA_032207245.1). Taxonomy (NCBI): domain Eukaryota; kingdom Metazoa; phylum Arthropoda; class Arachnida; order Araneae; family Lycosidae; genus Pardosa; species Pardosa pseudoannulata. The sequence continues at coordinate 5,264,215 of CM063498.1, forward strand.
AGTCACTTATAATTCTAGACCATGATTTTGTACATTTTATACATCCAACAGTATTCTGATTGGCTTGCAATAAATCCCTCTTTTTCTTTTAGATCTATTATTAATAAAAGACTAGAAAGATTAAAGATTTCTTACTCATGTTTCAAGATAGATTTATATTAATATTTATTGCTAGTGCTTTCCGGTAAATGTTGTAATACGAAAAGTGTCAATAACATAATTTATTAAAATGATACACATGTATAAGGAAAATATTGAGAATGCTTCAAAGGGAAAAGTTATTTGATTTGTGCTCTTAAAAATAATTATTACTAAATGTTGCTACGGTTATGGCTTGGTATCTATAATATATTGCAAATCAAAAACAAAACTATGCTTAATAAATTTTTGTGAAGCTTTTCTTTCTAGTATACATTGAGAACAAGTTTTTGACTAAATTATTTAATCCAGACAATGGGAAAATGAATAGGGTGCTAACCTTTGGTAACTGAAGATGAGGATTTTAATCTTATTGGCTTGGATGTTCATAGCGGTTTGGAATCTAATTTAAGCAATAGGACCCAGTCTCATTAGCCCTCATATTGCAAAAAAGTAAATGTTGCACTCCATCCTAAACTAAGTTATTAAGGTTTGGAGTGCTACAATATACTTTTTTGAATATGAGGGCCTACTGCTCAAAGCAGATTCTGAACGGCTATGAACATCCATGCCTCAGTGGGATTTGAACTCACATGACTCTGGTACTGACAATCAGTACCCTAACCATTTGGCTATTGTTCGGACTAAATTATTTAGAATCACATATAGGGGACTAGTTAAGCATATTGACTAATCCAGTTCAGCTGTTTCTCCTGTAACATATCTTGAATTCACTTGATGATCAATGTTCAGTGATTATGCTAGTTGATTAAGTACCAATAAAGATATTAAAAATTGAATATTTAAAAAATTAACAGATGTACTTCAGTATTTTGCAGTTGCAAAATTAAAGTATCACTCCTTATAAAAGTTTTTATACATTTCATATCTGAAAGAAGACTTTCACTGTATAAGTAGATCTTTATAATTTCATAGGTAGGCACTTATAATTTATGTATCACATTTTGTATATTGCATTGTCACTTGTACCAAACTTTATTTTATGAAACATGTTCTTTGTGAATAAAAATAATTTAAATTAACAAATGTTGTAAAAACTTTTTTACTATAATCAAATACACAAATAACTATATACATTGTATTTTTAAAAAAAATCAAGTTGTGCATTTCTTAACATTTGGGAAATTGCACTGATAAGTACTTGTTACATATTATATGACAACAAGAATTCTTGCTACCTTAAATAGTTTTTTTTTCTTCTTTTGAACATATGTATAAAAGTTGATGGTATAATTCGGTCCATTTTGGCAAACTGTTCGTATGTAAAATAGGAACAATGCATGAAAGAATCATAGAAAATATGGCTTCAAATTTTGTTAACTAGTCATTAGTTTGCCTCTTTTTTCTGTTCAAAGTGTAAAACAGGTAAAAACCACATAAGGCACTTCATATAAAAAAAAACTGCTCATAAAAAGTGTCATGTATACAAGTTAACAGATGCAATAGAAACATTAACATGCTTTTTCCAATAACTAACAAATTTAAGCTCTGGAAGCCAGGGAGTGAACAGTGAGAAGTTCATATTGTTTGCAGTTATAACAGAGATGCTAATCCATACATCCTTAATTACAAAAATACATACAATCAACATAATCCTAAAAAAATATTTTACATATATTAACAATTTTAATAACATAACATTAAAAAATACTTTGACTTACAATATTTGTTACCTTTAAAATTTGTAATTTTTAATAATATTTTTCAAATACAGAATATTATATTGTAAAATTCATATACCAATGAAAATAAAATCAACAAGTTTACAATGAGTACTTTAAAATTATGATTTCCAATAAAATATTTAAGTTAAAACCAAAGCAACATCCTTTCTTCATAACTATTCTTTTAAAATGTATTTTCAAATAAGAGAAAGATGCATCATATATTTTTTTTTAGTCACAATCTTAAAATAATTACTAAACTATAATCTAACTTTAAAAACTAACTTTAAATTCATATTTCACATACACTGCAATTTTAGTATTAAATATAACTAAAGAACTATCATAGCAATATATATATATATATATATATATTTATTTATTTTCATTATTGACTGTTAATAGATATGCATTTACGAGAAACGTAAATATACAACTTTCCCCACCTTATTACTAAACAATTTTTTATTTTACTACTCTAATGCACATAGCAAAATTTTAGTTTTCTAAACTTTTTCATATTTTACAGTTATAACAGTAAATTATAAATATTAACCTATTTCTTTTCACAACTTAAATATTAAGCTTATAAACAGTAAAATTTGGATACATCCAATATGAAAAATCCAATGTTTCTTACATGTGAACAAAGAGATGAATAAAACACTTGGATATTACGATTGAAGGTAATTTTCTTAAAAATAACCAAAAATATAGCATCATGTTGAAAGACTCTCAATGAAGATTAGCAGATTACTTAATCTAAAGAACATAAGTTTTATAAGCTTATGCATAACTTTATATTTTCTCTTAGACTTAAAATACTTAATATATGTACAAACTATCCTATAACTATTACAACCTTAGGTCTCAATAAATAACTAAACTGATTAGCATCTCTGATATCTTTTTCACTGCTTAATAAAATACTGTACAGAATTCTACAAAACCAAAGAGAAATTTTTCTACTACTATACATACTGTACATTATTTAAAACTTGTCTTCTTAATGAAGCAACTGGAGATAACGGGTTTCTTCTACTAACGAATGAAGACCAGAATTGAGATCATTTATGACCATGTTGGAAGTCTGCATGAGAGGTGAGTGGCTCTCAGTAGGGCTCTGCCTATCCGTACTGCTGCTAACTCGATTGCACCCTGGAGATGCTTGCTGCTGTCCTAACAGTTCCTGACACTGTTGGACATATTTTAAAGTCCTTTGGTATGCTTCTCCAGAGAGGGAAGACTGACTCACATTTTGGCACTGGATTTCTCTCTGGTCAGATGTCGAACAAGTGTGAGATGATCGAGCAACAGCAGAAGCAGTTGATTCCTTCTCGTCCTGTTCACCCAAACTTGAAGCACTGTGCTGGGCTTGGACTGAAGTGCCAACAGAACAACAGTGATTCTGGTTGAAATTGAAATTTTGAGACTGATTACTACACCACTGTTGAGAGTTTGCAACACTATAAGAGGTATTGTTTTGAGGTATGTAGTTGAGATGCTGGTTAGCATTATCACTAGTCATAACTTGCAGATTCTGGTTCATGCCCACCGATTGCTTGAAAGGCATTTGATTATTAAGTTGTGCTGGCGTTGAATGGTTCTGATTAGCTGATAGTGGGTTACAATGATTTACAGGTACCACATTATGGTTTACAACAGCTGAATTTACTGAATGCAGCTGTGATGCATTATTATGGTTCATGGATACTGGATTGCGATTCATAGACATGGTAGAATTTTGATTCATAGCTGCTGGATTATATTGCATAGTCTGAGGCATGTGACCAGGTGAATGCACAGGTTTGTCCATTAAGTTATGGGAGGAATAATTTGCTTGTGAGCATGAATTATGAACAGGATTAGCCATAGAATTAAAATTATGAGGCTGCATTCCATTTTGACTAGGATATGGGTTTTGTTGGTTGTTATCATAATGCATGGATCCATTTCCCATATAAGGCCTTGGTTGCATGTAATTAGTTGAATGATTATTGGGAATAAAATTATTTTTAACATAAGATGGGTTACAGTGATTGACAGGTACTGTATTGGGGTTTGGAGCTGCTGTGTTCATCTGTGAAGGGTTATGATTCATACACATTGGATTGTGATTCATACCAACCTGAGGATTATGATTTATACCTGCTTGTGGATTATGATTCATTAGAGTTGAATTGTACTGTGCATTATGAGGCATATGACCAGGCAAATTTACAGGCTTGTCCATTACAGCATGTGAGGAATAATTTGGTTGTGAGCATGGACCATGAACAGAGTTTACTGCTGCATTAAAAGTGTTAGGCTGCATTCCACTCTGACTAGGATATGGGTTCTGTTGATTACCATTATAATGCACTGTTGCATTACCCATGTAAGATCTAGGTTGCATGAAACTATTTTGTTGATTATTAGGATAATTATTTTTATGATATGGTGCAGCTGAATCTGAATGAACGCTGCTCCCACTGTTGAAGTGTGGAGTATCTGAATAATTCATATTAATTGCTTGTTGCTGTTGATATCCATAAGGTTGGTAATTATTTTGAACAGAGTTATTCCCTTGGCCATTTACTGGGGGAATGTTTGTAGAATAAGGCACTGCATTTTGATTGTATGGTATTTTTTGCATATTTGCTGTAGCTGCATTATTAGTACAAACTGGGTGTGTTTGCACAGGTTTCTGCACTTCATTGAAACAACCTTGCACAGGTTGCTGACTTGGCTTATAACAGCAAGTCTGATTTGCTTGTACATTCCCATTTGGAACATTAGAATGGTTATGAGAACAATGCATTGTACAAGAATTATGAGTATTTTGACAACAAGGAGTACAAGACTGCCAGTTTTGAGATACGCCTTGAGGACAGCTTTGTGGATGAGAATGATTTGTACAGGATGTATTCTGTTGTGATTTAAGCTGATTGTTCATTGCACCATTTGGAGGAACATATCGACTGACACTAGTCACAGCATCACTAACAACAGATGGTGGACGGTATGTTTGTTCAGCCAGCTCATGTAAATAATTCACCATTTCATCAGGTAAAATCAGATCTTTATTTTCTTCTATTGGTTTGTTCTCATCTAAATTTTGTAACACCACATCTTGATTTGGATGATGTTCTTTACCATTTAGACCTGATAAAGGCTGTGTTTGATTTAAATTTGATTGTCCAGTTTTAGCTGCTGCTGGAGGTGGTGGTGGCATGGCCATAGGTGGACTAGACCTGAAAGTTTGCTGGAATCCTTCTGAATCAGATGCTAGAGATTCACTCTGACTCAACACAACCAAATTACTAGTATTAGAAAGATGCTGAGATGCTTGGGCCCTTGCATGCAAGCGGTGAAGATGAGTAGTCAGCCCATTTGGCAATGGTTCACCCGATTCACTAGAACGCCTTGAACTACCAACAGATATAGGGTCATACACAGAGCCCTGAACCTGCAAACTGTTTGTTTGTTCAGATCCAGTTTTGTTACTGTGAGTGCTCAACTGCTGAGAGCTTGCTTCTGACTGCATACTGCTATAGAAGGAGCTCACTGTGCTGCAACTACCACTGTTGCGCCTAGTATTTTTCTGCAAATCGCTTGTAACAGCAGTGGATGCTACATTAAAAGAAAATTCAAATAAATAAGACATATCTCCTAAATAATAAAAAATAATCAATCCCATTATCAGAAAAAGATATTTTTACAGCAAGAGTTTAAAAGGACAAATTAAAAATATAAAGTTAAGATATACAGATACTAACTAGACTTTCCTAAGTGTTGAATTTTTAAAAATTAATTCTCAGTTCATAGCATTATTGAGCAGAAAACAAAGACAATTTCAGCTTAAAATAGTTAGAAATGATATAATAGGAGTATGAAAAATACAATTTCTTAGACTAATTACACATCAATAAAGTATGTGCAATAACAGAACTCCAAACTAGGAATTATTATTACATAAGCATAATTTTGTTTGCTTTTAATGCAGCATAACAAACTTCATTTGCTGTATATCCAATTTTGTAATTTCTATGGAAGACAAGTATTATATAAATTATGAAGTATAAATTGAAATTTTAAAATTATATTAACTCTTTTAATAAATCAATGGAGCTACTACTGTATTCCTTTTTGCATGCTTTAGACATAACACACTGCATAAAAAAAAAATGAATACAAAAGACATGATATTTCAAATAAAAGTGTCTCAAAAGATGTATTGTTTTCCCTCACAAATTTTGTTTAAAATAGAATAAAACAATTAAAAATGGAACAAATACATTTTCCTAAGAAAGGATTTCAAATGACAGAATGTCAATTTTTCAATAATAAACAGCTGCTTCATGTTTCACATCAACATTTTTCTTTCTTTCTGTATTGTAATGTGAAAGCTAACATTTTAGGATGTGAAATATTCACTTCTACTGACTAATCCACATGCTTTATACTTTTAAAATATTATTCAAGTTAAATAATGAATAAGTGCCCACTTGTTAGCCTCTAACCCAAATGAAAACTTAGATGTTAAATTTAACTAAGTGGCCCCTTATTTTTCTGCTATGCATATTATTCACATAATAAATTTGATTAATAATCAATTCAAAAGTGAATGTGAAAATGTTGAAAGCAAAGTAGTATACATTTACTATTTATAAGCAAGAAAGATATAAAAAAAGTATTTTTGGAAAATTGCTTTTATTTAACAAGAAAAATGATTTAAAAATGCACTAAAATATAAAAATTTTTCTTGAGATTTTAATTATGCCACTTGTAAATAGATGGCAATACTAGTTTAAAATCTTTGCAATTGAAATTCCAAGTATGTTGAAATGCTTCCTGCATTTACCAAACTATTTCTTTTTTCAAATCTAATTTTTTTTATGACTGAATATTGTATTGTCATCAGACTTAAACCAATGTGCAAAATTTCATATCTCTAATTAGAAGGTAGTTAATGACTGATTTCAAAATATCAACTAACACAGTACTTAAATGAATTAAAATTGAATAAAACCTTTAAATGCTTTATTTCTAAAATTTTCCATAAAGCTTTTGGGAAAATCCATGATTTTGAAAATGAATCTTATTTATAAAACACAACTGGTCTGCAAGACCCACTTTCATGAGTACTCAATGACACTCCTGTAAATGCAAATTTATTTAACCCTTCGCACTCTTTGATTTAATGTAATACTTTAAATGTTGTAATATTTTCAACAAGGGTGCAAAGGGTTAACAAAATAACAATGCTCTTAATGACATAAGTTATATCAAAGTTAGATAACTGTTCTAAAGCTCTCACATGGCAAAAATTTACCATGGTAATTTCAACTAACTGAACTAAAACTTTTGGTCTTATTTGTAAGTTATGTATGATCTCATCTTACTTAAATAGATGAAACCTAACAATACTGATACAAACTCAAATGTGGCTCAAAATTCAATAGTAATTCAAACTCCTTTTGTAAACAAAAGGAAGTACAAAAACTGCAGTAAATTCTTTGGTAAATGAATCGAATATAATAATCAGCACAAAATAAGTAACTCCAATTTATATTAAAAAATCATACTTTGTGTTTGTGCATGAGGTTCACTGTCATTAGATTTTGAAATTTCTGTTGTTGCAGGTCCACTCAACCTTGATGATAGACTATTCATTTCAGCTGGTACAGAAGTGATATTTGGAGGATTTCTCTTGTTAGAATTACCTGTTAAATATATTGATACTTTTATGAAAATTTAAGATAAAAAATTTTTAACACACAAATAATGGAAATAGCATTTAAGCAAACACAAATTTCTGGGCCTTGATAATGGCTAGAATTGCTCAATAGGATATATTTAAAAAATAAAATCATTCAATTCCACTGTATATTTAATATACAGAATATTTTACTACAACAAAGTGAAAAAGAATCAAAGTATATTTAACTAAGAAGTACATACATTAAAATTTAATTAAAATAACAGCAGTTAAATGATAGGTATAAAATTAAAAAAAAATTAACACAATACAGAAAAATAAAATCTGATGTGGACACATGACTTCCTTGTACACCTAGTATATTGTATATCTTTCCATATTATTATTATTATTATTATTATTATTATTACTATTATTATTATATGATGTGTTATGAGAATTATTTGCACATCCCATGCAAGTATGCTATACTTTTCAAGGTAACGATGTTATGAGTAGAACTCAAGTAGTACCATTTGGTACAGATGAAATGCATTAATATTTATTATGAGACATTTTGTTATGTAGATACTATGTTCTAACCAAGGGTTTATCAAAGTGTATTGTACAGAATCCTAGGGTTCTACAACAACCCTACCAGGAATATGAGAAATTTTTGAACATCAAAATTTAAAATAAAATCTTTATATTCTTTCTCTAATTTTTCCCTGATCTTTTACATAGGATTAATAATAGTAACTAAATATGCCAGAAACGCAACAATAGGGAGCTGAAAAGTGATGTGAGAATGTGATTGCAAACCATATATGACATTATAGCACAAGAAGGGGTTAAACAGTAATCAAATGTATCATTGTACTTGCATGATTACACTAAAAAAACTTGTTTCCTAACCTTTTGTAAGAACTATCTACATGTTTATACTGGTTTATATTAATTTTTATGTTTATGTCTAAATAGAGATTATTAATAGGCCCTTGGTTCTCCTTAAACAATATTTATTCAGGGATTTTGTTGCTACATTTGTGGTAAGGTAAGGGTTCCTTAGGGTAAAAAGTTTGAGAACCACTGTTCTAAATCAACATATTTCCTAGTTACAATATTTCTTTCCCTCCTTACCAGATACTAACAAACAGTACAAATTCAAAATCATTCTACATGGTTAGATTCTTTTTTTCTATAAATGGACACATGTGAATACATCAATATCTTTAAATTCCATTGCTGCAGATCATTACTGTAAGGAATTTGGACTCACAACCTGTTTTTTGCAGATGTGCATTCTTCTCTAGATCTAGAAGTCAACCCCATTGACCCTTCCACTCAGCGTTCCTTTGGGGAATAGAGCTGGCCAGCTAAGGGGCTGATCAGTTTTTCAGATGTGTTGTTTTATTGCAGAGTGGCAGTGAATTGAAAAAAGAGAATTCCTTTTTCAGAAGAGATCAGGTTTCCAGAAGTTGACCCTCAAAAGAAAGAGAGGATCTGCAAGCAGGTCAGTTCAGCAAAGGGAGTCTACGAAGAGCCTGTGACCTGAAGGGATCTCTCTGGTTGGGGTAAGAGAATGCAACAACTGTTTTTTTAATATGTGGAGCCACTAGTCCACCTGATTCTGGTTACGTTTAAGTCAGGCTCCATCATGCCAAGAACAAGTTTTTGTCCCACCTTTAATCTTTTTCAATCTTGTAAATAAATTTGTGTTGTCTGTTTAAGGTTTGGAAGAATTATTTGTTTATGCATCCCAGAGATGACCAAACATACCTGTCCCAGTTAAGTAGGCGGGCAATTTACACGCTGGCATAGAGCTACAGAAAAGTGGATGCTCAACAATTACCAATGGCTATTATATTAAGTTTATACAGAGCATGGATTACAATAAAATTGGAGATGAACAATTAGATGTAATAATGATCCTAAACACAAAATTTCAACATTTTCAGCTAATACTTTTTGAAATATACTTTACAGCATTAAAATACATCATATTGAATTTTTTCAAACATAAGGAATTGAAAAAAAGAATTAAAGGGAAGAAAAAAGGGAATTAACAGGAAAAATACTACCTTTTACTGCATAAAAAGAAATTTTTAAAAGAAAGAAATACAGAGAGAGAGAGATCACATTAAGTACAATGTATAAAATAAGCTATTTCATAAATTACAATATATTCTCATTATTTAACAAGAATGCATCTTAGACTGAGTCTTGATATTCTATGTTGCATTAAAATAAGTCTATGTATAAAGAGATTACCTCTTCTTGAAGGTAAAAGATTTGGAAACCAAGAACTAGCAGACTTAAGTTGAGCTTGAATTCTACTTTTCAACCTGCTTCTGGTATTTTTTCCACTTTCACCTTTACTACTAACTGCTCCAACTGAACAAGATGCTAAGGCTATACTCTCTTCCAGAGACTGTTTGGGAGGAAAATATTTTAATACATTTGAACTTTAAAAAATGAGTAATATGTAACTATATAAAATAAGTCTTTCTGCATCTTTGCCACTTAAAAAGAAATAGAAAAAACACTTCAAATAAAATATTAAAAGAAAAACTAAAACAAGCAAGTACAAGGAAATAATATAATGTAATAGCATTATGACTTTCAATACCAATTTAAAATACGTACTTTTTTCACCAGGGATATTTCTTTAAAAGTGAAAGTACTTTTCTCAGTTTAAAATTTAAATGCTATGATAGTTTTTAAGACTAGCCTTTATGTACTATAGAATTTCTTACACCAGCAGCTTAAAACAAAAAGAGTTTCTCCTTATTAAAACAAACATTTTACTATTTAATTGAGGTTGATTACTAAAGATTAATCCCAATTTGTATCAATAATTGAATTAAATAAATTATATAAATAAGTATAAAAATAACTTAAAGTTTATTTTTTTATATAAATTTCAAATTTAAATTAAGAGCTTGTTGCATAAATTTAGAACAATATGTTCTTGCTTCATTAATAATTATTTTTCTTAAAATTATATATTTTTGAACTTCCCATTAGCATAGTACCCAAATTAAGAAAAAATTTTCAATCTAAAACATAATCTGATTAACTAATAATAAATCAGACTAATAAATCTTATTAACTTCTGTCTATAGAACAGTAATTCTACTTAAAGCAAATTTCATTCAAAATTAAAATCATGACATAATTTATAAAAGATTATTTTACATTCTTCATTGTAAAGGCAGAGGTTTTCTAAATGATTTTTCTGTAAGTAAATTTCATCAATCTCAAGCAACTAACTATAAAACTTATTTTTGAAAAGACCTTCATTTACTTCACAACCTAAAATCTTAATCTTGTATATAAATTTTTTTTTCAAATAATTAATTACTAATTACCTCTTCTTCCACTATATCAGCCACTTCCCAAAGAGCTTCATTTTCAGCATGACCACTAGTAGTTGAAATACTGTTATCACTGATAGGGGGATTGGAATCATTTACACATTCTTCCTGAGTTCCACGGGGAGAGTCCTAAATATTTAGAGTTTTAATGCATTTCATTATTTAACAAAGAAACTTAACTAGTCATCCTAAGAATTACTTTCAGGTACAAATATCAGACAAAAATAAAGAATATCTGTTGAGATATACATGTTAAAAGATTTTTATTATGCAGTTATATTAATTTAAGATAAAATATGAGATGACAAAAAAATAAAAAGAAAACAGATTGTTATTCCCATACATACATAGATTGGGTTTTATTTGAAACTGATAAATTCTGTATTAATATTATTTATTTATACCTTGAGCATGCAGTAATAAGTTACATTTATTTAAAATAATTTTAAAATAAACTTAAGCGTTCAGATTTTTTTAAGTTAACATTTTATATTATATTACTAAGGTATTTAAAATATGTAGAATTGTTTATTTGTAGGTTGTTAATACTTTAAAAATGTAATGTAGAAGTAAATTCCATACTAATATTTCTATAACAATTAATAAAGTAATATTAACTAAACTAGAAGAAAGAGTAAAGTAATGTTGAAATAATGAGTAAAGTAATGTTGAAGACTAAAGTAATGTTGAAATAGAAAAATGTATAAATTTCTTTTGTGATTAAGTTTGTAATAATTTTTCACACATTTTAACCTTTATTTATCTTTATTTATAAATTTACAGTTGGCTATGCTGTTTATTGATATACAGAATATCAATTTCTTTACTATCAAATAAATCTCTCAAATTCCTCAATCACTTTTAAACATGACTCAAAAGAAAATATATTAGATTTTTCTAAAAATTTCTTACCTCTGATTTTATGCTTGGACTGGACATGCTACCTGGATTGGTCATGTTGCTTCCTTCAGAGTTTGGACTGCCTTCCATGCTATTTTGATCTCCATGGTGATCATCCCTATGACCATCCTTGTCACCCTCTTTAAACTCTGAGCCCTTGTGTTTTTTATTAGCATAAAAGTCTGCTCCATGAACTGTTTTCACATGCTTCCTTAAGGAACTAGGATCAGTATACCTTTTGGTACAACCAGGAGCTTTACATTCATAGGGTTTCTGAAATTGAAAGTTATTTCCAGTGATTAAAAACAATTTTCGAAAAATTAAAGTGCAAAAATAATTTTAAATTATAAAAATTACCTCAAATTACAATATTAAAATTATATGATCTTTGCAAGTAAAATTTTTCTCTAATAAATTTAGCCAGGAAATTTGTGTAATTTGGGTCTACTGACTACCATTTACTTTAAATGCAACAACAAAAAAAAAAAATTACATTTTAAACCAATGATAAGCTTAAATTATGAATAAAATACAGAGAAATAAGTTTTCATTTACTTATTTACTTATATTATTACATACTACAGTTGTATTTGTGCATAAATTACTACATACCAAGGAATTAGAATTATTAGATAATTAAGAATTAAAGAATTTAATATAATAGATTGTTATTAGACTATTTATTGAGTTAATCCTTTAATTAGACCATAAATAGCTAGTTAAAATAAACCTGTTAATGTATTTTTACATTATATTTGAATTTGATATAATGTTTGTGTATGCATTCACACACACACACACAAGAGATAAAACACTGTACAGTCCACTTTTGGTCCTATTTAGCCCCCAAGTATTTAATATCAGAGAAATTCAACGAACACTTCATATGATAAGTTTCTGCTATATATTAAATCTGCAAACGTTATAATACAGCAAAAATTTTATACACCTAGAAAAATAGGACAAATGACATAAATCCTTTTGTTACCACTTTGCTTCATAGTGTTATTTCTTTTTTAAAAAATTCTACACTGTTCTACATTATGTTTTATTAAGAGTAATTGCTTAACACATACATACCTTATTTTTATTTGGAAAGTGAGATTTGGGGATATCCACATGTTTGAGGACTAAATAAATTAAAGCACAAATTCCTATGGTACAAATAAATCCAAATATCTTTAACTATGTTTTTCTTAAAATACCTTAAATTAACACTAGATTTACCAAACCAGTCATAATGACTGGTTTTGCAATTGCAATTCAATGTATATTTAAATTGTTGATAAATTTAGTGTTATGCAATTTATAGCTAAATTCTGGTATTAATTTTTTTAATAATTAATCTTACACCTAAAAATCAAAGCATCAGAAGGTGATTTTTTTTACAAAATCTAACAACACTGATCAAGAACTTACTGCATTTGAATGAGTCCTGTTTTGATGTTTAGCTCTATCCGATGCATTGCTAAATGCCTTAGTACAACCAGGAAATTCACAAGTGTATGGCTTTTCCCCCGTATGAGAACGCAGATGTGTCTTCAAATTTTCCAAGCGAGAATATGCCTTTGAACAACCTTCAAACTATAAGCAAAGAAAAAGCAATAAAAATATTAATTAATCGGAAATATTTGAACTAACCATACAAAAAAACATAATAGTAATATTTCTACCAACTATGAGTTTTTTATTAACATTTGAAATATGAATTTTAGTTGCTATAGATGGAATCTTAAACTAAACTTCAGACTAACATTACTAAATGTGAGTACTAATAATGGTATTCATATTTTACTAAGCAAATCAATACTTACTGTACACTTGTGTGGCTTTTCACCAGTATGCCTCCGCATGTGAACTACAAGCATATATTGGGCCTTGAAAGGTTTTTCTTCTCTAGAACAATCTTTCCATCGGCAAACAAATGATTTTCTACTTTTGTGAATATGGTCATCATTTATGTGCTGAATAAAGAAAATTTTTAAGGGTCAAATTAAGAAGCAATAAAAATATAAAAACTGAATTTGCAATATACCAAAACCTTCCCACTCTACATAGAAAGCTTTTAAAATTATTACAGCAGGGATAAGTTTTATTCCTAATTTTATAACAAATTTGTTATGAAATAAGACATTGAATGGTCTCTCTGAATTAAAGTAAAAAAGCATTGCTATGAATTGGCACAGAATTTACCTTAACTAATTCATCTTGAGTCATAAATTCCATTCCACAATCTAACCAGTGACAATTGGTCTCAATGAAATCTCCAAGTTCATCATCTTTCATATCAGCCACTGTATCTCGATCATCATCATTAATAATGTCTCGTCGATTTTCTTTTTTTATTTTGAGGTGTGCCTCTTCACCATCTACAGTACTGCTCACTATGTTACAAGCTGTTTCACGACCTCCAGATGAATCAGGCTGAAACAATTCATATTTTCCATGATAAGTCAACTAGAATATATGGAATAAAGATTAAATAAAAAAAATAAATATTAAGTTCTTAATATGCTTAAATAATCTTCTACCACACCTATAATATTACCAGGGGTAACTGTGTCTCTATATAAAAAATCCTGAAACTGATATCATCCTTAATTAAAAACCCGGAAATAAAAAAAGTTAATTAGACATAACAAATAATTGCATGTTACCTTAGGTTTAATGTATTGTTAGTAAATTTCAAGCAGTGATTTTAACTGTTAGATTAACAATTAAAATGAAAAATTTACTAAACTTTTTTTTTTTTTTTTTTTTTTTGTAGAATCTCACTCTTAGATTAAATTAACCTTCTTAGAATTGGATTTTTAAATCTTATACAAACAATACACAATACATTTTATTTGTGATAAATCCATTTTCTGGTACAATAAGTGAAAAATTAAACTATCACCAGACAAAGAAGTAAGATACTACCCCCTCCCCCTACACACAAACATTTGGAACACTCAGAGAAACACCCACAAGAATTGCAGGAATGCATCCTTGCAGCACTAGGTTTACAAAAATCAATTGACACTTGTTTAAAAGTTGCAGCTTATAGCTCAGCAAATCAAGTCTTCTCTTCTACCCCCATGATAACTGGAAATACTGACTGTCGTAGAATATTCATTTTGCATTTGAAACATGAAACACAAGCCATGACAAGTTTGACTAAAATCTTTTTTTCTTCCTTTTTTTTTTCTTCTATGAATTCAAATTACTATGGTGGAAATTTTCAACCTGGAAGATATTATTTCTAAACCCAGAATTCTAGGGTACCCCTGGTTCACAATCACTCCTGTATTGGTCAATATGGTTTTTTTTTAGTTCTACAAATGGATTTAATTTAACAGAATATCTGGGTCGTGATATTGAAAAGTCTTGCTACAACAATAAAATTTAACCAGTAATCAACAAAGAAAACTATATAGTAATTAATCAGAAATTTACAAGAAAAAAAACTTTGATTTAAAATTTGTTAAGTATATGTTGATTATTTTCTCCTCATAATGGAGATATTATTCAAAACTTAATCTATGCTAAACTTACCATACAATCAAGTTTTGATATAAGAGGTGATGTAAAAGGACCGACTAGGGTTGGTTGAGGTGCATAGGGAGAAGGAACTAAAACAGGACCACTTTGTCTCATGAATGGATGGTAATGTGATGGTTGTTGTGGTACTCCTAAGGCTGGACTCAAGGTTCCTACAAACAGAAATGATAAATATATTTTTACAACTTCATCTAACAAAAAAGTAATGAAGTATAAAATACAATTTTTTGCAAATAATTTGCATGGTATGAACAAGATTGAAGAGATTTATCTGTATAAGAAATTTGAAAGCTTTAAAACATACTAAGGGGAAAAACTTTGTATTTTTTTTTTGTTTGTTTGTTTGTATGTTCTCTTTTGCAATGTTTACTCAGAAAAACATTTTTCAATCTTTATAATACATATAAATACTGCAGACATATATAAATTTTTCACCTGAACAAACATATTTGGTGCCTTCGAATAGCTATCAGACAAATGGTTATATTTCCTTACTAAAAATTTTCCAACCTTTATATTTATTTTTTTAAAAATAAACATTGTAACTCCTTTTAGAAAATATATTAGTGCATTATTTTATTTCAATATGATTTGATCAATTATTTCTAAATTAATTTAAGAACATATAAATAAGAGTAAAACTAACCTGCAGATAAATGTCCATATGAGCCACTGGCACTTGAGCTTCTGGATCCATTCATATAGGAGACCAAAGAGTTTGGTGAAAATCTAATCATAGAGCTCAAATCCAAGGAATCTGATAAATAAGGTGAATTTGAAAGAGCTCTTTTTCTTCCATGTCTTGTAGCAGTTCGTGGACTTGCTAAATGAGAGCCTAAAGAATATATTGGGAAAAAAATATAGAATTCAAAAACACTTAAAATTTTTTTCTTTTATTTTTCAAATTTAAATTTTTAGAAAATGCATACAAAAAAATTTTTTAAATACTTTTATATTACTGAAACATAAGTTATTGGCTAGTCCTCCAAAAAAAACCAAAAGTTGTTTAGCAAACTACAATTGATTTTAATAATTTTTCTTAAAAGCATTTCAATGTGAAAAAATAAATTTTAGAAAACTTTTTAACCTTTAATTTTGATTCTTTCACATCTGAAAGAATCCAAATTACACACAAAAATGTATTTTTAAACATCCCACCTGATGAAAAATAAGATAAGATTAAAAGCTGTGCACTAATGACAAGGTTTTTGAAAGTAGAATGCTAAGCAAATAACATGTTTGGAATAACAAAATTTAAAATTTTTAGAAGATCACTAAACCCTCTCTTTTGCAGTTATTTTTACATATATCTACCTGTAACACACAATTAAACAATGTTTCCATCTTGTCTTCATTTTATAAACAAATTTTTAAAAATGTCATCCTTATTTTAAATCATTTATTTATGTATTAATGACACTTAAAAAGAGCTTGTTAATCATGTCTCCATTTTTGAAAGAATTAATATGTTAACAAGCAAAATTAAAAAAAAAATTAGAAATTTCCTTTTATATAACAAGAAAAGCAATAAAAAAATGCACTTTTTAGTGCATTTTTTATTGTTTGGAAAGTGGAAATTTTGTTTGAGTTTTTAATCATACCACTTGCTAATAGATGGCGATACTAGCTTAAAATATCTGCAATTGGGATTCTACCTGTGTGGAACAGATTTTTATTTAACCAAACAGATTTTTTTTTAAAAAAATCTAATTCTATGATTGAATATTGTATTTAACCAGAACTGAACCTATGTGCAAAATTTCAGATCTCTAGCTAGTCAGGAAGGTAGTTTTGATTTCAAATTATCAACTGACACACAAGTACATTTAAGTAAATGTGATTAAAAAAGATGTTTGTAATAAAATAAAAGGATTTAAATTAGTTCTCCATGAAGTAAGCCAGTTGTACATAATGTATCAGCAATACATTTTAAAATATATACTTAAACAGGCTTAAACATCTATATATAAAAAACTATTTTATAAATAATGGGTATAATGAATACATAAATATAGATGCTAAAACCTTTTCAGAAATAGCATCCTAAATTAATAACATTAAATAGAAATTTAACATTAAAACTATAAAATATCTGAATAATGTATTATAATTTTGCCACGTATTAAATAAACTTGAGTGTTTAATAATCCTACATCTGTTCCCTAAAATCTTAAATTTAACTGACCATCAGGTGTCAGAAGTGTATCGCATCCATGGTATTGATGTGGGCTGGAGTGACAGTCCCCAAGCATACAACGCTGCCCAAGAGCGGCCATTTGTTGAAGGTACTCAGCATGTAACGGCAAACCTGAATGTACAGATGAACAAGATTTCATTTTCTTTACTTTTAAACTTACTCTAAACAGGATCACTTACAAAATAAAAGCAAACTTGGGAGAAAAAAATGTAAATAGCATGCTTTTCATTATCAATCAGGTGTAACCAAACATTCCCAATCCAAGCAGATTACAAATTCAAAAAACTTAATTGGTATAAAATTGGTATTAACTAATATTGGTATAAAGGTTTTTAAGGATGACTAACCAATCACTTAAAGACCAAAGTTTATATAGGATATAAAATATAGGGTTTATATAGGGTTATAAATTATAATACCTTTTTGTAATATCATCTGAAAAGTTTGACTTTAAACAAATAAGGTTATAGAAAAATCACACAAATTATTAAAAGTAAAAAGTGAATATGCATTCATATTCAATTATACATTGCATCTGCTGCCTAGAAGAGAATTACTAACAGATAATAAACACCAATCAGTCTTAAGGTGAGTTAGATAAAAAATTGCACAAACTAAATGTTTAGAAAATTGATAAATACCCATGCAAATAAATGGTAATTAAAATTATATAAAGTATCTTGCATATCAAATAACAAAATTGAACAAATTATTCATACAATACTTTTTATTAAAAATGATGTTAGTTTAAAATGTTTCATAACTAGAAGTTTTGTTGGTGTTCCTAATGCCACTTGGACAAGCCAAAGGCCTCACAAATTAAGGTAAAGCAGTACACCTTTCATTTGACAAGCACCACTAGAGTGAAATTATGTCTTAGCTCATGTAGATCCTAATTTAAAAGCAAGGACCAAGCAGAAGGCCCCCCCTCCATGGACTGCCATCCCAAGATGAATGATTTGAGAACTTGCAGGACATTGTAATCACAAACATATTTTATGTGCTGCAGTCACTATTAACAAACACCACAGATCTTAGATGTGCTCAAGCCCCAAACTCACAACTCTTATGTGATTGTTGCCTTTTCCGACTAAGCTACTCAGTTGCTCACTAGTAATTTTAATGTTGTAAATCATACGAATTAAGAAAATTTATACAAAAAGTAAGAAGTTATTTTATAAATAAAACCTGTTGTTTTTTAATTAATACTCCCAAGTATTTTTCATAAAAAAGACAAAATGTAATATCTCAGCAATTTTTCTCACATTCTTTATAAAGAAGACATGGTCAGAAGAGTAAAAAAAAACTATCTACAAGCAGCAATTATTTCACGAAATAATTCACACAAATAAATATATTTACCTTTATACTCATCAAAATACTATGAATGCACAAAATAAGAAAAAATATTATTAATATATAAAAATACAGATTAAAAGGGAAAATATGAATGATCAAAATTTATGCTAAAATTGATATTTAAAAAAAAAAAAATTAAAAAAAAAAAATAAAAATAAAAATAAAAATAAAAAAACAGAATTCAATAAATCAGCAACATCTCCTAAATTAAATTCAATAACCTCAGATGCTTTATGTGACAAAGAACTTTCGATATGACAGAGTTAAACTAGGATTATAAAATGATTTTTTGTATTAATAAAAAATAAAGTTAGGTACATGCTTCCTAATCAAAAGATTTTTTTTATTAATACAATTATTTTACTCTACTAAAACACGTTTATTTTTTCTGGCCAAATACCCTTACATTAAACTAAATTTAACCATTTTTGTAGTGAATAGGTAATTTCAAAATATTCCAGATGCATTACTCTTATGTACTTAAAAAAAATTATAAAAAATGTCTATCAATGTGATTGTCATAAAATCATGTATTCTTTTCAAAATAGCACAGTATTTTTTCAAGTTATAGAGGTTACTATATATATATATATATATATATATATATATATATATATATATATATATATATATATAAGCAGTTGCTAAAACACTGTTTAACTTGAAACAATTGTCTTATATAAATAATATAATATTTAACGCAAGTGAAAATCAATACCCAAATTGTTTCTGGACAAATTCCAAAGATAAAATGCATAAATAAAAGCAACTAGTTTTTAAGCTGTGGACTAGGAGCATTTTTAAGGAATATTGTTGTATGGCTGAATTTTTATCAAATAAGCTCACATTTCAATCAAAAATTATTTTTATAGATTTTAATGACAACATTGTATATTATCATTGAATATCCTTAAAAATTTAATTTAAAAACTGAGATTCAACATTGCTTGTACCCGTAACAAGAAACTGCAATAATTTTTTAAATTATTACAAATGGAATAGTGGAAAAAAAGCTTAGTAAAAATACAAAAGCTTAGCAATCTTAAATGAGTAAAATTTCAATTTACCTCTGTTATCAATGGATGTAAGACCAGGAACTGGGGGAGGTGGTCCAGGAGGTAAAGGACCATAGAACTGATCCATATAAGGGCTGAACCGATAAGGAAGAGGCATAGAGGTATCCATGTGACTGCTTCCAACAGATGCCCGTCTTTGGGCAAGCATGGATAAATCAGGAATACTAGAAGTACTACTGCTAGGGGGAAGGCTACAGAAAAAGATTACATTTATACATTTTAATGAATAAAATTAATAATATTTTGACAAAAAAACATTACTATTGGATCATGCTTAAATCATTAAATTGTTATATTGAAAGATAAATATAAAAAAAATACAACTCACACTTCAGGCAGAAAGAAGAAACAATTTTTTAATAAAAAAAAATACTAATGTGAATTGAACAATGCTAGAAATAAAATCGAAGTATTGGAAATTTTTAAAAGCATATTTTCTATTATAGAATAAATGAGTTAAAATGACTGATCCTAAAACATAATAAATGTTTTAAAAGTAGGATGCATGGAATTAAATTCTGCAGTTACCATTTATAACTTTTTATTTCTCTCATTTCAAGGAGAAATCCTTTGACTAATTTTTCATCAAGTAACCCTATGTGCAGTTGATGACATGTAAGTAGAATTTATGTTTTAATGCACAAATTTTATATTTATGATCTTAAATTATATAGAAGAGGTATTTAGCAAATTATAATAGAATCTATGTTTTTAAAAATACAATGTGTGATTAATAGTCAAGCTATAACAAGTAAAAATGATAATTTCTTTATTCCACAGATTATTAAGGTATACTTTCAAATGTATCTTTAAATACTTCTCTTCAAATAAGAGATGCAAGACAGTAATCCCCTGCCATTTCAATTAAATATGTTCTTGTACACAGAATTTTCTCAATATCGAACAATCATAAAGATACATAAAAAATTATTTCTTATAGAAAACTGGAGAAAAGAGTAATAAACTATCTAAGAAATAAAACTAAATTGCAAGTGAAAATATTTTCTTTACACTCCCTTTAATTTGTGCTTCCAAGTCAGTACACCTTCAGTTTGTTACTAGATCTCAGACTATTTACAAATCTACTACAGTTTGAATTTCAAATTATGTAAAGCAATTTATATTTCATAAAATCAACAGAAAATATAAAAAACAATTCTATTACAATGTAAACTATAAACATAAAATTAGAAATAAAGTCTAAATTGACCAATAAAATTTTAAAAGTACATGGCAATTTTAGCAGTGTTCTAGGAATGTTTTAGCATATGTTTAGATTATATAAATATGCTATATATTTGCAACCATGAAAGGAAGTAAGAATTTGCCAAAGTATAAAATATGAACTTCTTTTTCCTCAAGCATAAAACTTAAAATCAGTAGTTCAATTATTTTATTACAATTGATATTAAAAAATGAATTTTTGTAAAACTAATTTTGACAACTATTCTTGTTATGAGTAATTATATTGATTATTAATTATATTAAATATTAAATATAAATTTACATCTTTGCCTCCTCTTTTCTTTATATTTCAATTTTGTAGTACAATGGATAAGGTAATAGAATATAAACATGAAAGAACATAAATTACACATCAAACGTATATTTCTGATAGTTACAAGGCAGTTTCTACTAACCCTGAGGCTGCAGCATGATGGAGGTGGTGCAGTCTCGGATCCCACATATAACGCCCTTCATGGGTATGCTGATCAACTGGGATTGGCCCATGGACAGCAGCAAAGGCACTTGAAAATTGAAGTGGTATACCTAGATATAAGAATAAAACCTATTACATACAAATTCTATAACACCAATCATTTCATCACTGATACAAAGCTATCATTTATAAAGAGGTCATATTTGGTTCTATACTATACAAATTGATTAATGGGATGAAAGCAGTTTAATGAAAAAGTAACACTTGATGAAAGTAACATCGAACAGGGGGAAAAAAACTAAAATGACTTACTGGTTACTTGAGATTGAACTAAAACGACTGAGCACCGATAGCTATTAGAAAGATAAGTACGATGCCTCCCCCCCCCCTCCAAAAAAAAAGGGATAATATACCTCTTACTAAAGACACACAAAATCAAACTGTTTTTCAACACGTGATCATAGAAAATATAAATCAATTACTTCGTATAAAACATAATGCAGACGATTTCAAAAATAACGGGACTGAATAAACTTGCAGAGTTGAGATTTTACAAATGTATTCTGGTAAAGAATAAAAATTTCCCTATAAGAACCCAAATAAAATAAATGTATTTTCACTTACATTAAGATTCACCTGCAAAATAATAGTAAAGATCTTTGAGCACTTGTATGATATTTCGATGATAAAAACTCACTACCATATTACTCTCCCAATAAATTAAATATACAACATTAAAAAGCTTTCAAATAAAAAAGAAAATTAGCTTACAAAGTATTTCAGAAACCACTATCGATCTTAAACATTGGTCTCTAGAACAAAAATATAGTAAAATAAGCAGTGGAAGTAAAAAAGTTTGAAACCTGATCAAATAATGTAAGCAGATTTTTTTTTAATTATTTTTTAAATCTAAAAATGGAGATGTACATAAAGGGTAAATATAAATTTATTTGTTTAGACATATAAACATCAATTGATACGTACAATCTGCAGACATGATCAAGCTTAATAAATCGCAGACTAGTACTGCTAAGTATAATTATATCCTACATCCAAATGTTAAAATAAGAGTGCGTTCCCGCCGAAATCCGAACCACTCCGATACGCTAAACTGATATTTTCAACTTAAAGATGTGTACCTCACAACTTACGTGTCACTGAGCGCAGTCGCAATAAATTCTGGATGTCGGTTAAAAAAAACATTAAGATGCCGCAACAATGAATGATCGATAAACTTTAGAGATGTATTATTTTTCTCAGAGATGAGCATCGAACATAGAAATTCATGAAATAATTTCCTTCCGTAGCTGGTATTAACAAGCTACACCCCTAAACGAGTAAATTAGTATAACAATATTAAGCAAGTGTTTGGTGAGTACTACAATTATTTAACAAAGGATGCTCCAGTTAAAGGATAGAACAGAGGTGGTAATACCGCGACTCATCGCACACACACACACACTTATAATATATAATGAAGAAAATGATTATCTACAATTCAAGTGTAGTGCTTATTACTTTCCACTCTCGTTTAGTAATTTTCATAATGGTGGTTTATTTCAATTTAGAAAACATACAGATAAATTAAGATTAAAAATATTGTTTGTTTTAAGTGGAATATAATATATATGAATTAGAAGTCGCATTTGAGAGAATGTTCATTTTATGCTCCGCCCAAAGTTCCTCTTTCGGTACAGTTCTAATATTACTTATCTCCTGTGGAAAGATGGTGGACAGATAACGCCATTGAGAATAGCGGTAAAATTATTAAAAAAATTCCTGTTTGGGTAATTGAGGATTTTCGTAAAATACTTCAACTGCAAAAGGTGTACTAAAAAGCATTAAGATGATTCAAAATTTCGTGATCTTAAGGATGAATGGAGGTGGAAATATTTACAGTTTTTAAACTTCGAAATAAATTACATTGGATTGCTATTTTTTTCTTATATTTTGGCCTGCACCCAGAAAGATATATTCATTCTTAGTAGAGAAAGTAAGTCTCTGAAAATCTGGTAAAAGTCCTAGGCAAGCGAGATGTTACACACTTCGTAGATCTCATATGAAGTGTTATTTTTCAACTTTGTAATTTTCTTAAGATAAATTTTAAAATTTGCTGTTGATGAATGCATGAATTCGATTACGCTTTCCCGAAGTGATACACATAAATACACATCTAATGGTGGCAGAATAACCAGTCAAAGTTCAGACTGAAATGGGGAGGGTTCGAGCCCCACTGTTAGCATGGAGATTTAAAAACCTTAAGAAATGACTTTGAGCCGTAAGTTTTAGTGTAACGAAAACAGAAGCAAAACATTTCCAATCCACTGACATTCCAGAGAAAGGCACAAAAGATACTTTCTCGTAAAATTTTATTAGTTCTTACGTATGATGATATCAAAACATAAGAAACTAGAACTTTTTCCAATATTAAATAAAGAACTATAATAAGATTATATAACAATGACTTTAATGCTGTGTTAAATATTTGTTTATACTCATCACCTTTCAGCAATTTTAAATGGAAGATTTTTTTTCTTATTTTTCGCCTTTTCAAAAATTATTATCGTAAATACATGAGATTTTTAGGATTTGTTCTCAATTTTTATAAATATTTTTAATTTTTCTGACACATTGTGCGTACACAACAACACAAGACGAGTTCCAGTAATAATTTTTACTTTTTGTGAACTTTAAACGTTAGGAATCATTCTCCACCTATTTAAATTACTAAAAAGTATCAGAAAAATGACACCAGGGGAATAAATTTTCAAAAAAGCTAAAATAATGTTTAAAAACCCATTTTTAGTACTGTCAATACTAAATAAAATAAACAATAACGTAAAAAGTAGGTAGAGTTTCATCGTAGGTCTATAATGTACTTTCTGTGAAATTTTGGAATCAATATGTGAAATAGTTTTTATTTCCAACGCGCGAGTTGAAAAAACATCATTTTCAGCAAAATCCTTTTTAAGCTTTTTAGTTTCGTTAAAAACTATATTAAATGCAAAGATTTCATAGTTTTACAGGTTACAATTCGAATATTTCAATGGGGTTTGCAATAAACAATTCAGAAATGTCTAGAAATTTTAAAAATGTAGTTAAAAAATCGATTTTTTGAAAGTTTAAAGGTGATGTGTCCTCTTAAATGATCAAGCAAATGTGCTCGAGAATTTTTAATATAAATTAATATCTATTCTAGATACGAGTACAATATGGAATTTAAATTTTTAAATCTGAAGAGTCAGCACTATATGCATTTCATTGTTTTGCATGAAATAATCTATTTGCTTTTAAGACATGGCCCTACACGAAATGGAGGAATCCGTAATTATGAACAATAGCAAAATAAATAACTACGCTACTTAAAAAAATATAAAAACATTTAGCAGATTTTCCCCCTTTTTAAATAACGGCGACATAGAGCGCCGAGACAAGGAATAAACATCGCTTATCGCTCAACAAAACCTCTCAAGAAATGTGAAATAGGTTTTGCAAAAGGTCTGACCGCCCACAATTGAAAGAATGGTTGCATCGTGATATGTGGTGGGCTATAAAGAACAGGCACTGTATTTCAATCTTCCAGCACCACCTTTTCCAGTTGTTATGGGGGAGATTTATCCGTGAAAAATAAAAACGCTAAATGTGAAGCCACGTTAACAAGGGCCCAGATGAAATGACAAACGAGTTTGGAGTTCCTCCTTTTCGAATGGCAGTAATAATCCCTCGGAGATGGTATCTGGCCTAAAGAGCATCGGGGAGGGGATTGCCAGTAAATACTGGAGGAACAAAAGGAGCTGGAGTCAAGATTGACTCATGGATTGGAAGAAAAAAAAAAAGGTATGTGGTAATAGAGCAGCTTAATGAGGATATCTGAATGCTCCGAGTCCGTTTAAAACGGCACGATGGGGAGTTACAATTAAGCGCAGATATGTAACTCATTCCGGATGCTATTGGAACGCAATTCGCAAAGGATAGGATATTTCTCTTGGCTAAATAATCGCTGGATTTGGCGACATAATTAAAACTCATTTCATGCAGAGGAAATGAAAAACAAAGTACCGATAATTTAAAATTTAAATGAAAATTCCCTTTATTCATATTACATCCATTTCTTCAAGTTTGTTCTCAAATTATATTTGTCGTCACCGTTTATTTCTATTCAACTCGTGACAAAATTATCAAAAGAATATAGGAATGATCAAATGCACAATCAAGGTAACTACATGTCTTATTAAAGATCCTGCACTTAAAACTATTTATACAGCTATTCAGATATTTGTAAATATGTCGGTTGCTTAAATTGTTATTTTTCAGTTTGACAGAAACAAGATAAAAACGATGATTACGCCTAGCACATTAAAAGTAAATTTTACTAACTATAAAAGCTGTAAGTTTTGTATGAATCAGAGGATCACCCATGATTAACGGCATTTTAAACCATTTTAGTACATCACATCCGTCACACAAATGATTTCACAATATCTCCTGAAGATTCATTTCCAATACAATATAAATTTATAATTTATTGGTAGAGAGGAATATAACAATGTTAAGGTTTCTATGTCCTAAAATTGGATACTAACACGTATTGCTACGTTGTCCGTATATATATATATATATATATATATATATATATATATATATATATATATATATATATATATATATATATATTAAAAATTATTAGATTTTCCTGAGGTAATCATTTATACAGAAAATCACTATGTTTGTGTGTACCATTGAATAGCAACAGATAAATTATTTGTGTTTACTGATAAATTTACGGAATGTTGGACATTTTTCAATGAATTTATACGAATGAATAGGGCTCTACTAGTTCGCGGGTTCGAATTCCGCTGAAGGCATGGATATTCGTAGCCGCTCGAATCGGCTTTGAGCAATAGGTCTCGGTGTCGTTTGGCTTCGTGTAGCAAAAGGACAAAGGTGTCATACTCTTTTGAGTAGGCAGTTCCAAACTAAATCAAATGCTACCAAATTGTATCGTCAATTTCGAGGATTAGCACGGGGTACTAACTTTCAGGTTGGATATATATTTAATAAATTTGGAAAGCAAAGATGGTGGGCATAACTAAACACATATTCATTTATATTGGATTTGAGCGCTTTTCTCCCCCCACCTCCTACAGGTGGGTTCATGAGATCTTTTAAGTTGATAAACTTTGGTGGATAGAAAATACGCTGTAAAGAACTACTACTACCTTTATGCTGTAACTAACTTCTACTTAGCGAGACTAAAAAAAGAACTACTACTTCAACTACTCTCAAAGAATGTGTTCGGATTGATGAGTGTTGTGTTCAAAAGTTGTTGTTCCGCTCGATGATGGGCCGATGTGAATTTATTAATTTGTGCTTCATTTAAAGTGTTCTAAAATATTATTTGTGGAGTTTTATGTTTGTCTGATGAATGTTTTGCTGGACAACGCATCTACCATGAATAGGAAGAACAGTTTATTCGCGACAAGGCACAATTCCTTCTCAATCCTTTCAGCGCTTGATTAAAGCTTGGTTGCATACCATTCTGCAGTAGTAGGGTAAAAAGAATTTCGTAAACAGAATGCAATCTCAACCTGCCACTAGGTGTCGACAGTCGGTAATGAATTACGTCAGATGGCGCTGATCAATTAATGGAGCCCGGAGCCATTTTGCGGAAGCATTTCCGTTCCGTCAACTAACATTTCATCGGCAGCAAATCATCGGTGTCAGGCAACTGTCAATGAGTGTCACCGCGCATCCCCTGACCGTTCAACCGGGAGGCTTCGAGAACAACGAAGTTGGTTTCGAATTTCCGAATTTGCAATCGTATCTGGACTCCCCTATCTTCTGCAGCAACCCTAGCGATGCTCTGACAGCTCGCATCCATCACGACGTGTTCCCAGAAAAACGTGCTCTGAGGGGGTACACACAAAAAAAGAAAAGAATCCACCAAGCTGGGACGAACGCTCCTAATAACAATTAAGACCTGATTGGACCAGGTGTGCTGGTCACGTGATCGCCTTGACAAGGACCACTGTGCAATTACGCGTAATAAACACACGCAGGCCCCGCCCAGCTCCGATCGGGATATTATCTTTCCGATTGAGTTTTTATTTGTTTGCGCAGAGCAGCAATTAAATATCGGGGCCGAGCTCTACAATTACTGCGATAATGAAAAGCAAAGTTCATGTTCGGAGACGTGGGCGAGCGGAGCGGGAATAAATCTTCAGATAAAAGCTGCGGTTGAGTTGAGAGGTTTCTGTCATTACCGATGCTGATTACGAGAGAGTCATCCTCGCCATGGATCTGATTTATTTATTTTTTGTTATTATTATTATCATCATTGTTAGCTTCCCCCTTCATCTCTCTTTTTATCTGATCGTAAATTCAATCAGTTACTCGTGATATGGTTTTAATTTCATGCGGGGGGTCATATGTCTTCTTCCGCGATGGTAGTTCGATTTCTTCTTCTCATGCCTCAGCCGGAGTTAAAAAATAAAAATCACAATATTTGGGATGCATGTTAATTAGGAGGTCTCAACACGTCTCCATCAAAAGAATAATTGGATGTCACAGAAACATTCTATCTTTGCAACATTCTTTTTTCGAGCCTTAAGGAGGGAAATCAGATACTCCAAAACATATTCATTTGAAACAACTCGAATTTTTATCTTTTTATTTTAAGAGTTTGAAATTCGAGTTATATAAACCTTTCTCCGAAATAAATGATCTAAATGTAAATAACTGAAGACAGACTGTGAGAACAAGATTAATAAAATCTACAGTTTTTAATATTTAAAACAATACATTATAATCACCTTTATTCTGTTCATTCCTAGAATGCCAGCACATATAAGAAATGGTGCAAAACACGTCAAAATCGTTACATAGGGGCTAAGGACATCAGTAAATTCTACTCTTAAATACAAGTCTTCGGATTTTTAAGTTGGGTAACTGGGAAAAGGTAATATAAAGAAAAAATAACTTATAAAAAAGTATTTTTCAAACAATAGTTTTCATTTAACAAAAGCGAAAGAAACATGACTTAAAGAGACATTTTATTCCAAGACGTATTTATTTGAAACAACTCGCACTTTTGTCTTTGCATTTTAAGTCTGAAATTCAGTTATATAATCCTTTCTGTGAAATAAATAATCTATATGTACAAAAATCATATATATATATATATATATATATATATATATATATATATATATATATATATATTAATTTTTTTATTTACCAAGAAAAGCTAAAAAATATGCAGTAAAAAGTAAAAATTTTGTTTGAGTTTTTAGTTATTTCGCTCGCAAATAGAGGGCGATACTAATTATAAATCTCTGTAATTCAGATTACAAGTATGCTGAACAGATTTTTGTATTTAACAAAGGGGCTTACTCTAGACGTTGCGACTCGGTTCGAACGTCCGTTGATCGTTTTCAAGCAAAATATCTGCAAGCTGAAGTCAAAGGGCTATCACAACGAACGTTCGAACCGAATCACAACTTCCAGAGTACGGGACAAAGTGATTTTTTTTCCTCCAATCTAATTTTTTTATCGTTGAATAAACCTTTTACTCTGGACGTTGCGAATCGGTCCGAACGTTCATTGTGACGTCACTTTGACGCCAGTTTACGGACATTATGCAAGCAAACGATCAAGCTGACGTCACAGTGAACGTTCGGACCGATTCCACACAGTAAACCCCTATGAATTTTCCCATCGGAATTAAACTAAATTAAGTGCAAAATTTCAGATCTGTATCTAATCTAAAAGGTAGTTAAAATTTGATTTCAAAATATTAACTGACACACAAGTTAAATAAAAGTGTTTAAAAATTTATTATCTATCTTGACGTACCCCTTAACTTATGAAATTTAAAGGGGATATTACTAAGGGCATATGTATATATATATATATATATATATATATATATATATATATATATATACAGTGGACCAAAAAAAAGTTGGACAACAAGAAGAACCCATTTTAAAGGGCAAAATTAAAAGGGCATTTTAAAAGCGAGTTGTACTTTTAAAATGAAATATTTTTTTTTTAAATATTAATTGCTTCCATGATTGATATGACTGGTTTGAATTTCAATAAAACACTGCATTTAACTTTAAACAAATTTAAAGAGAAACTTTTGAAATTTCCACAGAAAAAAAAAGTACTTGGACATTTATTTTATTTGCACTATACACTACTTTATGCAAATTTTTAAGACACGGTTGCATTTTTGGCACGAATCCAAGTCAAAGCTTTGAGACTGAATTGTTTAAATTTATTTTTCTTGGTTTAAATTTTGGAAAATGGAGACAAATCAAGCTTCTATAGATATGAAAAACTTAATTGTGAAACTATGGAAAGAAAAGAAAAGCATAAGAGATATTGCAGAAATTGGGAAAAAGCCTCATTCAACAGTGCATTACGTAATTAATAACTATAAAAGGTATGGATTTTTCCACAGATCAAATGGAAGTGGTCGGCCCAAAAAGATTTCTTCGCCTCAGTAGAGATGAGGATACTGAGATTTGTTAAAGAGAATCCTACAATTTCTGTAGTAAAGATAGCAAGAGAGTTAAAGGAGACATCTGTTGTCACAGACTTGCAACTGCTGAGGTACTGTCAAAGATGTGAGAAACGTGACAAACAGAATAAGTGACTAAAAAATGACTAAACATTGAAAAAAAAAAGCGTTTTTTTTTCTCCTCTTGATTACAGATGCTATTATTAAGATTTTTCTATTTATTTTAACTCTAAATCAAATGATTCATGCAAGACATGATTTTAGCTCCAAATACAAAAAAAGGTTAAAAATTTTGTTTAACACAACTCAACATTGCTTTTTATTCAAGAAAATCTATAAATTAGATTTGAATACATGCAATACATTAATTTTATAATCACAATTTTCTGCATATATTAATGATGTTTTGAAATATGTACATAGCTAGATTAGAGTATCTAAACAAAAATTGTGAAAAAAAAAAGAAAGAAAAAGAGAAATGTGTGCTTTGACGTAAATTACTTTAATGTATTAAATGTAAATTTCAGTACAAATTTAGATTTCAGGAACTTCTTTACGACTTTTTAAAATCACTAAATTCTGGAAACTATATGACTAATTATATTTTAATAAGAAAAATAAGATTAGAGCATCACATTTTTGGTCTTTTATTAAAATATTTTGTTATTAATTTAGATTTTCTTTTTTCAACAACAGACTTTTGCTGTGATACACCATGAAAAAAGTGACTGATTGTTTACTTCAAAAAGTGACTAAGAGTGATCAATTGTAAAAAAGTGACTAAAGGTGAGAAAAGTGACGGAATTACAAGCCTGTTGTCAATGTGCATTCACAGATGGTAAGAATTTTTTTATATTCTACGGAATATAGAGCCTATGCATTACAAAAGAAACCATACTTATCTGCCAGAAATGTGAAAAATGCAATCAGGATTTTACTTTGAAGCATTATTTATAACTACTCCTTGACTCTCGCTTAGTATAAAAACTAACAAACAATTTTTATTAACACGCTTCGTGTTTAGTCCAAGTTTATTTTTAATTCGCTGTTTTTTAAATAGCAAATGAAAAATACATTTACGAAAAAACATGAGGATTATCTTACTTAATGTTTTAGGACAGCAGCAGGAAGTAAGATATCCCTTTAAAACTAAACTGCGAAAAAAAAAAAAACTTTAAGAAGTTTAAGTTCCTCTAGTTCAAAAGCTGTTGAACTGAAGCAAAGGCTTAAATTAGCACTCTTATAATAGCTCGACTGAAGCTCTTGTTCATGATTGATTGCGCTTTCAAAACGTTTTTAAAAGCAAATATCTTTCACGAGTGTTGGTAGAAGCAATTTGAAGATGAACGTTACGGGGAACTTGAGTGGAAAACACTTGAACCCTTTTTATTTCTGCTGGCATCATAGTGTTTTATACTTCTCAAAAGAATTTAACACTATCTTAGGAAACAACTCTGGTTAGAGTTTTTATAAGTGGTAAAAGTCAACACGCAGCTAATAGTAAATAAGATTCAAGAACAATCACAAAATTCTTAAAAGTGATAATCAGTCGAGGAGTTATTTCAAATGTAAATGCCAGATCATGCTTTATGAACTGTACATGCTTACATTAAAACATTTTAAATGAGAAATAAATAGTAATTAAGAGAAATAGTAAAGTTAAAAATTTTGCAATTAAGTAAGTATATCATAGTTTTTCAGGATTTTAAACTGCTTACCATTTTTAATAACATTTCATAACAACTTTCAAAAACTACAGCTAAAATTACTTTTTCAATCTTCAGTCTGCCCAAAAGGACATTTTCTACGTACGGAATTACTTTGAAACTGTTCCAATCTATCGAAACCTATAGTGTAATAAAATCTAAGATTGAAATTTAGTTAATCTCAACACATTTCTTTCTTTGGGTATGGACGGTTTAAAGGATCTCAGGAATGTTAAACATAAGGATCCTATGGTTTTGTTACTATTTTTCGGATTTCCATAATTTTTTTTTTTATTTCACACTGGAATGTCTGATTTTTTTTAAATTTTTAAATTTGTTACATCTCTTTAATAAACAAATGTTAAATACTTATAAAAACAATAAAAAATATTTTTAATACATATATATACATATATATAAATATAAATATATATATAAATATATATACATATTTAAACATATGTATATATATATATATATATATATATATATATATATATATATATATATATAAAACTTGATTTTGATTTTTTGTTCGTTAAAACTGTTTTAACTTGCATGTTTACAAGAAATATTTTGCATACAAATGTTAAATTTTAGATTTTTAATGAATAATATACTTCTAAAAAGAAGAGAATGCGTATAAAGAAGAAAAAAACCGTAAGTTTAAGCATATTTTATATTTTTATGACTTGTTTATAATTTTACCCTTCTAGGGAGTCATTTTTGCATGTACTTATCTCTCTAAAACAAAACACGACTCTCATAAAAATAATTTTAGTTCAATAACAAGAAAACATCATTATATTGAAATGCCGAAAAATTTGTGCAAAAATATTAAATAGGTTGTGAAAAATCTTTCTCGCAACGTTATAAATTTACATGAGAGAAATCACTTAGAGTAATAAGTAAAACAGCTGCCAAAGCACATAAACCACTAGTGTGCTTTATATTTTTAATCATAACTTTTAAACTAAGTGGAATTTTTTATGCCCCTTTTTTTAAAAGCGCAGAGCATCTCAATATATTACATATATTTTTTTGGTGAAAAATCGAGAATTTTGAAGGTTTAAAGGTCTTGAATCCCCTTAAAGGTATATATTTAAATAATTTAAAATTAAAAATTTTAAGCAAAATTTAGGTTGTGGAAAATTTTAATATAAATATCATTTAAACACAAAAACTCGGCTTTGAAGTGTTTTACCCCCCCCCTCCCGT
This sequence comes from Pardosa pseudoannulata, assembly GCA_032207245.1. Lineage (NCBI taxonomy): Eukaryota > Metazoa > Arthropoda > Arachnida > Araneae > Lycosidae > Pardosa > Pardosa pseudoannulata. The sequence goes on from CM063498.1 coordinate 5,297,278, forward strand.
TTGAATGACGATAGTTACGAGTGCTGCCGCACATGCGAAGGAATATTAAAAAACAATCAGGAGTAGCCGATTTTGTCCGTTGTGTGGCGCCGCAGCTGATTGAGCCCGAAAAGCGAAGGGGCGTCCGAGAGCTAGGCAATTATTATGTTCCCGAAACCAGTTCTTCATAATGACTTCATTGCAAGGGGGAAATTGAGTTATAGCTGCTGGAACCATAAATCAGCTCTCGCTGCCTCCAGAAGAATTCAAGACGCCCATTCGTTTCTTCTCCGCTTTGTGTTGGGCGCGATGGCAACAGTGCGCAATGTGTACCTCCGAGGGGAATGAGCAGAAATGTCCGAGAAACACTTCCTTCTCAGATACAGTGAAAACACATAAATCCTTTAAACGCGCCATTCATTTATCACTACGCACCCCTGCATTCTCAAACCTGCTGCTTACTCAAAGAACGTTTAAAAAAAAGGCAAATAAAAATGACTTTTCAAATGTCTGCTGAATAGACACTTAAAAATTTATAATACTAAACATGGAAAAAAAACTATATATCAAAATAAAAAGTGAGCTAACAGGTACTCACTGATTAATACTGCTCTCTAAAACAATGGAGCACAAACTGTTCTCATTTGCAACCCCACATTTTTGTGTAGACTTTTGCCCCGACTCTTGGGGTAAAAAAATCATTTCTACATTTTTAAACGATATATTTTATTTTTATATTTTACTAATACCCGATACTTGTTGAGAAAAAATCTTCTGATGATGAAAAAAAAATTGCATCGTCAAATAAATTTCTTTGAATTCGGTGACTCAAAGTTTAGAAAATAAAAGAATTTTATTCGGAAATTTTTTAACTTTCCTTAATGATTCTAAAACATTTTTTTTCTCTTTTTTATTCTAAACCAGCGTTTTCCAATCTGTGGTACAAGTTGCGTACGATTAGTGATACGCGACAAATAATCAAAAATGGTCGGCACAAAAAATAAAAAAATATCAGAAATTTTTGTTCTATAATTTATGAAAATTATTTTAATTAATAATATTATGCAGTAAAGTTAAATTAATTGGTCTTTATAACTTTGCGTTATTATTAATAACCACTTATTAGTAAACGAAATATGACAAAATAGTGGATAAATATGAAACCTTGAACAAACACATATATGTATGTTACAGAAAGTTTACCATTTCAGTGAGTTTATAATTCTGTATGACGTATAGGCGTTTTCAATGTAATTTGTCTCTTTATGTTATGGGAATACATGGTCACCCTATAAAACGCATAATGCAAATAAATAAACACACTCGCAATAACAAATACCACAAAGTGGTACCATTTTTACAAAGTGGTACCATTTAGCCAACATCTAAAGGGACAAGCCAACACCTCCTCTCTTTTAGGAGGTGTTGATTTAGCACGATGTACAAACAAGTGGCACGTGAGTCAAAAAAGGCTGGGAAACGCTGGTTTAAACGATTCTTTGATCTCTCTAGTTTCTAGTTACTCAAAAATTTCTATAATGCTGACACCTATAGCACATGTATTTTATGAATATATATATATATATATATATATATATATATATATATATATATGTGTGTGTGTGTGTGTGTGTGTGTGTGTGTGTGTGCTCGTGTGTATATATATATATATATATATATATATATATATATATATATATATATATATAGAGAGAGAGAGAGAGAGAGAGAGAGAGAGAGAGTCGTAACTACGGCATGGCACAGGTGACATTTGCCACAGGTGCATCAGTTATAATTCGTACCCGAGTAGAAATAAGGAAAAGTTGAAAAATAATTCTTTTTATTATAAAATGCAATGTGTTTAAAAATTATTTTTTATGAATTTTCTTATTTTTTTAAATGCTCCTAGAGATTAAACTTCTTATAGATTCTTAGAAAATGTTTACCAAACACGCCTAATATGTCTTAAGATAAATACGGGTATTTATTTTAAATTTTGAATTTATTAAAGTTACTAAAACTAAATTTAAATTTAGAATTAAATTTAAAAATTTTAATTTAGGTATTCATTTTTTATGAAAATTCAACGTTTAAATAAAAACTGTTCCTCTTAAATAAACTGTTCAGTTTATTAGTAAAATAAACTCCTCGGAGTGTTTATCCAATCAGTACCTTGTAATCTATTAATAAGTTAAAAAATAGAAGAAAAAATTAAAAATTAATGCACTGGGAACAGTTTAAGAATCAACAAAATATTTTGTGAGTTCATTTTGGGTATATGATAGAAAACAAAAAAATATCAATATATATTTTATATACAAATATATACCAAATATATTTTCTCATTATTTTTGGTGCTAGGGGCGCAGATCAGTTTTTAGCCACGGGCGTCAAAAGAACTAGTTACGGCCCTGTATAGTGATAAAAGTAGTGATAGTAAACCTAGGCAAGATAAATTATCTGAATTATTAAATGCATATGATGATGAGTATGGTCTGGCTGTATTGAATTTATATTACATTCTAAATGCTATCACGTCTGCTGTTCTTAAAAGAGTATCTCTTAAGAAAAGACGTGATTTAAAAATGTTAAAAGAAACTGCTAGTATGCTATGGATTCTCAATTCAAACAAAAATTACGCGTCACATCTAAGCTTGAAAATTAATGTGAAAAAGGGCATATAAAAATAAACTGAACGTAAAACTTGAATTTCAAATAAGTTGTAAATAAAAAATCTCAGTTATTCACCTGACATGCAAGCCATTTCATCTAGAATTTCCCTAACTGCTGATGCCATCATCTGATACTATATATCATTACGTAAACCATGCACAAGTTCTGCTATCCACTGTAACATTCTGTAAGACATCCGTTTGAAGGGGTTGTTTTTTTCTTCTGGGGAAGCACCACGTGAGCAAAATATATCCATTCGTCACTAAATTCTCGCAGTACAGCATGATAAATTATAGATGCCAAGACAAAAAAAAAAAAAAAAAACTGTGTCCCTGTCTCACTCCGGGTAGGTGTCACATCTCTGGAGGAATGCGGCAGAGAGCGTAGATGGTAGCACCTCGGCCCCTAACCCAACACTGATCGAGGGTTCCGATAACTCGATTTGAAAGATGAAGCCGACCAACTCACAAAAACTGGGGAAAAATAAATACCTACAGGTCCTAAAGGGTTTTGCCCTCTATTCACCAGGCTTAGGCAGACAGTAGCTAGTAGTCATTACTTTGGCAAAGGATTTTCGGGCCTATGGCAATGCATAGACCTCGCTAGTGTGTGTGTCAATAGGGTGAGAAAGGAAGATGGATCGTTTTTCTTTCGTCCCCCACCCCACTTGCATAGTTCTTGTCATGACGAATAACAAAGCGGTACCGTATCCCTCGAAGCAGAAGATATCCCCCGTACCATACCATAATGAGAGAGAACAAATAGAGGATTTCGCTAAATCGAAAACACACTTCGGCAGGTGTCGCAGCAAATATACCTTTTGTAAATACTCTTTGTTAGCATTGCTCTGATTCTCAACAACTCTTTGAGGCCTGAAACTTGAAACATTTTCACATGGAATTTTTCAATAGGTTCAAAGCTAGAATATATAAGAATAGATGTGCTAAATCAGCGTTTCCCGACCTTTCTTGGCTCAAATTTAATTGAAAGCAGATTTCCTGAAATGACATTTACTAGTTCAATAAAGGCAAACATTCAATTTTTTTAATCGATATAACAAGTATGCTCTTTTGAGCAGTCTCTCTAATTTAGTCCAGCGTCTCCCAACCTTTTTTGGCTTGCGTACCACTTGGTTGTACATCAGACTAAATTATACCACTTTGTAAAAATGATTGAAAAATTTGTGTGTTTATTTATCTGCAGCATACAATTTATAGGGTGCCCTTGTATTCTCATCACATAATGAGACAAATTACGTTGAAACACGCCTACACGTCATGGCGATATCTACTGTTATCTACTATTTTGTCATATTTCGTTTACTAATAAATGGTTTTAATAAAAACATAAATTTATAAAAAAAAAACCAGTTACTTATAGCTAACGGCTAAAAAGTGCACTCAAAAAATAAATAGATATTAATAGTCCGATTTTTGATCATCGACTGTACACATTAACTTTACTGTATATTATTAATTAAAATATTTTTTATAAATTATAGGAAAAACGTTTCTATCATATTTTTTATTTTTATTTTAATGGCAGCCATTATTGATTATTTTTCTTGTACCACCAATGGTACATGGTTAGGAAAAGCTGTTCTAAAGCAGGGGCAAACGTGTGCTTGCTTGTTAAAATAAAAGTGCCATATTCGTATTGTACTTGTTGAGAATAGTTGAAAAATCCCAGATTCTTTAATTATTTAATTCTTACTCATCATTCATTAGTGAATGCACAAACAGTAAAATTTAACCTACATCACAGTCCAATGAAAAATGAAATTTTAAAGAAAATTTTAACAGGAGATATAAATTATTAATCCAAAATGGAACACACATTTTAACAAACTGTGCAACATTAGTAATTTAACAATTTATGAAGCATTTTCATATGGTTTTTAGATACAGAATTGCATTTCTGGCTATTCATGTTGATGTAACAATTTTAACTTAATGAAAATAACTGATGAACAATTCGATCCCACGGTAGGTCACAACCCTTTAATACTAAAGTTAATTTTGCAGATTGCATATCTTGATTCTAAGTTATTATGAATTGCAGAGAATAAAACAAATTTGAAGTTCCAACAACTTTCAACACTACAGCGTGTCATGTTAGTGATCGGCTATCGTTTTAAATATTATACGATGCCATTAGTGAAAAATGAAAAACTTTGTGATAAATGATTTATTTAGTATTACATGTCAAATAAGTACAGTAAAATGGAGTTTTATAATAGATACAGCAATTTATCAGGAATTCAGTTTATGTATCTGCCAAAAATGTAAATATATATGAAAAATAATAAAGTTTCGATCTAAATGGAAAATTTATAAAATAACAGAAATTATTTGAAAATTCTGTACATTGTTTATATGATTGCCCTCTACCTAGTCTCAAAAGGAAAACTCTTTCTAAGAAAGCATAAAAATTCTACAAATTATTTTTAGCAGTATCTAAAAAGGAATGCCGGGTATTCAAAGGCTAATAGAGCTTATATGTTTTGATTTTTAAAAAACTACATAAAAATATTAATTAGAATATTTTTCAAAGATTTCTTTTTTTACTATTTCTTCTTGAGTATGAAACACTTTCATTTTTCTTTTCGCGTGAAAAATTTTCCAAGGATTCACCAGTATTAAATTTAGATCATTGTCAGGTTGTTTTTCATGTTACTTTAATTTATTTTCATTTTGATAATCGTAATTTTTTTCTGTTATTAAACGAGACAAAATGTCATATTACGTTTAATAAGATGCCTAACTCAGCTCAAGCTCATTTAAATTACATTCTGTGATTCTGCAGCGTCGAAAATGTCATTTGTGAAAGCTTTTATCCAATGAAAAAAAGCGTAGATAAGGCAAAAGTACCCAGTTGGGCTAACTTTATCACATATCAGTCAATTACGTATCTGTTTGTTTTGTAAGTTACAGTGCACCAATGGAAGCACTCTTTATATTCGTTTTCGACAATTTAGTCTGAAGCACCCGTATAGCTAACAGAATTATTTTGATGGTAATTTTGGAGTTTCCGACACTACCAATGTGAAGATTCATACTGGAAGAATGTCTTACTTCTTATTTCTAGAGTTACTAGAAATAAGAAATAAGACATTCTTATGACCAAAAGCAGCAATTTAAAAGACTAGTTAAACTAGTCTTCTATATAGGTTTGGAGTTCAAAATATTTCATATAACTAATAGAATTGTTTTGGAGGTAATTTTGGAGTTAACAACACTACTAATATGAAAGTTCATGCTTAACTTTAAAAATAAGAAATAAGATGTTCCTATAACTAAAAGCAGCAATTAAGACTTAAAGTTCAACAAGTCTTTTAAACTTTGTATGGTAGGTTTGCGGTTCAAAATTGGATATAATATGTTTTTCGTTCAAAATATGTCGTGTAGCTAATAAAATTGTTTTGGTAGTAATTTTGGAGTTAGCAACACCACCAATATGAAGGTTCATACTTAACTTTAGAAATAAGAAATAAGACGTTCCTATGACTAAAAGCGCCAATTGAAAAGACTTTAAAAAGTTAAACTAGTGTTTTAAACTTTGTACAGTACGTTTGATGTTCAAAATATGTCGTACAGCTAATGTAATTGTTTTGGTGGTAATTTTGGAGTTAGCAACACCACTAATATGAAAGTTCTTACATAACTTAAGAAATGAGACGTTCTTATGACTAAACGCAGCAATTGAAAAAACTAAAAAATTAAACTAATTTTTTAAACTTTGTATAGTAGGTTTGACGTTCAGAAGTGGATATAATGTTTTTCGTTCAAAATATGTCGTATAGCTAATATAGATGTTTTGGTAGTAATATTAGAGTTAGCGATACTACCAATATGAAGGTTCATACTTAACTTTAGAAAGAAGAAATAATACGTTCCTATGACTAAAAGAAGCAATTGAAAAGACTTTAAAAAGTTAAACTAGTTTTTTAAACTTTGTACAGTACGTTTGACGTTCAAAATTGGATATAACATATTTTTCGTTCAAAATATGTCGTATAGCTAATGTAATTGTTTTGGTGGTAATTTTAGAGTTAGCGATACAACCAATATAAAAGTTCGAACTTAACTTTAAAAATAAGACGTTCCTATGACTAACAGCAACAATTGAAAAGATTAAAAAGTTAAATTAGTCTTTTAAACATTGTTTGACAGGTTTTACGTTCAAAGTTTAAGTATTTAAAAATATCTGTATATATGACAAAAACTCAAAATAATCTTTTTTATTATTATTACTGCCAGGATGGCCCTAAACCTTCCGCATGTTTCAGTTCTAAAAGCATAGACTATCCTAAAATGGGAAATTCTACATTCATCCAATATTCGTGAACAACTAAATGCTCCTGTTATATATTTTCAGAAACGTTTCACCTAAATCCAACAGATTAGGATACCTTAATTACGAAAGTCGGTTCGTGACTAAGGACTTAGTATGTAATCATGAGAAAACACATATAAACATCATAAATGGAAATTAATAAACATCAACCTAAATTAATCAGACTTTAAAAAAATATTTTATATTTAAGAGCTTTACTTTTTTCGACTTATTAATACATTACTTTTTTACGACATATTACAGCCAAAAGAGGAACTGAGAATAATAAGAAATTTTTTTTCCTTCGAAATCGAGCAAATACTTACTGCATCGAATAGTTTTCACCTGGGAGTACTAGAAAGTCAGTACGTGACTTCGGTATTTTCGTTTGATAATGATTGCCTGGGAGTCATTAGGACCAATTCGACAAATAACTAGGCAGACTAATAATTGAAAACAAAAAGATAATAAAAATATTGCCATGTCCCAAACCACATTTGGGCTGCTTAATAAACAATAAAAAAAGATTATAATTATAAAGGAATTCTTCATTACTAAAAATCTCGCCATAAACAAAGATAGATAATTTTTGGTTTGGAGTGCTACGGTCTATTGTTTTGCTACACGAGGGCTAATAAAACTGCAACCTACTTGAAGCCCACTCCGAATGGCTACAAACATTAATGCCATCGGCCGGATTCGAACCTATTGGTACCGAACATCATTGCATCCCCTGGTGAAGGGAAGCGTACACCAGGTTCATTAAACCCCGCAGCAATATTCGATATTTTTCTATGGCTAAAGATAAGCACTTTCGGCTTCACTTTATCACGAGGGAGTGACTAAACTTTAAGAATAGGCAGGGCCGTAACTAGGGCGTGGCAAAGGTGGCATTTGCCACGGGTACATCAGTCTTAGGAACACCGCAGGCGTGAAGAAAATGGGGTCCGAAAGAGGACGATTCGTCCCAAGTAGAGATAAGGAAAAGATGAAAAAAACTTGTCTTATTATAAAATCCAATATGTGTAAAAATTATTTTTTATAAATTTTCTTATTTTTTAAAATGCTTCTAGAGACTAAACCTATTATAGTTTTTACAAAATGTTTACTAAACACTCCTAATATACATTAATATAATTCCGGGTATTCATTTCAAATTTTGAATTTATTAAAGCTATTAAAACTAAATTTATATTTAGAAATTTGCCAATTAGTTAAGAAAATTAAACGTCTAAATAAAAATAAGTCCCCTCAAATAAACTATTCAATATATCAGCAAAATAATACCCCCAAAGCGTTAAAAAAATTTTACGCGAAAAATAGAAGGAAAAATAGAAAAAATAAATTTAAAATTAATATTCTAAGAACATTTTAAGAATTAACAAAATATTTTGGGAGTTCATTTTGAATATATATATATATGTATGTATACATAAAACATGTATATATGAAACATGTTTATGTATTTTATTACTATATTTGATGGTAGGGGCGCAGACCAGTTTTTTTTGCCACGGGCGCTAAAGGACCTAGTTACGGTCCTGAGAATAGGTTCTCGTAATTTATAAGCGAGCAGAAGACAAGCCCGGCCTCCCAGGCTTCGTGAATAAGAACCTACATTATGTGCCGAAGTAGCCATTAATGAACACGGCGGATCTTTGGCTGATCAACCTCGATCTCGTTACCCACAGGTTACGAGATAGCTCTATGATTACCGCTCGCTTTGATTTTCATTTGATAAGGGAGATACCATTACATTCTACAAATGAATCATACGTTTTCTCCCTAATATATTAAGAAATGTGAAACTGAATCATTGACGAAGGACTTGAAACGCATAAAAAGTATCAAAAGATGTTTCAAGATTTTGAAAGGAATATACAGTCATTTAAACAATGAATGTTCATTTATTTTTACACGTTTTTAATCGGATAATAATTGAAAACTATTTTTAATGAGTTAATCATGGGTGGCTTTACGTTAAAAACAAAAAAAAAAGTCTGAACATCGTAAAAAATTTTCTGAAAAAGTATACGCTACTAATAATAATAATAATAATAATAAAAAACTATATTTAGGCTAATATCAGGATGTCAAAACTCCAGCTAAACATCTGAATTTTAATATTGTGATTTATCCTTTTCCAAATATCAATATATTAACATGTTCTAACATATATCGTATTATTATAGAGTTGCAAGGGTAAGTGTGTTTGTATAATTTCGTACGAAATAATACAAGCACGCAAACATCAATGTGTGTGTTGGTTATCTAGAAAACAAAAATTCAATTTCTTAATCTGAATACATAAATTTAAATTTTAACATATTTCTTTAAAAAAGAAAATCACATATCATATCATTATTGTTCTTCGGTAGAAAAAAGATTTGTGGATGCGACAGAAAAGATATAAAAAACCTTCTGATTATCTTCGAAATTCATTTATATATTTTTTATCTGATGTGGAAAATGGTTTTAAAAAAACTTTCTTTTTAATTTTCAAAAATTGATTTTTCAGAAAATTCTTTTCAAATTTTCGAGAAAAAAAATCTGTTTTTTTGTTATAATTTTCGGAACAGACTCACAGATATTCTGAAATTTTCGGATCAGAATCACCCCTGAAATTAATGTTTAGTAAATATAACTGCTAGGTTAATTAATAAGTGTTTTCTTTAATAATGGTGGGGAAAATTAATTTTACTACTGAAACTGATTTCACTCAGATCTATTAAAAATTTAATGCATCTTTTGGCTTATACAATATTATTCTTAGTAAAATAGTAGAATATTTTTGGTCATTGTGGTTATGAAATTTCTCCTCCCACCTCCTTTTCGACGGTTGAAAACCTTTTTGGTTGGCCATAAGAGTGAGTGTTATCAGTTATCTGATAAAAGAGAGAGAGAGAGTTAAAAGTTACATATTAGAAAAGTTGGAAAAATTCTTAAGTATCCTAAAAAAAGTCTAAAAAACAGAAAACTATTTTCCCACGTTATACCTACCATGCCTGTAGAAGACAGACCGTTTATATTATTCGTGCTTCAGTCAAAAATAATTGAATGTTTTTGGTCATTGTGAATATGAAATTTCTCCTCCCACCGCCTTTTCGGCGGAAGGAAACCTTTTTGGTTGGCCGTAAGAGTGAGTGTTATCGATTATCTGATGAGAGAGAGAGAGAGTTAAAAGTTACAAATCAGAAAAGTTGTTGGAAAAATTCTTAAGTATCCTAAAAAAAAGTCTAAAAAAACAGAAAACTATTTTCCCGCCTTTTACCATGCCTGTAGAAGACAGGCCGTTTATATTATTCGTGCTTCAGTTGGACTCCAAATAACTGACACTGCAGAGCCCATACGCTGAAAGCTCGTAAGCGTTCAAACATCTTTGTTTATATATAAGCTCCCGAGTTCAAGGGAAGGTTTGCCGAGGAAAGCTAAACTACGCGTCAGAAGCTGCGCTAGTGGTAGTAAACAAAAGCACTTTTTTATATTTTAATAATATAGCACAGTCTATCCTTAAGATTTCCTGCGATGAACCACTGAACATATGGTTAACGCACAAGGCATTTTTTTTATCCAGGGAAATCTTTAGGCCTCTACTTCCCCCCTCCTCCCTTTCGGCGGAAGACATAAAGATTGTTTATATGTTCCAAGGCCGATATTCGGCAGAATAGTAACACACAATATTTATGAAAGCAGTGAAAAGTTTTTTTATAGAGCGTACCAACACTTTAGTGTAAACGTGTGTGTACAGGAATATGCTTGTAAATCGCATGTAAATGGAATAGTGATACGATTGTTTATAAGCTTTGATTTAGCTCTTATGTATGAAATTCCAATATTCAGTATCCATGAAAGAGATATTTCATGTAATTAGCCTGGTAAATTGAATAAAATTTCTGGGCTTTTCTTAAAAAATAATGGAAAAATTCTACTTTTGAAGAGAAATTTATATTTATGCACCTACTTATACTGACATAGTAGCACAACGTTCGACTAAAATCATTCAATTTAGATTAATTTTATGATCTATATATATATATATATATATATATATATATATATATATATATATACATTGTAAGGAAAATTCTCATAAGTTTTCAAAACTTAAATCAAGGGCTAAAAAAGTTTCCCGCTTCATTTTGCATTCCCTTTTTTATCCCCTAACCTAAACTGACCACTGCGGCTACAGTTTACGCCCTCAGAGTAGGAGCCTTACCAGTTATAATCCTACATGGCCCTAGCGGACAATTTTGGAAATTTCCAAATAAAAAAGAGATTCACGCTGTCGGAGACAGATTTTTCTAGAGATATTTTCTCACAGATGTTGGCCCAAGTGTTACGGGTCTTGTACAAAGAACTTCATGCTAGCTGACCCTTCAGTTTGTCCTGTCCCTATGATGAAGTGGGAACAGGTCCACCTACGTTATCTTAATAAAGGTCTTTAGCTGAAACGGTATCATTTTTATGGCCATGACTGCAACCACCTATCAAGAAGTCCGTCTCATTATACACACACACACACATATATATATATATATACATATATACATACATATATATATATATACATATATATATATACATATATATATATATATACATACATATATATACATACACACACATATATATATATGTATGTATATATATATATATATATATATATATATATATACACACACACACACATGTGCGTTACACTAAGAAAACGCAATTAGGGAAAAAATCAAGTTTTGTAAGTTTAAATTTGTTAACAATACACAGCTGACGCATTTTTATTCATAACTCCTCTCTATTGGAATTTATTTAAGCGGGTTGTTTTAAAATGCTCAGGACTGAATTCTTTGTTTTCCAATTTAACAGTCAATTGTGACAAAAAAAATTGATTTTAAAATTAATTTTTAGATTGAAATATTAGATTAAAAATTCCATTTTAAATACTATAAATACTAATTGAAATAAACAAGGAAAAATGTAGGTAGAGTTTCATCGTAGGTTTATAATGTATTTATTGCGAAAAATTGAAATCAATATAGGAAATAGTTTTTATTTACAACGCAAGTTGATAAAACGTTACTTCAGTGAAATTCATTTGAAGTTTTTATAGAAGCTATATTAAAAACAAAGAGTATGTAGTTTTAGTGGTTCTAATTCGAATGTTTCAATGTGGGTTTTTTTTAACGATTCAGAAAGGTCCAAAGATTTTAAAAATGTAAAAATAGAATTTTTTTTTTAAATTGAATTTTTGAAGATTTAAAGGTATTTTCGTAATTGTACTCGTTATTCATCCAAGATATGTACATATTTATCAAAAATAAAAACATCATAGATCAAAAGTTAATGTTAAAGCATCGGCATGGCCATATTTATAACCGCTTAGCACCTGAGACTAAAGAAGAGGAAAAACGCGCTGATTCATAAATCACTTTTTGGTGGAAATTTCATCGTCGGATTAACTCGTTACTGCCGACGCATTAATCCCTCCTTCCACTGGCATCTCCGCAGGCGTCAAAGAGGAAATGCGCTCGACGGGGAGCCCCGGCGGCTATAATTATCCCGCATCCCTCACTAAATCCGGGCATTCCGCAGCTGCCTCCTCACCGAGATAAGGGAATATTTTTTTTACTCCTTCTCACCCCCCTTCCACTTACGCACCCCTCCCCGAGTGAGATGGTTTTTATCGCGTCATGCGCTTCTCATCCTCGTGTCGATCACTTTTCGGGAAGAGAGAATCCTTGTGTTATCGGAGGGGGTGTGATAAGATGGCGCCTACGTACTAATAAGCCTCGCAGGGGGGTGGTGCGATTTAATTGGCGAACTTAGGATGTGCCCCGCCGCGAATGCTGCCTGGGAAAAACGGCCGAATGATTAAGGATCGAACGTCTCTCTTTCGGTTATTTTGAATGAGAATTAAACGCGCATTCTTCCTTTTTATGAGGCTGTTATTCCAGTTTTATGCTGGAAGATTCTTCGAACGCCTCAAATATTACGTCATTTAGATAGGTATAAAAGAATATGAACTAAAACCAAAATCAAAAACTGAACAACAAATTGGAGTCCTAAATTTCGAATAGTATTAGAAACATATAATCAATTCCTTTACTTCATTGTTATCTGAAATCTGCTCCTTTCTGTTTTTTCAGATTGTGATTCTGATTTTAGTTTTTCTTATTTCTATGACCATATATACAGTAGAACCTCGATTAACCCAAACTCTCCGTTAACCGAAGTCAATTTCTTCACTTTTTTTTCCACTTTCTATTATCATCCAAAATTCTCTGTTATCAAATATGCATTTTTAAAGTTTTCTTTTTTCCGACATTCCTTTTGTATGCAAGCTTTCTCCAAACTACAAGTGCAGACAAATATTTTGGAATTCCTTTTTTTAGAATTCTTTCTCGCAAGCACAATTATCGGTATAAGTGTACTCTTCCCGTCTTTCAAACATCCCTGTTCTAAACAAAAACACCCTATTCCGAAATTTGGAAGGTCATAATGCCGAGTCCCACAATAATCGAAAGTTATTGCACCAATGATGATACTACATATTAAACTAGATGATTATTGATGAATTCTGGATTATCCGAAGTAGGTTCGTCCCAATTAGTTCGGATATCGAGGCTCTACTGTACTTGTAGAAGGCAAATTGAATTCAGGTGAATGTTCGGTTGCTGGATACGATTTTGATAATGGATAAGAATGCCTATGCTCGGCGCTCGTATCGCGCAGGCTGGTTTATTGTATCCATTAACATAGTGTATCAATTTGAACAAAGAATAAAATCGTCTAAATTTTGAGAATTAAATTTTTTGGTTATGATAGAATTATATTTTTAGAACAAATAATAAGTATACGTAAAATAAAATGATTCATTCAGAACTAAACCGAAAATCGCTCTTTTTGGTGGAACGGAAACCACTACTGAACCGATATATTTGTTTTAGTTGAACCGGAACGAAAAAATAACCCTTCGAAGCCCTGCATTCATAAACATGGTTTGCGCTTAGACCAGTAATTTCAAGCTACCAAGTGGTGTAACCTACTTGATTATAAAAGCCGACATATATCAAGTTTTACAACCTAACTCCGCCAAACTGGTTGTACCTGAAAGGTATTTCACACAGAACTGGAAATGTTCTTTGTTCGCAAAATCCCTGTATTATCAGTACTTATAGGACAGGATAATACATACCAATATCCACAAGTATAATGCGTGATTGTGGATTAGGCTTATTCAGGGCATAATATTTTCAACACCGAACCCCAAACTCAAAATGAGTTTTCAGTTAGCCATTCTAGCCGAAGATTAAGTGGGAAAAATATGACTAAGTAAGCAAATAAAAATACAAAGGAGCTTCCACCACGAAAGTCGTGGTACTACAGCAGCCTTGGCAGTGTACGGAAATCTATATTGGAAACGTTTGCAAAACTTGGGTTTCTCGGAATTTTCCTTGTGGTTGGCAGGAAATGCGTTCAACCTACTATTTCTGCTGGAACTATCTGCGAGTAACGCACGCCGGTGCACCGATCAATTATTTTAGACGTTGTTTGCAGAAAAGGGAGAGTCGACTGGAACTGACGGATTATCGGTTTGCCACTACAGACAGAAAAAAAAAAAAAAAAAAAAAAAAAACCCAAAAAATTTCCGCATCCTCAAGGAGTGCTAATGGAAAAGAATGAAAATATCTTGCGATAAAATTTGGACAGTTTCTCTACCATAAATAAAAAATAAAATTTGGAGCACAACAACGTTAATAAAAGTTATTTCTTTAACCGTTTTGGTCATCTCAAACAGTGGGCTGGATAAAACTGACCTCAAATAATGTGAATCCTTGTTATACAAAATAATACACTGTATTTATACAACGACATTTATTCCTTTTTAAACATTAAAATTATTTTAATAATAGATAAAAAATAAAATATTACAATATCGAATAGTACATATAGTAAGAAAAATATACATACAACTTTAATGGGATTATTTTAATTTCTTACAATGTTTCTTAACAGTTCAAGTGAAGTTTGGGCAACTTTACACACACACACACACACACACACACACACACACACACACACACATACATACATATATATATATATATATATATATATATATATATATATATATATATATATATATATATATATATATATATATATATATATATATATACACGTATGTGTGTGTGTAAGGAAAATTCTCAGTGGTATTCAAATCTGAAGTCAAGGGCTAAAAATTCCCTCGTCCTTTTGCATTCCCCTTTTTAACCCCTAGTCCAAATTAACCACTAGGGCTACAGTTTAAGTCCTTAGAGAAGGGGTCTGGCCAATTATAACTGTACATTGCCCTAGCGGACAATTTAGGAAATTTCCAAACAAAAAGGAGATACACGCTGTCGGAGACAGATTTTTCTAGAGAAATTTTCCCACAGATGTTGACCAGGTACCAGGTGTTAAGGGCCTTTTTACATATAACTTCATGCTAGCTGACCCCCCAGTTTATTCTGTCTCTGTGGTGAAGTGGAAACCCTCCTCCAACGTTATCTTAATAAAGTGTTTAGCTAAAACGGTGTCATTTTTATGGACCATGACTGCAACCACCCATCGTGCAGTCCATCTTATCATATATATATATATATATATATATATATATATATATATATATATATATATATATATATATGTGTGTGTGTGTGTGTGTGTGTGTGTGTGTGTGTTGTATACTTTCTACATATCGGTATTTTGCAATTAGATCTACAGTTTTGTTTCTACACTTGGAAGTTTAGTCATGAACTCTTTTTCGAATAGGCACAGATTCTTCAACATTATATTTTCATAGATTTTTATGGGTATATAACTGGAAAAGTGGAGAAATTTATTTCAATTTCGTTAATAACTTTTTAGAGAAATTGGACACAAAATAGTTTTTTGGTCAAAATGACCCATCCGGTGAGTCTAGTGTTAAATGTTTTCTGGCCTGATGTACACACTCTCGGCAGAAAACCACTAACGGAAATGAGTAATCTGGATAGATAATAGAGATTGCAGTTGTGTGACGCCACAGATAATAAAGATGCATGAAGTACAGCCGCCAGATTCTCAGAAGTACTGGAATCTGAGACGTAGGCTTCGAAAAAGGAAACTAACACTTTTAAAAATGAGAAAAATGTGACATCTATCCAAAACGTAAAAGTTTTATTCGAATGTTAAATTCCACTTCAAACTTTTGTTTTCAATACAACATTTAATCCCACAGCAGGTCAAACAGGCTACAAGATATAACCTCTTCTGTCCTGGAACTAGGCTCGTTCTGCTCTTAAATAGTGTTATTTCACCCCCACATTCTTCGGCTTCTCAAATTTTTTATTAATAAATGCTTTGATTTCTAACTTTAAAATTCATATGTATGAAAAGGCGGACGACCTGGGCAGACATGCTACTGTCCCCTACCCTGGTCCTCAGGGCCGTAACTAGGCAGTGGCAAAGGTGGCTTTTGCCACGGGCGCATCAGTTTTGGGGGCGCCACACCGTGAGATAAATGGGTTTCGAAAGAAGACGATTCGCCCTATGTAGAAATAAGGAAAAGTAGAAAAATATTTTTTTTATTATAGAATCAGATTTTATTTTTAAAATCCAATGTGTTATAAAATTACTGTTTTGTAAAGTTTCTTATTTTTTTAAATGCTCCTAGAAATTTAACTTGTTATATATTCTCACAAAGTGTTTACCAAACACTTCTAATACGCTTTTATATAAATTCGGGTATTCGTTTTAAATTTCGAATTTATTACAGTTATTAAAACCAGGATTGGCTTCATTTGCCCAACCCGATAAAACCCGGGCGGGTTTTTTCAAGAAGAAGGAAAAAAAAAATAAAAATAAAAATAAAAATAAAAACACTTGAAAAAACTCAAGTGGGTTTTTTCAAAATTGGGTTCTCAAAATCTTTATTTAAAATTCCACAAATTTAACTAATAATTAATATACTGAATTAAATCTATAATATATATTACATATTTCATCTTTGACAATGATCCTAGATTTTATTTAATTTGAGGGGGTCTAAACTGCTAGAAAAAACAAACACTTTTCAGGGAAAAATAGTTATCTGAATAACAAATACAATAAATCTAAATTAAACAAAGTTAATAAGAATGTATGATGAAAAAATAAGAATATTGAAGTATTACATGTGATAAAATTAATTGAAAAATGGACAAGAAAAATTGGGAAAAAAATATGTATAACTGCAAATAAATAAACATGGGGATAATATATATATATATAATTAATTCTGCTACTTATCATATATAACTTACAAACTAACTAATAAAATATCTTCTGAATGTTTTAATAACACAATACTGCTAACAAATATAGAGCAATAATTTAATACATTTTATTGAAAAGAAAAAACTTCAAATGCAACTATTTCAAAGTCAACTTTTAGTATAAAATAATCACCATTCAAAACTAGTTTTTTGATGTTAGAAAAATTTTATAATATGAAAAAAATTTATTTTAAGATTTCAAAATTTCCTTTATTTTAGACAAAAATTTCTTCTGCATAATTTAAAATTGATTTTTAAATTTTTTAATTTTAAAAAGTGATTAACATTTTAAATTTATTTTAATCATACAATTAATTATATATCCTGTCCTCTTACATAACAAAAAACCTGAGTAGCTTTTTTAGCTTTAACAACTTATTTTTCAGAACAGTGTTTCTTACAGCAACATTGACACTAATTAAAATATTTCCATATTTCCATCATCAAGAATTCTAGAGGTTGTCTACTCATATTTGGCCTAAATTCAGTTTGGTTTTTCCGCACAGTACTGAAAACTTTTAACATGCAACATTACTTTGTGAAAAGAATAACATTCATTATTTTTTGCAAAACTTTGTTTTTAATTGCTGAGTTGTAATCTTTTATCTCTTCAAAAGTTTTGTTATTTTCCGGAGAAATCTGAAGGGTTTCCGGAGTTCTCAAATTTTCTCATTTCTCCGGAGCTGCTCCGGAGAATCCGGAGTAGTTGGCATGTCTGACATGTGTGTGTGTAGAACGTCCACGTAATTTAAAAATACTGTAGTCATCACTGTAAAGAAATTATTAAATGTAGTAGCCGAGTAGATGGATGCAAATTAACGTCTGTATCCATTCACTTACTAAAACATATTTTATTTACAACATAAGATGACTCTAAACACACAAATCCCCGTAGGGCAAAAGAACACAAAACATAGAAATATTTGGATGATATTGTTTACATTACGATCTTAAAGGGAAAAGCCACGAAATCTGTATACCAGCCCATTTATTAACTATTGGAATTGGTTATAAGCCCAAGAATGATGTCATTCCGGTAACCAACCACGTCTGTAATTACTTCTAGTTTATTCTAGAAGATATAGTACCTCTGCAAAACGCGGTAAAAATGAATCAACGAGGTTGCGATTCTAAATTCAAGGTGGAAATGAGTATTCGTCTCTCTTATTATGAAAAATGTTCTTTAAAATTAGTCCATGAGGAATCTAGATTTTCAATGGAAAACAGAAAACATTTAAGTTGGGATTTTAATTTAATAGAATTACACACCCACACTCACCCCCCCCACATATATATATATATATATATATATATATATATATATATATATATATATATATAAAGATATACATATATACACATGTGTGTATTAATTTACTACAAAAGTATACATTTTATAGAAATATTAATTTTGAAAATCTTGTGAGAAGCTGAAATATTTTGTCAAGCTTTGTAGTATTATATAAAGTTATTGGAAGTCACAACAGTACATGTTGATTTATACTGTAATATAGCAATTTAGAACTCCCAAGTTCTTTTAAGAGTAATTATTTTTCCTCTGCAATTTCGGCAATCTATCTCTGTCACCGCACCGTTGAAAGAAGCCGAAATATATACCTTGACTCTGCCACTCTCAAAACTGGGGAAAGATAGAGGGACGTGACTACACTACGCTAGTTTGTTCCCCTGGGTATAAATTAGATACATTGTGTAGAGTATTAAATTATGTACAAAGTGATACATAATGACAAGTCATTTCTCTATTAAAAACAATAACAATGTTCTTTTTTAGCATCAAATTATCAACAAATTATTTGATGCCGTCTGTTTTCCTATTCATTTCACTATTGGAATGTACGTTTACATAATTGCGCATACTTTCCGTGATGTTCCTCATTTCGGACAGGAGCTGCCTTATTCTTTTCAGTTTTGACGTCGAAATATACATCGATGATATATTTTGCGAATTGAACAAAATCCGAAATGTCTTTTTCTGCCATTATTGGAGCACATATTATATCACATGGGTGATTCTAAGTAAGAAAAAATTTTCTGAAAAAGTATATGCTACTAACTTAAAATAAAAACTATATTACGGTTAATTTCTGGATGTCAAAACTAAAGCAGGAGGATATCTGAATTTTAATATTGTGATTTATCGTTTATCAAATATCAATATATTAATATGTTCTCATATACATCACCTTATTTTAGAGTTTCAAATATAAACATTTTCTGAATGAATTAATACAAACACACTGTGTGTGTTGGTTTTGTAGAAAACAAAATTTCGATTTCTTAATCTTAATACATAAATTTAAATTTTAACATATTTCATTAAAAAGGAAAATCACATAACATATTATAACTCTTCTTCGGTAGAAAAAAGATCAGTAGACCCGTCAAAAAAGAAAAAAAGGGGGAGAAAAGATATAAAACTTTCTGATTATCTTCAAAATCCATTTATATATTTTTCGTTTTAAGCTAAAGATGGTTTTAAAAAACTCTTTTTTAATTTTCAAAAACAGATTTTTTCGAAAATTCTTTTCAAATTTTCGGTTTGAAAATCTGCTTTTTTTTATTATTTTCGGAACAGACTCACACAATTTTTCGAAAAATTCGGATTTGAATCATTCTTGAATTATTATCATCCAAAGTAACGAACTATTCCTATGATCAACAGGGTAGTCCGATAATACATGGAGTAGTCCATATTTTGTTCATTCCCAGAATGGAAATCTTTCGGTGTCAATCGATTTTCGTTTCGTGTTAAGAAAAAAAAGGCACAAAAATACGTAGTAGTTCGTCAGCCCCTTTGCGTTATTTCATGTTAACTGACATTTCGTCTTAAGCGTTTTCGCTTTAAACGTATCTCCCTGTAGTTTGTCAAGACCGTTGTGCTGCTTCGTGTTAAACGATATTTCGTGTTAAATGTTTTCGTACTAAACATTTTTCACTGTTGTATGCAAACAGCAATTGCTGAGTTTACTTCAAGAATTTCAAAGACATCTCACAACTTCGAGCACTATTGTGGAGCTGAAGTTTTAATTGTTTAACATGCAATAATCCCTCCCCCCTCTAAAAAAAAGATCTTTTAGAAAGCAAACTGCTCTATATTTAAGAAAATATTCTTTGGAGAGGGCTAGACTTTCACATCAACTACAAAGTGATCATCTACAGAGAAAGTCTTCGTAAGAATCGAACACAAAAAAAAACTCATGGCTAAATGTTTGAAGGAGCTACAATTGACAATTCCAAGTTATTAGATATTAATTCATGAGAAGCTTTGTCTGAGGCATGACCATGAGGATTAAAAAGACCTTTTATTTCTCCCTATACCAAACACAATTGCAATTAGGCTCAGCAGAAGCATGCCATCAATTAGTATTCATGCAATATAGACAGTGAATCAGACAGGCTCTGAAATTTCCCAGTCCTAGTGAGATAACGTGTAAATCCCAGGGTGAACGGTGACTCTTGATGAGGCCCATCAATCAATGCCAAGTGTTAGATTCAGTGGAGGAGAAAGACAAGAACAGGCGACGGTCGATCATCATTTGGCGAGATCAAAATGACCGGATCCGAGGAAATTACACATTAGGCGCAGTCGAAAAGAAAATAAAGAAATTGGTGGGGTAAAAAGGACATCAACAGATTCGGGTTAAAACCCAAATGTGTAATTTGGGGAGAAAGATCACGGTAGCCTTGACTGGGCCACCTCTTTTGTGGGCTGGCACCGGACAAAAGCCGCTGGGAAGCTGAAACGCCGGCTTAAATATATATTTCAAATTATTTGGGCCAAACAAATTCTTAAACCTCGGTTTTTCATTGCCTATCATTAATATTTGGTTGCTTCTCCCCACGACTATTGTACTTGAGCTAGAAGCATTCTACTGAATGATTTGATCCCGGGGACAATCAACGCACTCGAATAGATTAGAGTCTGCAAAGCAAAGCAATTTTATGAGGAAGAGAAATAAAAAAAGTTTCCAAAAGCCGTGATATTATTAACTGTTGTGAATAACAGCTGCGAAAGTAGTTAATTTGAAGGCGGTCGCGTTGAAAATATCAATGAAATGCGGTTTATATCATAACCATACTACACGACTAAATTTTGCAGAAGGTATTTAATAATCACAGCTTAAACTTTGCGCCTAAGAATTTAAATTTTCTGACTTCAAAATAATAAATAAAAAAAAGCGATATGAGTTTCTAAAAAGAAATTCAAAAGTGCATTCAGCGGAATGCGAGTACGGAAAAAAGAAAGGAAAAAAATTCTTTTGTACTATAGATTGAGCATTACATTTTGAAAACGTGAGAATTTGAAGTGTAGCTTTAAAGTTGTCAGTATTTTTTTTTCTTTCATTTTTTTTTTCTAAATTCCATCTACTTCTTTATATAACCCCAACCGGATATTTGGCATTCTTTGAAGTGCCACTACACTTTTGGGAGAAATAAATTCAGTCAGAACGAGTAAAATTACTAGGACAGTGGTTATTCAAACTTTTGGGCACTGTGCTTGCTCTACTTGGAGCATTGAGGTAAAATGTCGACCTAAAAACACCTATATAAAGCTACATAAGCAGTAACGTCAATCCAATGCCTCAAAAACCAGCAGAGGCTAAAATTAAGAATAAGGAAATGTTACTTTTATTTAATCGGTTTTATTGTACTTCACTTAGGAGTCAGTTCATGTTTTGAAAACAATTCTTAAGTACCTTCCCGACAAAGTAGAGATCTGAAATTTTGTATAGAGGTTTCCAATTCTGGTGACAATACAATATTCAATCATAAAATATTAAATTGGAGAAAAAAAAATAAAATCACTTCGGTAAATGTAAAAAGCTGTTCAGCATACTTGGAATCCCAATTGCAGACACTTTAAACTAATATCGCCATCTATTTGCAAACATAACTAAAAACTCAAAGAATTTTTTTAATTTTTAGAGCATTTTTTAATTGCTTATCCTTCTAAATAAAAGCAGTTTTAAAAATATTTTTTTATAACTTCTAAAGAGCGTAGTTTCAAAGTACAATAAACTAAAAATGAACTCCAATTATCAAATAATACCAAATACCAAATGGAATGTATGATTTCATATACAAAGTATATTAATTAGCTAGTGCACGCACGCACACATCACACACACACACACACACACACACACATATATACGTGTATGTACATGTACATATGTAAGTCAAATACAATCAGGGTATGAACCATATTGTAAGATTCCAACATACAGAAATAGAACTATTTTCAATGATTTTACCATTTATATAATTCTATGAAACATTTGATTTGAGGTCTTCATTTTCATCATTAGAAATATATATATAGCTTTCCAAATGAATACAACTGATTAATTTTTATGCAATAGAATTTTCCTTTCAGAAATATTAAAACACTTCCTCTACTATCAAAATAAAAACAGGGAATTTCTTTAAAAAAAAATAAGTGAAATTATAAACTAATAAGACAAGTGTGATTTTGTACATTCTAAGGTTTGATGTCCTCGAAAAACGCATTTTTTTTTCCAGATATCCATTTTTAAAAGTAGACCCTTTTTACAGAAATCATTCTATTAAATGTTATTAAACATATCGAATAAATAATCATTTTTCCAATGGAAAAGAATTACTAAACAGTCAAATGAAGCACAATTAACACACTTTAAACTTATTTAAATGATTTTACAATTTAAACCAACCTGTGGTGCGCGTACCGCTGGTGATACGACAGAAATAATCAGTAAATATCTTTATCTTGTAATATCAGTAAATATCGTTATCTTGTAAATATCTTTATCTGTAAAAATCTTTAATAATGTAATAATATTTTTATAATGCAATTATTTTATTTTGCAATCTATGAACTACAAACTAATTTAAATAATGTTACAATTTAAACCAACTTATGGTGCGCGTATCACTGTTGGTACGACAGAAATAATCAGTAAAGGCGGAGATAAGAAATAAAAAATTAAATAAAAAAATATCATATAGACGTAACTTTACAAAAAAAGTTGAAGCGAAACAATCTAATTAATTTTTGGTTAAGCATTGATGAAGAATAGGAAAAACTTTCTGAGAAAGTTCTTACATTATTATTACCATTTACTAATACAGAACTAGTAGAGTTTTTTTATTGTTAAATACTTTTAAAAAATAAGAAACTTTGAACAACCAAACGAATAAACACACACATATGTGTGTGTTACAGTGAGTTTATATTTCTGCATGAATTTAGGCTTTATTCAAAGTAATTTGTCTCATTATGGAATGGGAATGCATAATCACCCTATAAAATGCACAGTGCAAATAAATGAACAAACTCGCAATAACAAATACAATCATTTTTACAAAGAGGTACAATTCAGCATGATATTCAACCAAAAGGTCTGTGAACTAAAAAAGACTGGAGGACGCTGATCTAAACAATTGTACTGCACATTTGGTTTGAAGTCTGCATTTTCATTATTAGAAATATATATTGCTTGCACAATAACTGATTAGATTTTATGCAGTTAAATCTTCATTTTACAAAGATTAAAAACCTTTCTCTATTGTTCAAATAGAAGTATGGAATTTGTTAGAAAAACCAAAGCAATTATAAATTGAATAAACAAAATATATTTTGTACGATCTGAAGTGTAATGATCTCGGAAAACGCATTGTTTCATACAACCATTTTCTAAAAATAAACTTTTTAAACATAAATGAAATACGGGGTTGGCTTACAAAAACTTTACATTTTTGAAGAGAAACGTTAAAGCAAATAAGTAAAATATCACTTTCCCGTTGAGAAAGTATTAGTAAACATTTAAATGAAGCACTAAGATTATAATAAGTACAGACTAAAATAAAAATGTAATCTTCAATGCAGAATGGATGTTTTTTGTTAAAGCTTTTATAATAAGTACAGACTAAAATAAAAATGTAATCTTCAATGCAGAATGGATGTTTTTTGATAAAGCTTTTATATGCTAAATAAGATATAAAGTCATTCATGATAATAGTTTATATATTTTTAAAAAATATTGCAATAATTAAAATATTTCGTTCATTTATAAGCCGTTTCTTTCCTTCCCAAAGCAATTCTTATATTTATAATCAACATGCAGTAACAGTCAATCTAGTTTAAATGATTTGTACTCTTTAAACAATTCTACTACATATTACATCTATGAAAATAGATATGTGTCATAGAATTATACATTACAAATATGAAAATAATCGATATATTAATCGAATAATATTCAATTAATAATCTATGAAAATAGATATGTGCCATAGAATTATACATTACACCTATGAAAAAAAAATCAATATATCAATCGAATATTCGATTAATAATCTATGAAAATAGATATGTGTCATAGAATTATACATTACACCTATGAAAATAACATATCAATCGAATAATATTCGATTAATAATAACGATTTGAATCGAATAATATCGATTGCATTTATCATAATAAATACATTATTCAATTTTATAAAGTCTGTGGATTTTATCAAGGACCGAAATTTGGCTACCGCTGGCCTATGATTTTATAATATTTATGATAATGATTTTATGGTAATAATAACGATAGTAATAAAGATAACGAATATTTTTTTTGTCTGAAAGAACAACAACAAAAAAAAAATCATTTAAAAGTATTAAACTAAATTATTTTTCGCAATTCAGATTTAAGTGGTACTTTTTCATCCCATACGAACGTGATGACAAACAAGAAATGAGAGGTAAATAGATAATAAGGAAAAATTCTAGTCTTGTAGTCAGTTTGAATGAAAGCGCTTCATCTAAAATAAAATTTCCTACTCCTGACTCATAGAGTTGTTTATATATATATAATCCTTCCAAAAATAATTGCAGTTCTTACTCTACTAACAAAATGGAATGGCATTAGATTCCTTAAAGATCGCGGACAAAGGAAAAACGAAAAGAAATTTAAACATGAGGTCGCGTACGAAAACCTAGAACAGTCATTAGCTGATAAGCTAAAATAAACAACCCGGGAAAAAAAATAATACCAATTTTGTAAACGAATGTCATTGCCTTTTGTGCTTAAGATCAAGAAAAGTCAAGAAACAATTATTAAGCTGAAAGAGACCCTAATACAGGCAAGTAGGATTTTTTTATTTCTTTAAAGCGGGCGTTTTGAGATTTTTGATCCAAACTGGTCTACGAAATAAGAAAAGTCAATAAAAATTATGCAGATAAGAGTCTTTGGAGATGCATTCATCATCTCGCGAGAATACTGCCCAAGCGCTCTTTAGAACTTTTTAGTGGGGGAGGAGAGAAGAGGGGGATTTGAGAGAAGCCGAGAGAATATTTTTGCCAAGTGTGGCTTTGCGACTGGTTTTCGTAAGACCTGTTGTTCGTGGTCTCACATTTAACAGAGACGGAAAGAGTTTCGAGGATAAATTAAACGCATTGTGTTAAGATTAACCGTTCATCATTTGGATCACAGTTAATTAAATGGGGAAAAGAGTTTGGACGAATAACTCTCGGAGGAAATTCGTGTCTTCTGAAATTTTTCTAAGGATTGACTGGGAAAAGCTATTTTGGCATAACCTTTTCACAGTTCATGCAATAAATACAGCGCATGGATACATAAATGCATGTACTTGAAAATTTGGTTTCGTTTCGTTTGGAGGCAATGGTCTACTTTAATTGGTTATAAATGGCTTTATAATTGGTTAGACCCTTTTCTCTGAGGGCGTGAACTGTAGCCCCGGTGGTCAATTTAAAAAGGGAAAGCAAAGAAACGGGGTTTTTCCCCCCCCTTGATTTGAGATTTGAAAACACCTGAGAATTTTCTAGGGTCGTCTTTGGAGTTTTATGCAAAATACCTAGTTCCCGATCTAGTTTACTTTACCTTACACACACACACACACACACACACACACACACACACACACACACACACATATATATATACATATATATATATATATATATATATATATATGTATATATATATGACAGGTCGTGATCCAGAGTTAAGGCTTCTTGATAATAAGTTTTATTAACTCATCGTTCTTAAGGAAAGCAACATCCGCCATTTTCATTGTTCGTGGCGGAGCAATGCTTGAAGATGTTGACCGCTCCATGTCCACGTGCCAATTGAAACTTATCTGTTTGCAAGCTCATCAAATAGCTCAAAAATGCTTCCGCCTGACCAGATGATCCCAAAAGCTTACGCGAGCGTGGGTCTTTTTCATTTATTTTATTATTATAAAAGAGTTCCCTTTTTAAAATCACTTTTAACTCACGTAATTTACAACTACCCCTTATTTAGACCTGACATATATATATATATATATATATATATATATATATATATATATATATATATATATATATATATATATATATATATATATATATATATATATATATATATATATATATATATATATATATATATATATATGTATGTATGTATATATAATGGGCAATTGGGTCCATCACATATGGACGAAAATCCACATTGGCTTGGGTGCAGTCGCAAGTGAAAACGTAATCGTATAACAAAACAAACAATTTTGGATGAAGAAAAATGGCGTTTATCTCCCGAAGACTTCTGTGTTGAAAAGCCCTTACATCAGAATTTACAGATGTGTGACCCAGGGTTAATAATGGTTAATCACGTGGTGGCGCTATAAAGCATTATATAAAAACGGGTTGAGTTAATTTTGATATTTTCTGAATTGCCATTTAGATAGAAAGGACAAAAGTTAGTAGCCAAGTTTTACCAGAAAGGGTAGAATAGCTCGAAAATGATTTAAACCCCTTCCCGGTTTTTCCCGGGCTGAACTCGGGCAGGCGAAATGTACCATCCTGGCCCATCCCGAGTGTAGCTCGGGCACTGTGAAATTTTACACTGTGCAATCAGTCTTTCCCGAATTATCTCACATGTGCTTTTTATGGTTTCGAATGCTTTTGTTTACTTTTCTGGCTACTAGATTATTTACTGCTCAAAGAGAGACAGCAGGGAGAAACAAGGTTTAACTGTCCAGATTGCGATGTTGGACTCTGCAGTACCGTATTTTCGATTGTATTATATACGATCAAATTTTGATTAATAATTTCATGATCATTTATGTAAATGCAAAGGATATAAATAAAATTTAATTCAAGATAAAAGCTAGGTATTCTAAGCTTTATATTTATACTTAGTGTGAATTGACTCCAAAGTCTAATGATTTCTGTCGTACAGAAAGCCAACTATACATGTAAATTACTCATTTATTTAAATTGATTTTTTTACATTAATATTTAGAAATTTTGTATGCGAATGATGCTATTATGTTTAAAAAGTTATGTATGTATAAAAGTAAGCATAAAAAATTGACATTTTTTGACCCATAATCCCGAAATAAAATGAAACTGGAACGGGTTAATATAAACTTATAATTAAGTTGGTTAGTTTATTAGATGAAAATGTATTTACACACACACACACACACACATATATATATATATATATATATATATATATATATTGTATGTGTGGAGATATATACACACACACATATATATATATATATATATATATATATATATATATATTGTATGTGTGGAGATATATACACACACACATATATATATACATATATATTGCATATTTTACTGTATCATATAATAAATTGAAAAAATCGAAACGGGTAAAAACTAAAAACGGGAAAAAATTAAATTGATTGAACTGTATATTTTGATCTTTCATAGTCCCAAATATCGGATCACAAATATAAGGGAATACTCAATAGAAGTACAGGATTTTGTTTCATAAACAAAGATTACAGAGTTATCGTCTCATCCTCCTTCTAAGCAGATAACAAACAGAGAATGACCTTTCAAACGATGTCAACACTTCCTTAAATATCGTATACTTTCTTTTTAAACCTCTTAACAGGGTTATTAATTTACTTCTAAACTTACATTCAAACTGCATTCAATCAGGAATACAAATAAACGATCTTGAAGATGATACTTGCGAAGCGGTGTGCTGTGTTTCGCCATTTTCCTTTCTCTAAATAATATATTCCAGATGTGCTATTTGACACTTAATAATGAATTAAACTTGCATTGATATACAAACCTCAGAACTATTTGTGTGCTGTCCGAATATCATTTAGTTTTCTACTAAAAGCCATACTACGATTTTCAATTTATTTTAAGAAAAGAAAAATCACATGAAGGTTAAACTTCAGAATAAAATGCCCCTTGGCAAATTTGGGGAAATTATTGGCGATATTTCCTAAAACACAAAGGCATTTCATCCGAACACTGTATTTCCTGTTGTTTTTATTTTGACGACTTTGAGAAAGCCATTGTAAGATTTATTTACTATTAAGTAACCAAAATCCTTTAGGTTTTGCTATGGTTGGTTTGGATCGATATAGTCTACTGTTTTGCTACGCGAGGGTCGGAACCTACTGCTTAATGTCGATTCCGAACGGCTACGAACATCCATGCCACCTACGAGATTCGAACCCACGAACTCCGAAACCGAACAGCAGCGCTCTACCATTTGGGTATTGTTTGGCGCAAAACCACAATTCCATGTACATACGATAATAATTAAAAAAGATAGGTGAAAAATAAGACAAAAAGTGTGTCATTTAAAATTGCTTAAACTTTTTTCATTGTTGCTTATTTCAATTAGTATCTATACTATTTGAATTTGAAATGGAATTTTTAAACACTATTTTAGCTGATCTGAAAAATCAATCGATTCCCTGGTGTAATATTTTCGATATTTTTTAAAACAATAAAATGGTGGAGAAATATACCTAATAATTATTGCTTACAAAAAAGCCAAAAATCCGCTATATAATAATAGCCTATGTTATATGTCCGTCTGTCCACGAATTTATGAAACGGTTGGACCTGGAATGGATACACGCATCCATATTGGATTTTTGATGCAATAGGGTTAGCAAAATTCAATGAGAGTTCAAAAACATTCGAAATCCACTCCTTTTCCCCTTTTTGATCTTAATGCCAATATTTCAAGTCCTATTTTCCCCGGTTAAGAGCAGGCGATGATAAAATTCATCAATTTATCACATTTTAAGTAGATGAAAAAACATTTTTTTCTAGCATTATAACGTCATTCCTTTAACCATCTCATTTAATCATTTCTTATTTTAAATTATTTAAATCTCATCTTTATTATTATTATTACGTTCTATCACTGAACTAAGATATTACGTAAATAATTTTCTTTTATATTTGGCTTAAATAGTAGATTAAGTACATATGTGATACTTTTAAATTTAATCATCGATTATTTTTTGTTGCAATGAAAATTTTATCGCCAGTATTAATGACAAATTCTTTTCATAAAAGTCTAGGAATTAATTTCACGGACTATTAAACATCTCGTGTTTAAGTTATATATCTTGAAAAATTAAGTTTGTCCGTGTGTTTGTTTTTTATACATAACCACACGATTTGCAATCGATTCGCTCAATTTGGGACATCATTCATACATACCGTCAAATAATCGCTGTCAATATTAAAACATCTGCTGCCTGTCCCATGACATAATATAACAAGATAAATTAATGTTGGCAACTAACATGAGGATAGACAAACAACAAATTATTGGGAGCTTACCAGATAATTGTCAGTCAAAAATCAAACCATTTTTTACCTGCCTCATAGGGTACTTTACAATTCTTGAAAATTAAAAATTTTAATGATCCCGTCATATAACGGGCTATATGCTAGTTATTAATAAAACTCACTTGTGTAGTTGTACGTCTGCGCACAATGCGTCAGAAAAATTTGAAAATTTCTGAACAAACTCTCACTTTTAACTTTATATAAAGTTATCGTCTTTTATAAGCAAAGTAAATTCAACAAAACTAATTAAATAAAAATAGAGAGAAGAAATACTGAAATTCTCATGAACTTACTAATTAATTTAAGAAAGATATTATAAAGGCAAAAAATAAGAAAAATCTTCCATTTAAGATAACTTAAAAGGGATGCCAATATCAATAGTACGAAGTGATATCTAAAAGCCTATAGTAAAACAAGAGACCTCCGAAGTTGGGTTTTCAAAATTTTATAAGAAATTTTTTCGCAGAAACCAACAATTGGAAGCATTAAGTTATTTATTTATTTATTTATTTTTTCGAAAGCTGGGAAATGTAAAAGCGAAATAAAAATGCAACTTCAGAGAAAAGGTACATACTCTTCTTTAGTTTATAGTAGAGGAAAGTTCATTAAAAATATTTATTATCTCTAGAAAAGAGAAAGGGAAGAAAAGAAATAGAACTAAACCATCATTAGGAGAGAAAAATAACCTTTGTTCGATTCCCAAAATTACAGCATCAACTGGATTCTTTTATATATAAAAAAGGAAGAGAGGGTTAGTGCAAATCACCCCACAATACGTTTGCTAAAATATTCTAGGTCTTATTATCTCCAACGAAACCCCAAGAAAAACAGAAAAAAAATTACCTACTATTTGAGGGCTTTTAGAGAAAATCGAGAATTGCGAGACATTCGGCGGCGAAGAGATTCTAAACAATATACGAACCAACCAACTACACACCACTTACACATTTCTCGGAAATGAGCTTTTTTTTTTTCCCATCTTACAGTTTGTTTTTTTTCCTCCCCATATAGACTTTCGCTTTTGGCGATCATCACGTTCTGAAAACCCCAAAACAAACGGGAGAAGAAGAAAAAAAAGAACACCACTGGAATGAAATAAAGCGAATAAGAATAAAGATGGCCGATTGAGTTGTTTTGTGTTTTTCCATCCGAAAGAATAGAATGGGTGTAGAGGACGTATTAAAAAAAGAACGGTGCAAAAGTGATTATTTCTGCCTGCGAATTTCACGTTTAACACAACTCTTTCTCGTCCCCAAGCTCTTCATTATATATCTCTCCTACTTTCTTTTTTTCGAAGAGTGGAGATGAAATAAAATTACAAGCGTGACTTCTGAAGAGGGTATAAAAAATTGGAAAAACAACAGTCAAAACATTTTTCACGGCTAAGAACATGGCATGGAATAAATACGTCGAATGGGAAAAAAACACCGAATGCTGTAAATTAATTCGGAATGCAGTTTATCGTTACGCTAATGGTATTAAACCTGTTCCGCCGTTTTAATGCAAAACTCTCTGTCACGTAAAATTGGAGTCTTCGCATGATTTTAAGGAAATTATAACAGTTTGGTGGGGGAAGGGGGAGCAGCCGAGGTGTTTGGAATTAAATTCCAATAAAATAGAAATTTTAGAGCGTATTCTTCTGCTGTCATAAATAGCGGTATATAAAAAAGAACAGCTAAAGGGGAGTTAATAAAATTAAGGCGTATTGAGATTAGACAAACGCCTGTCTGGAAATTTTTTTATTGAATTACCTGTGTACGATATTAGCAAAAAACTTAATCAGTTTAGGATTTCGTCATGGGATCTTTTTTGGGATAAGTCTGAAACATGTATGCCTCCCCCTACTCGGGAAATATAAGTGTTACTGCTTTTGATGGACATAAAGCCCCTCTTAAACAATTTTTAAATTCAATATTTCTATTTTGAAATACAAGGGAATGACATTTTCCAACCGGATACTACATCTAGTCAACATTTACTGCCAATATGTAGTTTCATCAATATATCAAATGCTTAGTATTCGTGATCATTCGATGAGGAGCTTTTGTCTTGTAAAGCCGTTTATTTTAGCATCAATAAAGTTAAGTTCCACAACGTTGGACTTCGCAGCTTTTTTGATTGAGTCACGACTGGAAATTACTTAGTTTCTCCCATTGCCCAATACGACCGGGCATTCTAAATAACAGGGGCTAAAAAACTGTGTAATCGGCCAGAAATATTTTGTTCTGTTACATATTAGTCGGACACTCCTTTAAATCTGATATTAAAAGGATGGGAAATTAGGTAATAAAGAATGTTAAGGGTGAAAAGGGAGAATTTATTTAATGTAAAAATTACCGGTTCAATATACAGATAAACGTGTAAATACTTTTACAATCTTAGCCCAGTATCTAATGCATAGCTAGCTCTTGAAGAGGCATGCTGGATACAGGAATCAAATCGTAACGAACTGCAGCGTACATAATTCATCCAAATTATGATATCTTAAAATAAACTATCAGTTCAAAGGGAGTGGCCTTAGGGGGGAAAGGGAATGCAGCATTTATTCATGCAAAGCGGGACTCCAGTCGAGTTCCTATTATTCCAGAAATGCCGATCATCGTCTTTTCTTCTGCGGAGTCCTCCCTCGCAGGCAGGCCGGCGCCACTCTCTCTTTACCATCTCCCCTCTATCCCTGTCGTAACTTTCACACATTTTTACAACTGGTGGAAACACAATGGACTTTTCCAAAGCTTTTATGGTCCGATTTTGGGGAGAGTTTTAAGTACTACTGATTACAGATCGCATCAAAAGACGACAGGGGTGGGGGGAAGGAAATGATTTTTTATTACCGCTAACAACCACCATAAAGACTAATTTACTTATTTTTAAATAACTCAAGCTATTCAGAAATCACTGCACAACTTTATTTCTGCATGAAGCTTCTTTAAAAAAGAGTAGATTGTAATTCAATTAGTGATTTTTCACCTTAAAATAGCTGATGCCACAAACAAGTTGGACAGTCTTTGTTGGATATGCAATAAAAAATAGACAGTACAATCTACCGTCAGTTAGGAAAGCGGGAAATGAAAATAAAAAGATAAATACATGGGTCTCTTAAATTTACAAAGGAAGAAAACTGAACACTAAAATGTAACAGACGAAAATGACTTTTTGCCCCGGCTGTTACACTTAATAGCAGGATGTCGGAGGTATGCGAAGTGTGTTATATGAATATCACATAAATCAGGTAAATTAAAGCTTGTTAACCAACACAGCATGTTGATTCGCAGAAAATGACTCGTCTTGAAACATTTTTGTACAACATTTTCAATTGAACAAAACTGATCCACTGCAGTTTCCTAACCTGCAGTACGCGAAATATAATTAATAATGGCGGACATAAAAATAAAAAAATTAAATCAAGAAATATAGAAACGTTTCTTTCCATAATTCATAAAACTTATTTTAGCTAATAAAATACAGTAAAGTTGTCAATATGCACAGTCGATGGTCGATAATCCGGCCAATCAATATCGATATATTTTTATTATTTTATTTATTTATTAGTGCACTTTTAAATTTAGCCCATAGCCCTCTGTAAATTAGTTTTTTATAATTGTGTTTTTATTAAAATCATTTATTAGTAAACGAAATATGACAAAATAGTAAATAAATATGAAACTTCAGTGAGTTTATAATCCGGCATGATGTTTAGGCGTGTCTCAATGTAATTTGACTCATTATGTGATGGGAATACATGGTCACCCTATAAAATACATAATGCAAATAAATAAACACACTCGCAATGACAAATTTCATGAAATACAATTATTTTTCAGAGTGGTATAATTTAGCACGATGTACAACCAAGTGGTACGTGAGCCAAAAATGGTAGAGAAACGCTGCCCTATCGGACTTTTTCAGTTCTGCAAAGTATTTTACTCCTTGTCTTCAATAGATATTATTCTTTAATGCTTAATATAAAGGTTGTTATTACTATTCGTTATTATTATTAAGTTCGTTAGTATTAGTTATTTGCCTTTATTTAAAAACAAAGGGATAACAAGAGGCAAAAAATGAAAATCTGAAAAAAAATGAAAATATGATAATCTACTGCAATTTTGGGAAATTAAATAATTTCAAAGAATGTTTTGTAGCTTGTAGATGCGTTTTGTGTAATTGTAGATTATATGCCCGCACAAGCTAATATACGTAAGCACTCTCATACATACACATAATTATAAATGCATAAATAAGTACAATTGACGAGTACTCATAATTTGAGAGCAGATACAGAAAACATGATAGAGGCAGAAAATATATTTAGTAGTTTCTGGCAAATATATTCAAAGGATTATATTGTTTATTAAAACTTTTCACATAAATGGTTTAATGATTATCTCAAACGAAAAGTTACAAAAAATAGTTATAATAATATTACTAAACAAATAAGAAAATTTTTGATTTTTGAAAAGTTTTAAAAAATTTTGTAATTATAGTTTCGGAGCTAAATTTCGCATTCATACTTCACAAACGGACGATAGAAAAAACATTTCGAAGCTGCAATCAAATATTTAAATTAGAAAATCATTTTCAGAATTTAACCTAATTTCATTATTTATATTTTACAAAATACATAAAAGCATACATAAAAAATACACATTTTCTGAAAGAAAAGGAAATCACATTTATAGAATAGAATTAAAATTAAACTTTAATAACCTGACTTTTAGAGTTCTTCTCTGTGAGAAACTGAGCTTTTGGTGCTAAGGATGAAGGAGATATAATTCGGAAAAAAATTATTTCGGTATGAAATTTTAATTTCTTCCAAATGCCAGACATTGAAAAAGAAAATTTAGCGGATAAAATAAGAAGTTAATTTGGAAATTTTACAAAACATCGCTCATTCTAAGCTGTAAAATTTAGAGGACATTGTATTTTATCCCAGAGTTATCTAATGTTTGGTATCAGGTGTGACTGTGGTACCAAAGAGATGACTTATATATCGAAGAATGCGAAAAAAGTATTAGTAAATTTCATTTCGGAGGCGTAGAATTAAGCCACTTCTAAACAATATTAAAAATTTAAAAATCTGTTACAGATATAAAAATATGCTAAACGCACTTAAAACGATTGAATTTAACTAAGAATAAAATTTAATTGTACGCAGATTATCTAAAATTACCACATTTACTACTTTACATGAAAGCGAACATTCAATTTCTTTAATTATTATAACAAATATGTTCTTTTGAGCATTGTCTGTAATTTAGCTAGCGTTTCCCAACCTTTTATGATTTACCTGCCACTTGGATCAATTGTACCACTTTTGTAAAAATGATTGTATTTCGTGAAATGTGTTATTGCGAATGTGTTTATTTATTTGCATTATGCCTTTTATAGGGTGGCCATGTTTTTCGACCACATAATGAGACAAATTACTTTGAAACACGCCTAAACGTTATGCTAGATTATGAACTCACTCGAACACACACACACACACACACACATATATATATATATATATATATATATATATATGTGTGTGTGTGTGTGTGTGTGTGTGTGTGTGTGTGTGTGTGTTCGTTAAAAGTTTCACATTTAAAAAATATATATATATATATATATATATATATATATATATATATATAGAACGGTAAAGATCTTTTTACTAATTTCGTACTAGTAAACGATAATAATAGTTTAAGAGCTTTCTCAGAAAGTTGATCACATTCTTTATCAATGCTTAACCAAAAGTAATTAGATTGTGTCTTAAGTAATGTGTCAAAAGTAATTAGATTCTACTTGTAAATTTCTGTCTTATATTTCTTTAATTTTTTTTTTCAATTTTTATGTTCGCCATTATTAATAATTTGTCGCGTACCACCAACTAGCAACTCAGGTTGGAGAACCCTGATTTAGTCTATGTTCAATAAAATCATCACAGCTTTAATATCTAACTGCTGTTACAAGGTTATACAGACTTCCATAAATAATTTTACACTTCAAAATCGTAAATAACCTTCTTGTCTTTTATAGCATTTGTCTCCTATGAGCTGCTTAAAAAGTAGTGTACTAAGTAAGTTTCAACCTGTAATGTTACGATTCAGGGTCTGCGTAGTCCAAAGTTAACAGAAAAAAATAAGGAGTAAAAATTCGTAATTTTATTCACCATAAAACCTGAGGTGGTTAATGCGAAATCCCGAGAAATCCGGTGTTTCCCCGAAGCAAAAACACAACTCTGATATGATGTACTGTTGTGACTTGCAGGAAAATAGCACATAAATTTGAACAAAAAATAAAGCTGAATTTACTGTTAGAAAACGCAAACATACTGGTGATTATAAATATCAGACGAAAATAACATCACTCACCACTTAAAGACATTGCACTAAGTAAAAATCCCAAAGGCTGCTGGCTCTGAAATGTCTACACTGAAACACCTCAATTTTTAACTAAAACAGACAAAAGGAATGTTCACAACATAATTTATCTTTCGCTAATGTTACGGCATACTTTAAAAATCCAAACAGTCATATTATTATTTGGAGAACTCTGCTCGTACAATCCAAACCGGATTCTGTACTGAGATTCTTTCTTATCCGGGATAGGTGGAATTGCACAAGGTCCACGGTAGAAGGGGAAGAACTGGAGGGAGGGGTGAGGGGTTTTCTCCTGTTAGGGGTAAACGGGATTCGACGAAAAGAAAGTTGTCAAGAAAGGAAAAGAGGGGTTAGAAAACAAGTAAACAAGAAAAAAAAATAGAGAAAGGCTCCTCCCCCTCGCGAGAGCGAGAGGCGGAAATAAAGAGCTCCAGTGTGGCAAAGAATCTGCGTCGTCTTTAACACGTCACCAGTCTTTCATTAGCACTGGCAACGACGGGGACTATTTCCGTTCCTTACCGTGAGAGATTGCCGAAGGGGCACTTGCCCCAATTTACTATGTATAATCGCTAATCATTCACTCTGCGGCTCTCCCCCTCCATCCACCAAATCATCCTGGAACACAGGAGGCTTTTTGTTGCGAGGATGGCTTCCCTTAGATCGGTCCACGATTTAGTGCCATTTTCTCGGGCCGCCTAAATGAGATAGTGACGCAGAAGCTAGGATATAAATTGCCCTCTTATCAGAGGATAGCCACTTTTTCAGAGTTCGTTAGTGGAGGGAAAGAAGGATAACAGACAACCACCATTTCGTGTCGTAGGATTCCAGAAGGATTTATTGTAAGTGATACGTAATAAATGGTCAGACTCCCAGAAAGAATGATCCTGATATCTATGGTGCAATTTAAAAGAAGATTGAAAAAAATCTTGCAGAGCAATATATAAAAATGAATTTTAGTAAATGCTCAGTGGCGTACCTATAACCTTTGCCGCCCGGGATGGTTTCCTATTTGCCGTTCTTTTCAAATCAAATACTGTTTTTTTTTAATTATCTTATATAATTTTTTTATGAAATAAATCATAATACCTCTACATAATTTATAAAATAAAAAACACGAGAAAATATTTTTAATTTCTATTTATAAATATATAGGATTACATCTTTTTAATAAATGGAACGTTGTGAAAGTAAAAAGTGAACTTATATATTTATTTTTCTAGCTTTCTTAGTTGAAAATTCGTGTACAATGTCCTAAAAAATTATTTTATTTGTAAATTCTTGTTCTGTGATTAATATTGCTAACTTATTACTTCGATAATAAAAAAAAAAATTCCTAAAATTTTAGCAAATTGTGGATTTAAGCAATACCAAACTAGATTGCATTTTATGTTCCTCGTCTCGGGTAAAACTTAAAGCAAAATAATAAAATTAACTCATACATGCTTGTGTCAAGCGCGACATTATTTTCTCTATTTTCATTCGTTTTCTGTAATATCCGAAAGATGACTCACGATATTTTGCAAGTACAATTAATTTTATTTAAATATTTAATTTCTTAAAAAATTATAAAACTGAACAGAAATGCTATGCTCTTTAAACCGCATATAATGCATTGATACAGACACAGTTCTTAAACTAGTTCAAATAAATTATAGTATTGTGTGGAGAAAAACATAAATCCCAGAATTTAATTACCACTCAAATTTCTTAATTGTTATAAAACTTGAGAGGAAAACTATGCTGTTTAAAGCGACAATAATGCAATGATACAGACATACTTAAACTAGTTCAAGTGAATTATAGTACTATGCAGGGAAAAATATAAATTCTAGATTTCACTGCATTACACAACGTTCGTTCAAAGGGGGGGGGAGGGTCTAATTAATCGTTCAGATTTCCTTTACGCATTAAGATGGAATAACTTATAAATCGATAATACGTTACACGCTCTTACATGTTGAGCATACCTCCCAGACAACACTTCCCTTTACAAAATGACCCATGTCATTACATTCAAACATTTTGAGAAATCTCAAAACATAACAAATGACCTGAAGGCTGATTATTCTGATTTACAAATAATAACAATAATCAGAGGCAAAAACAAACAAATGGAAGTCGTGTCTATGAGAACAAAGCATGGTGTCGTTGCAATTCCTCAGACATCAAGTCTCCAACCTTGGAGCATAAAAGAAAAAGTTGAGAGGTATTGTATACTGGATGAAGCCGTGCTGTTAAAGGACCAAAATTAAAATGTAAGACAAATGTTGGATACGTCGGTTCCAGTAAAAACAAGACAAAAGAATTTGCAAGAGAATGACAGGAGGTCATGGAAGACTTAAAGAAAGGCGAACGAAAAAAGCGGAGAAATGGTATAGTCGATAGCACAGTATTTTTCTACAGAAAAAAATAGGGAACGGGAAAGAAAAAAAAAAACCCAACTCTAGATTGGTTAGGTCCACTCTTTTCTCTCTCTATTTTTTCTTTCTCCTTTATTATGTTTTCAGATTTACTTGTTGGTTGCAAGCATCCGTTTTCTGTTCGCTAATCACAGGTTACGACGGATTTGCGAGCACAGTTCAGGGAAAACAGCTATACACACTAGTGAACAACTGGCATCGAAAATAAGAGACACGGAGTAAAAGGGGATTTTTTTTTCCTCTCTCTCTCTCCTTAAATTCCGCAAAACGGCCCACAATTATACTTATAGTACACCAACGAATGATTTTCATCTTCGAATGAATACCTTGGAAAATCGTTCGTCTGGCTAAAACTACCAACTCAATTCGACCTACTATTAAATTGAATCACAACAGAATACTGTAATTTTATGAATATTTTAATCCACAGAAACCTAAAAGGCAGCCCCAATAAGGGAAGTTTTTAAAAACTTAGCTTTAAACCTCTTTAGTAGGATTTTTACTGTTATCAACGAAGAACTAATGAGCTTGCATGATTTTGACACTGCAATCAGTTTCCGTAGGCCTAGAGCTACTACCGCACTTTAATCTTGTATAAAACCCATCGAAAAGTCTTTGTAAAAGGTGACAATTTAAAAAATATAAAAACCGCTGATAACCCTATTAATATTGAATTTCTGTATTATTTTGTAAAAGGTGAAACAGGGGAAAAAATTCTATATAATTAATTCCCTGTTGTATGTATTGTAAAATTATCTTGTATAACTGCAACTTCAAAGTAGCCCTAATAATGGAAGTATTGCGGAAGGTCTTTGTAAAGGAGATAATTTAAAAAAATAAATTAAAAACCTCTGATAACTTTTAATATTGTATTTCTGTACTTATGTATTATTTGTTATTATTTTGTACAGAGTGAAACAGAGGGAAAAAATTTTATATAATTAATCTCCTATTGTATGTATTGCTTAAGGTCTTTGTAAAGGAGATAATTTAAAAAAATAAATTAAAAACCTCTGATAACTTTTAATATTGTATTTCTGTACTTATGTATTATTTGTTATTATTTTGTACAGAGTGAAACAGAGGGAAAAATTTCTATATAATTAATCTCCTATTGTCTGTATTGCGTAAGGTCTTTGTAAAGGAGATAATTTTTAAAAAAAATTTAAAAATCTCTGATCACTCTTAATATTCTATTTCTGTACTTATGTATTATTTGTAATTATTTTGTAAAGAGTGAAAGAGAGGAAAAAATTCCACATAATGATTCCTCTATTATATGTATTGCGTAAGATCTTTGTAAAGGAGATAATTTTTTAAAAATTAAAAAGCTCTTGATAACTCTATTAATATTGTATTTCTGTACTTATTTGTTATTATTTTGTAAAGAGTGAAACAGAGGAAAAAAGTTCCACATAATTAATCCCCTATTATGTATTGCGTAAGATCTTTGTAAAGGAGATAATTTAAAAAAAAATTAAAAACCTCTGATAACTCTATTATATTGTATATATGTACTTATGTATTATTTGTTATTACTTTGTAAAGAGTGAAACAGACGGGAAAAATATATATAATTAATCCCCTATTGTATGTAAAATTGTCTTGTATATGTGCTCTTTTATTTTATTCTTAAACTTGAGTCAGCAGCAGTATTTTTGATAGAGCCACCTATTTAAATGTACACCGTGGATATAGAGCTATTAGGTGCCACGTATCTCCATACGCCTACGTCAGAATGCTGTATGAAATTAATAGTTGACTACAGAAATCAATA
Organism: Pardosa pseudoannulata; assembly: GCA_032207245.1. NCBI lineage: Eukaryota > Metazoa > Arthropoda > Arachnida > Araneae > Lycosidae > Pardosa > Pardosa pseudoannulata. The sequence goes on from CM063498.1 coordinate 5,337,812, forward strand.
AGACGACAACATAAAACTGGACTTCCCTTTTTGAAACCTGATATTATTTTTCACATGCTCGACTGAGGAGAGAGGCAAGAGGGGAATGAATACTTATATACATGCAACGCAACTACAGGTAAACTGATATACGTAGAACGAGGGTGACCGCTAGCGGTGCAGTTGCTACTAATATTTTGCGCTTGTTTCTTTCAAAATAATGATTTCATTTTGGCGACATTGCAAA
>CM063498.1:5343037-5528037 GCA_032207245.1 Pardosa pseudoannulata
TTTATTTAAAGGAGTATTCACCGACTTAAATTCTTTTCACCCGTCTCCCAAAACTAAAGCTAGAATAAATGCTCATTTCCTGTCCATTGGCCACATTTTTGAGCTTATTTAAACGATCAAAGTTAATTTCTCACTGACAATAACGCTGACTAAGCTGTCAGAATCTGGAAAAAATCCGCGTGATCACTCGCTGTTGAACGAAATATGTAATAGAAGAATGTTTTCGATAACATTCAATGATTTGCTCTTGTCGTGTAAGACGTACATTTTTAGTTTTAATAGACTTTAAAAGTTCTTATACGTTGGACTTTGTTTCTTTTTAATGGAGTCCCGACTGAAATTTACTTAGATTACCTCATTGTTCAGTAAGCCTGAGTAATTCAAATAACAGGGGCTATAACTTTAATGTAAAGGCGATAATAGTTTCGTCTTGTTACATAATATATGTATAATATTTATATATAGCATAATAACATAAATGTTCAAGACAAAAAATCTATTCAAACCAGAGCAAAGCGATAAAGCATTATTTGCATTGAAATCATACTTTTGTTACCAGGTAATAAATACAAAACAAGTAAAAAAAATCACTTATTGAAAAATATTTTTTCATACAATACATTAAACCGATTAAACATTGATGTACTTTTACTATAGCTTTTAATAAAATATTTTAAGATGTCTGGAGTTGCTTTGGTAGGAAAAGATTTTTTTCTTTTTTTAGCCTGAGAAACCATAACACGAGAATGATGATGTGTACCGAACTCTACAGCCTAAGCCTTCCATAAAAGTCATCGTCTGAATATGACACTAAATCTCTAACAGCGTTAATAATTGATAAGCCACTTCCGAGAACTCACTGAAAAGCAATTCTTACCCCACCCTAGCTTTCATCGACATTTATATCATTCTCCAGACCAACTATTATCCATACCGGAAAAAAAAATTATGGGCAAAAAATACGCCAGTAACAAGCTGTCAAGGAGGGAGGACGTAGAGAACGTGTGCCCATAAACAATCTGTGCGATCACGTGACTTAAGTTCCTTCGAATAATTCTCTTGACCCTCCCTTCAAAGCCCTCAGTCCCATAAATTTCTTTCCCTACTTGGAGAGGCAGGGGAGGACGAAAGCAGAAAAAGACGTTTTTCTTGTCAGCGGCCTCACAGATATTTTTCTTATTCTTATTTCTTTTTTTTTTTTTCCACCCACAGAGGGGTTGAAGAAAAAGCAGACATTCCCCCGTAACATACTGTGGCTTGAAAAACTCAGCAGTGGATTCTAGTTACAAAACTTTTCCACCAAAAATCTGGAATATCGGGGTCGGACACAAATTGAGTATAGATCACTGCCTTGAGCAGACTACTAATAGCAGAGATTCTGCTTGAGTCAGATTTATTTTCAGATGCAAAAGTTCGAAATGTAAAATAGATCATTTCGACTAAATATTTTTGATACACATATTTATCACGACAGTAGATAAGATGTATCTATGATTAATTTTGGAATATCCCGTAAATGATAAACAGTGAATCTTGTATTTCTCATTAACAATCGTTAATTGAGGGTCAAGAAACACATGCGTAATTGAGTTTACCCATATTACAAGATACATCTAATCTCCATTCTAGAAAATCCTGTAAATGGTACGTGGTGAATCCAGTATTTCTCATTAACATTCGTTAATTGAGGGTCAAGAAACACATGCGTTAATTGATTTTTATCCATATTACAAGATACACCTAATCTTCATTCTGGAAAATTCCGTAAATAGTAAACGGTGCATCCAATATTTCTCATTAACAATTGTTAATTGAGAGTTGAAAAACACATGCGTAATTTACCCATAAATATATGATCTTAATTGGTTTAACAAATAATTAACACAGGCCAGAATTATTTAAATAATAAATATAATGCTCCCTAAAAGTTAAAAGAAAAAAATAGACACGTCATTTAGAAACCAGAAAAAACATATCTTAGAGAATGCAAAAGGTCTCACACCTTAGGTAGGCTCTGTCAGGTTAGTACATTCAAACTATCTATATTGGTTGAAACAAACTTTTGGCGAATTTTTCCATTCCTGAATGCATTTGGCGACTTTAATAATAGTTAACATATGAAATGTCCCAAACAAAAATCTCTAACCTGCATAGAATAAACTAGTCGACTATCAGCTTCCAGAGAACGAAAAGAATATTTGGTAATGCATTCATTTGTCGAACAGTAGCAGTTGTAATACTGTAATTCTTATACAACACCCCCGTTAGGGGTGCGCAGGGAAGTGACTTCCTCCCCCTCCTTTCCCTTCTTCCAACCACTTCTTGGAAATGTCCCGAAGGGAATCGCATCAACAAGGGCGCTGAAGGTTGAAAACAGATAAGACACTCGCGTTTCTTTTCTGAAAGAAAAACAACGTAAATATACAACTATTCCCCCAAGACTCATGCTATGGAACAGACTGTGGATTATTCTGATATCTTAATAGGACCCGTTTGTGACAATGCCTTGTTATACAGTGTAGGCATTCAGTCAGACCAGCGGTTCTCAAACTTTTTATCTAATTTTTTAAAGCAAATGCATAGTAACGGTACTCTTAAATATTACCTAAAAAGAAACTAAGGGCGTATTTTTTATTATTGATGAGACATAAACAAAAACTAAATAATATAAAACAGTAAAAAAATGTTACGATGCCGCATTTTCCGTATTCTTATCGAATGTGATGCCTGGAACGTTTAATGAATGATTCGACATATTTTGGTGCTTTACTGTACAACAGAGGTTCTCAAACTTTTTATCATAAGGGAACTCTTTTCTTAATACATATATAGCCAGTATAAATATTACTTGAGGAAAGACTAAGGCTGTATTATTTATCACTGTTTAAATATAACCATAAAAACTAAACAATATAAAGTTTTATAAAATGTAGATAGTACTTACAAAAAGTGACGCAGAAGGAAGAATTTTTTAATAAAATTATTTCTGAGTTGTCGCAGTTTCTTTTGGTGATAGTTAACGATATATTTTATGAAAGACAAGAGTGAAGTGTATTTTGCATTTACAAATCTTAATATTCATTGTTTAAAAATTAAACAATCGTATGTTTATCCCACAGAATGCCTATTAACGAAGCGGTTAGTTATTTTATGTTTCTAGCATGCGAGAACCTACTCGAGTAAGTGCTTCTAATGTTTTAACACTAGGAAAAATATATAAAGAAGAATTTGTTTTTAAGTCAGTGGTTCTCAAACTTTTTATTCCACGGAAACCTTTTCTTACCACATACTTAGCAATATTACTCAAGGAGCAACTAAGGATATATTCATCACTGATGAGACATAAAGACTAAACAATATAAAGCAGTATGCACTCGAGATAATACTTACAAAAGATGGCAAGGCAACATAATTTTTTTTAATAAAACGATTCAAGAAAAATGATACATTGCTGAATGTTTCACCTCTTCTGGTGCTATACTGTCGCGAGTGGTTTGAATGACTCCTTGTTACATCTTTTTTATGTTCCCTATTGTTACGCATCTAGTGTATTAGCTACTGTTATTAATTCTATGGAAAGATTTGAGAAAAAATTTGACTGAATGTACGGTTTGTTTTGGTTTGGTTTGGAACGCTACGGTCTACTGTTTTGCACACGAGGGCTAATGAGACAGGGACCTACTGCTTAAAGCCGATTCCGAACGGCTACGAACATCCATGCCACAGTGGGATTCGAACCCACGAACTCCAGTACCGACGATCAGCGCCCTAACCAATCGGCCAGCGTTCGGCTGACTGAATGTACGGATTTTCTTTAAAATTTCGATGGTGCTTATAAATTTCTCGATGAACACCTGGAGGATCATTGCGGTACCCTAGGGTTCCACGAAATACATTATAAGAAACCTTAAATTAGACAACACTGATACTTTTTTATTAATTGATATAAAGCTTTTGTACTAAAAAGCTTAATATTTTATGGCAATAAATTAAAGTACATGGTGCACTTCTTACACGCATAAATGCAGTATTGCTTAATCCATAGTCACTGTCAGATATGTAAAAATGTCACTGTCGGATACGTTTTTATCGTTATTTTAGAACTAAAACGCAATTTAATGACCACTGTTACGTTATTCCGTTACACTAAGAACTGCATTCTGATATTTTTGATTTTATAAACATACCCCGACGAGATTTGATAACAGAGATCGGACGGTTTTTTTATCGCTGTAAATATGAAACCACTTAATCTGATAAGACCGAATTTAGAAATGCCAGAATGCATGTGATATACCAAAGCAGTACTTCTCAAATTTTCAATATTTGAGACCTCATTTTCAATCATAGTTTTCATCGCCCTCTCCCAATACAATAACACTGTATTGAATGCATTAATAATAGATTTGATGTTAAAGCTGCAATACGACCTTAACTATAAGTCTAACAAATTATCAAGATAAGTATTAAGTTTTTAATAAATATTTTCTTGCTGACGAAAACTTGGTAGCAAGTTGCGAGTGGGTTAGGAATTCATTTCAAAATATTCTAAGACTCTCAACTGCCGAAGAAGAAATCTTCATAGACTTTAGGCAAAATCAAAAGGCAATTTAGTAATAAGTCATTTTTTAGATTTGGGGCAGGAGGGATGGGGTGAATTTTTCAACCTATAAACAAAAGCATTTCGTATGTTATTACCATTTCCAACACCCTACTTCTGTGGAACAGAATTTTTTCCAGAGGCAGTTTTGAAGACAAAATATAGATCGTGGCTAAATATAGGAAAATAACTTGGAAAGTTACTTTCTAATATTAAACCTTCCTTTGAAAAACTTTCCTCCGCAAGACAAAAGAATTTCTTATACTATTACTATTCCCACCACCCTACCCTTGTGAAACCGATTTTTTTTTCAGTGGTTGTTTTGAAGACAGAATGCAGATCTTAGTTAAAGATAGAAAAAGAACTTAAAAGTGTTAATTTCTAATATTAAACCTTCGTTTGAAAAACTGTGTTCTGTAAGACAAGTCCAACGGGATCATAAATAATTATTAAACTTGCTTTTAATATAGATACATTAATTATCATTACATTGTGCAGTACTGATATATTTATAAATATATTATATCAGTGTAAATGTGTATTTTATTTTTTATTATGTCAGAAAACATTTCGTTTTGCTTCCTTTCAGTATATTGATAATTAATTTTTGATTTTCTGATATGCTAGCGCCCCTTTAGGAAGGGGGAATTAACAGTTTGAGAATCGCTGTACTAAACAAATAATCTACAAAATCATAAAATTCAGGTATAAGAGTTGAATTAAAAAAGAATGCAAGTGAGATGTTTGCCATTCAACAATGTTCACCTGCTTCTTTACTTTGACCTTCTAACGCACACAGCGCAGCTGAACGAATATATTGTTTCGTTCGAATCAGCTGTAAATAAATATATGTCAATTGATATCTCATCCGGTGACGAAATCAATTTCAGCATTCCTCAGCATACCTCAGAAAATATAAATAATCGTAGGTGTTTTGTAATGCCAAAATTGACACCGAGAGGAAGCAGTACAAGAGACTGTAAGGAAATGCAAAATAAAGCAGTGGTGGACTCTTCAAACCTCATCTATTTCGTTTTTATTCAATTTACTTGAAAATTTAATATGTAATTAATATTATATTTGCATAAAAGTGGTTTGGATTCGGAGGTACAGGTTTTTCAGACAGGGTCTGTTTTAGTTGAATTGTGATAAATATACTCATTTTGTTAAACGGAAATTAAAAGTTAAATCTGGTTATTTCAGTAAGAGTATTATTCTGACAATTTGTGAAAATATACATATTTATGAATCTGAAATTTGTACTAAGTTCAAAAGTATTATCAGTACTAAATTCGTTGTGCATTCACTCATACATTTACATGTATATTATAACAGTGTAAAAGTGTATTTTATTTTTTATTATTTTAGAATGTATTTTGTTTTTCTTCCTCTCAGTAAATGAATAATTTTTTTTAAATAATCTTTTACTTTCGACTTTCATTTATGTTCGCGCTCCTCACGTAAGGTTATCAAAATAACATCAGAGAAAAAATTATTGTAGTTTTTCATTTACATATTTATATTCCAGTTTCTCTGTATTCGATTAAATATTAATTACATTTCTGCGTTTCTTCTACACAAGTTATTTCCAAATTGCTCTTTTTGTCACTTACAAGCCACTTTGTATCTTTTGTGTGTCATTTGGGACCTAGATGTATAAGACTACGTTACCGCACATAAAAGTATTAAATTATTTTAATCTTTTTTATTTTATTTTTATTTATTTATTTATTTTTTTTAATACTGCTTAACTGGGGTTTCGGTCTACGCAAAGCCCCGGGTTGGATCCAACTTACCTGATTAATATGAACCTATGTTGTTATTCAAAAAGCACACTGCAATTATATGCAATGACGTTAATTCATTTTTAGACATTAAATTAGTATATTAATTAACGAAAAACAAATATCACAACATCGAAAAGTATATATAGTTAAAAAAATATATAGACTACTTTAATGGAACTGTTTTCTTCCCTTACACCAGTGAAGGTTTCTTACATTCTTCAAGCGCAGTTTCGGCAACTTTTATATATACATTTTCTACATATCAGTATTTTACAGTTGGAACAAATATTTACAGTTTTGTTTCCGCACTCGGAGAATCCTTTTTATTCATAGGCACAGATTGTTTAATATTATATTTTCATAGAATTTTATGGGTATAAAATAAGGAAGTTTTATTTCAATTTCGTTTATAGCTTTTTAAGAAAACTGGACACAAACTAGTTTTGGGGCCAAAATGACCCATCCATCATTTCTAGTCTTTAAATGAGCACCTTCAAGTGTAATTCAGGTTAGCGAAAAACACTGACTGTGTACATTAAACGAGCTTTAAAACTAACACTAAAAATCAGGTTGTTTGTTTATAGATAAAAGCAAGCTGACATCACGACCACGTGATCACATTTTAATGGGGAAAATCATTAAAAAAAGCTTTCTTTCATCATTCTGCAGAAAAAAAACTTGAAATTTAATATCGGTAGGGATCAAACGGTTCTTTCATGAGACCGAGTATGCGAAGAGTAATCCTGAAATCAAAGGTGCCGATTAATGGATTCTAGCTTTAATTGCAGCGGTTCTCTCCCCCCCCCTGCTTGTGAGTTCCCACGTCCTCATTTCCCAGCGAGCATTTCGTTCAAATTAAAATACAGTTTTTTCTTTCGAAATGCGGTACATCTTTTAGACCCTTTAATCACAATTAACGAAACCGAAAGATAAAATAGCTTCTGTGTTTTGTTCTTTTAAGAAAAGTAGCAAAGTAATAATACCTTTTTGTTCTTCCAGACGCGGTAGTCTTTCAGCCTCTATGTTAAAATTAAAATTTACCTACTTGAGAGCATAATATACGTATGTATATATGAATGCACACACACACATATATATATGTGTGTGTGTATATATATATATATATATATATATATATATATATATATATATATTGTAAGGAAAAGTAAACTAGATAGGGAAACTAATGTAGGGATTTAAAAAATCCTCAGGGGCTTTCAAATCTTAAGGCGAAAATTCCCGTGTCCCTGCTTTCCCCTTTTTAACCCCTAAATTAAATTGGTCATTGAGGCTCCAGTTTATGCCCTCAGAGAAGGAGTCTAACCAATTATATTTCTACTTTGCCCTAGCTGATAATTTAGGAAATTTCTAAACAAAAAGGAGATGCACGCTATCGGAGGCCAATTACTCATCTTATGATTTTATATGCTATCAAGGACCTTAAATTTTCTCTTTTATGTAACTGTAAATGTAATTTGTATAATTAGTACTTTCTAACATGTAATGGAACCCCAGTTTATGATGCACACCCCCATAGAATGTCTCACCCAATCAAATTGGAGATATGGCCTTGGTCCTAGGTGCTCCAATCAAATCTTCTACTCATCTAGCCTGCCTGGAGGCCGATTTTTCTAGAGGTTTTCACACAGATTGTGACTGAGATGTTGACCCAGGTGTTGAGGGTCTTTTACTTATAACTTCATGCTATCTGACCCCTCAGTTTGTCCTGTCCCTATAATGAATTGGGAACCCGTCCTCCAGCGTTCTTTTAATAAAGGTCTTTAATTACAACAGTGTGATTTTTATGGGCCATAACTGCAACCACCCATCGTGAAGTCCGTCTTACTACATATATATATATATGTGTGTGTGTGTGTGTGTAATCTAGCAAAATAATTAATGCCGGTCACAATAATTATGTAGCCCTTATTGTTTTTACTTGTCCAGGCTACTGGACAAAGAGAAGCCTAATCTGCTAGCAGTAATAAAGTAAGATGCAGTCGGGCCACAATGAAGAGAACAGCACACAAGTCCAAATCTAAATGAAATTCTATTTAAGAGCTGCTGGAAAAGGACATCTTTACAAGTCAGCGGCAGACGAGAGAATGTACACGAAACACGAGCTGGAACAGAGTTGGACCTCATAGCGAGACAAAGAGGAAATATTTTCCAGAGAAACGGAAACTTAGTCAACGAATTTAACTGTTAGATCAGGGTAAAGACTGAGCCATTTGCCGGTGACAGCTGGGAAATACGTCGAGTGGACAGAAAATTTGCATCTATTGCATAGAATGCTTTTGGAAATGGGTTAGAAAAAATTTAAGTCGAGGACACTGGTTTGAATTATGACATTTTGTGACTAGGAAAAAAGATTTTGAGGAATTAAAATGGGAGAGATACTAAAGTGAAATAATTTTGATATATTACATATATGGATGTATGTGTATGATATATACACACACATATATATATTGTTTTATATACACATATATTGTACATATATACATGTGTATATATGTGTATATATGATATGTATGTATATATATGTATATAGATGTATATATATATATATATATATATATATATATATATATATATATATATATATATATATATGTGTGTGTGTGTGTGCGTGTGTATACATATATATGTATATATACATATATATATACATATTACAATTTGCAGCTATTGAAGAATATCATGTCTCTTTACATTTTATTTAATACATAGAGGTTTCTATTTTCATACTATGAATGAACCCCTTTTTAAATTCTATCATTAAAAATTAAAAAGAATTTTAAGAAGTTATGACTGGTTTTCTTTTATTTTTCCCCTTATTGTTACTTTTATTGTTAATAATTTTTTCCGTTACATAAGCTGCATAACATTCTTTCCTACCCTATTAGTTTAATTATAGCTGACATATGCAAGTGGATAACGTTTTATTTTAGTAGTAATTTTGTTAACCCTTAATTTGACAAGATGTTTTTTCAAATATTTTTTAATTTTAATTTCTGTCATTTCCCATATCTGTATATACATTAGGATCTCTGTAAAATAAACAAAAAAAAATCATTTTCCATTTTTGAGATAATTAATGTCCGCTGTGGCGAACACTGACAATTATGTTATATAGTAGTTATAAATATACATGTCCGGTGTAGCGGACTTAGCCAAATTAAGGGTTAATTTTAGTAGTATAGTAATTAAAAAAAGAATTAATCATAACAAAAAAATCACTGCCTATCCGCTAACAGAAAGCGAGAAATGCACCAAAATCAACACCAGCCATGAAAAGATGGGGTTTTTTATTCTTACTTTTCGAAGTGAGTAAGTGAAGGGCGTCCGTAAGCAACATTGCCAACTAAACAAACAAGCAAGCATCTAAACAAAGCACGGCTTAATCTAAATAAGACATGGGGCATCTGTTACTATCACACTTCCCCCGGCTCAAAAAATAACATATATATCCACGTTCTGGCCGGATAAGAAAATCGCCGACCTCGAACGGCATAGGGGTCGGCAGTCTGGGAAACACATGGCCTTCAGATTTTCGAACGGCAAAAGGGGTCTTTTGACGAGGGGATGAATGCCTTTGACAGGGTGAATCTCATCTAGAAATGAGAATTCGTACCGCTCCATGCAAATCTAAAATATTAGACAGATTTTGTTTCAATGTCTAATTTGTGAAATTAACTTTAACACTAAACACACCATATAACGGGTAAAAATGACCCATAAGGTTTATGTAAAAAATGCGATGGGAAATGAAATAAAAATTCTTATTCTTTGTGTTGGCAATACGTAAAAATTGACAATATGCAATTTTGTTTAACTATAATACAGTTTATTTGTCTATTTCCTTCCAATTTTCATATTTCATACATTTATAATCAGAAAAAATAAAGTCCGGTCATTTCACTGGCTATGGTAGAAATAGGTATGTATTACGTGTTGGTATGTTTAGTGTTCAGAGATATGTATACTTTTTAATTTATACATACGTACACACACATATATACATACATACCTATATGTACATATAATGTGTGTATATATATATATACACATATATATATATATATATATGTATATATATATAATATATAATATATATATAATATATATATATATATGTACATATATATATACATATATATATGTGCATATATATATATACATATATGTACATATATACATATATATACACATATATGTATGTATATATACACACATATATGTATATATATACACATATATATATATATAAATACATATATGTATGTGTGTGTTTGTACAGTCATATAATACATACATACTTATACTCAGAAGAAATTACTTCAACGGTACGTAATTACTTAGAAAGTATTCATGCACCAAACTATTATTGGTAACTCCAGCTGCAGATAATGCGACCCCACAAAAAAAAAAATGAAGTTCCTTTATTTATTTACGTATATGAGGTGCCCCAAATGAGAAAAGATTTTGTTGAAGAGTTATTTTATATTATTATTCTTATTATTTAAGTCAAAAGCTTCAGCTGAGGTTTATGTAAGCACGGGAAATTTATTGATTGAATTTTGAAAGTAATCAAGTAAAATATAAAAAGTATAAAAATCACCTTTATTTAACAAGAAAAACAATAAAAATTTCCTAAAAAGTAAAAATTTCGCTTGAGTTTTTATCTATGTTGTTTGCTAATAGATGGCGATACTGGTTTGCAATTGATCATATTCTTCAATTGAGATTCAAAATTCGTTGAACTGCTTTTTTTCATTTACCAAACTAATTTTCTTTTTTTCTTTTTTAGGATTGGATATTGTATTGCCACCGGAATTGTACCTTTGCAAAATTTCATATCTCTAGGAAGTAAAGAAGGTAATTTAACACTTAATTTCATAATATCAACTGACAAGGAGTGAAGTTAAGTAAAAGCGATAAAAATTAATTTTAAGCAAAGTTAATTACAATATTTATGAGATATATGTATGTTTTTATTTGCAGAAAATACAGTTAATTTTTTGCCAATAAATATGTATATTTATTTTAAATTTCTTCAGGTAAATTTCTACATGTTTAAAATAGTAAATAGTGCTTTCGATTAAGTAAAGAAAAAAATATATAATTTCTTAAAGAGATTCTTATAATTTTTTTCATTGAAAGAGAAAAATTGCTTATTATAGCAAGAGATGATGATTCTTCAAAAATAGTAGTTTTTAGTTTTTCTCGACAGTAAAAATTGCTAAAAATTGATTGTGCCTTAGGTTTGGTAAAGAAAAGACACTAATACAATTTTATGAAAAGAGGTTTTTATAATATTTTTCATTAAAAGATGAAAATTACTTATAGTAAGACAGGATTTTTCAAAAACAGTTATTCTAAGTTTTTCTCCACAGCAAAAAATACTAGAAATTGATAGTGCTTTAGGTAAAGAAAAGAAATATAATATCTTGAAAGAGGTTCTTATTTTTTCATTAAAAACAAAAATTACTTATAATAAGAGATGATTTTTCAAAAATGGCTAATTTTAGTTTTCTCGATAACAAAAAATTACTATGAATTGATAGGGAAGGTAAAGAATAGAAACTAATAAAATTTCACGAAAATAGGTTTTTATAATTCTTTCATTAAAAGCGAAAAATTACTTATAGTAACAGATGATTCTTTAAATTTGGTTTAAAAAAATCTAGAAATTGATAGTACCTTAGGTTATGTAAAGAAAAGAAATATAACTTCTTGAAAGAGGTTCTTATGGTTTTTTCATTAAAAGAGAAACATTACTTATAGTAATAGAAGATTCCTCAGAGATACTTTTTAGTTTTTTTTTTTTTTTTTTTTTTTTACATTAAAAATACTAGAAATTGCATATTTTACTAAGATACAAAGTAAGAAAAGCATTTTGAACAAACATGTTATTAAAAAAAATTCCTCGACTAAATTCTTGGAATATTTTATCATTTACATTACTGTAGACATTGTGTTCTGTTACCCGTTCAAAGATTCCTTTATCAACCCATAGTTAAAAGAGTCGATTACTATAAACAGTTACCTCCATAATGAACCTAGTCCTGAAAATCACAAAGAATAAAAGGGGGAATAGGAATGGTAGAAATGTAGGATTGTTAATATTAACAACCATTACAGCATTTGCGTTGAATTTGTTTTTTAAGAAATCGTTTGTTAAAAAAAACCCGCAAATCGTTTTTATTAGCATTTTTTTCTCTTCTACTTTTGAAACCTAAACATTTTCTTATCCTTTCTTGCTATTTCTTCCCGAAACTATCTCTTCTGACCTTTGACTTGGGAGTCTGGGCCATCAAAAACAATAACTATAGCAGGGAAAAAGAGAGTAAGGATCTCGGCAGACAAAACAAAAGCATCATTAAGTTCGAAAAGTTTTTTGCTGGAGCCAGAAAAAAATAAAGGCACGTGGCATAAATGCATTACGAAGAGCACATATTAATAGTTGATTCTATTCATAACGGCTCTAAAAACAAAAATAAAACTAACAACCGAAAATGTTTAGAGGTTATAGATGGGAACTTAAATCAATAACTGGTGAATATTTTTTTTAACAAGGGAAACATTTTATGTAACCTCCACACTATGGCCAATTGTTCACCACTTCCTGATGGTGACCTCGAACGATGGTTCTCGGATTGCATCCACACGCTGGGCCACTAAATGAGCCAAACATGTGGATTCGTCCATAGGGTCTACTGCGCACTTTAGTTGCGCATCTGGCTGCCTTTGATCTTTGAAGAAAAACCGCCTCCGAAGCCATCGTCCGCAAAGGGTATTTTATCGTCTGCTACCATCGACCACGATAAACCATACCCTCTCCAGACGGTGGTGATGGCTCGCATTGGACCATACTGTGGAAGGGCCTTTACATTCAACTAGTTCTGCTTTGCATTTAATTCTCACAAATAAGCAGAATAAAATGTACAAATTTTAGAAACGGCAGAGAATTCTCCATAGAAAAAATTCTTACGATTTAAAAAAATTAATATGAAGAACACTTTTTTTCCTTTTTAATTATTAGAAATTACAAGCCTCTTAGTTACAATTAAGGAAGTCGTATTATGATCAAAGAAAATTTATGTATAAATATGAGTGTGTCCGTGTGATGATATTGTCACCTAAAACTAATCAATGTGCATCTTAAAATAACTTTCGAATTATAACTATCCAATTCGAGGTGGCGAGTACGAAAACACAATATTGATTTCTGCTGACTTCAGATTTTTTTATATAATTTAGTGACGCTTCTTCCATCTTTAAAACATAATTAACTATTAAAACCCAGATTGGTTAGCTAACACCACTATAAATTGTGATGCACGGGTTTTTCACCCTAGAAGTATTCAGGAGATAATGCTATAATAAACTGCATTTCTCTTTTCAGAATTTTTTTTTCTTACGGCTATGGTTTTACTTGCAACTGCACCCAGGCCAATGTGGATTCTTTTACCTTTGTGATAAGCTAAATTTTCCATTACATGTGTGTGTGTGTGTGTGTGTGTGTGTGTGTGTGTGTGTGTGTATATATATATATATATATATATATATATATATATTCACAAAGATTGAGCCGGGTTGAACCGAAGAATACCGAAATTGCCCATAACACACACACGCATATATATATATATATATATATATATATATAATTTTCTGTCTAATCTGTTTCGAGACTAAAATGAAGAAATAATATTTCCAACTCACCAAAATGAGGATCCATGAGAACTCATGAGTTCTTCATTGTGGAGTGCCCCCGAACGAAAACCATCTCTTCTAGCTCCGCTGCCAAGCAATAAAACCCCTGTAAAAGAAAGATAGGAAAAATTAGAAAAACAAACATTGTTATTACCCTTTCCATACCCAAACTTACATGCACACACACAAAGAGTAGGGAGATGGAGCTACTATTATGGAATATGCTTTGCTTATAACTGGATCTAGTTAAAATACGACATAATTCGATCATTAAGAGGTTCCCTGGCTGATAACTATTTTGTCTTCGATGCCAAATTGACCAAATGAAAGTGTTTAAGTGGTCCAGGACTTTTAAACATAAGGATCCTATGGTTTTATTACTACTTTCCGTTTTTCCATAATTTTTTTTCACACTAAAATGTCTGTTTTTTTTATATACATTTAGAAATTTGCCTACATACCAGATTTTTATATATATAAAAAAATCAGTAAACAGTTTAGTAAATTTTCAGTGAACTCTTCAGTAAACTAACATTAAATACTTAAAAAATAATAAATATTATTTTTAAAATATATATATTTAAAACTTAATTTTTTTTGTTAGTTAAATCTGTTCTTAATTGCAAGCATGTTTACAAAAAAGATATTTTGCACACAAATTTCAAATTTTAGGTTTATAATATACTTTTAAAATTCAATCTAACTAAAAAAATTAACTTTAAAAATATCTCTAACACAGTGTACGCAGACTGACAACAACATAAAATTTGTTTTACTAAGATTTTTTTTTCGTGAGGATTAATTATTAGGTATAAATCTCCACCTATTTAAAATTATAGGATTAAATTTTCGAAAAAGCTAAAATAAGGCTTAAAACTTCCATTTCAAATACTATAAATACTAAATAAAATAAGCAACAACGAAAAAAGTTGATAAAGCTTCATTATTAGCCTGTAATGTATATTATAGGCCTAAATATTAGCCTAAATAGCAGATTTCTAACTATAAAAAAAATCAGTAAACTCTTTAGTAAATTCTTTAGTAAACTCTGTAGTAATCAGTAAACTCTTTAGTAAACTAACATTAAATATTTATAAAAATTTAAAAAATTTTTAAAAAATGTATATATTTAAAACTTAGTATTTCTTTTTTTTTGTTGTTGTTGTTCGTTAAATCTATTCTTACTAGCGCGCATGTTTACAACAAATATTTTGCACGCAACGTTCAAATTTTAAGTTTGTTATGAAGAATAAACTTTTAAAATTCAATCTAACTAAAAAAATTAACTTTAAAAATACCTCTAACACAGTGTGCGCAGACTTACATAAAATGAGTTTTGCTAATAACTTTTGCTTTTTCTTGTGAGGATTAATTTTAAGTCTCTACCTATTTACAATTTAAAAAAAATATCAGAAATATTACACCAGAAGAAATTTTCGAAACAGCTAAAATATTGTTTCAAAATTCCATTTCAAATACTATAAATACTAAATAAAAGAAACAGCAGATAGAGCTTTATTATTAGACTATAAAGTATTTACTATGAAATTTTGAAGCAATATGTGCAGTAGTTTTTTTATTTACAGTGTGCACAAGCTGAAAAACACCATTTTCAGTAAAATGCATTTTATAGTTCCTTTAAAAAATATATCATGAGCAAAAATTGCATAGTTTTACAGGTTTTAATTCGAATATTTCAAAGGGTTTTTTAAAAACGATTTAAAAAGTCCAGATTTGCAAAAATAAAAAAAAAATCGAATTTTTGAGGATTTAAAGGTGATATGATGTCCCTTAACTTGAGTTAGAAATTTGCACATTTCAGAACAATAATAAACTTCGACTCTTGTATTTATTGAAATTTCGAATGCATTAATAATAAACACATTCGAAAATTTCCATGTGTAATGACTACTCGTCCGCCTCACACCTGAGTCGATTTTCCTTTCAGTTGTACGCAGTGATTGATTGCAAACAGAGGACATCCGCAAACAGCCTTGTGAAAGAGAAAATTCCAGAAGCTGAAATAATGAACTTACACGACACCAAAACATCCATTTCGATAGCTAATCATTCGATCCTCACGTTTTCGATAATAACATATCTTATTCGAGAGATAACGAGCACTCCGGCCGCGAAAACAATGCCCGGGCACGCAAATAAGATTTTTCTCTCGCGTAGCGGACAATTAAAAGATTTTTGCCGCTGACCATTCCAGTGACAAGCACAAAAACATTTCACATCCCAGATTGTTTCACTTAATAATGCAACGACGAAGTGCAATTTTGTGCTGGATTTTTTTTTTTTCATTATTCCTTTGCTGGAAATTGTAGGAAAATCGAGAGTAAAAAAATTTGATTAAAGTAATTTGAAAAGAATCGTGAATCGGTCTTTAAGTAGATCCGATTCTCTCACGGTTTCACGAATCCGGAAAAACTATGCATCGCAGACAAACCACAACGAAAAAGCTGTGAAATGGTTAATGGGATACTTTCGCGGATAAATGTGTAGAAAATTTTGAAAATCTCCGTACGAGATTTTCAGTTCTGTAAATGGTAGATGTGGGGTTGTGATTTAAATATCTAACAATGCACAAGGATGAAAACTTTTTTTTTAAATTTAAATTTCTTGCTCTATTTGTATATTACGTACTTACTATTTTGTAAACTAGCACATAGCCCGTCATATGACGGAATCAGTGAATTTTTCATTTTCCAGAATTGTAAAGTACCCCATGAGACAGGTAAAAAAAATTATTTGTTTTTTGGCTGAGAATTATCAGGTACAAGCTCAATAATTTGCTTATGTTTATACTCTTGTAAAGTCTCCCGATACTGTGAATGCAGTTTAGAATCCCGTTGAATTCATTTAGAAAGATAATTCAAAGTTTTCGTAGCTACCTCAAAATTATCGGTAAGTTCTTCCCAATTTTTTGCCAGAGTAATTAATAGAAGTAAAGGAATGAAACTATTATCTCTATCACACCCTAAACGTAGATATTATACAAGGTTTTTTTTTTTTTTAAGAAGAGGTGTCCCCGGTAGGCCTATATCCTCTTCGGAAAATAAATAAATCTGGAAAATCAGACCTTATTGTTAGAGAATTGAAAAAATAAATATTTCAAGTCCAAATGTTAACAAAAGTGAAAGCAAGTTGAATAGAACTTGAAATGAAAGACAAAGAATACTCAGAGAGGTCAGAATGACCCTTAACTCTCCGTTCCAGTAGGTAAGAGTTTTCCGCTGCTCTACAGTTAAATGTAAAATATATATACAGAGACGGACAAATTTGAAATGGGGTGTCTTAACTTAAATTAACTGTTCTTCCAATTCATGGTAGATGCATTTCCCGGCAAAACACTCACCAGTCAAACATAAAACAGCACAAATAATATTTTAGAACACTTTAATGAAGCACATATTAATAAATTCACAGCTGCCCGTATAGAGCGCAACTTTCGGGCACAACACTCATCAATCCCAACACGTTCTATGACAGTAGTAGAAGTAGTTCTTTTTTATTCTAGTTAGAAGTAAGGGTAGTAGAAGTAAGGATAGTCTAAGGGTAGTAGCAGTTCTTAACAGTATAATTATTCCTCCCCTCATAGAGAAAGCTTCTTCCGAATCCTTCGTATTGATAACCGAATGGTAGAGCGCTGCTCTTCGGTACCAGAGTTCACGGGTTCGAATCTAGTTGCTGGCATGATTATTTGTAACCTCTAAGAAGTAGGTCCTGGTGTCATTATTTCTTATGTGCAAAGCAGTAGACTGTAGCGCTCAAAACTAAACCTTCGGATTGATGAGTGCTGTGTTCGAAAGTTGATGCTCCGCTCGACGATGGGCCGATGAGTTTATTAATTTGTGCTTCATTAAAATGTTCTAAAATATTATTTGTGGAGTTTTATGTTTGAGTGGTGAATGTTTTGCTAGGCAACGTATCTATCATGAACAGGAAGAACAATTAATTCGCTACAGGGGTGTCTGCTCATCATGGGGGAGAGAAAGTGAGATAAGGAGGAGGCAGATGTCTCACCGGCTGTAGGAAGGACTTCGTGTGCGCTTACAAATAATCAACCAATAAAATAGAAAAGAAAAAGGTCTCATTTTCATTTGGATCGACGGAAAATGCAAAAGCCTGCTTCATTATGCCAGGATAGCGATCTCATAATTTCGAAGAAAGGAAACGGAAGAGGAGAATCTCATTTCGAACTTTTTCGCAGATGCGGTGGTGGTATACGGACGGAGAGGACTCTCCGATTCCCGCTTAATCGACGGTGTCACGACAAGGGCCCCCGCCGATATCGGGGTTTAACGATGCCTAAATATATCGCAAGTAAGAGGGGGGAGGGAACGCCTGGGCTCGCACACCTCTTGATTACTGGAGGGGAATGTTTCAGAAATTGGCCTCGGATTTCTCCCCTCGTGGATGAGAGTGATGATGATTATATTAGAGTCTGTATTACAACGATGAATTATGAATATCGAGGAAACAAAAAAATTCTTTTTTCTTTTGTTTTCATACAAGGCACATGAGATTTTCGAAGAGGACAGACCGCACGCTTCATTTTAGGATAACGGTCTAACGGTGGTACGCATACCACTGGTGGTAGGCAAGTTCCTGGTACGCTAAAAATAATCAATAAGGGCGGACACAAATTAAATAAAAAAAATCATAAAAACATTATTTTCTAATAATTGATAAAAATTATTTTGGTTGATAATATTATACAGTAAAGTTGTCAATATGTACAGTCGATGATAGAAAATCCAACAATACATATATATATATATATATATATATATATATATATATATATATATATATATATATATAGCGCAATTTTAAATTTAGCTTTTACCCATCAATAACTTGATTTTTTATAATTTTGTCCCTTTATTAAAACCATGTATTAGTAAACGAAATATGACAAAATAGTAGATGAATAAGAAATTTTGAACAAACACATACGCACACACACACATAATTGTATGTATATATACATATATATGTATGTGTATGTGTATGTGTATGTGTGTGTGTGTGTGTGTGTATGTGTGTGAATGGGGTAGGGCTTCGTGCTCCCATGACACAGGTCCGAGGTTCGATCCCCAGGCTAGGCAAGGTTGACTCAGCCTTTCATCCCTTTAGTGAATAGACAGACTTAGTTCCCAAGCATGCTTAGGAACTAAACACTGGCGGTTCCGCGTAAGGCTGACCACCTAACAGGAACATACTTCCTATCCAAGGGCTATACGTCTCGGAAACGGAGATTATCACCGTGGACCCTGCCACCCTAGGGGTCCCACCTTACGCCAAGAAGTTTAGTTTTATCTATATATATATGCGAGTTTATGTGTTACAATGAGTTTAGAATCTGGCACGAAGTTTATGTGATATTTCAATGATATTTACTTGATTATGGGGAGTACAGGATCACCCTATAAAATATATATAATGTAAATAAATAAATACACTCGCAAAAACAAATTTTACAAATTACAATCATTTTTCCAAATCGGTGCAATTTAGCATGATGTACAACCAAGAGTTAGTACGTGAGCCAAAAAAAAAAGGTTGGGAAACACTGCTGTAAACGATTCTCTGCGACCCACAGAGTCCAAAATCAATGAGAATGTCGTAAAAACTCAACCAAAGACTTAAGACGAGTAGTCAAAAGAAGATGATGTGATAGCCAGCCTACACACAAACAGGGTGGTTATTACACGGTGGAAAAATTGAAAAACTTCTGCTGAATACCTACCGATAGCATCGTTATCTGCGACGCAAATGGATTTATGACGAACCGTTTGGTTCAGCGAGTGAAACAATTGCTCTATTCCGAACGAGGGACGGGTGCCAGAAACAGTTAAAGGACCATCTGAAAGACGATTAAAGGAAGAATATGGAACTAAATTGAAGGCTCCGGCTTTTGGAACATCATTTCTCTATATATTTCTATTTAACGTTTATTCAGTTTTTTTTTTAAATTTTATTTATTTATTTATTTATTTTTTGTGAACAAAACTTTGCATCGAAGTTTATTGAAGTTATTTATCTTAAAATTAAATTCATCTAAAGGACGAAATCCTCTGATTGACTTTCCGTAATAGTCGCTAATAGTCTCTTTAAAGGATTTACGGGGGTCTAATGAGTCTTAGTTTGTTGCAGAAGGCTAAATTTTACATGTAACAAATTATCTTTTTTCCTCCTCGCATACTCGTCAAATTATAATGAAATGTTTCCCCTCAAATGCTTGAACTGTTTGTTCAATATATATAATTTTTTCAGATCATAGAAAATAAATTTCAATAATAAAAACATTGATAATTTTGATTCATATTTTAAAATCAAAATTTTTCTTATACTTCTTGCTCTTGGGAATCTAAAAAAGATATTGGTTCAGCCAAAATTCCATTGGTCACGAAAAAGAATAGAGTGTATCTTGAACTAAAACTGAAGCATTTTGACAAAATTGATACCTTTTTTGGCGAATATTATTCAGATACTAGCATATAGCCCGTCATATGACGGGATCAGTAAAACTTTTAATTTTCCAGAATTGTAAAGTACCCTATGAGGCCGGTAAAAAAATGGTTTGTTTTTTGGCTGAGAATTATCTTGCAACAAAAAATAATCGCTGATTAATTTAAAATTGTGACATATGTACCTCATCTTTAATTAAGCCAAATATAACAGAAAACTATTTATGTAATATATGATAAAAGTATGAAAATAATGCACACGATATTTAAATAATTTAAAGTAAGAGATGATTAAATGAGATGGAATGAGGTGATAATGCTAGAAAAAAAATGTTATTTTCACCTATTTAGTATGTGATAAATTTAATCGTCTGCTCTTAACAGGAGAAAATAGGGCTTGAAATAATGGTTAATGCCATTATTTCGCTCGAAAAGAGGGAAAGGGGTGGATTTCGAACGTTTTAAAGACGACAGTATTTTTCATTGTGATATGAAGCATATTTAGCCCAACGTATTTTAGAATCAGATCGATAGTTTAGAAGAAAATAAATTTTACTCGCTTTGAATTTGGCTAACCTTAACTCATCAAGAATCCAATATGGATGCCTATATCCATTCCAGATCCAACCGCTTCATGAAATCGAGGACAGACGGACATGTGAACTTAGGCTATTATTATATAAGGGAATGTTTTTTTAAAGTACATATAAATATAACATACAATTATTTAACATGCCAATTAATTTGATGTATAAGTTATTATACATAACAAACTGAATATATCTATCAAATTTCACCAAAATATTTCCTATAGTTTCTGAAATACAATGCAAAAGAGTAAAATTTTAGAAAATGAGAAAAATGCAGTTAAAGATAAAAATGCTTACTTTAAATTGCAAAGGAGCGATTATACATATAAGACTAGAAGCGCGAAAGGGGTTATTTTAACCCCAAATCTATTTTGTGTTATCTTAAGAGATTTATTTTTTTAAGTGGTAATAACAGAAATAATATAATACTCATTAAAAATTATTTTTATAGAAATTTATATTATTTCTGTTATTACTATCTGAAAAAGAGAAAATCTGCTAAGATAACCCAAAATAGTTTTTGGGTCAAAATGACCTCTCCCGCGATTTTAGTGTTAATCATTACTTCAGTTCTATTTGGAATTTCGAAAAAAGAAATGTACCAAAATGCTCAAAAAAGATTGTAGTTTAATATATAAAAAAATTGAAATATCAAATTTTTGAAGTTTTAAAGAGTTTTGTAACACCCCTTAAATAGAAAAGATACTAATATATAATTTAATAAAGAAAAATCATAAGTATATAACAAGAAAATAGGAATCAATTTATTAAAAATCTTTTATCTAAACGGCTTGGCGTGAAGTTGTTTACATGAAACACGAAGAAGTTAAATTACTTTTATATTTATACCGAATTTGCCATTAAATATCAAAAATATTTTATTATTATATTTTTAATATTCGTTTAATATTTTGGAAATAAAATTATATTTTTCATAAAAACATGAAATTGTCAATATCATACTACATACAGGCCCAAAATATAGTCAACTGAAAAATGTGAAATTATTATTATTATTTTTTAAAGGCGTTATAAAAGACATAAAGATACTTAAGTTAAAATTTAGGTTGTCTACTACTATGGCCGATTGGTTAGGGTGTTGGCCCTCGGTACCGGAGTTCGTGGGTTCGAATCCCGCAGTGGCATGAATGTTCGTAGCCGTTCGGAATCGGTTTTAAGCTGTAGGTCCCAGTCTCATTAGCCCTCGTGTTGCAAAAAGTAGACCGTAGCACACCAAAAAAACGAAACTTAGTAGTAAGCCACTGTCAAAAGATGGTAAGAATTATTCTTGTGCAGGGTATTCCAAGTTTAACGCTAATAAGTTGTTATAATTTAATAAGTCAGAAATCTAAAAAACGTATTTTGATGATAATTGCTTCTATTTAATAAGAAAAAGGGAATAAATACATAAAAAGTAAAAATTATGCTTGAGTTTTTAGTTATACCGCTTGCGAATAGATGGTGATACTAGTTTTAAATTTCTGAAATAAAGATTCCAAGTAGGCTGAACATCTTTTTGCATTTACCAAATTTATTTTCTTTTATTTCAATCTAATTTTTTTTTATCATTGAATATTGTATTGTCACCAGAATTGAACATATTGAGCAAAATTTGTATCTCCAGCTAGACAGAAAGGTAGTTAAAAATTAATTTAAAAATATCAACTGACACACAAGTTTGGCTTTGGTTTAGAGCGCTGCAGTTTACTGTTTTGCACACAAGGGCTAATGAGAGCGGGGCCTACAGCTTAAAGCCGATTCCGAATGGCTACGAGCAATCATGCCTGCAGCGGGATTCGAACCCACGAACTCCGCTTCCGAAGAGCAGTGCTCTACCGTTCGGCATCATTCGGCCTAACACACAAGTGAAATTAAGCAAAAGTGATTAAAAAGGTTATGGCAAGTGCTCGCTGTCGCATAGCGGAAAAAGCAAGTTAATCTATAAATGTTAGATTATTATCATTTTTTTAATAACACTAAAGCAGTCTGTAAAGCTTTTGTCATACAATGTCGCGAATTTTGTTGACTATTTATTACGATAGCCAGGACCCTAACTAAGTCCTTTGGAGCCCATGCCAAAAAATTGGTTTCCCCTCCTATCACCAAATATAATGAGAAAGTATATAACCATGTTTTTTATTTCTGTATCATATATTCAGAATGAACACAGAAAATAATTTGTTAATTCTTACAATGTTCCTGATATATTAAATTTTAATTTTTTCTTCTATTTTTACCTCTTTAATACTTAAAATATTTTAAAACACTCTGGGGGTATTATTTTGCTGATAAAAGGAATAGTTTATTTGAGGGGAATGTTTTTTATTTAGACGTTAAATTTTCATAAAATATTGAGGATTTTCTAAATTTAAATTCAGTTTTAATATCTTTCATAAATTCAAAATTTGAAACGAATTCCCGGATTTATATTAAGGCATTTTAGGAGTGTTTCTAAACATTCCCAAGTTGAGTCTAGAAACATTTTAAAAAATAAGAAAATTTCTAAAAAAGTAATAATTAAAAAAAATGAATTTTAAAACTAAAAAAAAAATTCAACTTTTTCATATTTCTATTCGAATCGAATCGTCCTCTTTCGGATTCCATTTCCATCAAGGTGCGGCGCCCCTAGGACTGATGCGCCCGGGCAAATGCCACCTTTGCCACGCCCTAGTTACCGTCCTGACGAAAGCGGTAACACCATATACGTGGCCAACATTACTCTTTAGGATAGGGATGTGCAAACTACGGCCCGCGGGCCAACTCCGGCCCACCGGAAGGTTTTATCCGGCCCGCGGATAGAATTTTAAGTTGCCGGTTCGAGGCAAATTAAAAGAAATATATATTTATACATTAAATATCCATCTCTTTTTCTATTTTGCTTAAATATTATATCCCAAATTTATTATCTCACGCCCAGAAGATCAGCGGTATATTTGCTTCTTGAATGTGAACAAGTGTTTTCAACTTCGAACCTTAGAAAAAATAATTTCTGAAGCAAACTGACAGATGAGCCTTTAGCATCGTTCCTTAAAATCAGTACATCTCACTTCGGACCTCAGTATAAGGAACTTTTAAAAAGGAAATCGCAATTTCATTCATCTCATTACCGTATTTAAACCGTTAGGTACTTGTATATTGTTTTTAAAATTTTAGAAAAATTTATCTTGGCCCACCAAGCTTATTCTTTTTCAATTTTTGGCCCACGACCGAAAAAGTTTGCCCATCCCTGCTCTAGGTCAACAAAAACAAAATGTCCCCTCGTAATTTAGAATCAGGCACCTAGTAGAATACCCCCCAGGTTTACCCTGCCACCTCCAGAGGTATCGTTTGGGAACTTGAAGAACATAGCATACACGAACCATATTTGCATGAAGGTGTGTGGAAAATGTCAAATCTCTAGCAAGTTAGAAAGGTAGTTGATTTCAAAATATCAGCTGACAGACAAGAGAAGTTAAGCAAAAGCGGCTAAAAAGAGAAGGATTTTCCTTTAGATGCATCAAACCGATACGCGAATAGAAGCTTCAGTCTAACAGAAGTGCTCACCACGATGATCGCT
This sequence comes from Pardosa pseudoannulata, assembly GCA_032207245.1. Taxonomy (NCBI): domain Eukaryota; kingdom Metazoa; phylum Arthropoda; class Arachnida; order Araneae; family Lycosidae; genus Pardosa; species Pardosa pseudoannulata. Next base: position 5,367,772 of record CM063498.1, read on the forward strand.
TGAATAATTTCAACACCGCTATTGAAGCCAGACTATTAACATATTTAAAAAACATCAGGCGTCTCACTTAGGGTCCCAGTTTAGATGTTATCATGCAGGAACACTAAACCCAAACGTGATGTTTTGGTTACCCAAACCGATTTAATACCGACCCCAATCCGACCTTCACTATGACAGACTGAGATTGATGGCCGTCGATGGTAAAGTGTACTATGCTTCGTTGCCACTGGATACGAAGTAAAAATGGATTTTTAACTACGTAATCGGCGACAACGGATGAATAGGGTGTACAATGCAACGGAACTTCATTTATCCTTCATAACAAGACACGGGAGGAAAAATAATATAAACTACTTACGAATTTTAAACAGTTTCTCTTTCAGTATAGCGCCGTTACATTTTTCCCGTTCCATGAAATCGATGAAATGATTTTTAACACTAGAACCGCTTGAGTTTTGGCCCTGAAACCCCGTCCTGGTTCAAACTTACTCCAATTAATATGATTCAATGTTGTTATTAAAAGAAAATACACTGTATTTATACGTAATGTCATTTATTCATTTTTTGACATTAAATTAGTATAAAAATTCATAAAAAATAATAAGATATTACAATATTGAAAAGTATATAATAGTTAGAAAAATATATAGACAACTTCAAAGGAATTATGTAGTTTTTTACCCGTCGAGTTTTCTGCCACAGTTCAGACAACATTTTTCATATATATTTTGGATAAATTTTTTACCTGTCGGTATTTTACACTTAGAACAAATATCTGCAGTTTTGTTTCCATACCCATTTTTGTATATGCACAAATTCTTCAGTTTCATACATTTTTATGGGTGTATATCAGTAGAAGTCAGTAAAATCAGTAAAGTTTTCGGGTCAATCTGACCCATTGAGCGGTTTTAGTATTAAATTTTGAATACTATCCATAGAAAATAATTCAATTTAAAGAAAAAAACACACTGCTTTCTACTAATTTTCAAATAGTCCATTTTGAAAACAAACACGAAAAATTATATATGAGGTATGTTTTAAAAAGGAGAAGAATAAAGGGTCTCAATAATGGTTTCTTCTACTTTGCAAGCAACTAATTTAGCGAGCTAAATCAGTTATTTAAATTAACAAAAGCAACACAAAACAATTTTGAGGAAAAAAGTTTAACTTCAGCTGGCATTCTCCAGCCATTACTCAGACGATTGCATCTCCATTTAGACTGCAAATTTTTCTACCAAGAATATCTACTGTTTTCTACTTTTTTAATTTTATAAATTTTGGCTAATATATATATATATAATATATATATATATATATATACCCTAAAATAGGGTTTCTCATAGTGTGTTACGTAGAACCCCAATATTCCGCAACGGCCCATTAGATGTTCCTTGAGAAGTTTTTAAACATCATCGGAAGAAAATATATAAATTTACTCTCCAATTTTACCCTAATGCCTTACGTAAAAGTAATAATAGTAACTAATACGCCAGAAGTAGAACGATAGGGAACAGAAAAGGGATGCGACAATGAATCATTTATAAATCTCAAGCGAGAATAAAGCAGAAAAAGGGATGAAACATTCACTGATTATCATTTTACTTGTGTCATTTCATATAAAATTTTTTTTGCTTCCTCGTCACCTTTTTTAAGTATAATCTACATTTTTATACTGCTTTATATTTTTTAAGCATTCAAGTTTATGTCTAATCAGCAATAGGCTTATAGTTTCTCCTTGAGTAATATTTATTCAGGGGTACCATTGCTATATATGTAGTAAGTAAAGAATTCTGTTTCATAGAGTACACCTAATCCACAAACATTTTCAGGAAAAAATTACACTAATTCAAATATATTGAGTCTATCATTACCACTAACTATGATTTGACCTAGAGATAAAAAACAGGCTCATTATGAGAAATAAATGCCATCATGGCCTCAAAAACCAAATAAAATAACGATTTATAAGCTTAAATACAAAAATGAACATCTATAAAACACTAATGCGACCTATTCCGCTTTATGGGAGTGAATGCTGAGCAATAACCAAATTACATGAAAATGACTTATTAAGCTTTGAACGTAAAATTTTAAGAAATTTTTTTGGTGAGAACCATGAGATTAATAGCTGGGGATCCTTATTTAATTTTTGAAATTTGTCTAAAGGTACAAGCAACCTGATATTGCTAAAGTTATAAAACGCAATTGACTACGATGGCTGGGACATTTATTCCGATCTGACAATGCAAACCCAATAAAAAAGTCCACTTTCATTAATTCCATGGGTGTTGTACATAACTGTGTTTGTAACTGTGTACTTCTGTTTTCATTGAAACTGTAATTGTGTATTAGTGTGTTAGTACGTTAATAAAAATACCAGATATAATAATGGGAAACAGAAGACAAGGAAGTCCACTAATTAGGTGGAGAGGGACTTTTAATCTTTTAAATAAAGGAAACTGGAGGAGCCTCGCTATGGATAGGTCCTGATGGAAACAACTATTAGGCACGGACTTTGCCTATAACAGGCTGTGGTACATTGAAAGAAGAATAATCCCAGGTTTCAGTCTAACAGAGCTCTAAGGTATTTTTTTGTACGATCATAATATATGAAGGGTAAATCAGTAAATCCAAAATCACTGAGAAGTCGGGGGGGGGGGTTGCTTCAAGAAGCCATAGGACATCTATCCTTGCTGAGTCTTGGGATTTTGGACTTGACCAGGATCTGATTTTGGTTGGTGAGGGCTTCTGGACAAAAACCTAATGAGGACCCATTTTTACAGTAGGGACGACCCTGGACTGTAACAGGCTATAGTGCCTTGAAAGACAAAAGAGTTATGTGCAATAAAAAGTTTGAGAATCATTGTCCTAAGAAGAATAAAATAAACGCTATCGTCTGTTCTTCATTCTACAATCATTCAAAATAATTCAAAAGATGTTAATAGACTAATTTTAATTCACAATTGTATGAGTTTTTGAATGTAGAATTTGTTTGTCTAAATATATGTAAGAGCACTATTTTAAAGCTATACCAGATGTTATTTATAGATTTTAAATTTATTCTTCCATCTCAGCCACAATAGCTATCAATGACTACTTCTTAAGCAATCTGCAGATGAACTAATAATACGCCAAACGAAACACCACCACGCTGTGCTACTGGCGTACAGTTTCCAGTTCCAAAACAAAACACATGCTACAAATTTAAGGCTCGGTTACTTTCGTCTTCTGTCACAAGCGAATTGCATCGGCAATCATTAGATGCGCTTCGCCGATGAAACAATCTTTTGACGCCTCTCCCATCAGCGAAATCTATGAGCATTCAGAAAACCATTAACGTAATAGCACGAAATTACATCTCTAAATCTCTATGTTAAACACGGTAAAAGCTGGTGTGCCAAATGATTTCCTGACTTCGGAACACTCAATAATAATGTCAGGACACGAATACCTTTTGTATTTTTATTAACGTCGATTGCTAATAGAAGCAAGTATATAACTAAAAAGCCGCAATCCTGTAACACTATTATAACATGTTATCCGATACAATACTTCATTATTACTTAAGATTTGTTTTGATGTGCTCCAGATCAGCGGTCGCCAAACTTTAGAACTTTAAGGACCATTACATATAGAATTTTTATTAAACGAACCACAAAATATATGAATGTAAAATAAAACAAAGACAGTAAATATATTTATAGAATAACAATCAGAAACTTTTATTTTATTAACACAAAATGCACATATTAAAAGTAAAAGAGTTATACAGTAATTTTAAAAAAACTTTATGCATTACATATTTTTAATGTAATTTTATATCAGGGTTCCCACTCTTTTTCCAGAAGAAAAATTAAGGACTTTTTAAGGACCAAAGTAACTTTTCTGAGGAACACATTTTAATGATTATGAACTAGACAAGGCATGTTCAATAAATGCCCTATAATATTTCAGAATTAAGTTTTTAGAAATGTATAAAAATTAATATAAGATAAATCTATTTGACAAAAATTAAAATGTACATCTAAAGTTTTTTGAGTGATTAAACTAAAAATAAATTGTGAATAAAATACAAAATTATCAACAGTACTTTCAGAAGGTTTAAAAAAGGCTCTGCTACATATATATATATATATATATATATATATATATATATATATATATGTTTGTATATACTAGCTGGTTATACCGACATTGCCTGGGAAAGAAGTAAGTTTTAGATTTTTCTATTTCATTCAAGCCAAAGAAAATTAAACTTCCATAAGTAACTGAAATATTTACAAAACCCCCATCCTCCATGCTTCGTTTAATTAAAATCTGCTTATCTGTTAGCTATTAGAAAAGGGCAGCTGACTTTATACTTTAAACCTTTTCAGTATGCGAAAGATTATTAATTTGTCAAATAAGTTTTCTAGTTCGTGACTATAAAAAATACTAATAAGCTAAAAGTATTTTCATAATTTTTTAAGGATATCAAGGAAAGGAATTTTGAATTACTGCAGTAATATACTGACATGTATATTTGAGGATTTTCTTTACTATTACTACTGCACTTTTGGCTAGAAAATGTAAAAGAATGTTATGAACTTTAACAAATATTTATTTACTATTTTCAAAGAAATTTCCAATAGTGTAAATTCACACACATAAATAATATCATTTTGAAAATTCAACAGACGTCTTTTTTTGTATCACAAATTTTTTCGCTCAAGGACAATTTCCAATTTAAAAATTAAGGACTTTTTAAGGACCTTTGAGGAAAATTAAGTAATTTTAAGGGCCCTTAAAAATGAAAGCTAAAATTAAGGAGTTCTTAAGGACTTTTAAGGACTGTGGGAACCCTGTATATGTTCTTGCTTATTGGTTGTTTGCTGTTTTGACCTCAAAGACGACAAGGTCTGAATTTTAATAACATCTCTTAGAGACAATTTTTCATTTTTAAACCATTTCCTAAAAATATGTTTAGGACAAATTAGGGTATTTTCTTTAAATGAAATCCTTTTTAAAAATATATATATCAAGATATTTTAATTTATGAAATATAAACTAACAAAACTTAATGTTTATTGTATTCGAAATCTGTTCCTGAATTAGCTCCCTAGTTATTCTTTGGTTAAAAGTGTAACACAACTAAGTGAAATAAAATTTTTTATAAGTTATGATGGAAATATGGATATAGAAGTACAGTTTAAATAAATTTTTCATGACTATAATATTCTTTTTGTGTTAGTATTCCATTTATAGTAATCTGTACTCCAAAAAAGTAATATACATTTCAGCATAAGTAAGAAAATTTAACTTTTTTTTTTAAATAGAAGTATGATGCACCTATTAAAGAATTGTAGTAAATAATATAAATTATAAGTAAGTAGTTTTTCTTAACAACTTGACAGAAATGTATCTGCAGTTACACATTATCAGTAGCATTAGTCTATGCATATTGTAAGTAATAATACCAGTTATATATTTAACTTAACGTTAGATTTGCTGTTGCTAATACTGCTTGCCCGATCCAAACACGTGAGCCAGAGGTCTCACGAATAAAATTAAGGGGTGCGCCTTGTTAGATTAACTTCGTCACGGAATGCTAGATGGCGCTATGGAGCGAGGGGGTAAAAACCAAACTATAAGTGTAATAGACTAAGCGGTTAGGATTCGGCGTTGGATTTTAAATGTAATACTATTCATATTCCTATATTCTGTTCTTATTCATTTATGAAACATGTGTTAAAAGCCTAACATAATTCATAATTCTTTATTCAGTGCTCCATTTATTCTCGATTTATCGTGACGTGTTGTATAATAAAAAAGAAAGTGTGTGCAACAGCCGTTTTCTGTTTTCATCCCTGATTCAATTTCTACATATTCTTCATGCAAGTCCCCAGAATTAACGAGAGGTAAGCAGTTACCTCATTTGGTTCTTAATTACTGTTAAACATTTACCATTATTATTTAACTCCAAGATAATTCTTAAAACCCAAAGTTCAAGATATGATTTGTGATTATTCAAATTCGAAATTCATTAACTATTCAATCCATGCCTTTCTCTTTGACGAGTATCGCTTGGGTGAAAGAACATCTTAGCTGAAGGGGTCCTCGTAATATGGAAGTAGGGACCAAGCAAAATACCCCTGTGATCAGCTTTTTCCTCCCAGGGGTATCTTTTGAGAACTCAAAGAACCTTTTTGATCACGAACCTATTTTACGTACCGCAGTCACCATTAATGAACACGGCAGATTTTAGGTCGGCTTGAGCCCCGAACCCGCAACCCTCCAGTTACGAGAGCGTTGCCTTTGCCGACTGAGCTACAGCAAATCGCATTACATTCGATTTAAACATGTGAAGTCATCGAAGAATGTTCTAGTTAGGTACAGCATTTACATAGAAATCAATATTTGTAAATTTTCTGAAACAAACTCAGATCTTCCCCCCAAAACTATAAAATACCGGGGATTTTGATAACAAACCCAGGTATGTTGAGTTTTTTCAATCCCTGTTTAAAATATTCACTTCAACACGTGAACAGATGACGAAGGAAGGGAAAAGGTACTGTTAAATTTCTCGCAGGTACAAAACCTCTTTTGTTCATTATAAATCGGAATTCATTACAAACTTTTTTTAAAATATGTCGACAGCAATGAATCTTTCCGACATTAGATGCAACGGTCTAGGTGACAGGTGAAAGAAAACAAAATTCTTGAATTTGGTCCACAACCGAAACAGCACGATCAAGATGTAAAAGAGGCAGCTTGAGTAAAGACAGCTAGTTGGCACGGTGGCAAAAAATCCAATCGTGGAGAATTTTTGTCGTAAATGTGAAATAGATGAAGCAAACACAATCCATTTCCGAAAGAAGATACAGAGTCAAACTTTCGTTGATTAGAAACATTGTTTTTCTTTTTTTTCTGTGCGGTATTTTACATCTCCGTGGAAGGAAATGGGCCTTGTACACGGAACGGCTGATAACAGGGGCTGGTTCAATTTCCAACTCCAGCGTGACACCGGGAGGAGATGGGATTTAACTCCCTCCAGAGGACACAAATACTGCTATCTGGAGTTACAAATAGATCAGGAATATTGAATCAAAGCATCAGCTGCTTTGACGTACGTCCACATTGCTACTTCACTATCTCTCCCTAGAAGGCAACCATGCAAGTCTAAGCGGCGAGCAAAGTCGTGGGAGGAAATGCGTCCTTTGCACGGAATCGAGTGTTGACAACTCGGCTATGTAAGTTTTTAAGCATACGGATAGTTTAGTAAAATTAAGATTTCATCTCCATTCACAGCTGCTATAATCTGAAGGCGGCTCTTTAGATCTTTGTCCATTTCATTGTAACCCTGGAGAACGGTGATAAGAATTGATATAGTTCTTTAAAAGCACGAAACAATCGGCTTTCAGTTAATGAGACTGTATTTACAACTCGTGGTCATATTAAAATATGAAGGAATGAAGCAATTTCTCTTTAATAATCAACAATTAATAATGATTTATACAAACATAAAGAGCAAAGATGAATTAAATATGAGACCAAAGGACCGAAGAACAATTATGATATAGTTTTATAAAATTAAGATTTCCTCTCCATTCGCAGCTGCTCTAATCTGAACGTGGATCCTTAGATCTCTGTCCATTCCATTTCACTACTAAGAATTGATATAGTTCTTTAACAGTACGAAACAGTCGGCTTTCAATTAATGAGACTGCATCTACAAGCCGCTGTCATGCTAAAATATGAATAGGTTAAGCAATTTATCTTTAATAACCAACAATTAACAGCAAAAATTTATACAAACATAAAGACGAAAGTTGAGTTAAAAGTAGGACCAAAAGACCAATTAGGATTTAGTGGGGAGGAAATATCTAGGACAGAAATATGTGAGACCACATTTAAACTTTCAAAAATTTGAAATCCCGCTGATCTTAAAATCTCATTCAATATTTGTTTTCAATAAAAAGTCATTAAGAGAATTAGATATCTCTATATTAAATCAAAAATCATATTAGTAACACAATTTTTAAAAATGTTAAGTAATGTTATCTAAAATGTTATGTCTACTCAGTGATAAATAATAGACTCTTGGTGTCTCCTTAATATATATGTAATATTCAGGGATATAATATTTATTTAGGGGTTCCGTTTCTATGTATGTACTAAGAAAAGAGCTCCGTGGGATAAAAAGTTTGTGAACCGCTTTTCTACAGTAAAGCACCAAAAAATGTCGAATCATTCATCCAAAGTGCCACGCATCACATTTTAGAGGAATACCGGAAGTACGTCATCGTGTAGACATTTAAAACTAAAAAGTTGCTTGAAGTCTGTAGGAATTAAGTCTGTATGAATGCATGCCCAACACCTCAGCCATAAATTTGGAAGGAGAATGATTTAGCGCGAGCTGCTAACGTGATTTAAGGGGGGCTCGACAGAAATCCCACATCCATTTTCTGCGACAAGCTGTCATGTCACTAATTGATCTCCGACTCCTGTTATAATATCTCAAGATAAAAAAATAAATAAATAAGTAAAACAGCAACTGAAGTACGAACACACAGCTGACATGAGAGTGCATTCAACAGTCAGTGCGGGGCCATGCATCATCGTCGCATCGAAGCGGAAGTTGGAACCCGCGAGTGCCAAGACAGAAGCAGAAAATAAATTTGAGGGCACAACACACCTGGCGCGCCTAGCAATTTCCTTTAACAAAATGATGTGTTATTGTGCGGATCAAATCACGTGTCAAACCTCGCGTACTCAACAATTACCGAATCCGCCCGTTCACGGAAGGCTTTCCCTCAAAGGGTTCTCTCAACTTGAAATACTAAGGTCTGTAGAAGTTTAAAAGGAGTTATATAAAAAAGTAGTTTAAAAAAAAGGAGGTTTTATTTAACAAGAAAAATGATAAAAATGCACTAAAAAGTAAAAATTTTGTTTGAGTTTTTAGTTAAACCGCTTGCAAATAGATGGCAATACTAGTTTAATATCTCTGTAATAAGGCGAATTTTTCGCAACGTCACGAACTACTATAATGTCCTTCCCACTCATTTTCATGTTTACAACAGCCAATAGACAAACAATAAACTGCCCTTCCGTTTAAAACTAAAGCCAGAATTAATTGTCATAATTTGAGAATTTGCCCTACTGCGTGAAATCGCCTTATTGGAATTCTAAGTAAGCAGAACATCCTTTTGCATTTATCAAACTACTTTTTTTTCTCTATTTTTTTTAAATTGAATATTGTATTGCTACCGGAGTCGATCCTATGTGCAAAATTTCAGATCTCTAGCAAGTCTGGTAAGTAAATACATAAATTAATTTCAAAATATTAACCGACACACAGTTGAAATTAAGCAAGAGTGATTAAGAAGCTATGTTATGGCAAGTATTCAAGCTCGCAGAACTGAAAAGGCAAGATAATCTATAAATGTTAGACTATTAATATTATTATTTATAATGACGCTGAAGCACTTGTCTGTTAAGCATTCTTTCATACAACGTAGCGAATTTTGTGGATTATTTACTACGAGAGCACCATATCGATGGCCAACATTACTCTCTAGGACAACACAAACAAAATGTGCCCTCGTAATTTAGAAGCAGGCACCAAGCAGAATATCCCCAGATTAAGCTTGCGACCTTCAGATGTATCGTTTGGGAACTTGAAGGACATTGCGACCATGAACCTATTTTACGAATCCCAGCCGCCATTAATGAATATGGTGGATCTTTGGATGGCTCGAGACCCAAGCATACAACCCTTGGGATAGCTGCCTTTGCCGACTGAGCTACCACGGCTATGCTAGATTATAAATATTTATAAATGATTTTGGATCTTATAAATAAGTAAATTGTTAGTACAAAAGTACAAGATATATTTTAAAAACATTCAAGTATATGAAGGTAACTAAATTGGTATTTAGCAGGGAATATATGCATTAATACATCGTTAAATTCCATCCTTACAGACGAATTCTCCTCAGCGTGTTTTCATGCAATGAAGAACGAAAAAGACTGACAAAAATTAAAAGGTATTACAAAATACTAAAAAAGTTTGTTAATCAAATTATATTATGTTTCTTACACCCTTGAAAAGAAATTTTTCCATTAACTTACCATCAGTGTCTATTAAATATTATGATTTTATAATTTTCTGTCATATGCTATTTCAAAATGTTGGATTCTACTCATGACGTAAGTCATTATTAATCATACGTTATTACTCCAAATTTAACTAAACTGTTTTCATTATTCAAAATTTTACAGGAGGTACTATAAAAATATTTTTATTTAATGTGTTCATAATTAAAAGTCTATTCAAAATAAGTATAATTTTTCTTTCACTCATTATAGCAAATTCACTGAAAATTCGTTTAAGGTACCACAAGAATCTAGTTTGTCACATCCTAATACCTAATGTAAAAATATATTTCGTTTGAAGAAATGTTTTACAAAGTGTAAGTTTCTTTCTAGATTGAGTTCATTCACAGTCACACAAAACTCTACAGAAATAAATGATCTGGTTAAGACATGACAGAGAAAGAAAAAAAAGCGTTTGTTGGTCGAATGCTGAGGACGTAAAACGCAATGCTTTTCGTAATCATAAAAATGAGGAATAACTAATTGCATGTGGTTTAAAACAGGTTTGGTTAATCATAAACGAACAACATTTTATGAATGATTAATTGAGTCTGGGCTGTGATCACATGATTATTAAGGATTATGAAGTTATTCTAGGCAAGGTGTTAGAGTGATACATAGGAATAAAATTTGCATAATTAAATGCCTCGATAGAAAAATACTCAGCAAGTAAAGTGAACTACCTAATCAAGCAGATTAAAAATGTATGCGTTTCACAGTTGATGGGAATGTTCAAAGTAGATTAGAAGTAGAAGAAGTTACTTTCGTAAAACAAAATGTCTTCTATTTCTTAATTGATGGCATGACAGTCCTAGACGGGCTCTAGCCTTCTACAGAATTCGATACCAGGCAGTCCAATATTTGGCCTTGGATTTCCAATTAATAATATTTAGTCTTTAAGTCGTTCTCAATAGATGGTTGGAAGTCCAACCATTTTGGATTTCCAAATAACAATTTTTAAAGTCTTTAAGTCGTTCTCAATAGATGGCTGGAAGTCCAACCATTTTGGATTTCCAATTAACAATTTTTAAAGTCTTTAAGTCGTTCTCAATAGATGGCTGGAAGTCCAACCATTTTGGATTTCCAATTAACAATTTTTAAAGTCTTTAAGTGAGTTCAATCATCCTGGATTTCCAATTTAAAGTCTTTAAGTCGTTCTCAATACAGTCTAACCATCCTGGATTTCCAATTAAAAATTTAATGTCTTTAAGTCGTTCTCAAGAGTACAACCCTCTGAATTTGGGTCGTCCAATTTTCCGGGTACCTGTTGTTTTAGCCATGAAAACCTTTTATCTGTATATGTGGTCATTTAATCAAATTATGTGTCCAGCCTATCTTAACCTTTGAATGCTAATGAAATTAACTATATCTGGATTTTTGTAAATTCTGTATAATTCAATATTTGTCCATACACCATTTACCTGGATATTCTCCAAAATACTTCTTACAGTTTTTCTTTCAAAAACTGCCAGGGTTTCGTTATCTTTTCCTGTCAAGAAATCGGACATTCGAATGAGTATAAAAAAGATGAAAAACCTATACCAGGCAAAAAATTATAGTGAAATTTGTACGCGTGGAAGCCAAAAATTGCTTACATTTGCAAAATATGAGTGCGTTGTAAATATACATTTTGTAAAAATGTCACTCTAAATGAGTAAAATAATAGTGTGCAAGCTAAGAATAACTAAATATTGGGGAGATTGGAAAGTTTCATCTACACTTCTTTTCCATTTTTCTATTCAAGAGGTGAAAAAAGCTATTTTTGAAACAAAATTTTTATTAGTATTTTTAGAAATTTAATAGTTGTATAAAGTTATATTTTGGAAAAATACGTAGCATTACCCAGAATTTCAAAAATGACAATTCCATTATAAAACGTGAAATTATTTATCAATCTTTTTTTTATTATAATATTTATAACTTCCATTTTAAATGCATGAAAGCTTAATATTACTGTTAAAGAAATAGTTTTTATTATTATGAAAACATATTTTGCAATTAAACATCAATTTCCATTCTGGGTCAATTTGACCCATCCCGCGGTTTTTAGATGTACCGAAAGTGTGTTAAAAGAAATCCAGAATAAATAAAAACTCAAGTAAGAGAATTTACGAAAACATGTATCTAAAGAAGGTTAACCATTACAAGGAAAAAGTATTTAAACTACATTGATTATGACTGAAAGATTCATAGAATTTGAAGCATAAAAAGATCGATATATAATTGATTCACGAGAAACCAAGAAACCATTTCTGCAATCGCCTATTCAAATATATAAAACTGTTTTTTAATCATTTTGACCATAGATGATAAACAAATCTGGAAGAGAAAAAAACCACAGAAAAGTAATGCTAAAAACTTTTTGCTTCAGTTCGTTTATTTTAAAACAAGCAATAAAATGTTTTTAAAAAAAAACATTTTGCATTAAAACCCTCATTATTCGTTTGTACGCTAGGAAAAGCTAAATTATCGTTTTAAAATAACTGCGGTATTTAGAAGTATTCTCCTTCAAAAATCTGTTATTTTCTTTTGAATAGTGTGTTATCATTTCTCCAAGCCAATAAATGCTTTCCATACAGAACTCAATTCAAAAATAATCTGAGTAATTTAAATATTTCATAGTAATGGAAATCGTTGTGGTAGCTGAATTCAGTATTCACAATCGCAAATCACAATCATCGAACCTTCCTATCAGCGGAGAATTGTGCAAATGTATTATTCCTTAAGAGTCAGCACAGATTCTATATAGACGTTGTAAAGCTGCATATTTCACATCAATGTAATAGAATAAGTTGCTTATTTGTTAGTTTGCTTATTAAAGTTGTTTCTTTATGAATATTTTAAATTTATTTCTTGGTCCATAAGCATTCTAGAATCAAGATGCAGCTAGATTGCATCAAGCAGAACTTTTGAAAATGGTCATTACCTTATCACCAAAAAACGATTTCTGGATGTGAATTTCGTTAAATTTCAAGCTAGTTTTACGATAACTAGTTTATATTAATAGCTAGTTTTAAATTAGGATTTATTTTAATGATCACCTACTTTGCAGTTAATTTCGAAACACTTTTACTTGCATCACCGTCAATATAAGGCAGTTTATCGCAACGTCACGAACTACTATAATGCCCTTCCTATTCATTTTCATGTTTACAACAGCTAATAGACAAACAATAAACTTCCCTTCCGTTTGAAACTAAAGCCAGAATTGTCATAATTTGAGAATTTGCCCTACTGCGTGAAATCGCCTTATATATTCTATTATTATTTAATGTAGAATTTAAATGCATGCAGTCAAGACTTTAGGGATATCATTAGCACCTGACCACTGAATGGCTGAATGACTGATAGAGGACTTAAAACTGAGAAAGTTTACAAGATAGAACTAAATTCAAACTTAATTTCAGCAACTTTTGTTAAATTTTAAGCTAGTTTTAAAAGGGTTTATTTTATTGATCATTTGCTATGCACTTCATTTTGAAACTCTTTTATTTTCACTTGCATCAATGGCAATATACATTCTATTATTTAATAAAGAAATTCAATGCACATAGTCAATATTTTTAATATACATTATTAGAACCTGGCCACCAAATGGCCGTTTCTTTGTTCTTTAACCGTTTCATCTGGATTAAATGACTGAACTGAGAGTTTATATGGTAAGTGTTAAGTTATTTATAGGAGCTAACTGAATATATTTAAAGAAATATATTTAACTGATAAAACAATTATATATGTGCATTACAGATGCAGATTTTTTTTTAATAGACGTACTCTGTAATCACGGCAAATTAAAAAAAATGTTATAATTTGAATCAGAATTATGTTTGCAATGTGTTAGGATTGAAGTTAAGATTAGACAGATAGATGGAACAAAAGTTGTTTAATCTGAAAATGTCTTTGAATTCTACGAAAATTTATTGAAACCATTTCTGTTAGATCATGTAAAATTTACATGCAATTTGTTCTGAGTGTCTTATTATGATGCCTCTATAATGATTGAAAATAGAACAATCTTTATAAATTTAAGTTCTTTTCTGCAAATTTCTGTCGACACGCAAAAGAGTTATCCTACACTCTCATAATTGTACGTGATATAAATGTAATAAGCACAGATTACTTTCTTTCTAATCTAAAAATATGCTCCACGAGAAGTGTTTTTGAATTCCATAAATAGTTGCTGTAAAAAATATGGAAACACGATCCAGTTCAGCGGTGAGCTTATACATAATCATCACTTGTTCTTAACACGTAAAAAAAGATGGAATGTGAGATAAGACCGATTTTTTGCAGTACGCAGCTCAGGAAGTATAAAGTATCCCCAAGGAAGCATATAAAAGTGAAGTAACAAGCACACAATGTTCATATTTATCTTTATGGCAGAACTTTGAATAATTCAGAATATCATTACACTATGCAAGCGAGCACTCTGACATACAGCAAGTATTTTCTGCGACAAAACGAGAAGATAAATTAACACTTTCTATAATTACTAAATAATAGTAACATAATACAGAAAATCGTTCTCACTTTATGGAGACGATTTTGATAGTTAAGTTTTATGTATAAATGGCATAATTTTTTCGACGATTTTCTTTTATTTCATAACCATGATTCTTACCAATACCTCTAGCTAATATTTTCCATGAAAGCAAACGTTTTCTTGTTACTGTCATGTCAGTTTTATCCCATTCCACTTGGACCGTTTTCCAAAGTTTGTTGAGCGTTCTTGGATGACATTGTCTTAAGCCTCGGTTTAATAAACCGAAAGCGGAAGGCTATTGAAGAAGCTTCAGGTGATTTTACAAATAGAATACATTTGATTCCCGTTTCAGTCGGACATTTTTCTCCTTTTCAGATTTAATAAATTATAAATACCTTTTTTTATTAAATGCAATAACCGTGATTTGTACACCGCTTTATAATGTATTATACGAATATTTCTCATCGAAAAATGCAGTTACTTAACCATCGAGTAATTTTTGGAGCCATTTTCAAAATAAATCTTAAGTTGCATTTCAATCACAAAATAACAGCAGACGATTATTCTTAAGTTACCAACTTTTTATCTCAAAATATAAACAAGAAAATAAATTACAAATTCCTTTCCATAAAGTGCAGGTATATGATTAAATGTAGCGGCCAACAGCAGATCAATAACATTTGGGTTTCAGTTTTATAATTTCCTCTTCATAATTTAATTTTAAAACTGATTGCTTTCTCTCACTGTTATAGGATTACGAAATTAAAACCCTTGTTTTTATGTAAAGCGGGTTCTTGTTTATGTAAAAGTTTTTTATCAACTACTGCCGTGAATAATTTAAAATATCACTTATGGAAACAATGTTTAATAAATGTACCTATTTTTCAAATTTCAAAATAAATTACGAAAAATTAATAGTTTTTTTTATGATTTATAATACTTGATAAGTAAAATAATTAGATGTTTTAAGTACTGATACATCTTTACATATTTAAAATTAATCCCATAACATTTTAAAAAAGGAATATATTGTTTCATAAATATTTTTCATTTGCTTGGGGCCCCTTTACTGTATTCCAGTCTGCCCACCCATAAATTTGGCCTTGGTCAGATTACAGTAAAAGCAAAATGTTGTTAAATTTTGTACTCATTGCTGAGCATTTTAATATACACAGCATACTAAGCCAAAATGGCATAATTTCAATTGTTATTTAAGGCTGCATCCCAGTCAGCCCATCGATAAATCTGGGCCTGATAAGGTAATAATAAAAGGAAATGTTAAATTTTTTTCTTCATTACTAGACATCTTAATTGAGCATTCTAAGACAAAATAACATTTGAATTGTTAAGTAAGGTATCCCAATCTGTTCGCCTATAAATCTGGCCTTCATAATGTTATATTAAAAGCAAAATGTTAAATTTTGTCATCATTAATTGGACATTTTAATATACAAAGCATGCTAAGCCAAATACCATAATCTAAATTGTTATTTTAGGCTGTATCTATAAATCTGGACCTGATAAAGTTATAGTAAATGCCAAAATGTTAAATTCTGTTCTCATTAATTGGACATTTTAATATACACAGTAAATCAAAATGGCAAAATTTGGATAACCATAAGTATTTACATAAATTCTTACATTCCAATATTTTCTATCTAATGCATATGTCGAATAACGGTATTTGAGACAATTAAATTTTTAAATGGGTAAATTTATGACAATTTGTTTAAAAAATATCAGTCATGAAAGGGCTTAACGACATCTCTTAATACTTTTTTTTTCGATTTAATTTTACACAGAAGCTCCTATTTGAAGAAAGCATCATCTTTCTTCCGTAAGGTGAGAGCGGGAAAAACTGCTACTGTAAACATATAACATAAACACCATCTGCCGCAATTATGGTAAATAAATTTATCGTATACGTGATTCGGCCTCTGTAACAATGGGAAATCACTTAACATTCGCAACATGACAGCATTTCCCTCTGTAAAGACATCAAATTATCATACTAAAACATTTAAGTTACCCTGGAAGCAGCGGCGAGTTTAGAGGTTTGTTCTTTTCACCATAACATCATGTAATCTATATACCTATTCTCCCCCCCCCCCTCACAGTTTAATATATTCTTTCAACGACCAGATGGCTAAGACAAATAATGTAAAAATCCAAAATGTCTTTCTTGTATTAGAGTTAATATAATGCTATACGAGTCTGTTATTTGTATTTAAAGGCTTTGTTCAATGTAGCGTAATGCCGCAGTTAGTTGTTAGAATTTTGAAAACTCTTGCATTAATCTTTTAAGGCAAAATCCGTTAAATAAAATGTTACATGATTCAATGTTTTCATTATGGATGCATTAAGTTATAATTTTGAAACATAGTTACAATTTTATGCTTTTAACATGGTTCGTTAAACGTAAAAAGTGAATTGATATGAAGGCATTAAAATGCATTAACGTGGTTTTAAAAATATACTTTTTGCTACTTTCCATGCAACGGTTTATGCGCCGAGTAAGTGATATTGTCATTTAATATAATCTTTTAAATGATATATTGTTTCTTCTCTTAATATACAGAATATAAAGGGGCAATTAAAAATAACACACAGGTGTTCAAAATAGCATAAAAAAATTAAATACTCCAGAAAATTATTTTTCTTAGCATGTTTTTCTCCTGCATAAGTGACCAAAGAGAAAAAAAAATGGATTTCTCAGAACTTTCAATTTTCAAATTTTAACGTCAATTGTTATTTAACATTGCCACTTAAAGATAAATTTGGCACCTGAGGGATAATTTACGCATTAGGGTAATGACAATAATACGTACCTTTCAGTAAGAAAATACATTCCCTATCACTTAAAAAATAGGGAGAAGTTTCGGTGTGATGGGAAGTCTATTATTATTTTGTAAAACAAAAGACTTAATTTATTTTATTTTAACCGTCAAACTGATTTGAGTGCAAATAAAGTTGTGTCTCGAAAGGCTGACGCTCAAAGGCCGTGGCTTATTTAGTTTTACGGTTAGGATTGAAATAACTGCTAAAAAGACTTTAACTGTTTCATCTGCTACATGCTTTTTTGAAATTTCTGATAGATATTATTAACCTTTTGCGATAACCCATCACCTTTAAACAACTTTAAATGGAAGCTTTCTCTAATGTTCCGCCTTAACATATCTTTCTTAATTATTATCGTAATTACATGGGATTTTTAAGCATTTGTTCTCTTTTTTTACTTAATTAATGTTACTGAATTTACTTTGTTTCTAAAAAATAACTTTTTATATAGAGTGAAAAGTAAAACTTGTTTCAAAATATTTACAATTTTTCTGACACACTATGCGCAGGCTTAGAAAAATACAAAAAGAATTTCATTATCAATTTTTGCTTTTTTGTGAACAAAATTATTAGGTTTCATTCTCCACTTATTTAACATTTTTTAATGTATCAAAAATATTACAATAGAGGATTGCATTTTCAAAAAAAGGTAAAACAATGATTAAGAATTGCATTTCAAATACCATAAATGTGAAATGAAATAAACGATGAATGAAGTAGGTAGAGTTTCATCGTATATCTATAATATATTTCTTATTTAAATTTGAAATCAATATGTGCAAGCGTTTTTCATTTACAATGTGCTTACTCAAAGTTGAAAAAAACATCATTTTCAGAAAAATGCATTTAAAGTTTTTATAGTTTCCTCAAAAGCTTATTAAATGCAAAGATGGTACCGTTTTACATGTTCTAATTCGTATATTTCAATGGGGTTTGTTTTAAAAGATCAGAATTATCCAAAAGTTTTAAAAATATATAAAAATAAAAAAAACTCTAATTTTTGAATATTTAAAAGTGATATGTGTTCTCTTAACTGTTGCTGTGCGTTCTCACGTATTTCTTTCCTAGGTATTACACCCCACTACATCATAACTGAGTGTTCCCTTTTTCAGTATCTTAGTCCTCTCTCAGTATTTTCACTATTTTCGTGCAGCGTACTATCAAGTTCATTTATGAAGTTACAAGCTGGTTGACATTTAATTGAAATGAACGACTGCGATAGTTCTATTCTATTCTATAAAACATCGGTCGGGGAACTTTTTTAATCATTACCCCAAAATATTTTTGTGTAAGTTGATATTACCCCATGGTGAAGAGGAGGAAAAAAAAAACGAAATCGCCTTTTTTTAGCATCTTTCATATTAGTCGAAATAGCCGCGTGTTTAGTGTGCATGTCCCTTGATAAAATTTACAATCTTGATGACATCATGCATGACAGCTTCCAGTGTAGGTTCTAAATATTTTACCATAAGGGCCTGGCGATGGATCATACAGTGAATAACTTCAATATTTGGGTTATTTTTTTTTACGAAAGCCGAAAAACGGTTAATATGACCCAGCATAGCTGGAGCTCCATCCAAAGATACAGGAATACAGTTTTCCCATTTTAAACTTTGGGCTATGAAGTATTCATTTACTTTACTGTAGACATCAATTCCACGAGATCTCAACTCGAGAGGAGAACAAAGCAGCAATTCCTCTTCAAAATTATCTGCACCTTTGTAGCGAACATATACCATTAGCTGTGAATTGCTACTACAATCAGTTGTCTCATGAAGCTGAATAGCAAAATATTTAGCCTGTTTTAATGCGAAAATAATCTGTTTCTTCACATTTTCTGCTAATATAGAAATTCGTTCTTTCACAATTTTTGCAGACAAGGGAACTGAATTCAGTTTCTTCACTTCTTTTTGACCACACATAATCTCTGCCATTTTTACAGCAGCTGGTTTAACCAAATCTTCACCAATAGTGTATGGTTTTTTATTTCGAGCAATCAACCAGGCTACTTCAAAGCTAGCCCTTGATGCTGAACGCTGATCGAATGTACCAAATAAGTTGCTATTCAATCTTTGTCTTTTAACAAATATTTCTAAATTTGCAAAGTATTCTCGCGGTTTGGAAGACAGGTGTGAATGCAAATTATCTAAATGTTTCTTCAATTGAATTTTTTTGAAAGATTCTGAAGTCAGTACCTTCATACATACAACACACTGTGGTTTCATTGTACCATTGTCTTCTATTTGTGTAAAACCGTAATTAAGGAATTCTTCTTGGTATGTTCTTTTTCTATTTGCTGCCATCTGAAGGGAGACAGAAAATAATATTTGTAAAATATTTAAATTAAATTTCTAAATTGCTGCTTACTTTCATCGATATATCGATGGTTAATGATAAAATCAGCAACTAACTAATAAAAACTCGCTCTCTGACTTGTCACTTTATTTGTACTCAATTTAAAGTAAAATAAAATGTGCTTTATTGCGCAAAGAGAACACTTTAGTGTGGTGGGTAGTGAGATGGCGTGGCCTTCATATGTCGCTAAATTGTTTAAGTTGAAAAAAATACTAACAAGTTTATAAAATAGCAAATTAAAAATATATACTTTTTACTCAAAAATGTTTCATTTTTACCCCCAAAAATTTCATTTTTACCCCATTTGGGGTAATTTACCCCGGTTCCCCGACCACTGCTATAAAAGGAATAATATGTGTATCCTACAGTAGTAAAAGGTTAATACTCATATAAAATACCGTCAGGTGTCGTAAAAGAAGAGACCTTTTGTAGTTAAGGTACTATGCCAGACCTGATAAACTGTAGTAAAAGGTTATTATACATACTGTAGGGTATCCTAAAAGACTTTTGTAGTTAAAACTATTATGACAGAACTGAGATGATGACTTAATTCAACAAACCTACAATGCTTAATCCTTAAAATAAACCTGCCAATTACAAATAATGGAAAAATTTAACTCACCAAACACATTATGGTAAAAAAAAAATGCATTGAAAATAAATTTTTTAAAGGAACTATGATGTAGTTTGATTGCTCTATACATTGAATAAATTCAAAAACAGAAAAGCAACTACGTTATGAGAAAAGTTAATTTTTTAAAGTTTAAAACAGTAATCGTTTCAAATGGAGTTAAAGGGTAAATTGCAGTTTCTTTTTCTTTGACAAATATTTAAAAAGAAAAAAAAAGACAGATTAACAACTAAACAAAAATCAAACACAGTACCAATATTGTGGTACTCAGTACATTAAAAGAAATTTATAATTTTCATATTAAGAACAACACACAATTAACATTCATTTTACTTCCTAGTTTTAAAACGATAGTTGTAAAATGCTGTATAGTAAAAGTTGATAATTTCTTTTCATGCTAAAAATATATAGTAATTGTCTATTATTTTTTTTCTGAAAATTGTTGTTATGAGCGGTCAGTAAATCATGAATAGTGACATTCAGAAAGATAGCAAGAAGTTTTGTAGGTCGCTAGACCCATAGAAATTTATTTCATAATAAAATATATAAAGCAAGTATCAGGTACCAGTAAAATAGTAAAATAGAGTTATGTTATTCCTAGAAATGGAACTATATTTTTTCCTCGCCACGGGTCGCAATGGAAAATAGTGTGCGTCCCACTACTTAATCTCATAGTTGGTTTAAAATTCCATTACAATCCCCAAACACTGAAATTTAACTGAATGAGTTTGGCACTAACGTTTGTTAGAGAAAATGTTATTTATCTTAGCAAAGTTACTTGATTCAGAAAACAAAAATTTCTTTCTAAATTTAATAATACAGTGAGTACATGACAACAAATGTGTGATCTAAAAGCTTGTTTGGGGATTATGCAAATATAAAAACTTAAATTCAACAAAATGACTTCAACAAATTTAGGATGCTTTAATACTTAATGATCTTTCAAATTACAAATGATGTAAATATTTACACCCACATATCACATAAAAAGGTATAATAAATTAAAATGTTTAATGGAATTATGCAGTAGTTTGATTGCTCGATACATTGAATAAATCCAAAATTAGAAAAGTGACTAAGCTGCAAGAAAAGATTCGTTTTCTAAGGATTGCCACAGTAATAGTTCCAAATGGAGATATAGGTAGATGGCAGTTTCATTGTCTTTGACGAATCTTAGTGAAAGACAAAAGGACTGATTAAAAACTTGCATAAATACAAATCAAACACAAGTGCTCTGTGCATTAGAAAAAATATATAATTTTAGACCCTGCTTGGGAGTTCCGTGTCTCAGATATAAATTTAATAACCGTTTGTTGGTTAATTTAAGTTTATTGGTGCAAGATCTAAGGAAGGATATGGTTGCTCAAAACAAAAGAGCAAAATATTAAAACAATAATATATAATTCAACATTAGTAGAAAGTAAAAGTGAAAAAATTTGAAATGAAAGTTACAAGTAAAATCTAAGTGAATATTCTCTCTAAAGTAAATATTTTTTTTGTTTTTGTTAAACTACACTAAACGAAAAACGTCTATGAGTATAAGGAAAGCAAAAATCTTTGGGTCAGGGTTTAGTCCGAAAGTTCTTTCTGCTTGGGATGAAAAGTTTTAAAATGTGTATTATAAACACGAATTATAAAATCCGTACAAGAAGTTAAAATATGATGAATAGTGAGAGGGGTGTCACAGTGAGAACATTTTGGCGTAGGTTCCAAGAGTAAGTAAATGTTAAATGCAAACGTACGTTTTCGAAAAACGTTCTAGTTCAGCAAGGAATGATGGGCAAATTCTCATTTAATTGATTTGAATGTTCTGTTTTTTAAGTTATGTATGGGGGGATTAAATCATTAATAATGCAACCCAAATTTTCTATAACATTAGACCGAAATGATACACCAGAACGCCTTATTTTCGAATCTTGGGCTATGTAAATTTTGGAACATCGACGTTCGATGCAAGAATATGTGGCCGAAAATTATATATATTCGAAGGCGTATTTATCGCCCCTCCTGATTCAGGCCTCCAAACGTGGCTTCGCATGGGATAGGAACTTTCTAAAATTTGCGTAATGACAGGTTTAGAACGTGTGAGACAAATCAGGCGTAAAACATCTGCTGTTTATGTTTTAATGCGCTCACGCACGCTGAATGTGTAAACACGGTGGCCAGAGGCGCGGTGCGATCATCAGATATCACTAACCTAATGAATCCCCTCCCTGTGACACTTCGATCCGTTGTGTTTTGGTTCCTTTTTTGTTCTTTTTATTTACCACGGCACACACTCCCGCTGAATACCAAACAGCGATAATAGACTCGTTAGAATCGCCACAAAAAGCGTAATTAAAAAGTAAACAAAAGAATATCTCCCCGAACGCTATCGCCGTGGACGATCGGCAATAAATAAAACTAAAAAAAGAGAATTGTGCGGCAATTATTGGCAACAGCCCAGGTGTGAGTGTCGACGCGCGGCGAGTGAGCGCGCCAAAACACGAAAAAGGGAAAGCACGTGAGCTTACCTGAGTGATGCAGCGGGTGTATCCATGGGTACTCACGCAAGCGCAAATAAAGGACGATATCACTCCGTCGATTGTACTCACACGCATCCACAACGTACACAACAATAACGAAAGCACTTTGCTCGCTCACGGGCAGAGGAGAAACTGAGAGCTCGAAAGTTTGGCCCGCTCGCTGGCTATGGGTTGCCAGAAGAGAGGAGAGGGGAGAAGGGGACGGTCGCCAAAAGAGTGCGCCAAAAATAGGATTAGGCGACGGAGGAAAATTATCTCATCTTCGTAGCATCCTGAGATTCCAACTTCTCTGCGGAAAGTCAGGTGCGATCTCGCGCACTGAGAGTCTTTTTGCTTGTTTTTTGTTTTTAGATGAATGATTCATATAGATATATTCCTCTTTTTAATGACAATTTGACGGGATACAAATTTCCCTCCTTTATTCTAGTGCAGTTGTTCTCAAACTTTTTAACTCTCGAAACCCTTTTCTTACTCTGTATATATCAACAGAACCTCAATAAAAATTAATAGAAACTAAGGGCATATTTATCTTTGATTTGACATAAACGTAAAAACTAAGCAATATAACGTATGTATATATATATATATATATATATATATATATATATATATATATATATATATATATATATATATATATACATATACATACAATTTATGAAGACCGTACACAAAAAACACTTCCTTTCAAGGCATTACTAGGGATATCAATCAACGATCGTAGTTCCAGTATCTTTCATATAACAAATGGTATTCACATAAATTACAATATAAGCATCCACATAAAAATACATATGGTTTTCAATAATCTTATTGTTAAGAATCGTTTAACTGTGTATTTCCATCTTAGGATAGTACCACCATGCTTGATAATGTTATCAATTTTGCTTAGTTTTTGGACGAGGGGTTGTCAAGCTTTTTATCTCAACCCTATCGTTACTACATACACAGCAACAAAATCCCTGAATTAATATTACTTAAATAACTTAAAGAGAATTTAAGGACTTATTATTTGTCACTACACATAATATTTATAATAACTAACATAAATACTAAACAATATAAAGAAATATAAAAATGTAGATAATATTTACAATAGGTGACGTGGAAGCGAAATATTTTTTCTGAACTGATACGAGTAAAACGATACATCGATAAATATTTCACTTCATGGGCTGTAGTGCCGTGTGTGGTTTGAATGATTTATTGTTACATTGCTTTTCTGTTTCCTGTCAAACAACTGGAATATAAACTATTATTGTTAATTCTATAGAAATGATAAGAGAAAAAAATAGAGAATATATTTATGTATTTTGTATTATTATAAGTATATACATTATTACTAATCTTTATAATATATATATATATATATATATATATATATATATATATATATATATATATATATATATATATATATATATATGCAAGGAAAATTCTCAGGGTTTTCAAAACTTAAATCAGGGGCTAAGAATTCCGTCGTCATTTTGAATTCCCCTTTTTAACCCTTTTACCTAAATGGACCACTAGGGATACAGTTTTTACGCCCTCGGAGAAAGGGCCTGACAAATTATAATCCTACAAGGCCCTAGAGGACAATTTAGGAAATTTCCAAATAAAAAGGAGATACAAGCTATCGTAGGCAGATATTTTCCCACAGATGTTGACCCAGGTGTTACGGGTCTTGTACATAGAACTTCATGCTAGCTGACCCTTCAGTTTGTCTTGTTCCTATGATTAAGTGGGAACCCGTCCACCAACGTTATCTTAATAAAGGTCTTTAGCTAAAACGGTGTCATTTTTATGGCCATGACTGCAACCATCCATCAAGAAGTCCGTCTCATTACATATATATATATATATATATATATATATATATATATATATATATATATATATATATACACATATGTATATATATATATATATATACATATATATATATATATATATATACATATACATATATATAATATATATATATATATATATATATATATATATATATATACACACATATGTATATATATACATATATATATATATATATATATATATATATATATATACATACATATATATACATATATATATATATATATATATATATATATATATACATATATATATACATATATATATAATATATATACATATATATATATACATATATATATATATATATATATATATATATATATATATATATATATATATATATATATATATATATATATATGAAATACTGTGCTACGCGGTGATTCGTTGCGACATGTATATAATGGAACATACTTAGGTATGCTCGTTTTTATATTTGAAGAAATTGATATTAAAAACTTAATGAGATAGTTTGTAGAAGTCAATAAGAAACTGAAGCTATTTTTGCATATGATGTTATTTATTTGTATTTAAAATTTTTTTTTTAAAGTTTACTTTATGGTTTTGAATTAATATACGGGCTTTTTGTTATGCCTTTTTTTTGTTTGAAAGAACTATTCAATATAAGTTTGTTCCTATCAATAG
Organism: Pardosa pseudoannulata; assembly: GCA_032207245.1. Lineage (NCBI taxonomy): Eukaryota > Metazoa > Arthropoda > Arachnida > Araneae > Lycosidae > Pardosa > Pardosa pseudoannulata. The sequence continues at coordinate 5,393,261 of CM063498.1, forward strand.
TTTATCTTTTTTAATAGTAATTTTTATTGGGAAGCTTGCGGGGGGGAGAAATTTTACATTTTGTCCGGGGTGACAAAACTGCTACAGTTGGCTGTGAAAGTACGTAGATTGAATTTGTTTAGTTTTAGTAGTGCAAGCCTTGTGTCATTCCGTATGCACTCTATAAGAATTTCTATATGAATTGTTTTCTATATGTAACAAAGTAAGACAGCGCAGAAATATTTGCTTAAAAAAACTCTAAATGTTCTTTTCACTGCACCTTCAGATATAAAACATACAGATCATAATAAAATAAATTCATCGTTATAGGTCAATTAGATAGTTTGCTATTTCAAAATTAATGTTTCATTACTTTGGTTTTTATTAAACTTTTACCAGAAGAAAACTATATTAAAATTAGCATAATATTAAGACAGAAATATAGTTTTAAGCCTTTGTAAAATCATGTTGTAGATTTGCAACATACCTCAAAAGGATGTCACTAACACAGTGAGCTTTATAAAATTTTGCTGTCTGTTGCTATCCTGCAACATTGCAATTTATGAAAATTCTATTATTTAAGTAACTAATTTGTACACTTTTGGTAATAAGATCGTCTGTTAAGTTTTCGAAATATGTAATTTTGATGCTTTTGTAAATCTTGTAATAATTCAAAGCAATCTTACTGATCTCTTATTATTCACTCAGGTCCATAAACTTGAGAATAAATAAGCTTAAGCAAAGCTAAATTCATATGTAATAGATTATTAGGCAAATATATTGATAATCAATGCTTCTTCTTCTCTAGTGATACCTTTCTTTATTAGCTTTTATTTGTTTCACCATTTTCTTGCAGGCAATTCTGTCTTTGGTTTTCTTTCGCCAGTTGATAACAGTGCTTTAATGTCATCCAAAATATCACCCACACCTCATTGTATTTCTTTCTGTAACTGTAGTAGAACATTGCTTCTTCTCTAATACTATAACTCTTTATGAGCTCTGATTTGTTTCACCATTTTCTTGCAGGTGATTCTGCCTTTGGCTCTTTCTCCATTTAGTAACAGTGTTTTAATGTCATCCAAAATATCCCCCAGGTTTCGTATTTCTCTCTCTAACTATAATATAACACTGCTTCTTCTCTAATACTAAAACTCTTTATGAGCTTTGATTTATTTCGCCATTTTCTTGCGGGCTATTTTGTCTTTGGCTCTCTTTCTCCAGTTGGTAGCACTTAATACTTTTATATCATCCAAAACATATTCAGTTCTAGCTGTCTTTCTTTTTCAAGCTAGCTTTATCTACAGCATTGTTTCTTCTATAATGCTAAGGCTCTTTATGAGCTTTGATTTGTCCTACAATTTTCTTCCAGGCGATCTTGCCTTTGTCTCTCTTTCTCCAGTTGGTAACACTTAATTCTTTAATGTCATTCAAAACATCGTCCATTTCTTGCTGTCTTTCTTTTTCCATGAATGGTACAAATTGGTTACCAATGAACTTTTTTTTATTTTATTCCCATTGTAACGTTTAATCTTTCAATATCTCCAAGCCACGGAAAGTGTCGAGACTTAATGGACTTTAAAGTATTCTTTCCTTTAATTAATTTCTCTAATTCACCTTTTGTTCTTAACATCTAAAATCCATTAACATAAGCTGGGCCACAAAATTTCCTCATTAGGTTAATGTTATAATACTATTTATTCTATCTTAGTATAACTGTAGAGGTTTTAGTAAATGCATTTACCTTTGCCTATAAGTGCCTCTAGAGAATTATGACTGATTAAGCCTCTAGCATAGAACAGAAAATGAAAAATTACCTTAAACTTTGATGGCCTTTAACATCTCCGGGAAAAAAAATGAAAATAAAGAGGGACTGGTGCGTAAGGCTACAGTAATATACGTGCAACTAAAATCGGGTCTAAAGCTTAATTTTGTTCCCATACAGCAATTAAGGAAATTACGAAGTCCTTAAAGGGAAAACGCCCGTCTTCTGTTGAGGGGGCGGACTGTCATTTTTCACGAAACAATGGATCTCGTGTCCCATTAGCAACTCAAAGAAAAGAATTCATGGCTTATGAAGCTGTTCCGGCAATACTTAACATCTCGGATATGTTTAGATTTGGTTTTCGGTGCAGATTGATGTTGGCAATTGGTAAAAGCTGGAGCTGATTCGGTTCTGAAATAATAAAAGAAATACAGTGAAAATTGTTTAACACGAAACTGAGGGGACTGAAATATCTTTTCCTGTTAAAGAACCGTTTCCCAACTTGTGGTACGCGTATCATTGGTGGTACGAGAGTTATTGGTTGTTGGTAAAAAAATTAAATAAAAAAATATCATAGCATTATTTTTTCTTATAATTCATAAAAATTATTTTAATTAATAATATACAGTGAAGTTAAATAATTATTTTTTTTATTTTGTGTTTTTATTAAAACCATTTATTAGAAAACGAAGTAAGACAAAATAGTGGATTAATATGAAATTTTGAACATACACACACAAATATTTATTATGCGAATACATGGTCATCCTATAAAATGTATAATGCAAATAAACAAACACATTTGCAAAAAAACAAATTTCACGAAATACAATCCTTTCTACAAAGTGGTACAATTTAGCATGATGACCAACCAAGTGGCAAGTGAGCCGCTTTCACCATTGGAATGTACTTCTAAATAATTGAGCACACTTATTATGATGTTCCTCATCTCGCATGACGTGGAAACTAGATTGCATTATTCATTTTATTTTCGTCGTTGGCATCGGTGATATTTTTGAGCTTTTAACAAACAATGTCATACCAATGGTAATACCAATGCTTTCATAATTGGGGCACGTGAGCCGAAAAGGGTTGGGAAGGATATTGACAAAAACATATTCAATAAAATTAAATTTATAAGAGTACATTTTATTTATATATATTTGTATATATGAATGTATTTAAGAAAAATTAATAAAACAAAAACATTCACAAGAACTTTAATAGAAATTTTAATAGAAATTTTAATAGAAATTTAATATAAATAAAAAAAAAACATTTATTAAGTTTTTGGAAAATAATCTGATATGTTTCTTCATTTTCTTTTTAAGCATTAAATTATTAACGAATTGTAGTCCATTTTGTTATTCATTTCACCATTGGAATGTGCTTCTAAATAATTGAGCACACTTATTATGATGTTCCTCATCTCGCATGACGTGGAAACTAGATTGCATTATTCATTTTATTTTCGTCGTTGGCATCGGTGATATTTTTGAGCTTTTAACAAACAATGTCATACCAATGGTAATACCAATGCTTTCATAATTGGGGCTTTCCTATTTTGGAACGAAATCTTTCAATGATACAGTATGACAGTTCACTAATCAGGGCCCGATCAAGACAAAGTTGGGCCCAGGGCCTGGTAGTCTTTCGGCCCTCCTACCCTCCTTTCAAGACACACACACAAAAAAAGTTAATAAAAGAGGATACAAACGAATATTTTTGGAGGAATGTTTATATTAATTTTTTTATGTTTACATACCTTTGTAGTACACTCGAATGCCAAAAATCTGTATATCCTCAAGGATGTAAACTGTAACACTTTCAATTAAGTCTTTATATATAAAAAAATAAAATAGCATAGGTAAGAGTAACAAATAATAGCTATTCGTAGATTTGAAGACAAAATTAATAAGAGAAAAAAATAATAAAATTCTTAAGCAAATAACAATTGTACCTAAGTTTCAGAAATATAATAAAAATTGCTAATATTTTTTTATAACTGGCTGAAATTTTTAATTTATTATTATATTATATAATTTATATTATATAATATATAAGATAAATGCTTTATTATGATTCATATTACAAATGTTGAATGTAATAAACTGTTATTCCAATATTATGTTCCTTTAATTGCTATTTCTTTCTACCCAGAAATTTTCTACTCAGAACCGTTGATTAAGTGATGAGTAAAACAAGTGACTGGAGTGATGTAAATAAGTAAACTGGAGTGTGTTTTACATAAAATTGTCAACATTTTAACTGTTTTTATTTAATCTCTGAATAAGGTTTCATAAAATATTACTCGAAGAGTTGAAAAAAACATTTTCAAATTTTGTTAAATTAGTAAAAATGAAACCCCTAAAATTAGGGGGCTCAGGGCCTAGACCCAGTTTGCCCGTGCTTTAATTAGGTCCTGCCACTAATACAGGAACTTGCGGCGAGTTTTCGATATTTTTTACATTCCCAGAATGGAAATGTTTTCTTGTTAAGCTATTTTCCTTTAATGTTTAGAAATATAAAAAATGCATAAAAATACATAGTAGTTTGTCGGGACCTTTGTATTAGTTCTTGTTAGCCGTTATTTCGTCTTAACTGTTTTCGTGTTAAACGTATTTCACTATAAAAACACAATTTTTTATACCGCTTTTATTTAATTATAAAAATGATAAAAATGCTCAAAAAAGTAAAAAAGAATAAATTTAAAACACCGCATAAAAGTTATTGTGTGGAAATCTCTTGTGTGAAAACTGTAATGTGCTGATATAGAGATATTGCAAGATGACCTTCTATAGCAGCGTTTCCTGTGGTACTGTGTGCTACTCCTACCGTTTCTTGTGGTCGCCCGTGGTACACGTACCATGGGTGATACGTGCCTTTCTGGTTGGTATAATCAATAATAGAGGACCTAAAAATTTTTTAAAAAATTAAATAAAACAATATTATAAAAACTTTTTTTTGTACCTCCTGCTGCATTGGAAAAAAATAGAAAAGTTTTTCTTATAATTCTTAAGAATTATTTTAGATAATAATATTAAACTGTAATTTAATATAAACATGATCAAAAATGCGGCAATCGATATATATATATATATATATATATATATATATATATATATATATATACATACATACATATATACATATACATATACATATACATACATACATACATATATATATATATATATATATATATATATATATATATATATATATAGAGAGAGTGCACTTTTAAGTTTAGCCGTTTATAGTTTTGTGTTTTTATTGTATTTTTTGTGTTTTAGGAAATATATATGTAACCTTGAACATGCACATATATACATGTTACTGTGAGTTTATAATCAGGCATGACGTTTAAGGTGTGTTTTGAGGTAAATGGTTTAATTATGTGATGTGAATACAGGGTCACCCTATGAAATGTATAATACAAATAAACACACTCGCAATAACAAATTTCACGAAATACAATTATTTTTACAAAGTGGTACAATTTAGCATGATGTACAACCAAGTAGTACGTGATTGGAAAACGTTGGTGTAAAACATATATACGAACACGGCTGTTGAGAGTTAAAGAAATGGAATGTTTCGGTACTAAAACCATTGCAAACAATCTACTTTAACATTCTATCGAAACTCATTTCGAAATAAACATTAAGAAAGAAAGATTTAAAAAAAATAATAATATTAAGAAAATTTATTACTTGGAAAATTTTTCTTTGTGAACTGGGTCATTTCAATTTCTGGGTCCCAAGAAAATGCTGATATATCACAGAGGAAGTACATTTTAAAGTTATCAACAGTAATCAATAGTAATCTTCACAGTTTTGCAATATGTAAAATGTATGTTGCGGCCTTTTGAAATGCGCTATTCCCACGTCTTTTCTTAGCGCTTAAAAAAAATCTTTCACATATTTGGAAATAAATTTTTTCCTCAAGATTTATTTCTAAAGGGCACTGTTTATATACCAGTGTCTGACATCTTTTAGTAGGCCAGTCATTTAATCTTCTACGAAGTTTTCAGAAAACCACATAAGTGTGGTCTTAATCAATTAATTATGATAATAATTAAATTGTTTAAACTTTAAAAACAAAAAAAAATTTGCACTTAAAATATGTACAAACTCGCGACATCTTTGAGTGCGTAACTGTTGCTCAATGGATAATTTTTGTTTTTTATTCATAATATCTGTTGATAATCAAAATATTTACTCAAGAGTATAATCTTTAATGGAGTTTCTATATATTGATCTAATATATTTCGTCGTAGGAGAAAGCATGCTTGCAAATGTATATATTTCGAAACAAAAATAGTTCTGGAAACAGGAGATGTTTTTAACTCAGTTTGGAACTGCACGATCTATTTAATTGCAATAAGAGAATTAACGAACCCGAAAACTACTGTCTAAAGTCGATTTCGATCAGATGTGGACATTCATGTGACAGTGGGATTCGAACCCACGAATTCTGGTACCGGTAACCACTCGGCCATCGTTTGGCTCGAAGCTCGTTTAAAAAATAGAAATCGACTTACATGCAAAATAACTTTTGAAATATGTAAATAAGAAACTAATTTTTTTTATATTAAGTAGAAGTTAATTTTTTTTTATTCTGTGAACCTCAGTTATGTTAAATACGAGGACATATTTTATCTTCAATCATGATAAATACTATTTTTTTTTTTAATTTTCAATCTCTTAAAATTTTTTAAGAGTTTTTAAATTTTAAAATGTCAGATACCTTTAACTTTTTGGTTAACAAGAAAAAGAAGCACTTCAAATGGATTCGGAAATTTAGTTACTATTATACATATTTGAAAAGTTACATTGAGAGTAACTGGAATTCATTTTTTTCATTTCGTGTACATCTTATTGGCGAAAACGTGCCTTCTTCTTCAGTGACGCATCAGCCCAGTGTGGGACATAGCCTTCAGTAGAATGGAATTCCAGGCAACCCTCTTCTTGGACAGACTTTTCCAGTTTTTGACTTTGAGGACCTTCAGATGTGTGGACCGCGGGACTTTAAGTCCCTTGGTCCACCGGATCCTTGGTCTTCCCCTTTTTCGGGCTCCAGTTGGTTTAGCGTTGAAGATCTTTTTGGTGCCTCGGTCATCTTCACTTCTGCTCATTTCAGTCTTTGAATTGAAATACATACCATTACGTCTGCCTCTTTGTATAATTTATAATTTTTTCAAATTCGTTCTTCTTCTTCATGTATCATTACTTTTTATGCATCCCAAAATACTTCGCAGTATCTCTCTTTCAAAGACGGCTAATATTTCTATATCACTTTCGGTTATCCGTCACGTTTTAACGGCATAAGTAATTATGGGCCTTATCAAAGTTTTTTAGAACTGTGACGAAAATATATAACGAAGTTTATAAACTATTTTCCTATAAACCTATTTCCTATTAGTTTCATTTTAAATTGATATCGTCGATTATGAATATTTCTTATACAGTAGGGGCAAAAAACCTAGAGTTCCGCAAGGACCTTAAAAAGTTTTCTCGAGAAATTTTTAAACACCATAGAAATTTAAAGGAAAATCCATAAATGCGTTCTTTGATTCTTTTTCCTAATATTTTACATGGAATGAATAATAGTAACTTCTACACCAGAAACGCAACAATAGAGATCAGAAAAGCGATATGATAATGAATTATTTAAACCACACGCGACAGTACAGCACAAGAAGTTGTGACACTTTCATCAATGTATCATTCTATTTGTATCATTTCATTAAAAAATTACTTATGCAAATATTATAACATTTTAAACTGCTTTATATTGTTTAGTATTTATATTTGTCTAATCAGTGATAAATAATAAGACCCTAGTTTCTCCAAAAGTAATATTTATTCAGAGGTTCTGTTGTTATGTATCTGTTAAAAAAAGTCTGTGGTGGGATAAAAAAAGTTTGAGAACCACTACTGTTTGAGAACATAAATAAAAAAGGTCAAGGAGGAAGTGCATAGAGGCTTGACTATTGCCAAAGCGTAGCAGAATGTGTAAATCTATATTAGAACCATACCAGAATATGTTTGTTAAAGTCCTTGATAATAAAATTTTGAACTAATGGTAAATAAGACCTTAAATAGGGATTTAACCAGAATATCACACTTTTATACTGCTTTATATTGTTCAGTATTTATGTTTGTCTCATCCGTAATCAATAATTAGACTTTAGTTTCTCCTAAAGTAGTATTTATTCAGAGGTTCTGTTGCTATCTGTTAAAAAAAGACTGCCTTGGGATAAAAAGTTTGAGAACCATTGCTACACAGAACATAAAAAAAAATCTGGGAGGGAGGGAGTGCAGAGAGGTTTGACCCTCGTCAAGCGTCAAGTGTATACATATTTGAGAATTGGTTCTCAACGGGGGCGGTGGGATAAGGCTGATGGGCAGTGAATTTGTTTTGAGTGGTAGTGGGGTGATGTATTTGAATTTTGACCTTCAAACTTGATTTTTAAAATATCAAATAAGTTCATTACATTTATTATCTAACATACACGACTTATACCAGTAATAAAAGAAACTTACTCAACGGTACCAGAGCCAGTAATATCCATCCCCTATGTTCTGTGAGAAATTGAGTGAGAAAAATATATTTAATCAACGGTATTCATTTAAGCGTTGATTGAACGTGTTTGAGTAACAAAAATTTGGGGTATAACTATAATTGGTATATTGGGATATAAGAAAATTATTTAAGCATTTTGTCTCTTATAATTGAGTACTTTTCCATCCCTATACGGAAAATACAGGGGGGGGGAAGTACGGAATTTTTACAAAGTGGGCGTTGAATACAATTTGGCCTTGTGGTGGGGGACAGCTTTAAAAAATGTTGAGAACCATGGTATTAGAGCTATTCGAGAATCTGTTAAAGTCTTAAAGTAAAAATTTCAACTAATGGCAAATAAGATCTGAATTAGGGATTTAGACAGAACTGCTAATAATAAAAAGTGTTTTTTTTTCACTGTGTTTCATTATGTTAATTATATCACTTATTTCGCAAACACTGCATCTGTTGAACTTAAATCAAAATAGGTTAGTAAAATATATGAAGAGATAAATAAATTAAATAGATCGCCATGCTTCTGACACAAAATATTTTCCCCAAAAAATTGTTATTAAGAAACAGACGTCACTATTTGAATGAGGGATGATGTTAAAAGTTTGCGAAGCGATGCAATATTTACGGTTATCTCATTACGTGACGGATATCTTTTGACAGGTTATTTGTATTATTCATATCTTCCCCCTTTTGGGTTATTTCGTGTTCCCCTGCAAGGCAGAGCCTCTTCTTGACGTTTTGACGTCTTCCTCCAGGCTGATAACATCCATCCGGGACAAATATCTGACGTCATAACGTTAACAACCCGAGCTAGTTAATAACGCTTCAACTGTATTTATAGAGTAACCTTGAGGATTCCAAACGCTTATATTTAAATTTTATATTAGCGTGTAGATTATACTATATATTTAAAAGTGAAAAAGGTTTACCATAAATTTATTTATAATGCTGTCGAATAAAATTTATAAATATTTTGAGAGCTAATTAGTTTTCAGATAAATTATGACGTCACTCAAATGAAAGAACATTGTATACATTGCTTAACCAACGTATGTTGTCAAGTGTCATTCTGAAGATACTTTTGTGGACTGAGTAATTTATAAAATTAAGTTTTAACGTTTTTATTGTTTGCGATTAAATATAAAAACGAGTTTCGTTTCTCGGACTAAAAAGTGTCTACTTTTCTGTAATTTAGAAATGTAAAAAAGGTAAGTGATATGCTTTGAAAAATTTTGAAAATATTTGAGTGAAAGAATTTTTTGCGATAACATGTAGATAGGTATATAATATGTAATATATATATATATATATATATATATTTGTTTATTTATTTATTTATTTATATATATATATATATATATGTGTGTGTGTGTGTATGAATATATATATATATATATATATATATATATATATATATATATATAAATTAATTCATCGGCGCAACAGCACTAGGGGGCTAGGGCCTATGGTGCCAATGTCCGTTTCCGAGACCAAGGGCTTTGAGGTACAAAGCATATGTTTTAGTTAGGTGGTCAGCCTTACGCAGAACCCCTAGTGTTTAGTTCCCAAGCATGCTTGGTCCTCAGTTTATCTACTCACTGAATAGATAAAAACGTTGATATATCTCTGTCTGTCTCTCTCTCTCTCTCTCTCTCTCTATATATATATATATATATATATATATATATATATATATATATATATATGACATAAAGCTTTTTGTCTCATCTCCAAGGGAAGTTCCTAGCGGTTATTTTGCCTTGCAGTCTTACTGAGTGAAAGATAAGGACAAAGAAATAAAAACAAATGGAACTATCTCAAACTGTAATTTATTCATATTTTCTCTTATGAAACTGCTAACTCAGCCGTCCGCAAACATAAATCTCCTTTTAGAGTTATTTGTACCATCCAATCAGCAATAACTTCAATTCACGTGGATGACGTTATTTAAGTGTCAGAAATTTATTTTTAGCTATGCAACCGGAAGGAATCTACTGGGGAACATTCGAGAACATTTCGATACGGTTGCTAGAAAGAAATTATCGAAAAAACAGAATCGAAACAAAAAGTGATAAAAATATCATTATATTTATATATGTTTAAATACATATATATACATAATACATATATAGACGTGTGTGTGTACTTGTGTGTGTATGTAGAGGTACATATATATGTGTATATACGCGTTTCGAAGTAGACAGATATTTTGCAACAGCGTGAAAAAAAAGTATAATTAATTGTGAAACATCTTGCCCGATTTCCTTACATCTGTCATCAAATCTTCTACGTTTGACACGTGAAGGCTAAAGAGTAATTGCCTTCCACTCTCCCAAAAATGTGCAGAATAAAACAAGCACGTTTCCATACTTATTTTTGTCAATTAATTATATAAATTATTTTAAAAAATTGTACTTTTCTAAATACGTCAAAAGTTTGAATAAATCTCATCATTTTAAAGCGAGAAATGTTTTAATAACCTCATGTTCAAAAATGCATTGTGAAGGTGTTGAATAAAAGTTATGATTATTTGTAACATTTTTATTAGGTAAGATTTAGAAGTTATGTTATTTTGAATGTCAAAGTTCGTACGCAGAATGGCAATACAAATTACGCACCGAGAGCACAAAGTGACATTGAAACTAGATTTTTACTTCTATTGAAGATAAATTCATAATTTGAAGTTACAGTTATGAGTACGGAAAATGATGTAGAGATATATCTGAAAAGGAAAATGAGCTTACTATCCATAATTTCACATTAAGAAAATCCCCATGTAAAATTAGGAATTTAGTCAATTATGCAACTCATTTCAAACATGCTATTAACGAATATAAAGATGGGGTGTGGTTTCAGTTGGAAAGGTACTGTCTACTTTCTTGCAACACGACGGCTAATGAGACCGGCTCCTACTGCTTAAAGCCAATTCCGAACGGCTACAAACATCGCCGAACGATGGCCGATTGGTTAGGGTACTGATCTTCGGTACCGGAGTTCCTGGGTTCGAATCCCACAGCGGCATGGATGTTCGTAGCCGTTAGGAATCGGCTGTAAGCTGTAGGTCCCGGTCTCATTTGCCCTCGAAATGTAGATCGCAGCACTCCAAACTAAACCAAGCTACAAACATCCATGCTACAGTGAAATTGGAACCTACGAAATCCGGTATGGAAGAGCAGAGCCTTAACCATTCGAAAATCATTCGGCACCAAATATAAAGATGTGGAAGGATTGTAGAAGAAATCCAAAAGCGAGCAAATTAAGACATTTAAACTCTAGTGATGAAGGAACCCGAGGCTTGGCCTGCCTCCTCCAGACGTATCGTTTGAACTTGTAGGAATTGTGATCATGAACCTATTTTAGGAATTTCCAGCCGTCATAAATGAACACGATGGATATTGGGTGAGCTAGAGGCTCGAACTCACAACATGCCGGTTATGTGATCGACGCATTTGCCGACTGATCTACTGCGGATCTCTTTAATTTAACATTAAGAAATAAATTCAGTCCTCCCATAAAGGTACATCCTGAAATTGTCTGAGAAACATCCAAGAATCCCAAGGATGTTTACGCCTTGAACCCTCAGACTGCACAATCTCATTTTTTTTTCACTATAGAAAAACATCGCTTAGTGTTTTTGTTGCCAATAAAAAATAACTGAATAAATACCTTAGAACGAATTTTAATAGCATGTGATTTCATCAATCACACAGTTTTAAGTTCTCCACGTGCAACATTTTTAGGGGACCATAATTAAATAAACGTGATGTTAATAAAATATCTGATAATTCTGACAAGCGATTTTTAACTGCAATTATAATTGCAATCAGGCCGGAAATAGATTAATCAATTTAGAACTGTGTAAAATTAGCAATTTTGACATTTTATTACACGTTAGTAATTAGGATTCCCTGTTGCATGCTACTGAATTTCAAACTGGATGCTAAAAATAATTAATCCTACTGTAAAGTTGCAGCATTAAGTTTTTAAGGATTTTAATAGTTTTTTCTTCCTGTACAAGAATAATTTTTGAAGCTGAGGAAGAGATTCCATTGATAAGAATGAAATCTTTTAAACATTCTACTTCCTTAATATTATTACACTTGAAGAATTTTCATTAACTTAAATTTAGTTTTGTACTTTTTACTGTTTTTTAAAGAATAAAAATGGATGTTTAAAATTATATTTTTCTAAATAATTGCTGTTGTTGTTATGTAGTGGATATTATGTAAAGATTGCAAGAAAGACACACGCCGGATTGCGTTATTCTTAACTTTGATATTTCTTTTTATATTATAGATGTTTATGCTTTGCTATGTTCATTTCGAGTTCGATTTAATATTTTTATAATTGGTAAATTTTAATTTTAATTTTTTACGTTTTTTTTTCAATACTTCAAAATAGTGTGCCCCTTGAAAAATTTGGCGAAATTATTGGCGACTTTTACTAAAATACAGAAATATACCATCCAAACAGTGCATTTCTTAAATTTTTTTTCTTTCTTTTTTTTTGTGGGACTTTGATTGATGCAGAGTCAGCTATTGAAATAGAATTATAAACTCTTACTTAATTAACCCGAACCATTTAGAATCCGGACATTTATATTGATGGGTAATTAATCCCTCAACAGTTTACCAACAGCCCCAAATTATTAAAAATTAGCCGTAGTGAATCATTAATGGCTCACTATATATTATGTTTAAAGCATTATGGATAGCAATATAATATATATCAAAATATATAGATACAGATTATCTGGACACGGTGAGATCGGATGAAAATGGTAGGCTACCACGCTTAGAGCTTTATCGCAAATTAGAGGGAGGCACACTGGTCTGATGTCAAACCACGTTTTTCAAAAGGTACTGCGCTCATCTTTCCTTTTCTTAAGTGCCTATATGCCCCGTCCCTTTTCTGAATACATTTACATTGAGACCTGTATTTTTTCATTAAAAAAAGTTTAGGATAATGTCCATCTGGTAGGAGCACAATACGCTAACCACTACACAATCTGGGCGGAATTCTGAAAAATGAAGTTGTTAACACCTTGACGGACACTTGCATCTATAGCCGTTAAAGAGAAGTTCACTATGCGGCATGACGACAATAGCCGTCCAAAACGGAACGGTCGTTTTTAGACACTACGGCTGTAGCGGCACAAATGTGCATTTACGGGCGTACAAGTAGAGGCCTAGTGTCATGTTTTGGAAAGAATTTTTTAGGTTGAATTTCGTTTTCCACCTGTTACACGACTTGCAGCTTCAGTATGCGCGTGGTTGTGAAGGGAGTAGTACGATCGTGTTTTCTCTTGGATTTTTTTTTCATTTATTATATTTGTTTGATTATGAAATAACATTTCGTGTGAAACTCCCAAAAAATATTTTGTTGCACACAAAAAATTGCTTATTTCAGTCATTAAACCTGTCATTTACGTTTTTAAATTTTTGCTGTTATAGCCGACATCGTCCCATTACTTAGTGTCTAATGTCCGGTGCGGCATGACGGTTATAGCCGCAACCTAATTAAAGGTGCTGAGTTAATCAAAATTAAGTTTATTTAAACAGAAAGAGTAAAACTATACTTCTAATATTATAAAAATTTCAAAAACATATCGTGTTAATTTTGGAACTTCACTTGTTCTTACTGTCCATCAATGCGTTAATTTATTTACATCAAATAAATTTCCTTTTTGTAATATACTGTCTATACGATTCACTAAAGGTTTTTTTTTTAAACCTCAAGGTGTTAAGAGAATAAAATTAATGATGAAATGGTAGTGCGCGGTTGTAAAGACAGATAGCATTCCCCTGCCTGTAGAAGTATTCTATTTTCCCACTTCTTCACTCCCTGCCCCGGCACGTACCGACGGCAGAGTCCCGTGCAATTACGATATCGGAATCCCACGTTTGCCGCTATTCATCTCCAAGAACATCCGTAATCGCTCGACGGTGCTTATTAAAATATTTCATTGGATTGGCGAGAGATCTATGAGCTCCTTTAAAGCGATTTAATAAAGACGAATGGACGCGTGCCAACGAAACCGCTCGCTTTTCATTCAGCAGTGCCTCTCAGGTTACGCCCCGATGACCGTAAAGATCTGCTAAAATATCCCTTTCGTGAACGGCGCCCAGAGACGGAAACCAACCTGCCCGACCCTCCACGATATTAATTTCTCGAAATGAAAACACAAGCAGAATGAAACAAAAGATGCGAGTGGGCAGGATGGGAGTGAGACGGGACGGGCTCTTTTTTCTCTCTGTATTAATATTTCTTGATTTATCTCCCTCTCTCTCTCCCGCACGCTATATGTATCCATCACGATGGCATTGATTGGCATCCATAGTAGAAGACGATCACAGAGAGGCGTAAATAACTGCAACTCGTGACGATTACTGAAAATCCCACTCCCGGTACGGTCGGGGCTTTGCCATTTACACTTCTCGGGCTTACTTAACGGACATTTTTACCTACTACAAACTTTAAAAATGATTCGTGCTGGATACTGTGCAGTCGTTAGGCCATGAAAAAAATTGGGCCAATTCGGGACTAAAAATGTTGTGTTTATTCGAACAATCCATCTTTGGGACTCTCCCACCAAAACGTTTTACATTAACTTCTATTTTGCTGTGAGGGCACAAGGAAGAAAATTAGAGTATACAGGCTGAACAATGCGCAAATGGTTAGGGTGATGATCACCGGAGTTCTTATGTTTGAATCCCACAGTGCTATGGATGTTCATAGCCATGCGAAATCGGCTTTAAAAAGTTAGTCCCGGTATCATTAGCCCTCCTGTTCCAAAAGAGTAGACCGTAGTGCTCCAAAATAAACCATGTGTACAGTTTGTTCATGTTAGATATGCAAATTCAAATGTATCAGCACTTCGGAACCTATGTCATGAAGTTGAACAACTGCCGGACTGTCTGGCTGCTGAACTACTGAATGTTGTATTAACCCTCTAAGCGGTTTGCACATACAATTCCGCGAAACCGATGATGTCTTCAAAGCGGTTGTCACTTACAGTTTCCGACCTCCAAAACGTTCCTAAAATGGATGTAATGTACATTTCTGCCTGTGTTTTCCTCTATGGAGTTTTGAGGTAGGGGGGGGTCAGGTCGATTGTTTATTAACTGCACACCTACTCTCTGGGGCACAAAGACGTTGATAGCTTTTCATGGCTTTGTAAATCTCCATTTCGAAGTATTTCGTTTGCGGTAACAGATGTGTCTCTAATTGCACCACTTAAATAGCTTGGATGACTTTCGTAAAAAAAGATAGAAATCATTTTCTTAAAGAATATTTTTATTTGTACTTTTAGAACCCATTATTTCTTATGGGATGATCTTCGAGACTTGACGAGCTTTATGTGTATTAAAAATTAACAATCTATAATGTCTATTTATATATCTATTTATAACTGGAAGTAAAGGGACAGTAACGAGGGTGGGTTTCCCGTATTCCAATCTAGTCGACAAAGGGTGAAGTAAAAAATCATAGAACACTTTGGTCACTGACACAATGAAACTTTAGCGTATTTTTGGAGACTTTTTTTCCTCGGTGTGTACCACTTGGAGGGTTAAAGACGGGCGAAGGTTAGCTCATACTGGCTTTTTGGTTTTTCGTTTTGCCTCTCCCCTGGATTGCAGGAAGTTCCGGCGAAATTGTTACCTCCTCCTCGTCGATAGTTAAATATGAATTTGTTGAGCTAAATACCTATGTGCATGTATAAGGTACTGTGAATTATTCTTTAGGTTTTATTATGTTCTGCAAAGAGCGTCATCTGTGAAATTCTACCTTATTTATTTATTGTTTACGTATATCATTTTACTTTTGCACCTACTTATATTTCAGTTAAATAAATATATTGTTTACTTTAGAACGAATGTATTATCTTTTGCCATACATGATGATATGATGATATGTTGTTTTTAAATAGTTAATGGCCTATGACTCCACTTCACAACCCATTCATGGGCTGTTATAAAATATTACAGCCCAACAGTTCACATTGTGAAGCTTTGAATTGAAACTAATTAAAGTAGTTATATAAGAATAGTTGAGCAAAGAAAAATTAATTTCGTGTTCTTGAAGTTGCCAAGGGTTGTAATTTTAGGAATAGAATTCGTTAAAATTTATTTTAGAATATGATTATAATTGAGTTAGGTTGGTTAAAATATCATTACACGAGTGCGCACACACACGCATATATATATATAAACACTTTTCTTAAATGTATTTAATGGGTGTTTTTACCCATTTACAAACTTAAATCCGTGCACTATATAGCTATATATATGTGTGGCTATATATATTGTGACGTATTGGAGTAATGGTAGGCGAGTTCGTCAAAGATACAGGCTGAGTAAATGCTTTATTCATGGGAATAATTATATACATTTATGTACAGGATTCAATAAATTCAATTACTCCTGGGATCTCGTGCTGAGATAAACGTTAAAAATATACAATACTTGAGTATAGTGAAGCTAGCAACAGAGGAACAGTTCGATAATGAGTGCCGGTACGGGACTCTGACACTATAATCTACCGATCTCATGATCCGAACAGTTGACTTCTACACTGAGGCTACACTGTCGAACAATGGCCGAATGGTTGGGGTGCTGGCCTTCGGAACCAGAGTTCGTGGGTTCGAATCCCACTGTGGCATGGATGTCCGTAGCCGTTCGGAATCGGCTTTAAGCAGTAGGTCCCGGTCTCATTAGCCCTCGTGTTGCAAAAAGCAGACCGTAGCACTCCAAACTAAACCAAACCAAATCTACACTGAGGCTCGAAATGATCAGAGTACTTATCTCGCTGGAGTTCGTTGAGAATCAAAGAATGCAGGATGTTCCAAAATGAGAGCAAGTGTCATTCTCAGCGACCTACTTCAAAGCACGAAGTAAAAAATTATTACAGGTTTTGGTTTAGAGTGCTACGGTCTACTTTTTGCAACACGAATTATTACAGGTAGCGGAAATGATATCCAGAAGTCGAAGATTGACTTCTTAGCAGAAATCAGAGACTCTGACGGTCTCTCACGGAGAGCAAGCTCCGGCAATTCGGAGAGGCAAGTGGTGTCTTCTCCACCAAAACAAAAAAACTCCTCTCTTGGTTCAGTCGATCTCTTTATATAGGGGTTCCGGTTGCCCCTCGCGTGATTATTGCGGAACTTTCCACAACCAGGGTGACACAATTTTGGGGTCAACCGATCCGCTCGGATCAGCTGACGTGATTTCAGATGTGACCGAAGTTCTTCTTTAAGTTAACCGACCAACCATCCTAAATCCATTAGCGGCACCGATAACTTGATTCACCGTCACTCGATTTATAATTATTATCAGAGTCTTTTGACGGCAATAGACATCATAAAGATTTAGACACACTGGCTCCGGCGTACCGACAGTTTTAAATTTACTTCCTCTTATGCGACTACCTCTGTTTTGTGTCGGAAAGTTGGTACACAAAAGACTTTGTTTGGACTACACCATTTCTACCTATCGCTAACAATAATTGCCCGCTGCGAAAGGTTACCTTCCGTTCTTCTTTCGTTCGGGTCATGTAACGGATCGTTACAATATGTATACACATATTCATATACACATATATGCATATGTATATATGTGTGTGTATGTGTGTATATATATATATATGTATATGTATATATATATATGTGTGTATACACATATATATACACACATATATATACATATATATACATATATATGTATATATGTATATATGCATATTTGTATATAAACCTATGTATACATAGCCGAACGATGGCCGATTTGTTAGGGCGTTGATCGTCAGTACCAGAGTTCATGGGTTCAAATCCCACTGTGGCATGGATGTTTGTAGCCGTTCGGAATCGGCTTAGCAGTAGTTCCCGGTCTCATTAGCCCTCGTGTGCAAAACAGTAGACCGTAGCGCTCCAAATCAAACTAAACTTATGTCTATATATATATATATATATATATATATATATATATATATATATATATATATATATATATGTATATATATATGTATATATATATGTATATATATACATATATATATGCATATATATACATATATATATATATATATATACATATATATACATACATACATATACATATATATATACATATATATATATATATATATATATATATATATATATATATATATATATATATATATATATATATATATATATATATATATATGATGTAAATGCGTATATGTACTAGATATTCTATCAGCAGCTGTGGAAATTTAGCTGCCTGTGTGCATGACCGCACTACGTATTTACTAGTCCCGACATTAATCTTACCACTGTTTTCCTTTTTCAAGGTACTTTCAAACCAAGACAGTTCCTAATAGTAGTTTTCATCTATTACTATCTACAGCAAGTGTTCTCCAGACTAAAGTCCCTCTCCACCGATTCAAGCACCTAATTGGTTGTCTTCCTCGTCTTCTGTTTCTTATGGGAATAGTAAAAGGGAGCTTTTTGCTGGGTTTGCGCTGTCAGACCGGAATAAATATCTGAGACATCGCAGTCTATTGCATTTTATAACTTTAACAATATCAGGTTCCTTGTACCTTTGGTTCTTACCACTGTTACCTTGATTTTATTGAGACCTGCCAGGAATGTAATGTTGCTCTCTTTAGAACCCCATTATTTACAGCCTAAATTGTGTGAATTTGGAAAGTTGAAAGCATGACTACGAATTAATCACTGATTTTACGCCTTTTGTCTGTTTCAAGCAGCATTCAGTCTAATCAGATGAATTATTTTTAATTCCTCAGATGTGCAGTCATGTTTTTCTCCATTTCTGTATAAGCGAATTCAAGTGTGGTAACGAGGGTATGTGACTGCCGATCTCCATCCTCTCTCAGGTGCAGAAAGAGAGAAGGGTAGAAAATAAAATTACTTCTTAATGCGATTGCGAATCTGTTTGGTGAACCACTACGCGACAAAGTATGATATCTATGATCTGACAAAAAACAAAAGGCGATGATCGCACGATGTTTAACAATGTTTCATATTTGATGATGCTCAGAATGCAGCAAAGCGGGGAAATCAGACAGGTGAAACAATAGGGCGATCGCCGGCATGTATCTCCAGGCCTATTGGCAGCACGATACTATCTCGGAGCTGTCGATGAAATTGTTCGCTCAAACCATAATTTAAGTAGCTGTTTTCGTTAGAATGAGGTAATAACAGATATCAATAACGGTCTAAATATATTTTTTCTTGTCACTATACAGTTAAAATAGGTAGACAGTGCTGTTTTTAAGCACCTAAATTAAGATAAATCGCTGCCATTTATTTCGAGACTAGACTTCCCCCTGTATTTTTCTTCTTATTATCGTGCGATTTACTTCACAGTCCAGTCTGATTTCCTTTCAAAATAATAACTCATCTTTTTCCTAGACCGCTCTTATAAGGTCAGATGAAGAAATGGCGCTCACGGCATAAGGCATTCACGTTTTTATCACATTTTTGGGAACATTATTCATTTTGCAAAGCTTATAGAGACGGACAAAAGGATACGGACCTGTAAAGTGTTATCGTGCTCGAAGTAGAAGGAAAAACAAAAATCAGAAGCCGATTCATCTCTCCGCTTGTATTGTTTCTTCCTACTTAGACGTTTCTATCAGTTTGGCTGACATATCTCCCGGGCTTCCTCCTAAATGTACAGGGCTGTAATGAAATGTAGAGCATTCAACGGAAATTATTATTAATTTAATGGTAGATGCAGTACTGGATGTATATATATATATATATATATATATATATATATATATATATATATATATATATATATGTGTGTGTGTGTGTGTGTGTGTGTGTGTGTAAAGAAAAGTTAACTGCATCGGGAAGCTAATGTAGGTAGTTTTTTAAAACTCCAAATACGGCTGAGAAAATTCTAAGGGGTTTTCATATCTTAAGTCAAAGACAAAAAACCTCACGTCCCTCTGCTTTTCTCTTTTTAACCCCTAACCTTAATTGCCCACTGGTGCTACAGTTTGCGCCCTCAGAAGGGGTCTAACCAATTATAACTCTACTTTGCCCTAGCGGACCATTTAGGAAATTTCCAAACAAAAAGGAGCTGCAAGCTATCGGAGGCAGATTTTCCCACAGATTGTGACTGAGATGTTGACCCAAGTGTTAAGGGCTTTTTTTCTTATAACTTCCTGCTAACTGACCCCTCAGTTTGTCCTGTCCCTATGATGAAGTGGGAAACCGTCCTCCAACGTTTTCGTAATAAAGGTCTTTGACTAAAATAGTGTCATTTTTATGGGCCATGACTGCAACCACCCATCGTGAAGTCCGTCTTACTACATATATATGTATGTGTGTGCATTTAAGTATATATATATATATATATATATATATATATATATATATATATGATTTGCGTGTGTGTGTAAAGAAATATGTATACAATATATGTGAAAATTATTATCTCTCAAATATCTAACTAAAATTCTGCTTTTTTTTATCATTTTTTAAGGCTAATTTCCCAGCCATAAATGCTGGTTAAAAGAATGTTCTCTCCGCCTTAAAAATTTTTTTTATCCGTCTCTCAAAACTAAGGATAGACAATTTCTGCCCATTGGTCCCATTAAATTGAATTCACTTCTCCTGTAGCTGAATAATTACTGCCTGTACGGTTTTCGAATTAGCTTAAATGGTCAAGCTTCACTCTTGCTTCCCAAAAATTGCTGAATAATCCATAGTCTCATGGAAGCAAAATTACATCACTGACTTTTCTTGGATTGGACATAGATGAAAGATATATTGTTCTTTGTAGCATTGTTGTTCGTTGTAGCATATGACGTTAATCTCTTGTCTTGTGATGCCGGCCACCTAAAAACATGCTTTTCGATCTTTGATAAATGTAAAGTTCCACAGCTCTAGACTAGTGTTTGTGATAGAGCCACGACTGCACTACAATTAGGAGTTTTTTTTGCCCAGAAAGCCAGTTTCGAATAATAGGGCGTAATCATCAGTGTAAAGGGGAGAGAGAATTTCTCTGGTTACATATGTGGCGACTACCTTTCCGCTCCGCTCGACGTCAAGAGCTGAAGCATTGGCCATTCTTCCGAGGCCGCCGAAGCACTGCGTGTTACACGCCGTATGCTTATTTTTTTCTAGCATACGGAGTATATAAAAGGCAATGGCTAAAAATCCACAACATCAGTTCCTGCTGTAACGTATCCGGTCCCTGTTTTAGGTGGCACAATGAAGAAGCCGGTGTTTCTTGATTAACTGGTTTATTTACACCGCACAGCTATATACACAATACAATTAGAGTTCACAAGAGTATGTGATACAATAGACGTAAGCCTAAATAGAGACGTACACAAATAGTCCCTGCCGAATGGTTTAGTAACCGACGGAAGATAACAATTCGGTAGCTTCGAGTAAAAGTTCTTGGTAGTAATTATGTAGACAGTACACTCAATTAGACGAGAGTTGAAGTAGCAATTGGTATCTTCGTAGTAGATAAAAACAAAACAAGAGTTCCCAAGAGTTCCACGATCAATCCTGAAGAAGATCGAATTAAAAGAAAACCCAAGGCACAGGGTATCGTTATCAATGTCAGAAAGAGATATATCCCAAATTTGGGATTTTCGCTAAGAAAAACTCTCCGAAGGAGAAACTGGTCAAGATGACCTCCGAGTTAGCTGACTGCTAGTTAACTCCTAAAGAAGTGATCCCAAGGTAGGATTATCGCTAAGGAAACTCTCCGATAGATAGACTGGTCAAGGCGACATCCGAATTAGCTAGTGGCTAGCTACTTCTTTAAAACAACTCCTCCCGTCTCTTTTTAGGGGAGAGGCCTCTCTAAGAGAGGGGACCTTACTCACAATTTCATCATTGGATCATCTGGCGATGATCTCACCTTCAACCAACTGGATGGGTCTGGGCTAGACAATCACCGTTTTCAAACCCGGGAGTCTCTGGAATTTCGTGTCTGAGAAGATCTAATGTTTCGGCATTCCCTTGTGGTTCCGATGATCATCTTTCTGGCTGTCAGCCTCGGTGCCCAGTTGTCTGGTCTGTTGTTTCGCTACTGTAGGACACAAAAGTCTAGACATCGTGGTGTCGGGAAAAACAAAATCTTTGTCTCTACATAAGCGTGTCGTCCATTTCTTAAAGCAAAGCACCGTTAAGGTACGCCGTTACACTGCTCTCGGCCTCTGGAAGAGCCGTACCATCTCCGTTACATGTGGAGACCTAACGTTTCTTATGCTGGCTGTAGGATTATCACTAAGTTGTAAATATTTTCTGGTCAGGTTGCCCATTTTTCTGAAATGTATTTTCTTTCAAACTTGCATTAAAGTTTTTTTTAAATTTTAAATTCTGTATTTTTTTCTCACACCTATGTGTTTGGTCGGGTATTTCTTTTTTATAGTACTACCCCCCTCGACCACCACCAAAAGTTAGTTGGACGTGATACTGATTAAATATCTTAAACTTAACTGTTTTTAAAAAGTAGTGGTTTTTTTTAGGTTTCTTCATTGCGATTTTACATCTAATTCTTAATAATTGAATTCTATGTCTCTGGTGATATTTTCTTGCAATTAAATTGTATATAATTCCCAACGAAAAATATACTTCCCTTGAGGGCATCGACATTTTGGCATGATGATCCCGAATTATGGTTCGATACATGTGGAGTCCCACTTTGTCATGACTGATATAAAGGCTGATGCAACTAAATTTCATGTAGGAATTGCGACGCTTGGTTGTCTTGAGCAGTGTTCGGGATATTATCCAAACGCCCCCCTCCTCCCAGGCTTACGATAAGCTTAAAGAACGAGTATTAGAAGTTTATTCACAATCTAAAAGTTCTCGGCTTCAGGGGCTGTTACAGGACTCGGTGATAGAAAACTGACTCAGTTGTTCCATAAAATGGGCAATATAGGAGGGAAGCATATTTCAAACGATGTACTTCGTACGCTTTAGTTGCAAAGTTTGCCCAATAATGTCCAACAAATTGTGTGTGGGGGGACTTTGAAAAATATTGGGATATATATTAAATAATATAACAAAAAAAGTTATAAGTTCTGAGTACATTTAATGTCTAAATGTTCCTCTTTATTCCAAACAGTAAACACTATATAACTAATGTAAATTGTATACCTTTAATAAACATGTAGTATATAACATTTTATGCAGATGGATGCATAAAAATGAAAGTTTTAATTCCGTTACATTTAAGTAATGTTATAAATATTTTCTTTATAAGCATCAGGACCCTTAATCCTTCAAAATTTTTGATTTTTCAAAAAATAAATAAAATGCTGTAACTTGATATGTTCTATGCATTTAAAATACAGCATAAAAAATCCCTCTTAGTAAAAAATTTTTGTTTAATGAAAATATAAAAGACATGCTAGAGTTTGGTAGTTGTTTACTTTAAGTTGATTTTTCTCAGAATTGAAAATTTAATTTTTCGCTCATGATTTCCCCAAACTTATTTAATATTGTTGCAAAAAATTTTCAGCATTTCAAGATAATGATGTTTTCATTGCACTAAAATTATTGCTATGAGACTCGTATTCTTTGTTTTAGAGAGGTAACTACGTGTCAAATTAGCTCCTCAAAAAGAGGTAAAATTATATACATGTTTTAAAAATATAAAATGTGCTTTAACTTATGATTTTTTTTTTAGTTAATTCAATTTTAGAAGCATGTTCTCCATTAAAAACTTAAAATTTAACATTTGCGTGCTAAATATTTCTTATAAACATGCTAGCAAATGAATATTCTTTTAACGGATAAAAAAAAAAAAAATCAGGGCTTCGAACCGTAATTTTTTTGTTTCGATTTCCGTTCCTGTTCAACTAAAAAAACATATATATCGGTTCAGTTGTGGTTTTTGTTCCGCAAAATAAAACTGTTTATGGTTTTCGGCTCAGTTTTGAATGAATAATTTAATTTTATGTATATTCTTGTTTGTACTATAAATGTAACATAATAACAATAACTGTAATAACTCATAAACAAAAACTGTAATTATATCAAAACTTAGAAGACTTTATTCTTTTTTTATTTCTTATACAATGTGAATGGATATGATGAACCTGCATGTACGATACGAACGGTAAGCATTGGCATTCTTATACATTATCAAAATTGCATTTGACAACTGAACATTCAACTGTATTATATCTACCTTCTACAAGTTGTTTCATGCGAAACTGACACTGAAAGGTATTAGTGAACATCAAAATAGAAAACCGAGAAGCAATATGCATATAGTTTAGTTTGGTTTGGAGCGCTACGGTGTACTTGTTTCACGATACGAGGACTAATAAGACTGGGACCTACGGCTTAAAGCCGATTCCAAATGGCCACTAACATCTGTGCCGCAGTGGGATTCGAACCGACGAACTCCGGTATCAAAGATAAGTGCCATAACTATTCGGCCATCGTTCAGCACAATGTACATGAAAGGACATTAATTATATGGTTGACGTTAAATTAGACAATTTTGATAAGTTGGTTACAGTAACAAAATGACTGAAGAAATATCGAACCAAAATAAACCGGTATTTTTTTTTCGGTTCTGGTCCGGTTATCGTTCCGACCAAATAATGGGGTTTTTTTTTTCGGTTTTCGGTTCAGTTTTGGTTCGATGCCCTGAAAAAAATCAATTCATAAACAACATTTTAAAAATATTTTTTTATTTATGTAAGTATTTAAGGTTAGTTTATTAAAATGATATTTAATAGATTTCTGCAAAAAATTGAGACATTTTTGTATGAAATAAAAAAAAGTTATTGAAAATCGAAAAGTAGTCACAAAACTATGTGATCAGACCTGAGGCCCCTTTAATGTGTATTACACTGAAGCAACATACAGAAGTCGTGCCACCGACTATGCCTATATCATTATATCTAGTCCTCACAGAGGAATATGAAGTGCTCAAAACGCGCACCAGGGCGCCGCAAATACTGGCGCCATCCTTTCTTTCTCTAATACAGATCTATCTGGCTCATATTATTAAGTATCCTGTACTACAGCGAGTCCATAATGCCTTTTGAGGAAGCGGGCGGTTAGGCCGAATCAAAGGGGTAGGGAGATTGTGTCCTATTCATTTTTCGCATCAAAGCATCTTACTTGACCAGTGTCTGCCTCTCCGGGATATATACTACCCGCTGTTTTTTTCTTCCTCTTCCACTCCAGTAGGCCCCACGCGGTTTTCGAAAATATATTTTCAACCTGCGAGTCATTCACGCCTCTCGCCGGCATCTTCTCTGGACGCCAATCACTGCCAACTTGATGGATACATCCAGGGGGAGGGCGAAATAGGGGCAACAACAACAAAAGGAAGAGAGAGGCACAGACAACGAGAATCCTGTCTCACTCCCTGGCACTATAGGATCGCTTCTTTTTCTTCTTCTTCATCGGGAGGAATTTATTATGTTGAGGAAGATGAAAGCATCTGCAGAGGTGCGAGGTCATGCATTGATTTCCATCACAGACAGCTTTGGAGCTCTGCTTTGCTAGAGATGTGTTTCTCTGTCTCGCACACGCGAGCTCGTGCATAAAGGGCAAAAACAGCACAAGCTGAGAGAGGCTATTATTGCTAAGACTTGCGAACGAGTCAATTTAAGTTCCTGAAGGAGCATAAGGTATCGATTTACCAGGACTGGGACCCTTGAAGTAATGTATCTTGCGGGATCTGACAACTAGCAGGAAGATACCAACTTACAGGTTTTAGTATTTCATAAAGATCAATATCATACAGATGGAAGGATTTAATGGATTTTTGTTTTTTAATTTGAGGTTCAGTCAATTTAATTTCTTTGGGGAACGGCAAAATGTACTTCACTGCGATTATCAATAAACAATATAGAAATTTATGCATGTTATCATTCTCAATTATTAGAAATTATATGTGTGTGTGTATTATATATATACCAGATACTACAACCTTGGTGGGGTGCAAATATTCCTTTTCCCATTACATGTGTTTTACTTTCAAGAGTTAGGATGAATTCATAGGTCCTTTATAATTTAACAAGAATATACGAAATTTAAAAAATCACTTTATCTAACAAGGCAAACAATAAAAAATTTCACTAAAAATTGAAAATTTTGTTTGCGTTTTTAGTTATATTGCTTGTGATACTAGTTAAAAATCTCTGCAGTTGGGATTCCAAGTACGCGGAACAATTTTTAGCATTTACCAAATTGATTTTATATTATTGAACTTTATCGTGTGTTCAAAGAATTTGAAATAATATATTAAAATCCAAAGAATCAAATGGGCTGGCCATATTATTAGAATGAACAGAAAACGATCTGCACAGAAAATATTTTTCACCAAGTGTTCTGGAATACTTTAGATGAGTCGACTGTCTAAAAAGGGATCTCTCCACTTTAGGAGTTTTTAATTGGACGATCATGGCCAAGAAAAGTGGGGCCTGGAGGAAAATTCTTGGGAAGACCAGGGCCCACCCGTGGCTGTCGAGCCACTAAAGAAGAAGATGAAACTGATATTTTTTTCTTCTGTTTAATTTTTTTATGACTGAATAATGTATTGTCACCGGAATTGAACCTCTGTGCAAAATTTTAGATCTTTGGCTAATTAGGAAGGTAGTTATAAATTGATTTCAATATATCAAATGACACACAAGTGAAGTGAAGTAAAAGTGAATAAAAAGAGATGATTCCAAGCCGGTATCTGTGACTCACCTCCAGGTTATAAAACTTACAGAAGATAAGTGTCCTCCCAATGAAAATGAACCCCCTCACTACATGTTTTCTATGATAGTAATCCGAATTTCCCATTCATGAATGCTCATACAAAAGTGTGCATTCTCACACTAAATTAAACCTTTTTGTAATGTTATTTCCACTCGCATTTATTTTAGTTCTTCCACTATAGCAGGTTAAAATTTGTTCAAGATCAAGTTTAGAACCATTTTAACTCTGTCTCATTTTAACCTGGATGCACACAAAAAAGTTCAGGAGGCAGGAAATTCCTAAAACATTTACTGAAGCACATTTTTTTTCATTGGATTCGGCTTTGGTATTTCTAGAGATTAGTTTAAATATTATATTAACATGACTATAGGATCATTAAAACGTAAAGCTTTATCAAATGAAGAGAAACTGAATGTTGTAAAAGAGCTAGAAAGTAATTCCATATTTATCACACATTCAGATTGTAAAAGAAAGAAAACTTGAATTTGCCTATGACAGCGTTTAACGATGTTGATTCTAAACTAGAGATTACATTCAAATGTTCACTTAAAATCTTTAATGACAAAAAAATTGGGAAAAGGAACATAGGAAAATTGTTTAAATAAATTTGTTTTATAGTGGAGACAAAATCATCTACACACACATACATATGTATAAAGTCATAAAAATAAGGCATCATTCGCACTTTGGGTAGGTAAGTTCCTCTATACCAGTAAAAAACTCCTCCTCTTTACTCTTAATGAGCCTCATAACATCTTAAAATAACCATGTTAATTACATATTGGTTAATTTCATTGTAAGCAATCTCGGGAGCGAAAAGAAATAAAAGTATGCAAAAATTGCTTTTGAAAAAAAATGGCAGAGAGAAAGATTGCATCTGATTTCCCAGCGGCAGTTTTTTGTTTTGGTATTCCTCCCTTACAATGTTGTCCTCAGGTTGATCTTAATTACTCGCCCTCAGAAGGGGTGGGATAGAAGAGAACATCATCATTAAGCTATCTTAGATGATTGCTGCCTTATATACGCGAGATACATTGTTTATTGTTTTATCACGGCTGGTATCACGTAGTGTTGAATAAACTAATTTCTCGCATAAATCAAAAGAGCATATGAACGGTAAAATATTCTTTTCATTTGTTTTTCGCGATCGTTAAATTACCTGAAATTGTGTATTGTCTTTGTTAGATGCCACTAATAAAGTTGTTACGGGAAAAACAAATCGGAATGTAGACTTTTTTTCAATCTTGTGTGCTTTGTGCCTCGAGGGTGAGATTAATTACTTCAAACGTTTTATTAAAATACCCTATTCAAAAGGATAGGTAATAAAATAATTGCTCATCAACCATTGGTCTAATATTTAAAGATTTACCAAATGTTAATCAAAACTTTTGCTCAGAATTACTTGAACTAACATTTTGAAGGAATAAAAGAAAATTCCCGCTTTGTGGAAATGTCATCTTGATAAACACTTAACAGTATTTGTCATATAATAATGGTTTTGATATTAAAATTATGTCTAAACGGTAGGGCGCTTTTCTTTGATATTGGAGTTGAACCGGCTTTAAGCAGTAAAACCCGGTTTCATTAGGCCTCGTGAAGCAAAACAGTAGACTGTAGAGCTCCATACTAAATAAACCAAGTCATAGCCGTCAATAATTTAGAAATATATTTAGCATTTTTATTTTTAAATCTATTGCAGTAGTCTTAAATTCTATATTATATGAATTTAATTGCATTCTACAAACTTTAAAAAACCAAAATCACTAATGGGATTTTATAGCTAAACATTTATTACAGACTTTAAAATTTTGTCCAAAATCCGTATTAAAGCTTGTTTCTTCTTTTTTTACGACCGAACGATAACCGAATGGGTAGGGTACTGCAATTCGGTGCCGGATTTTGCGGGTTCGAATCCCACTGTTGGTAGGGATGTTCGTAGCATTCGGAATCGGTTTTAAGCAGCAAATCCCGGTTTCATTAGTACTCCCGTAACAAAACAGTAGAATGTAGCCTTCCAAACCAAACGAATACTTTTGAATGAACTTACTTTCATTAATCCTCTGTCCATTGTCCTCTTTTTTGACTATAAAAAGTTAAAGAACCAGTTTTTTCTTTTTTAAATATAGTTATGCATCTTTAAAAACTTCGAAAATGCAACATGTTGTCCGGTTTAATTTAAATCATGCTTTGTTTGTATTTGATTTTAGCCCAGTCGATAGTTCGGGGATGGCATTCGTGTATAGAAAGCCTTTTTCCCCTGATTTAAAAGAAAAAAAAATTTAATCTAATTTATGTGAATTAACAAATAATTAGTGTATATCGTATATAATGTATATTATAATAGTTTAAGAGATTGTACAATAGTTTAATAATTTATTAGCATAAAATGCATATTTTTATAAATAAATAAGCTCCCATTGTAGCGAATTAGGCATTTAAAACTGATGCCAAATTAAAAAGAGAAAAATATTGGCAGTAAAACTTTATAACCAAGAAATTTTATGGGCATAAAATGAGAAATTGTAACTGGAGTAGAGAAAATAATGCAAATACGTAACGCGCGAATATTATTTCACCATTACAATTTAAAGTAGCCCCTGTTATTTGGATTGTCCAGGCTTACTTGGCAATAAAAGAACCTAAGTAATTGGCAGTTTTGGCTCCATTAAAATTCTGCGAAGTCCAACGTAGTGAAATTTAACTTTATTGATGCTAAAAATGAACATCTTTACAAGGCAAGAGCTCGATATCGAATTCTCATGAATACACATTTCTATCAATTTCGAAATAAACAGCGAGTGATTGCGCAAATATTTTCCGAAGAGAACAAGAAATTATGTTGTTGGCATTCAGAAATGAACTTTGATCATTTAAATCAGCTCGAAAATGTAGTCATGGAATTGAAAATTAGTGTTTATACTAGCGTTAGTTTTGGGAGACGGGTAAAAAGAATTTAAGTTGACAATTATTTGTAGTCCTTTAAATCCGACATTTTATGGCTGGGAAATTAGGTATGAGAGAATGAAAATTGTTAAAAGGAAAATTTTAGTTAGATATTTTAGGTGTAATAATTTTTATATATTACATACTCGACATTATAAGAAAATTCATTTCAGTTCTTCCTTCTTATATACCTACTTATTGCAAGTGTAGTGTTCGTCTAACTAAACAAAGAAGTAAAATATAAAAAAGCATTTTTTTAATCTCTTTTATTTAACAAGAAAAGCGATAAAAAATATATTAAAAAGAAAATATTCTGTTTAAGTTTTTAGTTAAACCGCTTGCAAATAGATGGTGAAACTAGTTTGAAATCTCTGCAATAGGAAGTTCAAGTACGCTGAACATTTTTTTTTTGCATTTGTCAAAATGAATTTATTTATTTTTCTCCAATCTATTTTTTTTAAATGATTGAATATTGTGTTTTCACCCGCCTATGTGCAAAGTTCCAGATCTCTAGCTAGTCAAGAGGGTAGTTGAAAACTGATATCAGAATAACAACTGACACAAGTTGAAATTAAATAATAGCGTTTAAAAAAGTCTTTGAAAGTTCACTATTTTCTTAATTTATAACGGTGATATCTCAATTTCTCAATGTCTGTCAGATACAATCACATAAAAGTGACTATATCGGAGTGTCTTTGAATTCGAGAACGTTTCATACGCACAACAATAGCAAGTTAGAATAGTATGGGAAATAAAGGTATAGTATAATGATGACATCGTTACTTTTAAAAATACTCAACATCAGTAACTTCAATTATTCATATACATGTATTAAAATCATCGGGAATATTCTGTTCTTCTAAATAACACTCTACACATCCGTAAATCAAAGATAAATAACACTACTAAATAAGATGTTAGTGTAGAAAAATCGTTTTCATTGAACAAGAAAAATGATAAAAAATACTCTAAAAAGTAAAATTAGTTATGCTGCTTGCGAATAGATGGCGATACTAGTTTATAATCTCTGCATTTCAAAGAACGCTGAACAGCTTTTTGCATTTACCAAAGTTAATTTCTTTATTTTTCTCCAAACTAAGTTTTTATGACTGAATATTGTATTGTTACTAGAATTGAAGCTATGTACGAAATTTCAGATCTCTAGCTAGTCAGGAAGGTAGTTAAAAGTTGATTTCAAAATATGAACGGACACACAAGGGAAGTTAAGTTAAAGCGATTAAAGATGATTCTAATCTTTGATCAAAGTATTTAGACTATCTTGTTTAAACCACTAACTCTACATCATTAACAGGCTTTGGAAGAAATCGTTACTATTCTAACAACTTTATTAAACAGCGTTAACAAAAACAACATTCTACCCTTTTCAACCTTACAACCTTTATAGTTTTGACGCAAATGTATCCCCTCACCATGTTATTACGTATTAGCCGTATATGTATAATAATTTTTAAATAGATTAAATGATTGCACCTTCAAATGTTGTCTAAATTTTAGGTAGCGTTCTCCTTGTTGAGCAAAAAGTCAGTTCTCACGATTTGTATCCTCACGTACCTTAATAATGATATAAGAGATTGCGATCGCAAAAAACAGGCTGAACTTATAAGAGACCTAAAACATGTAATTGCGAACGATTGGAGAACAATGCAATCGGTACTAATCAAATTCCTCGCAATGCAACCTTCTCACAAATAAAGAAGTTTAAAAAAATGTATACAAAATAGATCGTGCGGGAGAATTTTCGAAGATTCAGGCGTTCTCGTTTCGGAATACAAGGCTGAGCTTGTTCTTTCACCTAAAAAAGCTTTTTCCAAACGTGTGCTATTGGTGGTACCCGAAAAAATTATCGATAATGGTGGATATAAAAAATGAAAAAAAATTAAGACTAACATATCATAGAAACATTTTTTCCCCTATAGTTCATAAAAATTATTTTAATTAATAATAAATGTTATGCAATAAAGTTGTTAATATGTACAGTCAGTGATTAAAAATCCGGCAATTGTCCGGCTGCCTAGCATCCTTTAAACCAAATTTAAAACCAATTTTTCAAACCAAATTTCAAAAATTTGGATTCTTCGAAACAAAAGCAAGGATCTCATTAAATTTTTTACTTAATATTTGAATTGAATATAATAATAAAATAAATTAATTGGCTTTTATAATTTTGTGTTTTATTAAAACCGTTTATCAGTAAACGAAATATGTCAAAATAGTAGATAAGCATGAAACTTTAAACAAACACACACACACACACACACATATATATATATATATATATATATATATATATATATATATATATATATATATATATAGTGTGTGTG
Source organism: Pardosa pseudoannulata (assembly GCA_032207245.1). Classification (NCBI taxonomy): domain Eukaryota; kingdom Metazoa; phylum Arthropoda; class Arachnida; order Araneae; family Lycosidae; genus Pardosa; species Pardosa pseudoannulata. The sequence goes on from CM063498.1 coordinate 5,425,587, forward strand.
TATATATACATATACGTATATATATGTGTATGTATATATATGTGTGTGTGTGTATATATATATATATATATATATATATATATATATACATACATACATATGTGTGTGTGTGTGTGTGTTACAGTGAGTTTGTAATCCGGCATGACTTAAGGCGTGTTTCAATGTAATTTGTTTTATTGTGTGATATGAATACATGTCACCCTATAAAATGTATACTGCAAATAAATAAACACACTCGCAATAAAAAATTTCACGAATACAATCACTTTCACAAAGTGGTACAATTTAGCGTTATGCACAACCTAGTGGTACATGAGTCATAAAAGGTCGGGTACCGCTGATCTAGAACTTTCCGTATTGTTAAAACAGATTAGTTGTTTAAAACGGGGCTTCTCAAAGTTTGTTTCAATGACCCTCTAGGGATTCGTAGAGAACGTTTTAAAGAACATCCAGATTTTAAAGAACATCTGTAAATTCATTCTCTAATTTTATCCTGATCCCTTACATAGAATTAATAATAATAATAGCTTATATTCCAGAAAATTTACAATAGGGAACAGAAAAACGTTGTCGCAATGAGTCATTCAAACCACACGTGGAAGTACAGCACAAGAATGGGTTAAACATTTACCAATATATCCTCTTAGTTGCATTATTTTATACATATAAAAAAAAACTTCAATTCCAAGTCACCGATTGTAAAGATTATCTTCAATTTTATACTCTGTATTGTTTAGTACTTATGTTAATGTGTAAGTAGTGATTCCGCGAAAGATTGACCACCTAAACGGAACATATATGTCACACCCCAAGGACCTAGGAGATTGGTACCGTAGGCCCTGGCCCCTTAGGTGCTGTTGCGCCGAGGAGTATAATCAGTGACAAATAATAGTTCCTTAAGTAATATTTATTCAGGAGTTTCGTTGCTATGGATGTGGTAAGAAAAGTATTCTGAGAGGAAAAAGTTTGAGAGCCACTGTTCTAAAAACTAAGCAAAATTGATAACATGATCAAGCATGGTGGTACTTTCCTAAGATGGAAACACACAGTTAACCGAAGATGGCACAGATGTCTTTAACAGGGTCGTTAATAGATAACTATACTAACATTAAGACTCAGAAAGAGATTATAATTTTGAAAGACAGCGTCATCATGATGTATGTGTATATATATATATATATATATATATACATGTGCATATATATATGTAATATATAAAAATTATTACCCCTAAAAAAGCTATCCCAAATTCTCCTTTTTTTTCTCTTTTTCTTTTTTAATATTAAATTTTCCAGTCATAAAATATCAGATAAAGGAGTGCTTTCCGACATAAATTCTTATTACCCATGTCACAAAACTAACGCTGGAATAAATGCTTAATTTATGTTCACTGTCCAAATTTATCACCTGTCTTAAATGATCAAGATTTAATATTGCCTCATAAAATTCCTGATCCATTTTAATTCTCACGAGAACGAAATAGCGTTACTCGCTCTTTGTGGGGTTGACATATATCATAAGTATATATTCTTAGAGCAATATATGCAGACCTGCTCCACTGTAAAGATGGTAGTAGACCGATACTTTTTTATTCTTAATAGTTCCACGTTTTTTTCTATTTTGTTTATCGGATGTCAACACGGCAATTCTGCTAATAGTTATTTTGCCAAATAAGCCTGGGGGAAAAAATAACATGAGCTAATCGTGTATCAGATTTTTAATTTATACCTAAATTGTTAGTATTATTCCTACTATTGTCATGTTCTGAAAAAGCATTGTAACACACACACACACACACACACACACACACACACATATATATATATATATATATATATATATATATATATATATATATATATATATATATATATATATATATATGTCAAGATTTAAATTGTAGACTAATTTTAAAAGATTTTAATAAGGGATTCTATACTAAGAGTGACGCAATGTGAGGAGTTAGCCACATAAATACGGCTCACTCGTAGTGATCGGTAGCAGAGAGCAGTGTGCACATTACACAGACAGAGCTGTAGCTACCCGAGGCAGATAAACTTGCGTTTGTTAAAAGTTAGGCCCCAATGTGCGATGCCATTGAAGATGATTGATGAGTAGTGTGACCTGAGATTTGAATATAGCTATGAAAATGTACTCAGGACTCTAGTGTCATTTAGTGAAACCTGACACACACACACACACACACACACACACATATATATATATATATATATATATATATATATATATATATATATATATATATATATATATATGAATCTTTAATGAATACGTATGTATAAGCAACAGTCTCGATTATCCAAAATGAAAGGGGGATGGAAAATTCTGCTAAACAAAAATCACAGTTAAAGTCGTTTTGTGTTCATACGAAAAGTCAACAGTTGTTACAGTATTTAAAATGTTAGCGTTTACTTAATTTATGACTATTTTAAGGAAGAGAGTAAGCTGATTCCAGTCGTCTTTTCCCAAGCATCTAACCGAGTGGTACTACGTAGATTTCTTAGAATTATTATTTTTTTTTATCCGTGCAGTTCCTGTCAAGTCATCAAGGAGTGCTACGACGTGCATTAGCCTAGAACTGTGACTTACGCTTTGCTTCTGGTATGCGGTCCTTTTCTCCTGTGGTTCATTTTGCAAAGTTCCGGTTACGTGTCGAACGATTTCATCGTCATTCGGTTCTCATGTCCGGCTTAACGTCCTAAATATCGGCAACGCATGAAAGACCGCTCTTGAATCCTAATCCAGGAACAGAATGAAATATCACTTCACGAGAATCAAAGGGCAATTATATATTACGTGCGTTTTTTTTTTTCCGAATTTATACATTTGGTCGAACATGGTCTCATAGATTCGTTGAAATTGGATGAATTCATTTAAAATTCATTAAAATAATAATCATAAAATATCCACTTCTTGGTTAAATCGATCCCGGATTGTTGAGAATGCTAAAAATTATATTTTCATACATGGGTGTGTTAGATAGGACGGAAGACGACGAGGGAGGATGCTTTCTCTCGAAACAGAAGTCTAGTGGTTCGAATTTAGCTGATGGCAGGAATGTCCACACATCGGTATCGGCAGTAGGTCATTAAAAAACCACTTTTATTTATCAAGAAATGCAGTGAAAAGTAAAAAATAACAATGAAAATTAAGTCCCTTGCTTGGTAAATATCACCTGTAATTTCACCAAAATCGCCAAGTGGTACTCTTTTGAAGTAACAGCGGAATATCTTAATTAATTTACAAAATTAGTCTTTTGTTGCATTCAAACTTATTATTAAAAATCTTATGCTTAAAGTTTTTAGGCTGAGTGCTTTACAATTCGACGGTAATCTCAGTGCCCATCTGTAAATACCTGCTTTTAAATTCCACTTTAATAAGTTGTTTGTCTACTGCTGCTCTTGATAGAATCAGTAGCTCAGGTGTATGTGTTTGTTATATATTTTTTTCATTTGTGAGTCATCTTAAGCTATTACCTCTGAGGCCGAGATTCCAAGTCCAGATATTCTAGGCGAGTTGGACTTATTCCCAAAGTAAGTAGATGCGTGTTTATGCATGCGTGTGTGATATCAAAACCCCTAAACAAATACCATAGACTATTAAGTAAACATTAAGGTAATAAATGACTTGTCACAAATGGTGAAGTAATTGATAGGTTTGGGAACATCTGATTCATTTTCATAGTCGGTGGATGATTAATGGATTTTATTTTAATGCGTTTGCTATCACATCCTAGGAGATCGGCAGCCACGATAGAGAGGTAAGAATGAAGTAGGGAGAAGGGTCGCACTGTGAATCTTAAATTCCCAACAGGAAGAACCCCATGACTGCGGGAACAAAGGCGTTACAAGACGATGTGCTTTTCCTTCCTCTCTCTTTCGTTTTTGTAATTCCCCTGACTTTGAGACAAATTTTTAAACATTTTTATTCAACTTCCCTTGTGGGTTAGTTGATATTTGAAAATCAATTTATTAACTAACCTTCTGCCTATCTGTCAGGGCCGTAGCCAGAATTTGTTTTCCGGGAGGACCAAATAGGAAAGACACTGTTATTTGTGAATGATACTACAGTAAAAAAGATTCCGGTATTAAGGCATGGATGAGGTATGACAATTATCCATTTTTAACTCAAATAATTAAAAAGATTTGATGACATTGTTATCTTTCTAACGAGGAAAGGTAAAATATAACTGAATATAGAGAAAACGTTAAATTTTCGGACAGCGGCTTGGCAAAACTTTTTATAGCCAAAGCGTTTTTTTTAACATGTTCATATACAGCTAGGCAGATGACCTACACATTTCTTTAACAAACTGGTTATCTAGAATTTCGGGAGAGGACCAGTCTCTTAAATATCCTCCTTGGTCCTCAATTTAGTAAATGCAAAAAGCTATTCAGTGTACCTGGAATCCCAATTGCAAAGATTTTCACTAGTATCGCCATCTATTTGCAAGTGGAATAACTAAAATCTCAAATTTTCATTTTTTAGTGCTTTTTTTACAACTTTTCTTGTTAAATAAAAGCTATTATTTTAAAAATACATTTTGTGTTTATAACTTACTGATTAAAACTTTATTTTTAAACATTGCAAAATTTTATACACACACACACACACACACACACATATATATATATATATACATATATATATATACATACATATATATACATACATATATACACACAAATATATATATATATATATATACATATGGATTAATAGATACATGGATAAAAGTCTATGCACAATGTTGTGTTATATCCTTGGTATAAAACAATTTAAGAAAAGATATTAAAATTTAAAAAGTACATGAAAATTTTTAAGAAATTAAAATTTTATTTAAAAGTTAAACTTTTGCAGTTTTAAAAAAATTACATTCGAAAACGTGTTTTCTTCTCAATATTAAAATGAAAAAAAAAATGATAATAACAATAATAAACTCCAGATCCAGGGGGCTGGAGCCTGGCGAACCCTTCTCTTCCCCTTGGGTACGGCCCTGTTTATATATAAGAATACTGAAGAACCATTGTCACAAGTTTATTTTTGGAGTTTTAGATGTTTGTCTATAAGTCATAATCCCCATCCAATGAGTTTCATTTAAACGATTGTAGATTTAATTTATTATCTCATTCTCTCTTCTTTTCCGTACATACACACATATATTATCGCATACATAACTATTATTCAATAAATTTATGGTCGAAAATTTTATGCTTTCCCATAACTAAGATTTTGCGATACTAGTATAACAGGTCTAAATGGGCATTCGCCTTCTCCAGAATTCGATACCAGGCAGTCCTATTTTGGGCTCTAGATTTCTAATTAATATCCATTTTTTAAAGTCTAGAATCCAAGCATATGAGTTTGACCCGTCCTTTTGTCCGGATTCTTAATTGTTTAGCCATGAAAACTTTTCTTGTGGATCTACGGTCATTCAGTCTGATTTTGTGTTCATCCCATCTTAACCATTCAATGCTAATGAAATTAAACAAATCTGGATTTTTGTAAATTACGTATAATTCAATAGTTGTCCTTCTTTTCCATACAATCTTTACCTGGATAGCGCTAAAAACTCTTCTTAAAATGTGTCTTTCAGAAATTGCTAGGGTTTCTTTATTTTCTGTCAGTGTTCCTGTTTCTACTGAATAGGTTATACGGGTCTTACTAAAAACTATATAAGAATACATAAATTCAGCTTTTTAAACATAAAGTTAAATTTCGGAAATCAAAAGTGGTTTAACTTCCGTTTCTCTTTAAATGCTTGTTTAATGACTGGGAAAATAATTGTCGATTTCTACCTACTGTCCTGCATAACGTAACGCATCATCGACGAGAAGATAATTTTCCTTTGATCACAGGTTATGAACGTGCGAAAGGGATGTATGTACGACGCGTCTCGAGAAACGAGGGATTTAAAAGGTAAAATTACTCGCATAAATCTCGGCTATCGACACAGGACGTATTAGAAATTTCAGTGAGAGTCTAGACGGTAAATAAAAAACTTTGTCTCGACTGTCGAATTAATCGCGTAAGTATACAACCTTGGGTTATCTGTTTTTCCTCTTTTTTTCTCTGTAACGATATATTTGCGTGTCAAAGGTTTTGTCGGTCCGTAGCTCTTTTAAGAAATGAAAGGGTGCTTAACATTAGAAAGACGATAGGTGTCATTTTGACCCCTGAGCATTTTTGCCAGTTGACTACTTTTGTTTAGCTGGAATAAAGTGTTTTATATTTTTTTAATTTTCCTAAATAAATAACACATTTTTATATATAAAATTCTACTGTCCGTGTGTTTGTAATAGAACTCCTCCTAAACGGCTGGACTAATTTTGATGAAATTTTGTGTATGTAATTAAATTGATGAGAGAACGGTTCAGATTCAAAATTTAATCCAATAGAAAATATTTTTTTAATTAAAAATCCAGAATCGCGTGCTTATCGAGATTATTTTAATGACGCTCGAAACACTTCATTGCCGACGTATCAACGGCTCAGTGGTCGAGGGACTTCTCTACTAGAAATCCCAGGATCGAATTCTCGTACAGGCAATGGAGGGTTTTTAATTTAATCTAATTACGTTTGTGATGACTGCACGCGTGGTGGAGCCAAGTATTTTTTAAATAATTTTTTTCCTTACTTTTCTATCAAAATGGTCCAATTTATAATTTATTTAGAAACATTTTATAATTTTTGGATTTACAGCGTTAAAACAGGAAAACGTCTGTCGGGTCGTCTGGTATTTGTACAAAAATTTAGTTTTCTAAATTTGTTAGTTTTTTGAAATGTTGGCATGTATTACTAGATTTTAGTTTGGGAGTGCTACGATCTACTTTTTGCAACATGAAGGCTAATGAGACCGAGACCTACTACTCAAAGCCGATACGAACATCCATGCCATACTGGGATACGAACCCATGAACACAGCTTCCGAATGCCAGCACCCTAACCATTCGGCCATCATTCGGCCGTGTATTAATAAATAGGACGAGGTCATTTTGAGCCCTTTAGTAGAATACTGCAAAGAAACGGGCAAGAGTTTTCATTCTTGCATTTCCTTACAGAAAAGGCTTATTATAGAGATGTATTTTCCCTTTTGTTTCTTTTGTTATTTCAGATTCTTCACTGCGGGTTTTAACAGTTAGGACTGCTGTTTTCTATGTAATTCTAAATCAGTATTTCAGTACATATGAATTCTGTCCATCGATTTCAAAAGTAGTTAACAATAATTTTTGTATCAACTGCATTAATTCATAATACATTTGTGTAATTTGAAATATTTCAAACCTTAAAATCAAACGAAATGCTTTACGTATTCTATTCAGTTACACTAATAATATAGTTAATAGCCTAAGTTATCTGTCCGTCTCTCCTCGAATTTATGAAGCGGTTGGACCTGGAAGGGATAGAGGCATTTCTATTGGATTCTTGATGAGTTACGGTTAGCGAGTAAAGTTTATCTCCTCCTAAACTACCGATCCGATTCTAAAATAAATTGGTATAAATATGCTTTATATCACAGCGAAAAATACTGCCGTCTTTACAACCTTCGAAATCCACACTTCCCCCTTTTCGAGCGTTTAATGCCATTATTTCAAGCCTTATTTTCCCCGGTTAAGAGCAGGAAAAAATTTATTAATTTATCACATAATAAATAGGTAAAAATAACATTTTCTTCTAGCATTATGACATCATTCCTTCAACCATCTCATTTTATCCTTTCTTATTTTAAATCATCCCCTATATAATAATAGCCTAAGTTGTCTGTCCATCTGTCCACGAATTTATGAAGCGGTTGTACCTGGAATGGATACAGACATCCATATTGGATTTTTTATGAGTTAGGGTTAGCAAAATTCAAAGCGAGTTCGAAATCCACCTTATCCCCCACTCCTTTTCTAGCGTTTAATGCTATTATATCAAGCCTTATTCTCCCTCTTATTCTATACTAAATGTATTATTGATAGGATGGCGAGGGCAGAGAACAATATTTAAATTTCTGGACTGTTTTTACTTGACCCTTATATATTCTAACCATCTCCTTCGCCACCTAAAAGCTGGCACACGGGGTAGAGTGTCTGGCCATTTTTTCGTCGTACTTCTGGGGTTGATGGTTCTGCCCCCGACATAGCCGAATTTTTCTAAATGTCTGATTAATTTAATAATTTTTGCTTTCTCTTTTGAATTCTTATTCCTAAAGTTGTTTTATTATTTTTAAAATAAATTTTCATGATTATTATTATTATTTTTTATATATTAAATTCACGTATTACCATTATTATATCAAGCCCCATTTTAAGAGCAGGCTATTAAATGTATCAATTTATCACATAATAAATAGGTAAAAATAACAATTTTTTTTCCAGCATTATGACGTTATTCCTTTCACCATTTCATTTAATCATATATTTTAGATTATTTAAATATCTTCTACATTATTTCCATACGTTTTATCACTAAAATTAGATAATATGTAAATAATTTTGTTAAGGTAATATTTTGTTGCAAAATAATTCTCAGCCAAAAAACAAACCATTTTTTTACTTGCCTCATAGGGTACTTTACAATTCTGGAAAATTAAAAATTTTACTGATCCCGTCATACGACGGACTCTATGCTAGTAATGAAGTGACTGAATAAAAAGCAGGCATTTCCTTTTTATGGATTCAAAAAAGATTTAGAATCAGTGATCTGCTAGTAAGTAGAAAAAAAATTTAATTTCATAAATTGTCCTTATTTTATTTAGCATAAGTTTTAGATTGTGAAACCATTTATTTGAAAACATTTTATACCAAATTAATGAGTTATTTCAGTAGTTTTAGTATGATCCAATTGATCTCATCCTAGATAGATATAGTTTCAGTATTTTAAAAATTCAATAAATCACCGAGTGATTTTAAATGTAGATTATGAAATACACATGAATTACATATTTTAAGCAATACATGACATTCGAAATCGTTTTATCGTTGTTTCAGTAGTTTCAGTGAGGCATCAAAATGACCCTTAGCTGCCTTACTGTAAAAAAAGATAAATAAGTAGTTCAGACAAACACCTTAAGTTTTGGAAAAATAATAAGATTTATAAGGAACATATTAACATAATACCCAGGTAGTTCAGATATGTTACTTCAGATATGTCCCAAATGTTATCTAACATTTTGTATGTTGATGAACATCACACATAAAAATTTGACATCTGCCGGTATTGACAGACATAATGTAAAATTAAAATTTGAAATTCGTCAAAAGAAAGGAATTTAAAAGATTTGTTTGTATTGCTTATAATAGTGCGGTATATGGGTGTGCGATGAATACGATAATATTATACACCATCTCCGACAATTAGATACACGTGGTCATTAGTGAAGAAGGTCGACACTATAAATTATAACTTAACAAACATTTAATCAGAAATAAAGATAAGCGTGCACGAAGGATCGTGCTACAGATAGAACTGCATACGGTACACAAGATCACCGTAACAAAGCGGGGTGATTCTTTTACAATTGAAAGTTAGTTACGGTTTGCAGCACCGAGATTCCAGTCAAGCTGCAACCGTGTATTATAATTCCGTCAGGTCAGGAGTTGCGATATGCGGTGATGTAATTGTTCATAGCCACAGCAATAGAAATATTATTCTAAAAAGTAAAGTTTATAAATTTGCCAGTTTTTAAGAAATTAGCTTCTTTTAATGTTTCTTCTCAATATTGTTAACAATGCCATTAAAATGATATTATTTTAATAATATTCATCGTATCTGCCCATATTCGTAAAAAGAAACATCATTTTCCGACATCCAATGATATCTCACGGTATTCTGCGCAACGCACAATTAAAACTTCATTATCTGAATGTGAACGGAAGTGAATCGATTCTGCCCTTCTCCACTCTATACGAGGCAAAACAATGAGTACTACTACTAATTGTAATAACTGAGATTCAACAGAAAACAAGACAAGCAAAGTAATGGGTAGACATAGATTTTAGTTCTGGGACAAAATGTCAGGTTATGAAATTTAAAACTTAAAACTTCTAAACAAATAGAAAAAACCTTACATCAAGAAGTGAATGAATTCGTTTTCATGGAAAAAATTATTATGTCGTGAACATTGCTAAATACCAAAAAATGATATTCAGGGATATCGGGGAAATATGGACCAACACTGCTAAATATCAAAAAATTATATTCAGAGATATCGGGTAAATATTGGCCAGTATTGCTAAATATTAAATTATGATATTTAGGGTTATTGAGAAAATGTTGAGAAACTTTGATAAATACTAAAGAAAATTGCATCCAGGGATATCGGGGAAATATTGACCAATATTCTTAAATATAAAAAAAAAATGATATTCGGGAATATCAGTGAAGTATTGAAAAAGAGATAAATATCATAAAAGGATATTTAGGGATATTGGGAAAATAGTGGAAAACAATGCTAAATATAAAAAAAGGATATTCAGGAATATCGGGGAAATATTGACCAACATTGCTATATATATAAAAAAAAGATATTCTGGGATATCGGGGAAATATTGACCAACTTTGCTAAATATCAAAATATGATTTTCAGGGATTTCGGTGAAATATGAAAAACATTGCTAAATAACACAAAATGATCTTGGGAAAATACTGGAAAACATTGCTAAATATCAAAAAATGATTTTCAGGGATTTCTGTGAAATATTGACCAACACTGCCATATATCAAAAAAATATATTTAGGCATATCGGGGAAATATTGACCGACATTGTTAAATATTTAAAAAATGATAATTATTGATTTCAGTGAAATATTGACAACCATTGCTAAATATCAAAAAATGATATTCAGGGATTTCGGTGATATATTGACTAATACTGCCATATATAAAAAAATTGTATTTAGGCATATCGGGGAAATATTGACCGACATTGTTAAATATAAAAAAAAATGATAATTAGGGATTTCGGTGAAATATTGACAAACGTTGATAAATATCAATAAATGATATTCAGGGATTTCGGTAAATTATCGACCAACACTGCTATATATCGAAAAATTCTATTTAGGCATATTTGGAAAATATTGACCGACATTGCTAAATATTAAAAAAAAAATTATAATTAGGGATTTCGGTGAAATATTGACAAACATTGCTAAATATCCAAAAATGATGTTCAGGGATTTCGGTGAAATATTAACCAGTATTGCTAAATATCAAAAAATGATATTCGGGAATAAAGGGGAAATATTAAAAAACGTTGATAAATATTAAAAAATGATTTGAGAAATATCATTTAAAGGGAGTCCCTTTGATGTAGTCTGATATGATTATTTTGATATTGCCCGATATTCTTGTGGTACTCAATACTCATTGTATCTCTCTGTCCTCTGTCCCGACTTCCAGAAATGTTGCAGCAATCAGTTTATTGGAGACTGAGTTATGCGTTTCGATAATGGCTTCCTTGCATGTGGGAAGTCCAGTGGCCCGTCTATTTTTCTGTCATCACCTCGAGCATGTAATGATGACATATCAGCTGATAAGGACGAACTGGTAAAGGAAATTAGGTGTTACAAACATCTCAATGAACGAGTTCTTTTTCTTTCGAAAGGGAAATAGTTTTTAGGGTTAGGATGCCTTTGGCAGATATGGCATGAGTTCTGATTAGATAATCCCTAACGAGGTGCATGGTAATATTGGTGAGAAACTTGCTCGAATTTTTTTTTTCTCTTTAGATTTTTGAAAGCATACTTAGGAGAAAAAAAAACACTTTCAGACGTGATGCTTAATAAAACGGATGACTTGTGAACGTTCACAGTATACTGACGATGGGACGTTCAATTATTCTGACCTAGATCAGTGGTTCTTAAACTTTTTATAAGACAGAACTGTTTTCTTATCACATACGCAGCCCCCTGATTAATATTTCTTAAGGAGAAACTAAGGGCTTATTATTTTCCACTGATTAGACAATAACATAAAAACTAAACAATATAGGGAGGTATAAAAATGTAGATATTAGTTACAAAAGCTGACGGGGAAGCAAGAATGAAATTTTTAAGGAAATGATAAGTAAAATGATATATTGATGAATATTTCACTCCTTCTTGTTTAAATGACTGAATGTCATATCGCTTTTCTGCTCTTTTTGTGCTCTTTTTGTGACATTTCTGGCATATTAGTTACTGTTATTAATCCTTAAGAGATTAGGAGAAAAATAGAGAACGAATTTACGGATTTTCTTTACAGTATCAGAAGTGTTTAAACATTTCTCGAGGAACCGTTACACGTTCATTGCAGAACCCTGGGGTTCCATGAGAAGTATTAATGCAGATTGCCACTTTGAGAAATATTAATGCAGATTATGGTTGTCCTACTTCTCCTAATCTACAAGTCACTTTATTTACTAATTTTTTTAAACCATTCTTTTACATGGACTAAAGAAGGGAAGTTAACGTTAAAAAGTCAATTTTGTCAACTTATTTTCATAGTATAATTTTGCAAAAATGTATTTGAAATGCAATGTATCTATGCAAAATTCCATTGAGACCTCTGGGGACATGATTATTAGGCAACTATATATTTACAGCCATATCAATAGAAATTTATTTTTGTAAATCGAATTGTATTTTAAACCTCAAGATCTGACAGTTTTTTACTTTTATTTGATATACCTTGGAGAATGTAATAACAATTATTGATAAAAAAATCCATTTTTCATAAACAAAAAACAAACCTCTTTTTTTTTCTTCTTTCAAAACTACGAAAGTTTGAGACTCTACTGTTTTGTTTTGTTTTTCTCTAAGATTACATAAAACCTATTGAAGTGACATCGTACGATCTATATCATAACTTTGTAAAACAGTGTCAGTGTCAGAATTTTGGTGCCGTTTGAAAACAGAATGTCCATCGTTATAAAATTCTGTATACTGATATCGTTTCGAACGATGTATATTTACAAAACTGGCTTTCTTGCTAATGACTGATTGAAAATTAAATACCAGAATATGTTGGATGCAGAGCATGATATGAGAATAAACCTATCATCAATACAACCCAAAATGAAAGAAATTTATGACAGTCTAAAATAAAGCATTTTATCCTATTTAAACTCGTTATCAATGTATCCTTTTACTTGCATTATTAACAAAAGTCTTGTTTCCACGTTAACCTTTGTAAGGATTATTTACATTCTTATATGTTGAATTACAGGATTAATTTTTAGGTTTATTTTTAATCAGTGATTAATAATAGGTCCTTAGTTTCCACTTAAGTAATATTTTTTCAGGAGTTCCGTTACTATGTATGTGGTAAGCAAAGGGCTCCGTGATATAAAAGCTTGAGAAGCACTAAACGTAAAATATCCTTGTTTTTCTTCGGAATAGTATGTAAAACTTACCTAACTGATACAGGACTGCTCAATATTATCACCTTATAAAACAGTGTCAGTGTCTGTGAAGAGAAAATCCATCATTATCTGAAGAGAACCTGTCCGTGCTGTTGCCATATGCAACGACTTATATTTATTTGAGAAACTGAATTTTCTTCAAATGCCTAATTGGAAACTAAATGCGTTAATATGGTTGGAGCAGGGAATTATAGGAGAATAAAACTTTATGCATAACAACCAAATTTCAAAGTAGTGTATCCTTTCATTAAAGAAACTCACTTTCACGTCACCTTTTGTAAGTATTATCTACATTTTTATACTGCTCTGTATTATGTTTCGCACTTTTACTTTTTAAATGCAAGAACACAATTTTGCAGTTGAGACTGGAAAAAGAATGATTTATGGTTTTTGTAATGAAATGTATCAATAAACCTAATTTTTTTCCAGAAAGTTTTATTTATTTATTTTTTATTTTTATTTATTTATTTATTTTACATAATGGTCCTAAATACTTATACGCATTGTTTCATATAGTATAATGCTTAACATTTTGCATTTTTTTTTGTTATATTTATCTTATTTCTCAGTGTATAATTTTTGGACTACCGGATAATTGTAATATCCGGCTACTGCCAATTATCCGTTATAGTGGACCAATATGCCAGATGCAGTATGTTGGCCGGATAACCATTCTATTCCTACTCTATATTGTTCAATTTTTATGTTCATGTTTAATCAGTAATAAATAATAGGTCCTTAGTTTCTCATAGATTAATATTTATTCAGGAGTTCTATGGATGTAGAAAGAAACGAGTTCTGTGTTATATAAAGTTTGAGAACCACTGTTTTAAATTGGAATATTATGTACCCGTTTTACTGACTCGAGTTACTTCGAAAGTTTGTGGATAAAAATATTGTTCACGTAGCCAAGATTTCCTAAAAGTTTTTACAGAGCAGTAAGTAGCTCGAGGAAGTTGGAAGAAAAAATAAACATTCAGTTCGGTGGGCAATCAAGCAAAGGGGGATTCTTTTGTTATAAACAAGGATATACACACATTCTTACAAAAATAAATCTTGCTCGCTGAGCGATATTAAAAAGACTTTCTGAGTTGTCGCCGTTTCTTTTTGTACGGCGATAGTTAACGATTTATTTTATGAAACACTAGAGCGAAGATTACTTCGCATTTACATACCTTAATATTCATTGTTTAAATATCAAAACAATCGCATGTTTATACCTAAGGATGTCTATTAACGAAGCAGTTAGTTATTTTATGTTTCTAGCATACGTGCGCCTGCTCGCGTGAGTGCTTCTGTTGTTTTAACGCAAGAAAGAAACATATAGAAGAATTTTTTTTATAAGTCAGTGGTTTTCAAATTTTTTATTCTACGGAACCTTTCTCTTACCATATATTTAGCAATGGAATCCCTGATTAAATATTACTTAACGAAAGATTAAGGGCCCATTATTTATAATTAATTAACCAATATAAACTAATATAATTTGGTTTGGAGCGCTACAGTCTACTGTTTTTGCACACGAGGGCTAATGAGACCGGGACCTACTGCTTAAAGCTGATTCCGAACGGCTACAAACATCCATGCCGGTTCCGACGATCAGCGCCCTAACCAATCGGCCAACGTTCGGCATAAACTAGTATAAAATGTAGATACTATTAACAAAAGGTGACTCAGAAGTAAGATTTTTTTTAAGGAAATGATACCTGTAAAATGATAAAACTATGAATGCTTCAACCCTTTCTTGTGCTGTACTTTCGCGTTTGGTTTGAATGACTTATTATTACACCGCTTCAGTTCCCCATTGTTGCACTTGTGGCACTTGTTACTAATATTAATTCTATGTAAAATAGAAGAATTTTAAACTGCGAAATAGAGTACGAAATATGTTTTAAATATTTCTCAGTTCCTAAAGAAAAAAAAATTCACAGTATTTAATCACAAATAAATTCATTCCCATTATTTATAAATATATATTTCTGTAGTTTTTATAAATGAATTATTTCGCAGTATATTTGTAGCATCATTTCATATCCTAATTTGATCAGAAAATTGATCCTGTAGGATTTAATGAAACGAATAATTATACTTTCCTTAGCTTTTATTTCACTTTTTCCTTCATAGATATTTTCGTAGCATATATGTAAAATTGCGTAAGTGTTTTTAATCTGGTATTTGATTAATATATTTTTCATACGAAAGTTTATAGACTGTACTAATGCAAAGCGTTCTAAAAATGTCTATTAGAATTTGTATTTTTTTTTCAGATATTTGCTAAAGAAAGAGATATTTGTGTCCCCGTGGATAATGCCACACAAATTTTCAAGACATTTTAGACTTGATTATCATTCCTCTTCGAGTAGAAAAAGCCCATGCTTCTCCTAGAAACAACTTCCTATTCTGTTTGAGAGACACTCGTGCAAATTCTTCTAAACCCTAAATATATATATACAGAACTGACAGTACAAAGGAACGCTTTCCCGAGAGTGACTGTTTAATGTAAGCTTGTCATTTTCCGCGCGGGGTTTTTCTCTGTTGAGAAAGAACTTCTATAATGTCAATTATTCGGGATCTAGAGGGAGCTCCTTGACTTCTGACAAACTGAAAATACGCCGAATTCTCGATTAGCCTCGTTAACCAAAGCACGAGGACAACCAGAATGCTGGAAAAATCCCGATAATTTTCTCTTCGAAGTGAAAAAAAGATGGAAACGTTGGATTTATTTCAACTAACAAAATTTACCTGAAATAATGTTCAAGAGAAAGAATTTAAACAAATAATAAACTCTCTCATTCTGTTTATAAATTTTCAAACAGCTGAAAACATCGCATTGTACTCCCTCTGGTATCTGTACAAACGTACAGCTTATTCCAAATAGAAACATCCAAAAAGTACTTTAACAGTGCCAACTTTAACCCTGAATCCTTTATTGTAATGAATTCGATGCGGTTTCTTTTTTATCTTCCAGATATGTTTATCTCACTGTAGCATAATCGCTATTTTTCACTTTCCCCACCACTATGGCCGAATGGTAAGGCGCTGCCATCGGATACCCAAGTTTGTTTCTCTGACATGAATGGTCGTAGCCATTCAAAATATACTTTCACCAATATGCCCTTGTCTGCTGAACCCTCCTGTTCAATTCAATACACTATTCTTACCCCCACATCTCTTTACTAAATAAAATCTATTTATTTTTATTTATTGGTAGTGGTCTGGAGACATATATCTCAAAACGAAAAATCTGTGTGTCTTTTTATTAACGTGCATTAAGATGCGACACTTGGCTGGTGTGGTTTGAAGAACTACGGTCTACTTTCTTGCTATAAGAGGGCTAATGAAACTATAACGTACTGCTTAAAACCGAATCCGAACGACTACGATGGTTAGGACGCTGATCTATGGAACCATAATTCCTGGGTTCTTATCCCATTACTGCATGGGTGTTCCTAGCTATTCGTAATCGATTTTAAGCAGTATATTCTGGTCTCATTAACCCTTGTGTAGCAAAAAAGTAGACGGTAGTGCTTCAAACCGAGTGGCTACGAACATCCATGCCAGTAGCAGAATTCGAACCAGCGTACTCCAGAGCAGCGCTATACCATTCGGCCATCGTCCAGAGAAACTTGGCTGGTTTGGCCTATCACACTATCAACAAAATTAACTTTCATAAAACTGCAGCACCGACCCAAGGAAAAATCGGAAACAAGTGTGGATCGTGTCAGCTGCTTCACTGCGTCATTCGCAGTGAAGAAGCTGACACTTATGTAGCACTATGTATTTATTATTAAGAGAAATAACTATCTTAAGTCCGTTAGTATCATAATTTCGATTTACGTGGGGCTGCACAATTTATTAAAAAAAAAAAAACAGATGCTTTAAACATAAACACATTTCTTTCATTTCAAATAAGGTGATTTCACGTAGCCGGGCACATCTCATGACAATTCTGGCTTAGTTTCAAACGGAAGGGCAGTTTATTGTTTATCTATTGGCTGTTGTAAACATGAAAACGAATGGGAAAGGCATTATAGTAGTTCATGACATTGCGACAAATTGCTCTATACTATATCTTATTGTGATAATTATATAAGAAATAAAATGTTACATATCATCCAATTAAATTAACATCATCGTCTGCAGAATTATGATATGATTGTTTATTCTCAATTGAAAATAGTAACAATAAGATTATGACAATTTCTAAAAGTACGCTGCACCTAATTTTCCTTATCTGTGCATTCAATTGAGGACTATAAAAATCGCTAAAAAGGGTAAATAAGACACCATGGATGCAAGTCATGGGATTACGAAAATTTCTAAAAGCACGTTGCACTAATTTTCCTCATCCATGCACTCAAATAAGGACGATAAAAATCAGTAAAACGGCAAATAAGACACTATGGATGCAAGTCATGGGAATACGAAAATTTCTAAAAGTACACTGCACCAATTTTTATCATCCATGGACACAAGCCAAGGATGATAAAAATCGCTAAAATGGTAAATAAAATATCATGGACACAATAATTGGATTATAAAAATTTATAAAAGCACATTGCACCAATTTCATCCTTGATGAACGCAAGCCATAGACGATCAAAATTGTTAAAAATTATTAAAGTTTTTATTTATTCAGAAACCCACTGTTGGACATCCCAGATTATAATTTTTACTCGCAGAATTAAGACTAACGCATTTCTCAGGGGACAAAGGTCAGTTAAATTAATTTTGCTTTTCAACTGAAATATGATTGCGTTAAAATAGGTCTTCCTCTTTCAGGGCGAGTTCAGACGGGGGCTGTCAGACGAAGAAAGATGATATGAACGAAAACTTCCCTTGAAGCGCGACTCTAAATTATGTTGAAGAAACTTGAAGGAAGGGAAATGCCTTTTACAAATGAGAGTTGACAGTAAGGATATTAAATTTCTCTCTCGGATTTAACTAATTTGGAGTGCTCCCTATTATTTTTGTTATACCATGTTATTATTCTTGGTATTACGTTGTTGTTACGCTGATTTTTTTGTATTATTTCTGTTTTCATCATTTTAAAAAACTCCATAAGAAAATCCATTGGCCTGACTACAGTATGCCTGTAATTAGAAAATTGGGACGAATTCTTTATGATTGTTTTCATCTATAACTTTCCACTTTCCGAATATATGTGTACATATGTGCACACACACACATATATATACAAGTATATATATGTAATATATATATAATATATGTATACACACAAATATATATATATATATACACACACACACACACACACATATATATATATATATATATATATATATATATATATATATATATATATATATATATTGTATATATACATACACACTTGTGTGTGTTAATCAACAAATTAGTCACGAAAATTCCACAAGATCACATTGATATATTCTAAAAACTTCATGATTTTATTTCTGAGTAATTTCGGATGTAATTACATTCTGTGAATGGTGATTTCATTTTCGTTTAAGATTTTTAATATTTTTATTATTGAAATGTCGACTGTGAACTTTGTAATGAAAATGACAAATAAAACAAGCTAAATAATTGCCTGACTGAAAAATATTGTAAGTATATCAAATAAAAAAAATAATCTTTAGTTTCTCAAATGCTTTGTAAATTTTAGAACTGAGTATCTGTAAAGTATATCACTTCCATATATGTATATATATATATATATATATGCGTGCTTGTGTGTATATCAAAATTAGTAACTTTAAAATAGATATCTAAAATTCTCCTTTTCCCGTTCTTAATTTTAAATACCTGTCTTTTCAGCCATAAAATGTGAGATAAAGAAGTGTTTTCCGACTTATATTCGTTTTACTCGTCTCTCAAAACTGACGCTGGAATAAAGGCTCATTTTTTTCTGGACACATTTTTCAGTCGTCCTATTAAAATGATATTGCCTCTTCAATAACTAAATTGATGTTTGTTTAGTTTTCAAATTAGCTTGAGGGATCAAAGTTCACTCTTGCATCATAAAAATTGCTGAACAATCCTACGTTTCATGGAAACAAAATCCCGTCATTCGTTCGCTTTGGGATCGGACTTTCGCTTAAAAAAGTATGATTTTTTGGCATTCTTAGCAGAACAGTTGCATTGTAATGATCGTCAGTTGACCGAGGCTTTTCAATCCTTATTAAACAGAAAGTTCCAGAACGCTGGTGGCTTCACGATTGCAGATTAACTAGGAATTATTTTTGCCCAGAAAGACCGGGCCTACTAAATAATATGGTTTATTCTTCCGTATTATTTTAGTCTCCATTATTTGGATTGTCCAGGCTTACTGGTCAATGACAGAACCTAAATGATTTGCAATCGTGACTCTATTAAAATACTACGAAGTCCAACGTTGTGGAACTTAACTTTATTGAGGCTAAAAATGAACGTCTTTACAAGAGAAGAGCCCAAATGCCAAGCATCGAATGCCCACGAATGCACACATCTTTCGCAAATTTTCCCGAACAGTGATGACGTAAATTATTTCTCAAATGACGTTATTGGTAGTCAGAAATGAGCTTTGATCATTTAAGTCAGCTCGATAACCACGTATACAGCCATTTAGACACTAGAAGAGTGAACCATTTTTCATGTGAGAACTGGAAAAAGTGACCAGTGAACAGAAAATGAGCCTTTATTTTCGTGTGAGTTTTGGGAGATGAGTGTAGAAAATTTGTCGGGGAACGCACCTTCAAATTTGGTCTTTTAGGGCTGAGAAATTAGTTGTTAAAGATTGAGAAGGAGGAAAAAGGAGAATTTTAGATAGATATTTTAGGTGAATTAATTTTGATGTCGTATATATGTGTGCGTGTGTGTGTATGACAGAGTAACGTTGGAATCTACTTTAAAAAAATACTAGAAATTTTGCTATTGGTTTTTGAGTTGATATTTATTCCTTATCAATAGTTAGTTCAAACGTGATTTGTGAAAGTGATTCCTACTGTAACAGAGTTCTGTTGGGAATGCTTATACTTCCATCCCATTCCGCACTCACGCTGCTGCACCCTTTGTTTTACAAGGAACGTGGTGGAAATGCTTCTAAAGTATACCACAATTGCTGGATTTCACAGTCCCACTAGAATGCGCAGACGATGTGTTAATTTTCTTTTGCATTTCACATCCTGTGTTAGGTTCAACCACTCGCGCGTGGTTTTGTGGTCAGAGTGCATTCCAACCTATTTACCTCCCAACTCGTCACTTCAGATTAAGACATTAAATAAACTCTTTACTCGGCATTTCGCCTCAGAAGCGATAGACTGCCAAATGTGGCAACCCCTATTTAACCGGTAGCGACCACATGGCGATAGAGACATCACAAAAACTTCCAGAGAGTCCTTCTCAGTGGTCGCCAACCTCATCCAATGGCATACCTCCTTTCGTTCTATTTTTTTGTCCACCCCCCTCCCTCTCTCTCGGATGGGTCGTCCCAAGAGGTCAATTAAAACATCCTAGAGACTATTTTTTTTCATTGAGTTTTTATTATTTTCTTTCCTTTTCTTTGCCTACAATATTCAAGTGGTTTTTGTCCCCGCCTCCCTTCCTTGTTTTCTTTTTTGATTTTTTAAAAGGAGAATGAAGGGGGGGGGGGTTAGAAGCAGAGTAGTATTCTTGTACAAGAAGATTGAAACATTTTCTACTCAATCTCTTGCCTTGCCTCCGACTAAAACCTGTTTGGGGGTTTTCCTTCCATTTTTTTTTTCTCGTTTGAAAGTCATGTTTTCTTTTAATTGTTTCTTTCTTCCTATTTTTTTTCTTCTCTCTTCCTTTCTGGACTGACTTCATGGATAGACTGTTTAACACACCTTCGTCATAGCAGAGCGGATTTACGGGGGCTTTGCCTCCCCCGAGTCGACCCCCCTGACGCGTCAAAAATTCTTTTCTCGGTTATTGTGCTCCGGTGGCTTTTAGGAGCCTCGTCGCATAAGAAAGAGACGGAAAAAAAAGAAAAAAACCCTCATAGAGCAGATTACCTTGTAAACTCCCTTTCGAGCCTTCATCGTTTCTTTTGAGAGGGGGTTTGCGTTGTGGGACTTATTTTTCAGATTCTACATAAAAGTGCGGCACAGCTCTTGTTACAATAACTCGGAACGTGTTCGGAATTTTCTTAGATCCCTTAAAAATGAGGGGTGAAATCCTAGTTTTCACAGTCTCCAATTTCGTGGAATATTTGTAAATAGAAGTGCAGTTGGGTTAGCCGAAGGTGGAAATTTTTTATTTACAACTTTTTTTATTATAGTGAATGTCAATAGTGATGATCAAATTGAAATTTTCTGGTTGAATGTCATGCAAGAAGGCACGCAGGGCATAACCAATTGAAATTTAAATTTACAAATATCTATAAATATGTGCAAAAGAGTGCTCAGTATTTTATGTGTTTTATACAAGTCAGCACTGTTACCCGTAGAGTAAGTCAATCTTAGACTCTGTGAAAATGTCAACTGTCAATATTAAAATATCTTCTTCTCACTGTATTACGGTATACTTTTATAACAACATACATATGGTATACTATATATATAATAGTATATATGTACCATATATTCGGTACAACGTCACCGATTAATGACACCTGAAAGTATATAATTGTTACTTTTTTATTTTGCCGCGCTAAATATTCGTTAATCTATTCGTAATTTAAAAAACAGTAATTTATCTGCAGATAAAGTTTCTCACAATTTGTTTTTAAACTTATTTTTGCATTAATGTAAAATTAGAAAAAGATATCTCATTTACAGGAGCAATATATATATATATATATATATATATATATATATATATATATGTGTGTGTGTGTGTATATATATATATATATATATATACATGCATGTATATGTATATACAGTGAAACCCTCTGAAGAAGTTATCCAAGCTCCTAACTGATAAAAACTTCTTAAGCGGGAAAACGTCTTAAACGGGAAATTAGGAAAACAATACAGAAAAACAATATTTATGTGTATGTATATATATGTATATATATATATATTTGTATATATAAATATATATACAGTAAAACCCACTTAAGAAGTTTTCTAAGGGAATAGAGAGATAAAACTTCTTAAACGAAATTAGTTTTTTTAGAAACAAAATAATTACTTAGATAATGAGGAGAGATTTTTTTTTCTCTAAAAATTAATATATAAACAATAGTTTTGGTTTTTCTCAAAAATTTATATTTTTTCATACTTAAAAAATCAGCTAGTAAAGGAAAACAACATAATTACCTTAGAATATCTTAGAATTCAGCTAAGAAACTTTACTTTAAACACCACTGGAATCAATTTTACAGAAGAAATCGGTTATAGTTTTCTGTTTTTGTTTTTTTTTATCTGCAATTTGTAATTGATAACAGTCCAGTTGTCTTGAACTTTTAAAAACTTCTTCAGGTACATTTTATATAAAAATGACAACAATCGATTTCAGCCATAAACATTGATCTTTACAAACACAGAGGAAATATTTAAAAAAAAAAAAAAAAAAAAAAATCGAAGACAGCTATAAACGCTTTGTGTAAGTAAATTTAGAAATGAAAGAAAACTTTTTAAGCAGTAAAGAGTTTGGAACGAAATTTTATAAACGGGTTATTTTAACATTGTATGAATAGATGCAGGAGGGGGGAGGAATGGGTACCGAAAATATAAACTTCTTAAGCGGGAACTTCTTAAACGGGTTTTACTGTATATACCATAACAATTTCACGAAATACAGTTATTTTTACAAAGGGATGACCATGATGTATATCCAAGTGGTACGGGAGCGAAAAAAAGGTTAAGAAAAGCTGTTCTATATGCACAAAAAGTATTTTTAAAGAAAAGCAATAAAGATGCAGTAAGAAGTAAAAAAAATTTTCTTTGAATTTTTAGTTATGCCTCTTTCAAATAGGTTGCGTTACTAATATAAAATTGGGATTCCAAGTACATTAAACTGGTATTTCAATAGAAAAGAAACAAGTGCATTGAGTACATTCGACTTTCTGATTTTGTTTCCAATATAATTATTCATGATTTAATATCGTATTTTCACTGGACTTCAACCAATATTCAAAATTTCAGGTCTCTAGCTAGTAAGGAGGGTAGTTAAAAATTTTAAAATATCAATTGACACACAAACGAAACTAATTAAATGTGATTAAGAAGGCGAAATAAGGATTTAAATGCACAGTTATGTACGAAAATATATTCAAAAACAGATCTTACAGATTAAGAGGAAATATAAGGAGATTTTTGAAGCAATATTTTGGCCTACATTGTCGATTGCTACTCTTCATTTTTCATTTCACCCAATAAATAAAAGAGAGTAATAAATACTTCAAGTAGCCCATCGGCAGATCTCGTTTTCACTACCCGTATTGCATTTCATAAATAAATAAAGAATGATACATAAAGCATTTCATAAATAAGTAAAGATGGTATTTAAGGTAGCACATCAGTGGACCTCACATGTTTTAGTGTCTAGTGGTAAGCCAGCTGGAATTTTACTATCGCAGTGCCTCGAATTGAGAATTATCAACTATATATTCATGAATTCCCTTAATTATCATCTCGGAGAGATATCTATAAATGCGTGTAATTGAAAAAATTCTGTATATTTCTATCAAAATTAATTTCGATATTATCATGAGATGCATTCTGATTCGGATGTGCAATCGGAGATTTATAAGTAGAGTTCAGAAGTTAAAATACACCAGGCCTTTATTCATACATATAAGTATATACACACACACACACACACACACATATATATATATATGCTTATTTATCTGTATATATAAGTATATGTATGTATATATATGTATATATATGTATATATATATATATATATATATAATATATATGTATATATATATATATATATATATATATGTGTGTGTGTGTGTTCATCCATTCCTATTCCAAATTCTTGCCAAAATGAACTTAATATACGCCTATTTTCCGTACCCTAACAACCATTAACGAACACGTCAGATCTTTGGCCTGCTGGAGACAAACCAACAATCTTCCGGCTATCAGTTTATTTTCCGATTTAGCCATCGCCATTCAGTTTATAGATTAATATTGAGAAAAAAAGATTACCTATGAATTTAAACTTATGCGGCAATGAAAGCAAAATTTTAAAAAGAATAATTTAGTAGGAATATTGTGGCTGGTCACTGCATTAATGAAATAACGGATGTCCAGCACAAGCTCTGTTAATGCTCATATCAAAAGTTTTTTTTTTTTTTTTTAAGAATGAACTTGCATGTTTAGTTCTGTACTGATTTTTAATGAGTTTCAACGAAAGAAAAACTACGGAGGCACGATTTCTTACTTTTCAAAGAAGCTTTCACGGGTCGTAAAATTGACCTCCCAGGACACATCCAGCCCTTAAGTCGCCATCTGGAAATCCCTGCTATATAACATGCTGCAAATATTGTAAAAGAAAAACAATAGCACTATTTTAAAATATTATCATCCCCCCCCTCCCTCGGCATTCATGAGCATCTCCTTATGTCTAAAAAACTCTCGTTGCAAAAAATAAAACCATAGCAAAGCAGATCATCACTTGTTAATAAGTTAAATACATTTGTAAAATTTAATTATTAAATAACAAATTGCGACTACAAATAAACTTGATTTGGAGTTTATTGGGTTATATTCTATCTTCTTATCCAATCAATTAAATGGAGATTATTTTTGTGCGTTTTATGAAAATGGGATTTTTTAAAATAATTTTGAAATGGGTATTATAATGAAATCGCTATAAGTAACAGTATTTCTTTTTCTTTTCTGTTTTTTTTAAACAATGTATTTAAAAAGAGATCGCTTCTTCTTAGCAAAAAGATATAACAAGATGGAATTGCTTTCAGAACATGAATATTCTCAAATGTCAAACATGCCGTACTGTTTGCCTAATTATTTCTAATGCAAAGTAATCATACGTCTTTTACAAAGCAAATAAATCGTTTTATAACCATTAATCTCACCAGACCTACGTTTTTATGACGGACTCCCGTCGAGTTTTCAAACGTCCATTAACGATCAATTAAAGCTTTTGCAACTTCATTCGGAGGACTGACAGAGAACATGTCCCTCAACATGGCCCCGTCCCAAGAACCATTAAAGAGATACAATTAAATATTTTGTAACTGGTCTCGTATCTCTCTTAAGCGGGCATATTTGGGATTCACATCCACGAGCCACTTATATGATATGCAGCGAGATTAATAGTTACTTTCCTGGAGATCCGTTCATTAATCTTCCACCAGATGATATCTGGTAAAGAGATCCTTTCCAGCCACCGTAAGTCAGAGTGGCAAACGTTTTTATTTCGAGGAGAACATTAAACCTTATTGTCTGTCTCTAGACATCTCCTGTAGCTGTTATTCTTTTTCTTTTTTTTACCTCCAGATAAAGTGGATTATGCTTGAATTAGACAATAAAGCTTTCCGATGTTGGCTTCATCGAGATAAGCATATCATTACCATTCTGGCGCTCAAATCATTTCTGGGAGATGTTTAACACCTGCAATCGATAATCGATGTTTTTCTGCGATCGAATTGAGAATCTCAGGAAATTTCTTGATATAATCTACGAGCCCCGAGGAGAACTGTTAAACTGCCGAATCATGTCCTGCCAAAAGCAAAAATTCTATTAGCTCGGATTCACAGTTGCCAATTCTCTGTCTACAAGTTCGATAAGTAATAGCATTAGTAATAGGGTAAAAATACTATTATTCGTTATGTATTCATTTGCATTGAACAGATAACAAAATGCATTGGAAGAAATACATTAGGAATATCGGAGAGAGGAAGTTTTGTTAAGGGACAATTTCTGGACAGTCTGACAAACAAAGAAAAGTTTTATAGACAAAAAGATCGTACTATATGAGAAAGAAGACTTGTTTACGGTTTTGTAGCAAGAATTGTGGGAATTGGGATATGATTTGCGAGTGTTATGTGACTTTTTTGCTTAGTCATGTTGAACACATTGAAACTAAATGGTGCAAACTTAAAAAAAAAAAAAAAAAAAAAAAAAAAAAAACTGCATACCAGCTGAAAATACCTCCATATATAAAACCTTATAAAACCATATTGTCTCTATATACCTTCCGTAGCTGTTATTCTTGTTGTTTACTTCCAGATAAAGTGGTTTATATGCTTGAATCAGACAATAAAACTTTTCGATGTTTACTTCATCGAGTTAAGCATATCATTACTCTTCTGACGCTCAAATCATTTCTGGGAGATATTGAGCACTAGCGATGGATAATCGATGTTTATCTGCGATCGAATTGAGAATCTCAGGAAATTTCTTGATATTATCTACCATCCCCGAGGAACAATGTTAAACTGCAGAATGTATGTACTACTAAAAGCAAAAGTTCTATTATCTCGAATCCGGAGTCGCCAATTCACTGTCTACGAGTTCGATAAGTAATAGAATTTGTAATAATGTGCGAAAAGATATTACTTAGGAAGAAGTTTTATTAAATGCGAACCATGCTTCAATTATTTTCCTCAGGTCACTAGGATAAAGCTGGATTTCGCGGGAAATGTCAAAGTTTGCACATGTCCATCAATATGAAACGTCGGTAAGGTGGTATTACATTATTTGTTCTTGTAAATTTAGTTTGTTTAAGCCTAAACTATAGTGAATCTGGAAGAAACGACAAGGTTGCAGCATTAAAAGATTTCAATAGCATTATTTTTCAACTAATCATGTTAATAATTGAGTCTTAAGCCGCGGTAGCTCAGTAAAAAAAGGCAACGGTCTCGTAACTGGAGTATTGCAGGTTCGGGAATCAAGCCGACTTCAGATCCGTCGTGTTCGTTAACACTACGGATAACACTACGTGTACGCTTCGGTCTACCTAAAGCCGCGGACTGGGTGAAACTTGCTCTTATTAATATAAATCCGTGTTGTTATTCAAAAGTACACTGGTTTTATACCCAATGACATTTTTAGACATCAAATTACTGATAAAAAATATCGAAGGGTATATATAATTAGAAATATATATAGACAACGTTAATGGAATTATTCAGTTTCTTGCCAGTTGAGGAGCAGTTTGAGGAACTTTATATATATATATATATATATATATATATATATATATATATATATATATATATATATATATTGTACATTTTCTACATATCAGCTTAATAATGAATCATTTGTTGCATATGCACAGATTCTTCTGTATTCTATTTTCATAGATTTTTTTTTATAGGTACAAAATTAGGAAAAGTCAAGAAATTTATCTCAATTTAGTTAGTAAATTGTTAAGAAGATTGGATGCAAAGTGTTTGGGTCAAAATGACCCATCCCGCTGTTCTAGTGTTAATGGTGACTGGGGCACGTAAAGCATGTTCGGGATCTCACAATGTCCTCGTAGTATTAATAGGATACCTCTGGAGGAGGCAGGCTAAGTCTAGGGATCTTCTGCTTTGTCCCTGCTTCCAAATAACGAAGACCTACTTGAGCTAAGACGTTTTTTCACCCTAGCGGTTCTCGTGAAGCGAAAGGCGCACCTTCTTGCCTTAATTAGTGTGACCTCTGGCCCATGTGCTTGGCTTGTCCAAGTGGCATTTGCGACACCGCTAATAACACTAATTGAGCTACATTTTACTGTGATTGAGTTATATACGCTAGTATTCTTAAAGAAAATAGAGTATTTTATTTTTGGAGTGGTATCAGGTGATTAAAACTTGAAAAAGTTATCAAACATTGATTATTAATCAGCTGGTATGGAAGAAACCCTTTAATTTCAACGTGTGTAATATGACTGGGCATAAAAACTCGCAAATCATATCTCAATCTCACAATTCTCTCTGCAAAACCCTAAACATGTCTTCTTTCTTATACAATACACTCTTTCTGTTTATAAAACTTTCCTTTGCTTGTCACACTGTCCACAAACTGTCAATTAACATAAATTTCTCTTTTCGATAATCATAATGTATTTCTTCCAATGCATTTGATCATCTATTCAATGCAAATCTATCCATAACAATGCTAAAATTAAAACCCGTGACTTACTTTTTATAAATGATAGAAACATTCAGAGAGGTTTTTTTTCGGGAGGGATTTTCCTGCAGTGTCTCACGCAAATGTAATCAAGGTTAGAATTTAGACAATGCATTGTTCTTCTGTAGAACTAGCCCAGAAAAAATGAGACAGATTGACTAATACAATCCCTTTTTAGATTTCTTCTGTTAGTGAATATTATAAGTTCCATTTTATTCGCCCAGTATTGTTATGTCAAAATAATTGTTACCGTGTTATTTAATGCTTTTGTAGAAACGATTTGTTTAAAATTACACACATGCATGCACACATATATTTATGTATGTATGTGAGTATATATACACACGCATATATATATATATATATATATATATATATATATATATATATATCTCCAAACATACATACATACATATATATACAGGCTTTTTCAATACATGACAATAGTAGGGATAATACTAACAAATTAGTTATAATTAAAAATAATGTACACTATATATATATATATATATTATATATATATATATATATATATATATATATATATATACATACATATGTATACATATATACACATATACATACATACTTATATATATGTGTGTGTATATATGTGCATATATATACATATATATGTACATATTTACATCTATCTATCTATATATTTATTTACTTATTTATACGAAGTCTTATGGTCTCTCAAAACCTATTCCTTTTGATGGTAGGAGACCCCCTTAATGCTCCTTACTTATGTAAACGTAATTACCTTTGCTGTTTTTTTGCTGACGTACTTGCCTAACTTTGGTGGCTCCCATTCATTTTCCAGCATAACTTTTTCGCGTGTGTATTCAGCTAGTACTTCAAGTTCTCACCTTGTATCGCTTACAATGCCCATTTCGAATTTGCGTTCAATCAATGTAATTCGTCCCAAACACATCCATTGCGCATGCCAAGACTTAATTTCTGAATCTCCTCGAATGTACTATTAATTACAAATTAATCATAATTATTGCAGAAGAACACCTTGTCCAGCGCAAAAATTTGATGGATACTTCGGATACCATGATCATAAGTGGATTGAGTCGCCTCGTTCCGGATGAAAATATGTAGTTCTTCAAGTTCAGTTATTAATTGAGTTCCTACGATATTCATTAATCTCGTAACTAAAGGTTTAATTTGTCTGTCCTGGATAGAACATGCATCGTGCATGTTAAAACGGATATCGCGAGGCTTCTTCTACATGTAATTTGTGGTGAACATAACAAATTATCATCATAGCATTGACATTTTAAAAATAACAATTCATTAATCTGTTCCCAAGAAAATATATTTTTTTAAATCTCCAAATATAATTACAGTTTGGATAATTCGAGATGGACGGGACCGGACCTAGCTCGAATTATCGAAAATGATTAAGTTAATAAAATAAAATATAAATGGAATAATTTTAAATTTCAAAGTATATTTCAATAAAAAAATGTAGTTATATTATTACATTAATTACTTAAGACACTTTTATTACATATTAAAGTGATTTAAATTATTTTTGTATAAATATATTGTACCTTTTGCGTTCGGCAATATCACGCCATTTTCAGAGAATCACGTTGTCGGTTGGAGTCTCACAATTGCTGTTGTTGTCGTCCACTTGGTCAAACCAAGCACGATTGAGCCGGAGGCTACTCGTATTAAGGCAAAGGGGTGCGCCTTTCGTTCTGATGAGCACCTCAAAGGTGAAACTATGACTAATTCTCAAATGGGTCCTCGTAATTTTGAAGCAGGGACCGAGCTCAAGGACAAGTTCCATAGACTCGGACTGCCACCCCCAGATGTATTAATTGAGAACTTGGAGGACATTGTGACTAAGAAATATTTTACTTGCCGCAGTCGCCTTTAACGAACACGGCGGATCTTAGGTTGGCTTGGGCTCCGAACCCGCAACCCTCCAGTTACGAGAACGTTGCTATTGCCAGCTGAGGTCCCGCTAAGGTTTGTTTTTTAGTTTAGTTTAGTTTGGAGCGTTGCAGTCTACTGTTTTGCTCACGAAGACTAATGAGACCAGAATCTACTGCTTAAAGCGGCTACGAATATCCATACAAGCAGTGCGACTCGAGCCCGCGAACTCCGAAGAGCAGCACTATACCAATAGGTCATTGTGTCTCATGGTTATCTCTAGAGATTTATTATTCTAAGTTTATTTTATATTTTATTCTACCTTAATTTATTTCTATTATATTCTAAATTTATTTATTATTTAGATTTGGTTTGGATCGCTACGATCTATATTTTTGCAACTTATTATTATTATTATTATTATTATTTGTAAGTCGAATTTAACTCAAATTTATGAGAAATTCAAATAGTCGAGACTCAAATTATAGATACTCTAATGCAGTGCCAGAACTAAGGCATCAGTTGTAGGAGCGTCTCACTGTGTACAAAATGCTTGTTAAAGATACCTGAAAACGGGATCCGAACGAGAACAATTTGCCCCCGTATAGGAAAAACGAAAAATTGAAAAACAATTTCTAAAATTCCACAATTCTTCTTAACGAGTAGGGTTAAGAGATAAAAAGTTAAAATTATTTTAAAATGTATGTGTGGAGGTTTACATTTATGTATATCAGAAAAGAATTCAATAATCTTAAATTATGGAACGTCTATAAAGAAATTTCAGAAGGTATTCCTCACTTAGAGCTAAAGTAATCCAAATTCAGTATCTACGTTGACAGTTTTTTTTTTTTTTTTTTTTTTTTTTTTTTTTTCCTTTTTGTAACGACAATTTCGTGTGGATGTTTTGCAGCAAGTTGAAATAGATAAGAAAATCATATATACTTTCCGCGTTAGGACTGGATTATGCCTTCACTATCGAAAAATAATCGAAAAAGAACCCGCAAGCAGTTCGAATTATGATGAAGTCACCGACTTATTAGCGGCTGATTTTAATTATCATTTCTTTTTATGCAATACATAAATATAAGGTTGTTACTTTTTTAATTTTTGTGTTGGGAGCTCATTCAAACTACATTAAACAGAGAAAAAACATATATATTTCTCCACTATATTTGATGGGAGGGCGCAAGATAGATTTTGGCCAAGGGTGCCGAATAACCTAGGTACGAGTCTGCTCTACTGTAAGGACTGTACTAGTCTTTCAGGTAGTTGATTATTCCTTAACTTGTTCTGGACGCCTACCTGTTTCTACCCGACGATACTCGCTATAGCATGGATGTTTGATTATGCAAATGAGCTCTAAAATAATAATACATCCCTGCGCTTTGCCATGACAAGGACTTAACGTCAGTGACTCCAAAAACATTACCGAGGGTGTGCCTGAAAAACTCCGGCATCACATTGTTATTGTTTCTCTCTCCCTCGGCGAACTGAAGCGGTGACTGTTGGAACATAAAATCTGGAACCCGGCTCCAAACAGAGCCTTTAAAATGAAATGCTTATTGTGATTTTGCAATTAAAGCTGTCAGATCGGAAGAAAATAAATCACTGTTGGGATCTCTACTTGCTTCTGATTCTTGTGGAGAGAAAAATAGAGTTCGCAATCCACCCACTTTCCGTAACTGGCATTTTGAAGGACTGAAATGACTCTCTCGCCACGGGTGGCGCAGTTCTTGGAAAAAAATCGAACAAAGGAACAGTTCTTGAACGTGAATTATATGTTTACGTCAGTATTTTAAATAGTAAGACAAATATATATCTAAATAAAAAAATGAACTAGTTATATATCTTGAGGGAGATAAATATGTATTCTTTGCCATATTAAAGATTTACAGCAGCTTATAAGCTTTCTCTTCTGAATAGATTACATACATCTGTAATATAAATTCTGGTAACCTACTAGCTGTCCATTTTTTTTTTCAAGCACAGAAAACTGATGAACAAATAACAACGATGTTTAAATTTATTACATTTATTTTTTTCTTATTCCTAGTTTTCTTATACGCAAAGAACATTGGCAATTGCTGAACAAAATATTTAAAACTTAAGCTGATATTGAGTATGAAAATTTATTTTAGAGATTTACAGTGAAACAAATTCATTAAGTGTAATATCAACTACCACTTATAAAAACTTTATTATGACCTTCGAATTTTTATTATGTTTAACCCACTAATCCCAAGTTTTACACACTCGTGGAAAATCAAACTCGAAATACTGAGAAGTTGGACTACTTGTTTGGCTGTAATCAACTTTGGTGAGATCGGGTCTTGAATTTTTTTTATTAATTTATTTTTTTTTATTTAGTGCGTCAAGCTGCGGAAAAAAAAGGAGACACCACAAAAGACACTCTAACACACAACCCTCCAGTTTCGAGATCCCTGCCTTTGCCGACTGAACTACCGCGGCTCGAATATAGTTGTTCTAATACTAACACAAATGTTCCGATCTCTTGTAGGTTGATTATAAATCCCAGTCATTAATGTCAATTTAGTAAGTCATTTAGCAAGACGATCAAGGTCTTTAAATGTTCCATAAATCGGCAAATTCGATTAATGGTTTTTGTAAATGTGTACCAAAAACTAAGTAAAAGAATTTAGAAAAGGTGGCATATAGTCTATTATCTGTTTTAAATTTTCCTTTGATGTTGATCATTGTATCTACAAAGAAAGTTGTGAAAGCAAAATTCCTTTTAAAGTTGACCCACGAACATCTTAAAGAATTAATAAGGAATTCTATTTCTAATTCAACCTGGTTATAAAAAAGAACCCCAAAATAGAATTTGTAATGTGTTATCTTTTAAATAGATCCTTTTATCAAAAAAATCTTTTTCTTGTTTATAAATATTTGAGAGATGAATTAATGTTTTATATAATTATAACTTTCATAGTAGTGATTTTGCCTGTGACACTTTTTCTCTTCAGATTTATAAAATTTTTTTTTAAATCTTTAAATTTCAATAGTTATTTCATATTTATCAACATTAATCTGCGAAATTTATTGATCATGATGATATTTAAACAAAAACTCTCCTAACTTTACTGTCTGATGTTAAACATAAAATACAGCTCAGTAATAGAATACTTTGAAAGTTATTTAGGAATCAATCCTTACATCGCCACATTTAACAGTCTCTTTGTGAACTGGCAACCACCAATTGATACTACCTTCGGGGAGTTTTCACCTCTTACGTGACTCATTTTGTTCCCCCGAAAAGCAATTTCACGCGGTCGGGGTAAATACAGATATTTCATTAACTATGCAATCCTCAGTTAGCTATTGATGACTCTATTACTGACTAAAATTCAAAAGAGAGAAGCAAAAAATAAGCAAGGTCCATTTGCATGTAGCGTGCTGTATTCTGTTTCCTTCTGGGAGACATACGCCAGAACCGCTTCGGCTTCAAAGAACTCCGGCATCAAGCGAAACAGAAGTTATTAAAGAAAAACAAGCGAGATTAATGGCACATTAATGAAGCTTAGCACTGTAATCAAGGGCGACGTGTGCTCTAACAAGTGAAGATTGCATCAGTTTAATATTTACATGAACGAACGCCGTAAGAGGCTAGATGAGAGATTTCCGCGGCTTCGACCGTCAAAAGAAAGGCTCATTAAGACGGGTTAATTCGTATAAAAGGCTCTTCGAATGCACCCACCGTGTTCCTTTTCCCCCCGACTACCGGGCGGTCAAATGAAGGAGAATTAAAAGATAAATACCCATAAATATTCAGACTGTAAGGTTATTTTAATCTATAAAATTAAATTCTATTGCCCACCACCCTTTACTATAAAAGGAAATTTTATTTAAGCTCCCAAATAATCTTAAATAATGTACCTTCTTCAAAATATTTCAGTCGCACAGGTAAACTGCCGTCTTTCGGTACCATGGTTTACAATAATGGTACTGGCAGAGTTATTCGTTGCCATTTGAAATGGCAGTAAATAGTGGCAGAGAAACTACGTGTAAATGCTCGAGGAATTACTGAATAAAAAATGCTTGATAATTTTGAATAGTTTATCTTCATTTATTTATAATTTATCGAATTGTAGATTTATCTTTTAAGAAACAAATAATAATAAGACTAGGAAAGTTTATACTACAAGTTCGTTTGTCAAAACTTACCACAATATGTGGGCGTTGATTTATTTGACACATTTATTCTGAACCCTCTGCTGAGGATGTAATAAAATACCAAAGCAACAAAAGACAGAAAAGAGGAAAATACATTATTATCACTACAGAAATCAGAGAGACACATGTGATATAGGAAAAGATTTATAGAAATGCATGATACTGCATTGGGCCTGAAAAATCTTATTTTCTATCTCGTGTCGGAAGCTCCTTGACTTTCGGGACACCCCTGACAGTAGGCAGCTTGAGTCCCATAACACCACTACTGGCGGTAGGTCCAGGTTTTCAGATTCCTTGCTTTTAAAAAAGGGAATTCTTACACTAGTCCAGGCTATATGCCCATACAGCAGTTGACAAACTGAATGACCAGTCACCACAACAGCTATAAAGCTGCAGCTGACCTACGCGAGGCCCGTCAAGGTTTGAATATTGCTTTGGTCAACTCCGGTAAGGAACAAGCGTTACAGAGCCAAGTTCTGATATACCAGTGAAGACACTAGACAAAGATCACGCAGGTGAACCCCGTGATCGTGACACCTGTATATACCTATAGGAGGTATACCCCTGAGTTTGTCTCTCATTTCGCACTACCCAGAGGATACGTACGGCTTAAAGCTCGTGGCCGCGGAAACGAGAGACGTTGTCCCCCCTTGCTTTAAAAAAATTAATCGTAACGTTTTTAGGAAAACAAAAAGGATTAATGATTAAGCGTTCAAGGATTGAGCAGTGACAACACCTCCTAGAGAGAAGGCCTGAGCACAGTTTACCAGAAAATGTGATGACGTAGTGGCATAAGGCTGACAACATTCTGTAACTCTGACCAGAAACTTCCAAGTTATCACTTTTCCAATTATTTCCGTCGCCAAATGCAAAATCAACATATATGTATGGAATGTGCGTATTGGCAACGTTGGCGGAATTCGTTTCCTGAGCGGGGGATATGAGAATTCATTTGTGCTTGCTCTGAGTATGCGAATTCAATTCCTGTATATTTCGGTTAATTTTTTTTTTTTGTAATAATGCCGTATAAATGTATTGTTCTTATTTGTAAAAGTAATTATGACTCCGAAGGTAACAAAAAATCAGTTTTCTCGTTTCGAAGAAAAGTAATTTTGGGACAAAAGTGGATTATTTCGATTCCTAGAAAAGCCTGACTGTGAACAAGAATTGTCATGTAAGTAAACTCTATTGTTATTTACAATTTTTAAGCATAAGATATAAGATTAAACCCCTACTTAAAAAGTAGATTTTTTTTACAGTTACTCTAGATTATAAACAGTACTTTTGTTTTGATTAACGTATATGAAGAAATTTGATGAATAAATAAGAATATTCTTTGTTTTTTAAAGATATATATTATAAATTATTCAACTATTAAAATGTAGTTTGTCATAAATAAATAATACTAGGAAATTTTACAATGCAATATTACAATTTCTTTAGAATTAACTACTTAATTAAAATTATGCTAAAAAAATGTTAAATATTGTATTTTTTTCTAAATTGAGTTAAAAGAAACAGTTCAAAATATAATGTAGTATTAACTTTTATATCATTGAAACGTCATTTAGAATTAGATATTTTTATAATAAATTGATTAATGTTTGATATTTGAAAAATATTCCTATCTGTATAGACGGTTGAAATTTTTGTATTTTCATTTGTAAAGCAACTAAAAGAATAAAGTAATTATATATTATATATCATTGAAGCTGACCTTTGGATATAATACTTTAAAAAGTATAGTGAATTTCTGTTTAGATAATTATTTTATAACATAAAAACTGTTTTATTTGTAACATACTAAAATACTGTACCGTCTCTTGTTAGGAAAGAGGAAAAAGTATTATCAAAAGCCATTGAAGAGAGCTTAGAATTTGTGGAAAAATCCAAATATATTTTCAATTCTGTGGCAGAACTTTCAATTTGTGTATCCCAAAACGAACTGTATAATCGTTGGATATTTTTGGATATGAAGATTAATATATTCTTTGCACATATAGTTACCAAATCCATAAATAACTTCTTCCGTTTGTATTGATAAAAATTTATCTGTATCAGTGTTTTTTAACAATACAAAGTTCAACAAAAGAGGTCAGTATAACTTTCCCTGTGTTTTTACTGACTTAAAATATATATTTGATGTATTAATTACTTAGGTTAATACTCATAGGTTGTATATTGTAAATGATTTTAATATATCTTGAACAAATTTTCTTAAGTATGTTATGTATATTTTCATTGTGTATGTATCAAGTTATCAAGTATAAAGATATAAAGTTAAAGTCTAATTTTCTATTAATAGAATTATTACTCTGTTAAACAATAATGAAATTTTCATTCTCGTGTTTAATTTTAACATCAAATGTAAAAATAAATTCTGATTTTTTTTATTTTCGAGAAATAAAATTTCATATAAATGTATGTTTTTTTTTACCTTATTTAGTACAGTGTTTACTTGGGGTTTTGCTCTTCAAAACTTGGGGGAAATTTTTGTACTTGAAGTTAGATGAATTTGATTTAAATATATTTCCTGGATTAAATGTAGAAATTTCTTAAAATTTTATGAATGTATTTCTTAGTATTAGAAGAAGTATAAATAATAAAATTCTAGGATGTTTTATTTTTTTAAAACTACAAACATATTTAAGTAAGTGTTGTTTTTTAAAATAATTTATAACTCCATTTGATATTTAATGCACTATCCATATAATAGATAAAGTATGTTAATATCTTGATTATGGGGATGATAGGTGTTATTGTGAAAATCTGGAAGGATTATAATTTGTGCTTGAGTTAATTCTTTTTTATTAGAGAATTCAAATTTTAGAGTGTATATGTTTTACAAATGTGTGTTATTTTAGGCGTATTTGATAGAATAAACAAAAAGCAATACATTCTATGTCAGAGAACAGTTAATGTTAATAAAAAATAAAAAAACTGAAATTTGCTATAAATAATCGCCAGTAAATAATAAATCAAATTTTTTTGTTGCCGTTAAAACTACAGCTTCAACTGAATGGCTTTGATAGTCAGCCTTATCCCGTGACGTCACAGTGAGTGTGTTCAGGCCTTCTCTCTTTAGGAGGTGTTGGCAGTGATAGCTCAGTCGGCATTGGCAACTATCTCGTAACTGGAGGGTTACGGGTTCCAGGCTGGAGCCGGCATAAGATCCGCTGTTTTCGCCAATGGCGACTTAGGTAAAATATGTTGGTGATCGCCATGTGTTTCAAATTCTCAAACGATACTTCTGGCCATGACAGGCCATGCATGGGGGTCTTCTGCTTTGTCCCTGCGTCTAAATTACGAGGACCAACTTGAGTTAAGCAATTTTTCACTCTAGTGGTATTCGTCAGACGAAAGGCACGCTCTTTCGCCTTAATTCATGTGGCCTCTGGCCCACGTGCATGGTTCGGCCAAGTGGCGTTGGCAACAACAAGAAGTTCAAGGAATTTTGATGAATGTGAAGAATGCCGTTCTAAATCCATTTATGCATTTTAACCGATGTTGTACTTTAAGTGAATAATTTCTTCTATCAGAATAGATGTTTTAAAATTAACATGGCTAATAGAATTGCAAGTCATTTTTACCGATTAGCCGCTATTTAGCACTCCCACATATACTTGGCTGTATAAACATGGGATATTGTAATTTTCCCGCGCAGTTCCTGAAGGACACATTATTTCATTATAACATTTACTGATTTTGATAACAGAAATTATTCCGAATAACACTTTGAAACCACTTTAATATTCAGTCAGTCCTCACTATTTTTTTTCAGCCAAAAATTCTTTTCTCGGTTACCAGATGGCGAAAAAGAAGTATCTGAAAAACCTCTGCTGCGTAATTTATTGAGAAATTCGCACTGCTTCCTTACTTGGGTCGCTTTTTAAATGGCATAAATATTACCCTTTAATTTTTCTTTTTCAAACAGAGTAAAGCCAGCTCTAGACTTTTTACGGCTTTCCTCCCACATCATATTTAAAAACAATTCTAAAGTTAAGGGGATGGATACATAACCTTTAAACCTTCAAAAAATACTTTTTTTTCCCCGTTTAAAACCAACCTCAATATGGTAATCTTTCAACTTGCGTGCAATGTAAATAAAAATGATATTTGATTGAACATATTTGATTACAAAAAAACATATATGATTTCAAATTTTCAGAGTCAATACATAACCGACCTATAATCAAACAGTACCTACTTTTTTGGATGTTTTTTTATTTTCTTTAGTAATTATAGCATTTGAAATGGAATTTTTAAACATTATTTTATCTTTTTTTTTTTTTTTTTTTTTTTTTTTTTTTTTGTCAAAACTCAGCTTTCTGGTGTAATATTTCCAATTGTTTTTTAAAATTTAAATAGGTTGAGAATTATACATAATAATTACTGTTTATAAAAAGCAAAAATTATTAACGAAACTTAATAACTTTTGCTTTGGGTTGTTGTAAGTCTGCACATAGTGTGTCATAATTTTAAATTTTTAAAATCAGCTCTCATTTTTCCCTTATAAAAAAGGTCTTTTTTTTTAGAACCAAAGTTTAGCTAAACAGTTTAGTGAAAATTTAGCAAAAATGTAAAAAGTTTTGTGAAACTAATTAAATAAAACTATAAAAAAATGCTGATAATTTCTTGTATTTACGATAGTCATTAAAAAAAATACAAGGTGAAAATGATTTAAGAAAAAAAAAATTACCATTTAAAGTTGATGTGTCTCCTTTAATACCACGCATTAATTGATCATACTCAAATTGTAGCCGAACGATGACTGAATGGTTAGTGCTCTGATCTTCGGTACCGGAGTTCGCGGGTTTAAATCCCACTGTACGATGGATGTTCGTATCCCTTCCCGCATCGGCATTAACCAGTAGGTCCCGATCTCATTAGCCCTCTTGTTCTGAAAAAGGAGTCGATAGTGCTCCAAACTAAATGAAATAATACATATATAATACCACCTAGTTTGAAAGAGTAAAAAATTTAAT
The DNA here is from genome assembly GCA_032207245.1 of Pardosa pseudoannulata. Classification (NCBI taxonomy): domain Eukaryota; kingdom Metazoa; phylum Arthropoda; class Arachnida; order Araneae; family Lycosidae; genus Pardosa; species Pardosa pseudoannulata. Next base: position 5,465,097 of record CM063498.1, read on the forward strand.
TGTTTTTTCAAAACCCAAAAACCCGCCTGAAAAACCATATGCCTACCGATGGGACGTACCTCTCACGTTCACAAGCACCGCCTTATTGGTATTAGCCTTTTCTCTCTAACTTTCTGTGCAGTGAAAGCAACCGATTTTTATCACAGCATATATGATTAAAATGCAATTTCAGTGCAAGATCCGCGGACGATATGTTTACATTTCATTTCTTCCCAAAAGAAGTTGTTTTTACATTCCCCCAAACCAGTCGGGCTTACAAACAACAGATCGTTATTAAGGATCCCCATTCCTTCGACAGTATCGCGAAACTGGAAGGAATCGAACACAAATCCGATACGTATCATTACGTATTAGAGTAATAACACTTTTCTCCCCGATCGGGAATTCGATTAATTACATAATGACTTTATCAAAAAACCATTAATGCCGAAATTGCGTGAGGTAGGTGTTCTCTTTGACACTCTGCGAACGGAGAGAGATAGTAGAGTACGATAGGTGATCTGAAAATAATGGAAGGTCTCACTCATTATAAGAGAAGCGCTGAAATTTCATCTCATTCCATCATATATTGCCGCACCCCCGGTTCAGTGCACTTTGGAACAATTACTGAAATCTCGTTAGCTTAGATGGTTATTTTCATATAAAAAAGCTACAAAAGCAAAACCAACAAGCGATGGACTTTACAAATAACAGCGATCGCAGTTCATAAGCATATACCGGTGACGGCAGCGCTTCTGAGAGCTGTATTTTTATGCATGGGCACTTGCCTGTTAAGGTTCGCCCAGTATCTGCGTAGTTGTCAATCATTTAGTCACCGAGTAGCACGTGTATCTTAAAATATGCTACGGACATAAGTAACATTACCCCTGCTGGGTCCTCGTAATGTAGAAGTAAGGATCAAACAGAAGACCATCGGCTTGGTCTCCCACCTTCAGATGTATCATTTCAGAACTTGGAGGGCATTGCAACCACGAATACGTACCTTAGTCGCCATTCATAAGCACGGAGGATCGTAGGCCGGCTCGAGCCTCGATTGGTTGATCGAAATTGCTTCCTTACCGACTGAGGTACCGCGTTTCCGAGAAACTGTGTATTAAAGAAGCAGTTTTTTGAAAAAAGAAAAGTGAATTGTGCTCTCGTTTTGTAAATGCATAATCATAGCATACAGGGATTGTGGGTTATCCTTTCGAGAAATCGGCTGCCTTGTCGAACGTAATGAAGTCCCAAACGTGTGAATATAGAATCGGTATAGGCAGGAGGCAACGACTCATCGGCATGAACGATTACATCGGGTTCATTACCTCATTCCACGGAACACAGGCATGTTGTGCGCGTAGCACTGGATGGATAAATAGATGCTTCCATATCCACCCCAACCTAAGTTTATGACAATAAGAAGATTAAGTTGTGGATGGGGAAAGCCTTTCCTCTATTCAGAAACAACACATCTGTGGTAGGATTAGAGTTTGAAAACACCATTGTGAAAGGATACTCAACTGTTGTTTTATGAACTGCCATAGTGGTCTTGTATCCGGTATTATGGTGGGGGGATAGTATTGTATTCCACTCTTGCATATCTCTAGTACACATTACCAGTACCAACTAGCAATATGATTCTAAAGTTTTGCAGCCCATACATATTGTTCTTCGTTCTTACCTTCAGGGTTTGCCAGCGGTCATGTTTCAATAATATAATGCAACCATTTAGGAAGATTTCCTGTCAGACCACTGAATTACATTATTACCCTGGCCCGCCTGTTTTCCAGATATATGCCGGTCGAATATGTCCGGTCAAAGTTTTCTGAACGTCTAACCTGGCAAGTCACATCTGTGGGTACAATAGAGAAAATTTGGCTACATGTTAGGACATGAACATGGCCTGCCATTTCCCAAAACCACATCCAAAAGCTTCTTTCAGTCAGTGCCGTGGCATATAGCAGAGTTTGTTGACAGACGAAACGGCATCACTCATTACTGATTTTCTTGTCTTCCTTACTTCAAAAAAGGCTATATTTTCAACCATCATTGATACTACCTGTGATATCTGGAATAATTTTGCTTTCAGGTAAGTCTCCCCAGTGTTGCATTTCGGACGATCAACAGTGTAAATGAATGTAAGGAGAACGATATCATAACGATTTGATGGTTGAAATTTAATTGGAGCATCTTCACGTACTGGCAAGAATATAGAGCCTTGGAGTTAATTAAACAAAAGACAGAGAGAATGGTACACATATAATATCACTTTTGTTGCAGTATGATGGACGACTGCAAAAAAAGGATGGTCAAATCGGTAAGGCACTGTCTTACCGATTACCGGATACCACAGGTACCGGATTCCACAAGTTTGAATTAAGCTGCTGTTATGGAAATGGATTTCAGTGGTAACTCCCTGTCTCCTTAGCTATCATGTAGACAATACGAGTAATTGGAAATAGAGCTACAAACCATGTTGCGGCATATAAATGCTAAACTGCTGATTAAGCAAGCAGTCGCTAACTCAGAAAAGGGAGGAGGGGAGAAATGAGAGATTCAGTGCAATGAATAGGACTGATATTCAATGCAATAAATAGAAGTGAAAACTTAATGCAATGCATAGAAGGAACTGTAATAAAATCTAGAACTTTTAAATTGCAACCATCATTTAGTTTCATTTCCGCAGTATTCTGCCTCTGTTATTATTCCCATTAACTACATATTTATTAAACTTTATATGCCATTTTAGTTATCCCCTAAGTCTTCAAATGAAAGCTGCAGTTTTCAGTAACTATAATTAAGTAGTAAAATCCTAATACTGACACCTAGGTTCTAACACATCTCGTTATCATATTAATAATTTATTTTATCATTAAAAATCTAAATATACATTTTAAATTTCTAGATAAGGCTTGATAACAAGAATTCATACATGCTAATTTTGTAAAATTTATAAATACATATTTATGAATCGGAAAATAAGGAGATATTTAAAGCTATTGTGTAACATTATCTGATATTTCCTCTAGCTGTGATGGTCTGGCAATGCATTTTTCAAAGTGTTCAAACTATAGGGAAAAGTTTTTTTCGATTACTTTTAGATTGAAATGATTAAATTATAGTACTAACTGTTAGTAAATTATAAGATTAATTATTAGTAAATTATAAAATTATAAGATTAGTAAATTATAAGATTAATTATTAGTAAATTATAAAATTACAAGATTCGTAAATTATAAGATTAATTATTAGTAAATTATAAAATTAAAAGATTAGAAAATTATAAGATAAAATATGACAGCGAAATAATATAAAGGTGTGAGCCGAGGTAGTTAATGCGGTAAAGGTAGCGGTCTCGTAACCGAAGGGTTGAGGGGATCTAGGCTCGAGCCAGCCAATGATACACTGTGTTCATTAATAACGGCTGGGTCACATAAAATAGGTTCGTGGTCACAATGTCCTCCAAGTTCCCAAACGACACCTCTGGAGGTGGCAAATCAAAGACTGGGGATCTTGTGCCTACTTCTCAATTACGAGGACCCATTCTTGAGGTTAAGTCGGTCTTCAACCCTCGTGGTTCCTCGCTCAAAGTGAAACTGCATATTGCCTTGTGCCATACAATAGTCGTGTATTGTGACGGGCTCTACTGGACCTGGTGTAGGCTTTCCTACACCAGAGTCCCAACAAAAACAGAATAAAAAAGTGAGTTAAAAAGGCAATATTAAAGGATTGAAATTGCAATTCGCAACTTAACAAAGATTATCACTAAGACTTATGTTATTACTTGTTTTCATGTGTTGATATATGCATCAAGAATAAATAATAATAAATTTTATTTCTTGACACAGATAAACAAGAAAAACTTATCCTTTTCTTTAGATCCCAATTCTAATATTAATAAAGTCACTTTCGCTTTACTATAACTTCAATAATAGTTATCGTAGATACAAAATCGTAATAACATTCATATTAATAATAATTTACATTTTGAATCTTTTTTTAGCAAAGAAAATAGTACGAATAAAAAAATTTAAATTTTGCTAAAATTGTTTTTCTTTTTAAACTTAGGATTTTTTAGGATTAACCTAACAAAGTTAAGGTAATGAAAGCGAAGCTGCATTTATGGTGGCTTTAGCTTAGACGGTGAAGCAACCCTTTTGCCTTTGATTTCTAAATCAAACTGAGTGCTTTGGCTTTGCTATCAGCGAAACAGATGGTAAGCGGCATTACTATCACAAGAAGGAAATAACACTAAAGAAATAAATTCGAGCTCACACAAATTCTCATCTCATTGTTTACAAGTACGCTGGTAGTTCATTATTTCAATGACAAGTGAATTAAAAAAGGTAATATTAAAGAATTGCAATTCACAGCATAACAAACATTATTACTAGAAAAATTATTGCTTTTTTCGATGTACTGATAAATGTATCAAGAATAAATAATAATAAGTTCAATTCACAGATAAGCAAAAAACGTGCTCTTTTTTGATTTGCATCCCAATTTTCATAATTCTATAGTCACTTTCGTTTTAAATAATTAGCTATAACGTCAATTCTAATTACTGTAGATACAAAAAATGTAATAATAATAGTGAACATTTTGGATCTTAAATTTATTATTTATTTATTTATTTATTTATTACCAAAGGAATTAACCAATAAAAACATTTAAAAAAAATTTCCAAATTAATTTTTTTTAAACTTTGGATTCTTTAAAGATTTAAAGTTAGGATTAACCTAACAAGGTTAAGATAATAAAAGCAAAGCTGTATTTCTGGTAGCTTTAGCTTAGACGATGAAGCAACCCTTTGATTTCTAAATCGAACTCTGAGTGGCTTGGCGTTGCTATCAGCGAAACAGAAGGTACGCAGTATTAGAATCACAAAAAGAAAATAACACTAAAGATATAAATTCGAGTTCACACAAATTCTCATCTCATTATTTAGAAGTACGCTGGTGGTTCATTATTTTAATGATAAGTGAGTTAAAAAGGTAATATTGAAAAATTGAAAATGCAATTCGCAACGTTATCAATAAAAATATTATTACTTTTTTCGATGTATTGATAAATGTATCAAGAATAAATAATAATAATTTTAATTCACAGATAAGCAAAAAAAATGTTCTTTTTTGATTTGCATCCCAATTTTAATAATTCTAAAGTTACTTTCATTTTATATAATTAGCTATAACTTTTATTCTAATTATTGTAGATACAAAAAAAATAATAATAGTGCACATTTTGGATCTTAGATTTATTTTTATTATTTATTTATTTATTACCAAAGGAATTAACAACAAAAACATTTAAAAAATTTTCCCTAATTAATTTTTTTTAAACGAAGGATTTTTTAAAGATTTAAAGTTATTATTAACAAGGTTATGATAATGAAAGCGAAGCTGAATTTCTGATGGTTTTAGCGTAGACAATGAAGCAACCCTTTGGCCTTTGATTTCTAAATCAAACTCGGACTCAGCGTTGCTATCAGAGAAACAGATGGTACGCGGCATTAGAATCACAAGAAGGAAATAGCACTAAAGAAATAAATTCGAGTTCTCGAAAATTCTCATCTCATTATTTAGAAGTACGTTGGTGGTTCATTATTTTAATGACGAGTTAAAAAAGTAATATTAAAAAATTGAAAATGCAATTCGCAGCATAACAAACATTATCACTAAAATTGTTATTTCTTGTTTCCATGTAATGATAGATGTATCAAGAATAAATAATAATAAATTTAATTTTTGACATAGATAAGCAAGAAAAAGTTTTCTTTTTTGATTTACATCCCAATTTTAATATTTCTAAATTCACTTTCATTTTATATAATTAGCTATAACTTCAATTCTAATTATTGTAGATACAAAAAAATTATAGTGCACATTTTGGATCCTAAATTTATTTTTATTATTTATTACCAAAGGAATTAACAATAAAAACATTTTAAAAATTTCCCAAATTCCTTTTTTAACGGAGGTTCTTTAAAAGATTTAAAGTTAGGATTAACTTAACAAGGTTAAGATAATGAAAGCCAAGCTGCATTTCTGGTGGCTTTAATTGAGGCAGTGGGGCAACTCTTTAGCCTTTGATTTCGGAGTGCCTTGAATTGCGATTAACGAAACAGATGGTACACGGCAGTAAAATCATAAGAAGGAAATAACACTAAAGATATAAATTCGAGTTCACACAAATTCTCATCTCATTATTTAGAAGTACGCTGGTGGTTCATTATTTTAATGATAAGTGAGTTAAAAAGGTAATATTGAAAAATTGAAAATGCAATTCGCAACGTTATCAATAAAAATATTATTACTTTTTCCGATGTATGGATAAATGTATCAAGAATAAATAAGTATAAATTTAAATTTTGACACAGATAAGCAAAGAAAAAGTTTTCTTTTTTGATTTACATCCCAATTTTAATATTTCTAAATTCACTTTCGTTTTATATAATTAGTTATAACTTCAATTCTAATTATTGTATATACAAAAAAAAAATACTAGTGCACACTTTGGAACTTAAATTTATTTTTTATTATTTATTTATTTATTACCAAAGGAATTAACAATAAAAACATTTAAAAAATTTTCCGAAATTAATTTTTTTAAACTTAGGATTTTTAAAGATTTAAAGTTAGGATTAACCTAACAAAGTTAAGATAATAAAAGCGAAGCTGTATTTCTGGTAGCTTTAGCTTAGACGATGAAGCAACTCTTTGATGTCTAAGTCAAACTCGAGGTGGCTTGGTGTTGCTATCAGCGAAACAGAAGGTACGCGGCATTAGAATCACAAGGAGGAAATAACACTAAAGAAATAAATTCGAGTTCACACAAATTCTCATCTCATTATTTAGAAGTACGCTGGTGGTTCATTATTTTAATGACAAGTGAGTTAAAAAGGTAATATTGAAAAATTGAAAATGCAATTCGCAACGTTATCAATAAAAATATTATTACTTTTTTCGATGTATTGATAAATGTATCAAGAATAAATAATAATAAGTTTAATTCACAGATAAGCAAAAAAAATGTTCTTTTTTGATTTGCATCCCAATTTTAATAATTCTAAAGTCACTTTCATTTTATATAATTACCTATAACTTTTATTCTAATTATTGTAGATACAAAAAAAAATAATAATAGTGCACATTTTGGATCTTAGATTTATTTTTATTATTTATTTATTTATTACCAAAGGAATTAACAACAAAAACATTTAAAAAATTTTCCCTAATTAATTTTTTTTAAACGAAGGATTTTTTAAAGATTTAAAGTTATTATTAACAAGGTTATGATAATGAAAGCGAAGCTGAATTTCTGATGGTTTTAGCTTAGACAATGAAGCAACCCTTTGGCCTTTGATTTCTAAATCAAACTCGGACTCAGCGTTGCTATCAGAGAAACAGATGGTACGCGGCATTAGAATCACAAGAAGGAAATAGCACTAAAGAAATAAATTCGAGTTCTCGAAAATTCTCATCTCATTATTTAGAAGTACGTTGGTGGTTCATTATTTTAATGACGAGTTAAAAAAGTAATATTAAAAAATTGAAAATGCAATTCGCAGCATAACAAACATTATCACTAAAATTGTTATTTCTTGTTTCCATGTAATGATAAATGTATCAAGAATAAATAATAATAAATTTAATTTTTGACATAGATAAGCAAGAAAAAGTTTTCTTTTTCGATTTACATCCCAATTTTAATATTTCTAAATTCACTTTCATTTTATATAATTAGCTATAACTTCAATTCTAATTATTGTAGATACAAAAAAATTATACTAATAGTGCACATTTTGGATCCTAAATTTATTTTTATTATTTATTACCAAAGGAATTAACAATAAAAACATTTGAAAAATTTCCCAAATTCCTTTTTTTAACGGAGGCTCTTTAAAAGATTTAAAGTTAGGATTAACTTAACAAGGTTAAGATAATGAAAGCAAAGCTGCATTTCTGGTGGCTTTAATTTAGGCAGTGGAGCAACCCTTTAGCATTTGATTTCGGAGTGCCTTGAATTGCGATTAACGAAACAGATGGTACACGGCAGTAAAATCATAAGAAGGAAATAACACTAAAGAAATAAATTCGAGTTCACACAAATTCACGTCTCATTATTTACAAGTACACTGGTAGTTCATTATTTGAATTGTCGGCCAAATAAAAGAACATTCTTTCCCCAGCACTCATTTTATTTTCTGCGACCTTGTTTGCCGAAAAGCGTTTTAAATCGAAATTAATAACAAAGTTTATCTCTTAAAAATGGAACCAAGTAATGATTTTTTAAATTGGAAAACGAGTCATCCATCTAAAGAATGGATATGACATTCATTTGCTGTTTAAGGGGTTTTAAAAGTTCAAAAAATCAAAATTTTTTATGCAACATCATATTTTACCTTTTGTATATGAACATATTTTAAAAATTCGCAGTAAATCGCAAGTTACAGAAAAAACAATATTTTGATATATGGCATATCCGGAGCTTGTTTACGTCCGTCTACGTTAGAAACGTCCTTTTTTGCCAAAAATCATAATTTTTTTTATTGAAAATATAAAATTTAAAACTGTTATTTAAATCTGGTAATTTTTTTTTACAATTGTGATATTATAATACGTTATTGGTAATGGAAGTAAGAACACATTTACGCTGTTGCGTAGCAGTTTTAAACACCTGAGAATCCAACAAGCAACAAAAAATGGATATTTTTATTTTTATTTATTTTTTTTTAAATAACGTGGGGTCACTTGCTTGTTAAGCTGTCGCTCATACTACGCCGAGGAATATGTTGACAATTTTATAATAGGAGAACCCTATAGGTTGTGGCAAACATTACTCCCTATGACGACACAAACAAAGTGAGTCCTCGTAATTTAGAAGCACCCGCAGGCTTGGCCTGACACCTCCAGAGCATGGGTAACTCTAAGTAAAAAAAAATTCTGAACATCCTACAAAATTTTCTGAAAAAGTATACGTTGCTAATTTAAAATAAAAATTACATTAAAGTTAATTTCTGTATGTCAAAACTAGAACTGGATGATATCTCAATTTTAATATTGTGATATATCGATATATCAATATGTTCTAATATATATGACTTTATTATAGATATATATAGCAAATATAAGTGTGATCTGTATAAAATAATACACACACATATGTGTGTGTACTATTTTATAGATAACCTCGCACAGTAATGTGTGCGTTGGTTATCTAGAAAACAAAAATTCAATTTCTTAATCTGAATACATAAATGTAAATTTTAACATATTGCTTTAAAAAAGGAAATCACATGACATATCATTACTGTTCTTCGGTAGAAAAAGAAAATTATGGACATAACAAAAAAGAAAAAAGGGCAGAAAAGGATATAAAACTTTATGATTATCTTTAAAATTCATTTATAAATCTTTTTATTTAAAATGAAAGATGGTTTAAACAAACTTTTTTTAATTTTTAGAAAGAGATTTTTCCAAAAATTCATTTAAAACTCTTGGGGAAAAAATCTGTTTTTTATAATTTTCGCAACAGATACACAAATTTTCGGAAAATTCGGAAATTTTCGGATCAGAATCACCCCTGCCCCAGAGGTATCGTTTGGAAACTTGAAGGACATTGCGACTATGAATCATATTTACGGGTTCCAGCAGTCATTAATGAACACGGTGGATATTTGGACGGTTCGAGCCTCGAACCTGCAATTCTCCGGTCACCAAGATACTGCATTTGTCGACTGAGCTACAACTGTTATGTCATATTATAAATAATTATGAATGATATCGGATCTTACAAATAAGTAAATTATTAGTACAAATGTCCCGATATATTTAAAAAAATATTCAAGAGTATTAAGAAAATTGAATTGATATTTGGTAGTGAATATATGTATTAATACATCTTTAAATTCTATCCTTATAAATGATTTCTGTTAACGTTTATTCATACAATAACGAACGGAAAAAAATGACGGAAAACAAAAGGTGTTGAAGAATACACAAAAAGTTTCTTTATTAAACAAACTATATTATGTTTGTTACACAAATGAAGATGAGTGTTTACTTTATCTTACCACCAATGTCTATTAAACATTATGATTTTATAATTTTCTGTCATGTACTATTTTAAAATATTCGACATTGGATATGACGTGTGTCATAATTATTAATCATACATCATTAATCCAAATACGCGAACACAAAACCTATTTTATGTTTTCCAACCACCATTAATGAACATGGTACATCTTTGGCCGCTTCTTGTACTGAACTCACAGCCTTCCAGTTACGAGATCGCGGCTGTTGCCCACTAAGATACCGCGGCTCAAGAATGGATCTTTTAAACTGCTAAATAAGACTAAATATTGGTACTTCGCTTTCTTTTAACAGACTTTTAGAAGAAGACATTGCATATGCGAATGATTTGCAAACAACATAAAAACTGTAAAAACATTTTATTTTCGAAATGTTGATTTTGCATCATGAAAAAATAAAATTCCAGTGTTCTAAGTGTTTTGAATATTAGATTTTCCGATTAGAAAAATAAAATCATATTTATTCCAAATGGCACCATTTCCACAAGTTTATTGGATGATGCCCGAGCAGATGGGTTCTATCTACCGCCTTAAACTCGAAACATCCATGCTCAAAATATTTATAGCATTTGGGAATTGACTTAAAACAGGGAGTTTAAAATATAAGCGTCACCTGATCTTATACCTATATATGTATAAGGTCAGGTGTATATATATATATATATATATAAATATATATATATATATATATATATATATATATATATATATATATATATATATATATATAAACATATATATATATATATACATATATACACAATATAAATACATGTATACATATGTATGTATATATATATATACGTATATATACATACTGTGTATATATATATGCATATATATACATATATATATAATATATATATATATAGATATATACATATATACATACATATAATATATATAGATATATACATATATATATATATATATATATATATATATATATATATATATATATATATATATATATACATACATACATACACAAACAGGGAAAGAGAAAATGAGAGTGAATGAATATGTTTTAAAATGTAACAAAAAATAATGAATAATAAGAATCCTAAACATTCTTAATTTTCTTGAAGGTCAGAAAGCGTTCGTGAAACAATTAGCGTCCTTGCCCGTATTAATTCGTCTTACTCCGTAGGCAACGAATTTGTTTCTCACTCCTCTGCATTCATCCAGAGTTAATAGTCTTCATACGAAACATCTCTTGTTTTTCACCTGCCCGGCAGAAGAAAAATCACCGACGCAGAAAAAAAAAATCATCACTATCACAGAAAAAGAAAAGAAGCAAAACAGAATAAAATAATCTAACTCGGAATCAATTACGATATTAAAAAGAAGAAGAAAAAAAAAGATATCTCTCCTTTCTCCGTCCTAGCGCTGGAGTGAGGAGGTATGATATATATTTTACCTTTGTTTCGGGCATCTCACGCTCTCAGCATTTATAGACACATAAAAAATATAAAAAAATCACTCTTATACCTGAACACATATACACACAGAAAAAAAAACTAGTTGTTGCATGTCGACCTGCCTTCCTATCAAAATGGGGCCGGCCCCTTTCTGCCCGTCGGCGTCGAAGCTTTGCCCCCCAAAATGGAGCCCCCGTCTCACACAGCTGCTTCGCTCTCTTTTAAAGAGACGTCATTATTATTACGGTGTTATTATCCACTTCTCTCTTCTTCTCCCCGATATTATTATTAGGGTTCCCTTGGTAGCTCTGCCAGTTAATTGTGCCATATTTCGGGCATCGGGCATTTCGGGCCGAACGAACGACAGGTAGCTTAATTGGCGACGAATCAAGATGCCGTGGGAAAGAACGAATAATCGAATGGAGAGGGTCCTGAGAGGATTAAGCCATGATTTATGGTAAAATACCTGACATGAATGAGTTGGAAAAAATATTGGGCAGTGGGAATGCATGCAACGGAGTGTGCACACACACATATCATAAATACGTATATTTATATCTAATATATATATATATATATACATACATACATATATATATATATACATATATATATATATATATACATACATACATATATATATATATACATATATATATAGCAATAGGCAATATATTTTGTTTTATTTAAATCTCTTTATTAACAATAATTTATATGCCTTCGACTGCAGTTAACCCGGCATTTCCCTTTAGGTAAAAACGGAGGTCAAAGAATATCAGTTTTCTGGTCCAGGTGTACTATTTTAAACTATTTTAATAAGTCACAAGCAAGTTTCATAACTGCAGCGATAGACGAGATGAAATAAAAATTCTCGGGGTCGAACGATGACCGAATGGTCAGGAAGTTGATCTTCGGTACCGGGGTTCGTGGGTTCAAATTCCACTGTCGCATGGTTTTTCATAGCCCTTCAGAATAGTCCTTAAGCAGTAGGTCCCGGTGTCATTAGCCCTCGTGGTGAAAAAAATTGACCGTAGCGCTCCAAACCAAACCAACAAAATCTCGGGTAGCTTCACTGTGGTTGACTTTTATGGATATTAATCTCCCAAAACAGAAGTCCCCGATCCTGGTCTGTCCTCTCTTCGAACCTGTTTACTCTCGCTGTCTTATGTGTTTTTTAATTGAATACATAACTATAGAGTGTTTAGTATAACCTTGTTTATAGTGTTTTCTGAATATGACAAATAATGTTGAAAATTTCTTAAAAAACCGTTAGAGGATCATTGCGGAACCCTGCGATTCCGTGGAACACAATTTGAGAAATATTACTCTAGACCAGTGGTCGGCAAAGTGCTACTCCAGAGCCGCATGTGGCCCTTTGGCTCCTTAAGTGGGGCTCTGGCACAAATATTTACGGAAGGCGCAATAATATTTTCATTTAAAACAAACTTTGTAAGAAAATATTACATCTTATTTTGATAAATTAAAATTCTTCTATAAATCGAGAACATGTATAATTTTTTGTTTAAGTTAAAAGAAAAATAGATAATTAAAATTTTATATTGTTGTAAAGGTACGTAACGAACAGTAAGTTTAATTTTATTAGTTTTCGTAAACGTAAACACAAACCATGTACAAGCTACCGGCTGAAATTGTTCGTATGTTTTCAGCGTACTCCGGTGTGATACAAAGGTACCACAAGCAGGCGCGCATTAGTTTTATTTAGTGTACTACTTATTTAGTGTAATAAAAGTTTACTAAACAAACAGATTTGGCTCCCAATTTTTTTTAAGTTGTTATAATGTTCATATTTGGCTCTTTGGATAATAAGTTTACCGACCACTGCTGTATACTAAAGTAGCCTGCAATACAGTATTATTGGTACCTACTAATACTAATTATTAGAGTATTTAAAAGGGGAGGGGTGACAAAATCATCTTGTCTATTGACAGGAATCTGCATTTAGTATTTTATATAATTTGTTAATTTAGTATTTAATGTTTTTCGGTGTACGTGTTCTCGCTCTTCCTATGCCACCATTGATATGCAGAACATAAAACACAAGCTAATATTAACATTATTATCCCTGACATTATAGTTAAGACGTTAACTAGCTTTGTGACGTTATGAGACGTTAATGAGTTTTTATGAGTAAAAAACTAATATGGCTAAAGGTCATGTATTTTTATCCTATTACCAATAAAGTAATCAGTTATTCTCATTTAAAAAATAAGTTGAATAAAAGGGAAAATTTATAATTAATATTATCTTTTCTTTATTTTGTGTCATAGTAACAGTACAATTAAAAAGTTTAAAAAAGAAAAAAATATCTTTTTTTGGGATGGATTTGTACACCGTTAACACCATTTACGTCTCTCTCACGACATTATTGACTCACTTGTTCACTGAGTAAAAGTTTTGAATGTATTAATTGTGATTTTCATTAAATGCTAATTTTATCATTTCTGCCTGAAAATGACTTCTTTCCTCCTTGGTGATAACTTTTCCAGTGTGCACGTGACTACAATCTCACTCTCCAATTGCATTAGACTTCTGCACATGTATAGATTTCTTTCGTTACTTTTGGGGATCCATAGATTTCTAATGCTATCCTAAAACTACTTATGTCTATCCCTAATGATCTCTTAGAAAACTATTCGAAAAATAAACACAGTGATTTCGGAATTCGTGTCAGACATTGGATCTTGTCATTTTTTGAGGTTTTCGGAGAATTGCTCTTCTGTCTCATTTTCTCCCGTTATGGTACACGAAGGTCGCTCACCATTGTCCGCCTCTCCTGCCAATCCAACGTGTCAAATATATGTTATTAAAGTACACTTCCCGCTTATCGTTCCTTTCCCTCCCCTTCCCGGTATTGGTCGGGATGTTTTCCTTACTCAAGCACACGAAACGAACAATAGTGATGTAATAGCGCGAATTACTTTTATAACTGACAGTGAGTATTTTTCTTCTTTTTCCCCGTTTACTGAGAAGTATCTTGATTCAGAACAGGTCAAGGCCAAAAAACGTGGTCAACCTAGAAAGGAGTAATTAAATGGATTACTATGGATCAAACATAATAATCCATACAGAGATCACACGAAATTAATGCAAGAGATTGCATATATCTTCTTCTTTTCCAATGGCCCATCAGTCCAGGGTGGGCCACAACCTTCCTTATGTATCCTTCATATTATTACCAATTGTTCACCACTTCCTGATGGTGACCTTGAACAATGGTTTACGGGATTCATCCACTCAGTGGGCAACTAAATGACCCGAGCGCTTGGATTCGTCTATAGAATCTACTGCGTACTTTAGTTGTGCATCTGGCTGCCTTTGATGTTTGGAGAAAACCGCTTCCGAAGCCATACTCCGTCAAGGTGATTTTATCATCTGCCATCTTCGACCTCGATAAGCCATATCCATTTCGGAAGAGGGTAATGGCTAGCAGTGGACCATAGTGTGGATGAACCTTTAGAATCAAATTCCCGGCAGCTTCTTAGACAAACTTCTCCACTTTTTGACTCTGAGGACCTTCAGATCTGTTCCAAGTCCCTTGGTCTTCCTCTTTTTTCGAGCCTCTTTTTTAGTTGGTTTAGTTTTAGAGATCTGTTTGGTGATTGGTCATCTTCCATTCTACCTATTTCAGTCTTTGAATTTAAATAAATTTTATTATGTTTGGCTCTCTGTATAATTTATAAATTTTCAAATTCTTTCTTCCCCTCAGAGTATATATGTAAACCAGCGCAGTTTAATTCTCCGGCCACATAAAATTGTAGCCCTTATTGTTTTTAGATGCCCGTGTTACTGGGCAAGGAGAAGCCTAAGCAGTTAGACTATTGAAGTAAACATTCGTGGTGCACTGAGAAAAACGGCGAGTCCATAAAAGAACTTAAACTTTCATTTCAGAGCTTTCAGACGAAAATACCATGTTACTCTGTCAAATTCAAAAGATAGAATGGAACGTGAAATGCAAGTGGATTACAGGATTGGACCCCGCAGCGAGGGACTCAAGGAATTTTCCCAAGGAACCGGCAACTTCGTCACCGAATTTAAAAGTAATATTGAACTTAGATCAAGGGAAAAACTGATTCCATTCGACAGCGATAGCTCGAAAAAGCGATGAGCGGACAAAAAGAAAAAAAAAACTTGCATTTATTTCAGATTAGATTTGGGAGACTGCTAAAAGAATTTTAAGTCGCTAACACTCATTTTGATAAGATATTTTATGACTAGTAAAATTGATGTGAAGAAATAAGAGTGGGAAAAAGGGGAATTTTTAAGAGATATTTTAAATATAATTTATATATATATATTACACACACACACACACATATATATATTTATATGCATGTATAAAATATACAAGTAATTCTGTATATTTGTATGTTTATATGTTTATTTATTTGTTAAAAGCATACTAAATTGCATTCGAAAGCCAATTTGAAAAATTCAATATAATGCCGCACAAAGAGACTTCGCCAAAGAGCTCAGTGGCCGAATGGTCAAAGCACGAGATCCAGACCCGGAGTTTGTGGGATCGATGCTCACCATGGCGGGTGAACCAAAGTGGGGATTTTCAATTTAAAAATGTTATTTGTTGTTGCCTTATGTTCTTGAACATTCTAGATATTTCTTTATTATGTAAATTAGTTATTTCTCGAATATTCTGTTCGGGTATAAAAGCTGATACCCATTAGTTGTAGGCAACTTCTCGATCTTGTAAAGTTGCGAGTTGCTACTTAGCTTCAATAAATTCGTTTGTTAAATTAAACGGTGTGATCATTCGAATCTTCGTGACAATATATTATTCTTAACAGGTATTCCTATGTTAATTGTTCCTTAATTCGTACTAGCAATTAGCAATTAATTTAGACTTAATATTTAAATATCTTCTGTATTCTGTCAAGTAAGAGGTAAAATCAAAATTCCTTCAAACAGGCATTTTTCTCTTTTCCTTTATGTTGTCTATGGTCTTTTTTAATTTTGAGAAAATTTCACGCTGTAATAATTTATTTCAGTGCCCAACCCCCCAGAATTGTGATTATCATGGATGATTATGAACAAAGAATTGAAGAAACATTCGAACCAATTGATGAAGGTTCAAATGTCACAAATATGAGTTGAAGGAGGTAAGATATGTAAAGAAATTAAAGTATAATCGCTGGCATAATTTTTTATTTTACAGGGTGTACATGGAAAGAATTTAAGTGTTTAAGTATTATGTTAGAACCAAGTCAAATGTTAGTATAAAATTTTTAAACAATCTGAACACATTTTAATCCCCGTATTAACACCCATAATCAACAAAATCAATACATTTTATTTCTCTAGCATTTAAGAATTCATTCCACCAAATTGATACTAATTTACTGAGTGTTATTTAATTTATATATACTGTTTACATGTAATTTTCAAACCACCTAAACGGAATTTTTATGACACAATTGTATAGAAACTAAATACAAAATCCCGTTACTAGTGTTCTGAAAAAATGCAAGATTCCGACTAATATATTATCTGATTGGCTACGTGGGGGAGTTTGGTTTGGAACGGTACGGTTTACTTTTTTCCTACACGAGGGCTAAGGAGACCTCGCCCTACTGCTTAAAGCCGATTCCAAATGGCTACTAACATCCATGCTACAGTGGGATTCAAACAAATGAACTCGGTACCGAAGATCAGCGCCCTAACCATTCGACCATAGTTTGGTGGTATATGTTAGAAAGATGGATAAGGCTATTGAGGGCTCAACAAGTGTAAAAAAATATTTTTCAAAAAATTGCTTTTATTTAACCAGAAGCCGTTAAAAAATGCTTTCTAATGTAACATTTTTGATTCAGTTTTTAGTTATGCTTCTTGCAAACAGTTCGAAATCTCTGTAACTGGGATTCCAATCGCTGAACAGCTTTTTGCATTTACTGAACGGATTTTATTTTTTTTTCACTTAGCTACTTTTTTTATGATTGAATATTGTGTTGTCACTTAATTTAAAATATCAACTAATACACAAGTGATGTTAAATAAAATAGTTTTATAAAAGGTAAACCGTACCCAACTAACAATATGTGTTTTCTATTCTTGAGCGAAGTTAAAGATCACTAAAACTTGACATATAAGACTTAAAGGCAGAAAAAAGTGTATAAACGGCGTGATGTTTATTAGGTTCTCGAAATCAGTCGCTGTTTAACTGCTGTTTGAAAAACAAATGTGCTGTGTACAAAATTTCTTATGTTCAAATCCTCTGTGCAAAATTTCAGATCTCTATCTAGTCAGGAAGGCAGTTAAAAATTAATTTCAAAATATCAACTGACAAACTAGTAAAGTTAAATAAAAGTGATGCAAAAAGTATGTACTTCGTGCGTGTGTTGATCAACATTGTTTCTCTCCACCACTGTGTCTGAAAAAAAAACTTGTTTTCTACGCATTTATTTCTTGAAATATTTCCTCTCCCTCTTGGAGGATTATCCGACTCGTATTCATTCGAATTTCTTAGAACAAGAATTTGATCTTTAACTTACCTCAGGGATTATCGAAAGAGAGAAGAGCCGTGTTTTTGGTCATTGGAAATGAGTCGCCGGAGGGAAACCTTTCCGATGCTGATACTCGAGAACGTAAATAAGTAGGCGTGAGAAACAGAAGGACGTTTTTAAAATAAAATAACTCTCCGTCGCGCAACACACTTCACTTTCAAGGAGTCCAGCATTTATTTCCGTCTCTGCATTTGCAAGTGGCTTGGGTGCTCTCCACCGTCTCAGTTTCTACTTCTACATAAGAAGTATTCTCCTCTTCGTAGAGATACACCTTATAGTCATTGTTCAAAGCACAACATTACAGATGGAGGATAACATACGAGAGGATTTTTCTTCAAAATTTAGAAGATTGAAAAGGACTTTGAATTACGAATGTCCTATTATTACCCACAAACTTCTCTAAGCGACAAAGACTTAAAGAATTTTGGGGGGAACGATTCAAAGGGTTTACAAACAAAGATGTGCAGTAAACTGCAAAATAGTTTTCTAAAGGGAGAGATTTACTATCAAAATAATGAGAATACAGTTCACTAATTTATGCTTAATTTACGAAATTGATGGTCACTTCTTTGCTTCATTACCGTGTATGTATGGCAGAATTACATACTCTGAAGGCTTCCCTTCTTTTGTTTATATTCCAAACAAGAGTGTAGAAACGAAAAGGGTGAGATGGACACTTGCAATTTCTAATTTATTATATATATTTGCTATTTTCCTTAAAAAGGGCATTTTTAAAAGAATTTGGATAAGAAAATATTCAATATGCCTGTTTTGTAATCTTTCATTGAAGCCCAGTGCATAGTACATTGCGCTCATAGATCCGAGGTTCAATCCTCGGGCTTGGCACGGTTGGCTCAGGCTTTCCTCCCTTTAGTGGGTAGATAAATTGAGGACCAAGCATACTTGTGAACTAAATTCTGGGAGTTCCAAGTAAGGTTGACTACCTAACCAGGACCTACTTCGCACTCCAAGGCCGAAATCGGATATTGGCACAATAGGACATGCCCCATTCGTTGATTTGTAGGAGATTTGGTTTAGTTTAGCAAGCTTTGATTTCCCGTGCCCCTGATTCCAAAAGACACACATTTCCAAATGAAGCATTCTTCTCCCTGAGTACCTACTCAACAAGAAGACCACTGCCATTTATTAATCTCTTGTTCATGACAGACATTTATTAATTGAAATAACTAATTGGCATAACTTCCATCAAAGAATCCTATTGTACGTAGGTGGACGGGCTAATCTAGTTGGTCTCCCACGATCTCAGTTACATTCTACTACTTAGTAAAATCAGTTTTCGCTTTTTCTTTGGTTTCTCAACGTTTTGATATCACAATGTAAATTATGCATTTTATAAATTCTGTTTGGATCCTCTTTGAATGATCTCCCCTTAAGCATTTCGAGTCCCACCCCCTCCTAACTTCTCTTCTTTACTCTCACAAAGTGAAGCATCTCTTCTTGCAATCCTAGTTAGAGGTTGCAATAAGTCGACTACTATCTTCTGATTGGCCGAGATCGGGTCGTTAGTATCCGATTTTCCCTCGTTATCTTTTACTGCTTTATTGTAACACTTTATCCCAATACTACTATTTTTCGCCTTGATAACTTAATTTTATTTTATTTCTTGTACAAACCCAAATAGACAAATAAAATTCTATAAAATTATTAAAACTTGGATGTTTGCATCCCCTCAAAATCTTTTCTTTTCTTTTTCTTTTTATCTTGTTTTTCAGTATCTCCAAATTCTATTTATTGTTGCATCGTGTACATTTTTTTTTGTTTTTATTTCCATACTCATTTTACTGTTCTACTCACACTCAAGCAATCTAAATATTTATCAATTCTCACTTCCATCGTTTTTAATATGCTTTACTCATCGCAGGCAATATAATTTCATTAGTTTATGTGTAAAATACACTAGATAACCCTTAACAAGAAGGCTTTATTCAGGGAGTTACCACATTCGAACATTTTGTGAGTTTTTGTGAACGTATCTGGTTTCTAACGATAAAAATGAAAGACTGACATCGTGGATCACAATTTTCTATCGTTATTTCAAATTTGTTCACAGCAATGGAGGGCAGTTTGTAAAATACCTGGATCGTTGTTTACAGGTTGTCATCTCATTCTCAGAGACTAATTGAATCATGAATAGTATCAGTATCGACAACTGTATGTAACTACATTGTTCTCCCATAGAAAAGAGCCGAACGATGACCGAATGGTAGAGTGCTGCTCATCGGTACCGGAGTTCGAGAGTTTGAGTCCCACTGCTGGATATTCGTAGCCATTTGGAATCGGCTTAAAGCAACAGGTCCCGGCCCCCTTACCCTTCGTGTAGCAAGAACGATATTAGTGCTCCGGCAAAGACAAACCAAGAAGAAACCATCAAATTTATGAAAAGTTTTCGACGGTAATAACTTAAAATCCATCTCAGTGCATTCAAAACTTTTTATTGACGTGGATCGGTGAATGTTGATAATTTTACCGTGGTCCTCTTAGGGGGAGGGAGTTGATTATTTATACACTGTCTACCAATAAATATTTGAACACCTGTGATAGAAAAGAAAAAACTAATTTTATTCAAAATCAATTGTTGGTAGGGCCTCCACGAGAGGCAATTACAGCGTGAACCCTCCGGGGCATACTTTCCACAAGTCTTTAAATTACGGCTAGTGGTATTGTCTTCCACTCGGCTTGGAGTAGACATACAAGTTCCTTCACCGATTTGGGACGGGTAGTGCACCTCTTAATTCGGTGATCCACCACGTCCCAGAGGTTCTCAATAGGGTTCAGATCTGAGCTCTGTGCAGGTCAGTACATTCGATTAACTCCATTGGCACTATACCAAGCCTCGGTTAACCCTGAAACATGACAACTGGCATTGTCGTCCTCAAAGTAACAGGGGTACAACTGTCACAACGTAAGAAGAACATTGTCATCCAAAATAGTGCAGTAGGCATCGGCGTTGAGCTTACCATGAATGGGGACCAAGCGTCCTAGTCCATACCAGGAGAAACACCCCCAGACCATAATTCCACCTCCGCCGAACTCGATTGTTGGCACAATGCATTCTGGCAAGAGACGTTCTCCAGGCAGACGCTAGATCCAGACCCTGCCATCCGAACGGTAAAGGGTGAATCTTGATTCGTCGCTCCAAAGAACCCATTTCCACTGATCTACTGTCCAATTTCGATGTGCTTTGCACCACATTAACCGAACAGCGCGGTTGGACTTTGTGATCAAAGGCTTATGGGCAGCAGCACGACCATGAAAACCAAGCAGATGTGCTTCCTTACGGATTGTATTCATTGAAGTAATACTCCCGGATGGCTGTTGAAACTTCTCGCGAATGAGGGCCATCGGCTGGTTGCGGTTCTTCCGAATTTCTCCCCAAAGTCCGATTTTTCTGTCAGCACTCGTCGGTCACTATCTCTTACTTTCGTTAGTCTGCCAACTCGGGGCACATTCCGACAATCACCGCTCACCTTCCACTTCTTAATCACATAGGTCTCTGTCGGTTTTGAGTACTTCAGATTGCCAGATATGTCCCTCAAGGATCGGTCACATTTGTGATACCCGATAATTATACCTTTCTCGAAATCAGAGAGCTCCGAACAGAGCGGCATCTCGCATGCGACTAATGCTGACGCTGTTTCCTACACGATGTACACAGGCGGTGGTCGTGACGTACCTCAGGACTGCAGATATCGTCATTTGAACAGGTGTCCAAATACTTATTGGTAGACAGTGTATTTCAAATTGCTTTGATTTAATAATTTTAATTTAACCATATTTAAATATGCTTTAAAAATAAAATACAGCTATACCAACAAATGAATATAAAGTGATTTAACATTTTAACTCACTGAAATTTGAAAATTCGTAAAGTTGATATTACTATAGTTTTGATGTATAAATGATATTACGTTTATTTATTGTCCTATGAAAAACTCGTTTTATTTATTTGTTTCTCGTTTGATTTTTTCTTACACAAAAGCGCATTAATTTTCAATTTTATGACTGTAATGGTTATTCAAAATCTTAAAGTGTTTACTAAATAATAAACTGATTCAAAATAGCTACAAGATTTATTCTGTTACAAATGTATCAATTAACTCAACACCGACAATCTCCCACAAACCGGGGAGAAATACACCACAGTAAATAAAATGGAAATAATTTAATAATCCTTGGACAGCCTGGTTTCATGGGATTTGCGGGTCGCTGAGCGAGATCACTTAAGAATGTTTTATTTTTTCTTTATCTTTTAGCTGATAGTTTTAACTTTCGAATAATAATGATGTTTTAAATAACAATATTTTTACTATATGGCCAGAAAGATAGATAATAAATATGTATAAAGATAGTAATAATTGTGATGAGGCGATTTAGATATGTTATATAATTGATTCATTCATACAAGAAGTAAAATGTTCGGGATCTAAATCTGACCTCATCACATCTTTGTAAAGAGATGGAGGACCATAAATTTCTTTTCAACGGATATTGTTGTCTTGTACGGTGGTCTCGGGCGGGGTTCTGATCCCAGTCCCACATTAGAATCCCGTCTCCGTACTTGACATTAAATAAGAATGTACCTTTGTGGAGTATTTATGAGTCCCTAAGGGACAGTGCCCAATTAGAAGGGATAAGGTTTTGCCCGTTGGCGGTCTCAAGGCGGGGTTGAAGCAGACCTATGAAATTCTTACAACTATCCCGATTGGACGACAAGAAGGAAGAGGGGACAAGGTTGAAATAATTAAATATGAAAAATCTAAAAAAGGAGACGATGGTTCGGAGGTCCCAGAGAAGAGGTTCGGAGGTCCCAAAAGAAGGTGATCGAAAGTCGGGAGTCCAGTCGGGACAACTCGATGGAAGTTGTCAGTGAGTCCAGAGGAGAAGGTGCTCGATAGTCCAGACTAGGAGAGTCCAGCCAAGTCCGACAGGAAGTGTTCCTGCATCAAATAGTACGGCCGCACCCCAAAGACTCAGGAGGAAGCCCCTGACGAGACCAACGGATGATATATAGATTCCCTCTCCTGATCAGCCATAGATACCCTTCAACCAGAAGTGTTCCGGGCCCAACATTTTAGACCCACAAAGGTACCCCAAATTTACATACATTTTTGAAATTGAGATTAGGTCCTCTATCTATTTACAAAATACTTAAGTAGATAAAAATTTGTCAGAACTAATTTAGAAGATGTTGACAAAGCTTATTTTATGAAAACTAGCATCAGTTTTGTATGTAAATAGATGTATATATATATTATAATAAATTTACTTTTTTTTATATTAAGCTAGTCTCAGTTGCTGTCAATTTAGCTGTTAGTTTATTTTCATTTTTATGTCTGTAGTTTCTCAGAACCTGTGGTTAAATTTAGTACAAAAATACTTAACACAACGCAATTAAAAATAAATCACCACTATACATTTGATCACAGGTTGATACTCAAATATAAACGAGAACTACACGACAATAATATCTAAAAAGATAATAAAGATAGAAAATAAAGTTTATTTTAAACGAATCTGTGAGGATTTTTTCCCATCGCTTAACATCTATTCTGCAAACGATAATCAAATGGTTAGTGCGCTGATCCTCGGTACCGGAGTTCATGGGTTCGAATCTCACTGTGGCATGGATGTTCGTAGCCGTTTAGAATCGGCTTTAATCGGGTTGCAAAACGTAGCGCTCCAAACAAAACAAAACCTAAGATCTATTCTTTCATTGAATTCAATCGATCGAATTTTCCAATAAATTTACAGGTGGACGTAATATACACTGAGCTCAAGAAATAACTTTTTGCCTTCTTAAACACTTCAGCTAGTTTAGCTTCATTATTATAATAATACAAAGTCATCGATAAAATTCTAATTTTTTTAAAGTAATGATACCTACGCAGACTATTCAAATAAATCAGATTTTGTAAAAGGTGCTAGGCAAGTATGTTGAATGCTCGTTGTATCACAAATGAGTTGCAAGAATTGTTAATGGTTAGTTTGTGTTTCATTATGGCAAATGTTCCAACAACATTACATGTTCCTCATTTATAAATAGATTAGCGTCTAGATATTCCATGTGATAAATTATTCCCAATTGTTGGCAATGCAAATGAGTTTTAGCATAATTCAACGTCCTTACCTAGTTACCAGTAATGTATTTTAATAGGTTCTTCACGAGACTGTCTGGAGGGAATTGTTTATAAAGGATTCATTAACCCTCGGCAATAAAAGGTACAATACACATACTAAAATGAAATTTCTTTTCTTTGGCGAAATTACTTTCATCACTGGGTTCAACATCTTTTAATTGGGAAGAAGAGTAATATTAATGGAGTCATTTCTTTAACCAGGAAAAAATTTCTAACATAAAAGTCAAATGGATAAAGCTCACGAAGTTAATTTAAATTTTATGGTGTTTACTCCATTCGTTTTGGGAATTCATTCCAATTTTGGGTGGAAGGAAAGAAACTGGTTTTTATAATTTCACTCCTGAATGATTCTCTCGGAGAAATTAGTGGTAATAATTTATGAAGCAGGATTTGCAGATAAACAAATGAAGAGAGCGAAAAGCAAAAAAGAGGGAGGGGGAAATTGAAAGCAGGTAGGCTTTAATATGAAATTCAATATGAGTACAAGATGCGACTAATTCTTTTTAATAGTACTCAGGTAATGAACTTTCATAATACGTGAGAGGCATCCAATGGGTGGACTGTAACAAAAGAACGTAGCATCACTTTTCAAATAGAATTTTAAGCGATTTCAAGAACGTAATTCACCAGCTTTTGGTTTTCAGAGCTCATTTGAGGTCTATGCATTTAAAGCAAGCAGAAAATGGTATCACAATATAATTAGGTAAAACTCTATGAGGGTTCCTTAATTTTTTTTTTAATTCTACGCAGTAATCTTCTTTAATGATTGATATGAAAATATAAAAAAACAATTGAGTCAAAAATTTATTTGTCATAAACGAAAAATTTCCTTGAGAGAAAATGTAGTTTAGGGTGCCTCCTTATTGGGCTTATTAATTTTCAGATAAATTGTGCAAAAGTATTTGGTAATTGTAAGATTATTATAATAAGTTAAAAAAATATCAAAAAAATCATGTCAGCTATTTGATAAATTAAAAAAATATCAAAATATCAAATAGCTGACATTTTTGGAGTAAAATAGTTAACATTTTTAACCCCTTCTGCAGGTCCGCGACTCAAAAACTCTGCCTTAAAGCATAAAAAAAATTTCAAAAAGTGCATCTACAATTAACATTTCAGTTACTGTAACCGTTGTCACAAGTCTCAGAACCACAAGCGAGATCCTATCTGCTAAATTTGTTGCTAGCTGTTGCTATCTCAGCAACTGGACCTTCTTAAAGAAATATCAAAATTGCCAAAAATATTTGAAACCCCTGCTACAACGACTCACAGTTAAAGAAACTCTGCCCTAAAACATAAAACAATTTCAAAAAGTGCATCTACAACTAACATTTCTGTAACTGTAACCGTTGTCGCGAGTCTCAAAACCACAAGGACTATCCCATCTGCAAAAGAAATCTGTCGCTAACTGCTGCTACCTCAGCAACTGGACCTCGAAACGAAATGGGAAAAGAAAAGTAAAAAAGGCTAAAGAAAACAAAAGAGTAAATAAAACACCCACTCCCGGGAAAGTGTCACCTCTTGATGAGAGGGCACTCCCACATGCTCAAAAACCACTCTGGAGAAACTCAACAAAGCATAACTGACAGCCTTTATTTGTTTGTTTGGTTTGGCTAAGTGCTGAAAGGCACAGCTGGCGGAGGAGGCGAACGACAAGAATTTATTTTACAAGATCAGATACGTACACAGTCGAATTTCCGGATGGAATTTGTCGTTTTAATTCAAACTGGTTAAAAATTTCGTACGCATGAAAAGATCTACTTCTCTTTGCAAGCTTTTTTCTTGGACATAGTATAAGAACTTGTCCGGATTTATTTATATCTAACGCTAGGTTAATTGGTTGATCGCGAGAGGTTTACCAGTTGTCTGTTTTGTTATGCATTTAAAAAATACAAAATTTGAGGGTATGCTAGCCATAAAATTGATATGAATCTTTCCTCACATTCATATCTTTGAAATTTTCATATGCGGATTATGGCTTGCTTTCCATCTACACCCTATTCTACAACATAGGAAAAATATCTAACGTCGACTCCAACTGCTCATAATTTCCTGTGAATTCTTTAGCCATCCTCTCATTTTTAAGCAATGTAAACCTGTGGAACAGCCAGCAACTACCTGATGATGATTCTTTTCTTTGATTGAATGAAGTCATTACCTTTATCCTTACAAGAAACTTATACAAATGCATTTGTATGTATCTCAGTATTACTCTCTCTCTCTCTTTCTCTCTCTCTCTCTCTATATATATATATATATATATATATATATATATATATATATATATATATATATATATATATATATATATATATATATATATATATATATATATATATATATATATATATATATATATATATATATATATATATATATATATATATATATGCATATATATGTATGTGTGTGTGTGTGTGTGTAACACGACGAAAACTAATCCACCGGTCACATCGAATTAAGCCCCTATTGTATTTACTTGCACAGGTTTTCTGGGCAAGCAACCTAAACAGCTAGACTATTGAAGGACGAAGGTTGCAGTCGTACCATTTCATAAAGAGAATGTGGAATTCCGAGTAGAACTTTAATTTTATTGAAGAGATGCTAAAATGACATGTTTAACATTCAAAGGCAGACGAGGGAATGACCATGAAAACACATATAGATTACAGAGTTGGACCCCACAGCGAGCGACGCATAGAATTTTCCCAAGGAACAGGCAACCTAGAGAATTTAACAATAAAAAGTAACTTAGATCAAGGGAAAATACGGAGCCATTTTCCAGCGAGAACTTGAAAATTCAGTGAGTGGACAGAAAATTTTCATCTTTTGCAGAGAAAGCGTTGGAAGAATTTTAAGTTGCTCCTTTAAGACATTTTGTGGCCGGGAAAATAGATTTGAAGGAATAAGAATGGGAAAGAGGAGAATTTTTAAGAGATAGTTTAAGTATAGTAATTTTGATATATTGCATGTATATACATATACATACTAATACATACATACGTATATATATATATATATACCTTTATATTTATATAATATATATATATATATATATATATATATATATATATATATATATATATATATATATATATATATATATATATACATATATACATATATATATATATATTATATATATATGTGTGTATGCATGCAATATTTTAACCAATTAATCAATCTTACCATAGTTTATTCCCCCTTCTGTAGCTAAAAAGACAATCCGATCCTTGGACGAAATTTCTATTCACTCACTCAACACTAATAACCCAGCTGGTAAACGTCATTTGCCAAGCTATATTCTATCGAAGTCAGCACTAATTATATAACTATTTATTTAACAAGAATAATTTCTCTGCGTTACCAGAAGACTGACCCCTAATTAGCTGATGCTTTTGTACCAATAGTCCCACCAATCTCATTCTAAAATCTTTCTCCCGGGGGAGCAGCTAAGGTTGTCTGACAAATAAAACCTTTCAAAATAAAGATTTGAAATTTTTTTGTTTTCTTTTGTTTTCTTAGATGGGTCAACGTAATTTAGAAGCAGGAACCAAGCAGAAGACCCCAAGCTTGGTCTGCCTGAGGTATCGTTTGAGAACTTGGACGATATTGTGGCCACGAGCCTATTTTAAGTGCTCCAGACAGCATTAACGAACACGGTGGATCTTAGGCCCGATCCCACAACCCTCTAATTACGAGATCATTGCCTTTGACGACTGAGCTACACATAATGTACTAAATTTTCGAAGCGTTAGGGAAGGGCGTAAGTTCCTCGAGTAATGAAGAAAGTCATATTAAATTTAATTACTAATTTATCATATAAGGAGGGAGATGGTTGCACCTTAAGTCTGTAATTACGGTAATCATGTAACCAGTGATATAGCCAAATTAGATATCTCATATACGATAGGTAAATATACATAATGCACTAAATTTTGTACGCGTTGAAGAAGGACGTGAGTTCTTGGAATAGTAAAGAAGGTAATATTGAGTTTAATAATTAATTTAGTGTATTAACAGGGATAGGATTGAACCTCAGTCTGCAATTACTGTAACCATTTGTTTGGTAACCTCACATCATATATGAGAGGATCAAATCGGACATTTCATATACGAATGATATGTATGCAACCATAATACGCTAAGTTTTGATAGCGTTGAAGAAGGACTGAGTGCTTGAGGCAATAAAGAAGGTAGTAGCGAGTTAGATTATTAATTTAGTACATGAGCAGGGAGATGGTTGCACCCGACGACTGTAATTACGGTAACCATAACAAATGGCATCATCTTATTCGACAGGCGGTGTCTCCAGTATTTATTTTATTTTTACAGCTGTTGTAGATTAAAAAAATAAGTTTCACACACACACAAAAAAAATCTGTCTTGGGCATTAAATATTTGACTGTCACGTAGCAGAACTTTACTGTCACAGAATGTCTCGAAAATATGTTACTACGGGGGTGTCTCAGTAGGCGGAAGAGATTCTGTTTTGTGGACATTACAGAGCCTGCCACTCTTTTTGTTTCTTCGAAGTAAATATACACAAGGACGCAATTTGCGACGTTCCAAGAATAATCTTAGCCCAAAGAACAGATAAATTATATCCCGAAGACCATAAACAGGAATGTTATCTGCGTACTGACGTACCGAAGGTCTGCGTCTCATTTTTAAAAGCGTTCTTCCACGGGGAGGAGGAATTAAGATACATTTCTTCGCCTTATTGCCATCTGTCTAAAAGCTTTTTTTCCCTCTCCCTTCCCCCAACCCCTCATTTTTCTTGTCTTTCGGCTCTCTCGTTAGTGACAGTTATTGCCAAATACTTTTCGAAGAAGACGCATAAGAATTGCTTTTGGCCGCGCCTACAATTTTTTTCTCTTTTCCCAAAACAGAAATGGAACCGTTCGATAAGGTTGTAACAGGTGTTTCTGCAAAACCGCGCGAGAGCTCAGATAAGGTTTTTTGTCGAAGAAAGCTTCCGTTTCTGTTTTGGTAATTTGTCTTTCTGGAGGAGAATATTCTAAATCGAAACATGTACAATTGCTCAGGTAAAAGAGAGTTCGTGTACCGCAATTAGCGCAAGAGAAGGGTTGTAAAAATGACGTATCCTACGATGGAACTAAATGTTCGAAATTTTTTAATCGTTCGATGTTGTTTCCTATCTGAAAGATTGATGTAATCTTTTCATTTATTACAATGCTTCTCAACAACTTTTTCGAATCATGCTGCACGGAGTCGCTTTTAAATATCTGATGCCCCATTTTACATTTTTAATAATAGTTTTCAAAAACTGAAATCAGCAAGATCATAATTTTTCTGATCTTGCCTCAACCCGCTACGGTACATGTAGATTTTCAATATTACAAACAGATATAGTAAAATTCTGAGGTATTAAAAAGCAGAAAATTTTATATTATTGAAGCACAATAAACTGGAGGTAGGTATCGAATTCATGATACGTATATGGAACTTAAGAAAAACAATATGCACCTCAAAAAAGTTATTGAGACCTTTTTGCTTGATGCCTGTTTCACAGAGACTTTATATTAGACACAAAGTTAATCAGCTTCAGTCTCAAATCCCTTCGTTTGGTGATAATGAATCAGTTTTCTTCAGTAGCAAATCCTTTACAGCACTAAAGCTCTATTCCACTAAATATGAAGATGGTAATAGTAATAATACTTGCAAAGACAATTCAATTTGGGTATTTACATTAACTGACCATACTCAAGTTCTACATAAATCTACCGACTTGCTTGAAAGAGTTAAAAGTTTAATTGCTCTTTGAAAAACCAAATTCTCAACTGAAATGCATATGGTGGGGAGTACGTTCCACGTTCAGAAGTACTACCTCAAGTAAATAATTTACCTTCAAAATAACATAATTCATCAAAATGTAATGTTTTTTTAAAAACAAAATGCTTTTCACTTTGATAGTTTTTGTACTGAATTGGTAATTTGAAAATGTTTTAGGTGCATAACATTTATGTACTTTTTATTAAAAATTTTTGAGACTCTCTTAATGTGTTATTTATAAAACTTCAAACTCTCTGTAATGAATTTTAATTTCATAGTTTATCGATTCAATACCAAGCCAAAGTGTTTTAGAAAATGAGTAAATATGGCATACATCGAAAGGATATGCTTTTCAAAATCGCAAAATATTTTATCGGGTTACAGATATTTTAACATCGTTATATGGTAAACTTAAACAGTTGCTAGAGCATTGCATAACTTGAAATAAATTTGTTTTATTAATTTAATAATATTTAACTTAAGTGAAATTCAATACCCAGTTTTCTTTCAATGCAAATTCTAAAGATAAAATAAACAAAATAAAAGCAAATGTTCTGTAGGCTGTGCACTAGAGCACTTTTAAAGAATATTGTAGATGACCCAACTTTTTAATCGCTTAACAATATTCAATCATTAAAAATTAGATTGGAGGTCAATCATTTTGGTAAAAGCAAACAGTTTTCGGCATACTTGGAATCCCAATTGTAGAAATTTTAAACTAGTTTCGCCATCTATTCGCAAGTGACGTAACTAAAAACTCAAACAAAATTTTTACTTTTTAGTGCATTTTTAGTGGTTTTCTTGTAAAATAATAGTGATTTTTATGGAAGATACTTTTTATATTTTACTTATTTGTTTATTAAGAAGAACGTTATTCCAGCAATAAGTAGGTACAGAAGGAGGGAGAACTGAAATGAATTTTCAAATAACGTTGAGTATTATATTACGGATATAGATGCATCATTTTCTCTACGTATGGTAAAATTGCTCACTTTATATTGTAACTTATCCGGTCCTTGTTTTAGGTGACACAATAAAAAAGCAGGTGTTTCTTGATTACATGATTTATTTACACCTTACAGCTATATACACATTTCAATATACACAAAATACAATTTCAATTCAAAAGTATGAGATACAATAGACGTAGACCTGAATAGAGACGTACACTTAAATACACTGCCGAAAGATTTAGTAACCGACGGAAGATAACAATTCGGTAGCTTTGCGTAAAAGTTCTCTGTAGTAATTTTGTAGATAGTACACTCAATTAGACGAGAGTGTTTGAAGTAGCAATTGGTATCTTCGAAGAAGATAAAACAAAGTCAGAATTCCTAAGAGGAATCACAATCAATCCTGAAGAAGATCGAATTAAAAGAGAACTCAAGGCACAGGATATCGTTATCAATCTCAGAAAGAGATATATCCCAAGGTGGGATTTTCGCCAAGAAAAACTCTCCGATAGAGAGTCTAGTCAA
This sequence comes from Pardosa pseudoannulata, assembly GCA_032207245.1. NCBI lineage: Eukaryota > Metazoa > Arthropoda > Arachnida > Araneae > Lycosidae > Pardosa > Pardosa pseudoannulata. The sequence continues at coordinate 5,496,555 of CM063498.1, forward strand.
GACGCCCTCCGAATCAGCTGACTTTAGCTAACTCTCCAAGAAGTAATCCCATTGTGAGATGATCGCTAAGGAAACTCTCCGATAGAGAGACTGGTCAAGGCGACCTCCGAATTATCTGGTTGCTAGCTAACTAACTACTTCTCTGAAAAAATCTCCTCTCGTCTCTTTTTAGAGGAGGGGCCTCTAAGAGAGGGGGGACTCATCCACAATTTCATCATTGGATCATCTGGAGATGATCTCACCTTCAACTATCTGAATTGGTCTAAATCTGATTCAACTATCTGGGCTAGACAATCACAGGCCGCAAACCCGGGAGCTCCGGTATTTCGTGTCGGCGAAGATCCAACGTCGAGGCGTAGATCCGATGATCATCTTTCTGGCTGTCAGCCTGGCCGCCTGGCCGCCTGGTCTGTTGTTTCGCTACTGCAGGACACAAAAGTCTAGAGATCGTGGTGCCGGGGGAAAACAACACCTTTGTCTCCACATAAGTAAAGTCCTTTTCTCAAAGCAAAGTCTTTGATGTAGGCACACCGTTAAGGCACGCCTTACAATACCCTTAACATTTCTTGGCAATAAAATTTTATTTCTAATATCTTCCCCCTTTTCTAGTTCCTATGCATTTTATTATTATTCTATTATGATTTTAATTTTATTATTATTCCACTTATTATTTTGATGTTCATCTTCAATGGGTCTCATCTGTATTTCTGGCAACGAGATGGCTGATACATTGGCGAAAGAGGCTGCTCCTGTTATTCCTCATCCAGATGTGTGTTACACCTCCAGTGAAGTTTTCTCGGAGCAAAAGAAATTGATTATGAGCTTGTGGACTCTCTCTCTCTGGACCATCATTGGTATTCTAGGAAGAGCCCTGGTGGTGCTTTTCTTTTCAAGGATAGCAGACTTGTCTCTCACATTTTGCCAGTGGACACTGAGGTCTCTCTTCTTTGAGCCGGTACAGACAGTTTTTAAGACTTACACCAAGTGTAAGTCTGCCCAGGCTTCGCTTGAGCGCAGGCCCGACTTACAGAAAAGGGGGCCCAGGGAAAACCGATTCATCCGGGCCCCCCTCACTCTGCTGTACACAGGTGGTAGCTAAGGGGTGATTGTTATATGTAGTGATGCTTTAACTATGGCCAGTAGAATCTTTAAAGTTGACTCATCAATGTAGTTAGTAAAATAAGATTAGTTTAAAATAAAATGAAAAATTATGAAATAAGTAAAATTATAAAAAAAGTTACAAAAAAAAATTCTAGTAGGTAAATCGTATTTTAGAATTTTCCTGCCTAAAACAGAATGTAGATGCGTGTTTTACATTTTTTTTGCCAGCAATTACATTTGCGAACAAGCTATCCAATGCTACTGAATAAGCCAAAAACTAAAAGAAGAAATTGTCGATTATTTAAAGTGAATTTTACCCACACGCATTCTATTTTTAACTTGAAATGGCAATTAATTGGGGGGGGGGCTTTTGACTGGGGGACCAGGTGCTTGTCTCGTTTGCCCTGTCGGAAATCAGGCCCTGCTTGAACGCATTTTAATTTGCATCGGTTTTAAATTGGACAAAGTGTTTTATAAACCGCTACTGTTTTTGGACTTTGTAGAAGTTTTTGGGCTTTTGGAGATGGTTTGATTTTAGTCATGCCAACTAGGGATCAGTAACAGCAACAGTTCATATTCATTCCAGTTTGAAGTTTACTTTTTAGTGAATGTTTTTAATGATTTTCTTCTTGAATAACACCGATTTTTTGAAAAAATACTTTTTAAAATTCATAACTTATTTATTACTATGATTTATTTCGTGAATTAGTTATTGAGGATACATTGTTGTTACGAAAGACGAACATAAGGCAGATTCATCGTCGTTGTTGATTCCATTAAAATTAAATATTACATTTTCTACAAGCTTCCAAATGATTAAAAAAAATCTACAATATGAGCATCATTACGTAAAAACTACAATTATTTTACTTTTTCAGTGCATTTTTCATCACGTTTCTTGTTAAATAAAAGCGAATTTTTTTAAATATTCTTTTAATATTTATAACTTATTTTCTTTTAATTTTCTTTTTAAATCGAGACCTTTTACTCATTTTCTTTAATGCAAGAGAACAGAAATATTTCGTTTGAATTTAGGAAAAAAAAAACTAATAAATATGATTTAATACTAATTACTATATTCTAATAAAATTCAAGAATTTTTTACACTACATATATCTAAATTACAGACTTTAATTAATAATATGTAAAAAATACAATTTTAAATATTAAAATAATATTAGAATTAAAGGATTTGAATTTTTTACATCAAATAAAAAATTAAAAAAGCGCTCATCATAAACGTAAGTTTACATATGGAAAGTTGCTGTCAAAATAAGTTAATAAATCATTTACCTTTAAATTAAAACTATAATATATACAGGCTGAACGATGACCAAATGTAGAGGGCTGCTCTTTGGTACCGGCGTTCGCGGGTGATGCTGGCATGGATGTTCGTAGCTGTTCGGAATCGGCTTTAAGCGGTAGATCCCGGTCTCATTTGCCCTCGTGAGCAAAACAGTAGACCCTAGCGCTCAAAACCAAACCAAAATATGTACAGAAAGTTATATATAAATTAAAGAAAGAAGATAAAGATTGAACATTTAAAAAAATATACTTATATTATGTTCCCCTGTTTTGAATTGCAAATAATATATATATATATATATATATATATATATATATATATATATATATATATATATATACATAAAAGATGGATATTTTTTAGTTTAGCATAACAGTATAAGCAGTATAAAGAGGCAAATATGTGTTAAAAATTTAGAAATGTAGCATATCTAGATTTTAAGTAGCAATGTGGGTACATTCTACAATTATGAACTTAAGAAAATCGAAATGAAAATGTGAATATCATCAAAGGGACATACAAACAGTAATATGAAAAGTACTGTAAATGAGCCACTAGTTCAAACATTTTAATACTGTTTCTTAATAAATTTGCAGAAGTCTGTAAATATCTAGAACACCGTTTCTCAGTCTATGGTACATGTACCATTGGTGGTACTCCAGTTACTGGTGGGTGGTATGGGAAAAACAATCAATACTGGTGGACATAAAAGGTAAAAAAAATTAAATCAAAAAATATCACAGACAGAACAATTAGAATTTAAACGAAGTAATCCAATTATTTTTTTGGTTAAGCATTGATAAAGAATATGAACAACTTTCCGAGAGAGCTCAGAAATTATTATTTCCATTTACAAGTACGGAATAAGCAGACAGAGCTTTCCCTTCATATATTTTTATAAAAAAATGACACTTTGTTCAAACACGCACACACACACACACACCACACACACACACATATATATAATATATATATATGTGTGTGTGTGTAATCCAGGAATTATAAAACTGCTGGACAAGGTGAAGCCTAAACAGCTTAGTATTAATTTGGTAAGATGAAGTCTGGCCACATTGAAGAGAACAGCACAAGTCTAATTAAAACTTTATTTTAGAGCTGCTGAAACGGACATCTTTACTAGTCAACGACATACAAAAGAAAGAAACAAAAATCCCTCTGGTAGAACAGAGGGGCACTCATGAGCGAAGACAGAAGGAATTTTCACAAGGGACAAGAAACTTAATCATTGAATAAAACTGTTAAGATCAGGAAAAACGAGAAGTCATTTGCAGGCGACAGCTGGAAAAAGTGTTGAGTAGACAAAAAATTTACATCTATAAGACAGAAACCTTTGGGAAATGTATCGAAAAAATTTTTAAGTCGAGGACGCTCTTTTGATTAAGACATTTAGAGGCTGGGAAAAATATTTTAAGAATTAGAATGGGAGAGAGGAGGTTTTTAAGGAAATATTTAAATTAAGTAATTTTGATATATTACATATATATATATATATATATATATATACGTATCTGTTCAAAGTTTCATATTTTATAAAAATATAGGATGAAAAAGCTCTGTTTGCTTATTCCGTACTATATTTTACAGTGAGTTTATAATTTCAGTGACATTTTATAATTCGGAATGACGTTTAGGCGTATTTCAATGTCATTTGTCTCATTATGTAATGGGAATACACGGTCACCCAATAAAATGTATAATAGAAATAAATAAATGCGTTCTCTATTAAATAGTTCATGAAATACAATCATTTTTACAAAGGAGTATAATTTAGCATGATGTACAACTAAATGGAACGTAAGACAGAAAAGGTTAGGAAACGCTGATTTAGAATACGTTAAAAACTAAGTATCCAATCTTTCGAGGTCTAAAGGTCCTGTGCCTTCTTAAGGAGTTGACTTATGTTGTCAGTGCGTGAGTATGTCCCCTCTGACACAGAAAACGGCGCACGTCTGGCTCTACCCAGCTTCCGCCGTCCTCTTGTTGGAGCACTTCATTCCATCGATTTGGCATCTCGTCAAAACGATTTGCTCTATTCGAAAGTCTGAGGAAAGCTACCTCATTACGTGGCGAAGAAGACAGAAACGAAAGAAAAAAAACCGTTGAAACGATCTCGTTTGTCAATTTATCGTCGCATAACCAGGATTTTCATCGCTTTCCTGTCGAAAGATGTGACACTGGCAGCGCCGAAAATTGGGAGAGGGAAACGTTTATTCATATATCTATTAATGCGGTTGTGTTGCTTAAATCGAGGGAAAGAGTCGATTTTTTTTTCACGTTTCTTCCTTTCAGAGAGAACGATAGAAACAAGTAGCTTCATCCTTCCGATCTATGAAAAATCTACTCATTTTCTAAAACACCTTGGCTAGTTATCGAATCGATAAACTACGGAGTTGGAATTAATTGCAGAGAGTTTGAAGTTTTTTCATAATTGAGGTTGTTTTAATCTTAATTTTTAGAATTATTACCCAGTAAAACACCTTGGCTCGGTGTCCAATCAATAAATGTATAGGACTGGAATTACTTGCAAATATTTTGAAGATTTTTCGGAATTAAACTTGTTTTAATCTTAATATTCAGATTATTATTCCATGGTATAAGTAGGCAAGTTGCGAACCTTTAATAGCAGTCGCGGTCGCTCAGTCGGTAAAGACAGTGATCTGGGAACTGGTAAGAAATAGGTTCCAGGCTTAAGATGGCCAAAGATCCTCCGTTTTCATTTATGGCAATTGGATAATATGTTCTTGGTCGCACTGTCCTAAATCCCCAAACGGTACTTCTGGAGGTGATGTTTTGACCCTCAACAAATAAGTTCACAGTTCCACAACTGTGGACTTAATGTTTATTTTCCTTGAACCATCCAGGGCTTGAAAACAGCGTTGCTGAATAAGTGAGACCAATTGCCACATGAATTCATAAACAGCCGCATTTCAAGTATGAAATCATGCTGCGAGGCCTGTATATCTATAAGAAGGGACGATATTCCCTATTAACCCTTTGACAGTTTCATTTTTTTCCAGAATCCGGTCAATAAAATGTCACATTTTTTTATTGCATTTTTTGTTCCTTTTACAGTTTTTAAGTAAAGATATGTTATTAAAATTAACATTTATAATATTTTTAAGCCTTTATTAGAACTTTTTTTCTTTCTATGAAAGCATCATAGAACTGAAGTTTACCTTTAGGCTCATCGATATCCAAGTTAATTTTTGGAATTCCAGTGAAGCAAATCTAGGAGGCGGATCCGAAGGATTATCGCAATTAATTTAAAAAAATTGTCTTGTTTGACTGATTCCATCTCTACTATTTTCAGAGTCACTACTATCCAGGTCATCTAGTAAACTTTTGCTACTATCATTTACAGATAATTCACTTTCTGATTCCGAGTCACAGTTCGAATCACAAGAAATTAGCTCCATACGCTCTGAATTATCCATTATTTAAAAGGGAAAATATATTATTTAACTCTTACATCAATAAAATTATCAGGCGCTTAGTAAAATATAACCAGAAAGCTATACACTGAAAGATAAAAGTTCGTCTTCTGATACAAAACATGCGAAACAACCCGCGTTTTTGAACCAATCAAAGTAGAAAATACAATAAACTGCAAACTATCATTTACTGAATCTATACGAATAATTTGTTACTAAAATTGGAAAAATACGGCCGAAATAGTGCTAGTGAAATAGAAATCAGATTGCCCGTACGCCGTACGGGCAAATCAGTAAAGGCCCGAAAGCTGTGCCCGTACGGCGTACGGGCAAAGCAGGGAAGGGATTAACCCCCCAACCCCTTTTTTTGGTTCTATTCTGCAACCGCTGCTGTTTCATACCTTCCAACTCCAACTAGTGTTGCTCACGATCATTTGTGTGTATAATAACTGTTGAATTGTTATTTGTTTAGCAATGTATCAAATTTGTTTAGTAGTGTTTCAAATTTGTTTAGTATTGTATTGTATCCAATATGTATATACATATCAGATTCATTGAAAGTGGTCCTGAATTTCTGGAGATAATTGACCAAATCTTTAATTGCTCTTAATTTTGAACTTGAGTGTAATATAGATAGGATGGGAGAGAAAGCTTGGGCATGGTTTTTCCTGTTCATAGAAAAGTATTGTTCAAATCATTTAGAAATGTCTGAAGATTAAAAAGAAAAAAATCATTTTCTCAATCTTCGATCAAACTCAAATATTCGAGTGTCAAAAATGCAATTTATAACGCAAACAGGAATTTGTGGAAAAACAGAACTGTAATTTTCAGAAGTAGGTTAATGCTGAGGTATAGCTGAGTGTGTTCTCTAAGTGTGTTCAGCGACATGTTTAAGGTTACGCGATAATCGTGTCAAAAGGTCAGATTACATTCGTATGTTTCTCTTCGAAGCACTGCTATATGAATCATAAAATGAATTTTCACTGTATTGGAGCTGCACAGTAAATACATTAAAAAATAAATAATCGAAGGCATTCAACATAGAAAGTACTATTTACGACAGTGTCTTTGTGTGTGTTTTCTGCTCAGATGTTGAATAATGCAAAAATTAGTATTAAATCATTCTACTACAACTTTATTCTTCTATTAGAATGGTTGCGTTACCTCGAAATAAAGGGATGGTGGGAAGAAAAATCCTTTATTCATTCAATTTCAATATATTAAGCACTCTTGCTGTTAGATTGACTTTACAAAATTGAATCAAAATATGTATGTCTGTATAAGGAACATAGAAGTCTTTTAGTTAAGGTAGAAGTTAAAAGAAACGTATAAATGTTAAAAATTAAATGCAGGCAAGAATTTTTGCTGACTAGTTGCTATCCCCATGATAAAACTCGAAAAGTCTGCAGCTAATGAAAAGTCTAAAAGGTTATAAGCAATTATCATGGACTTTCTTTCAATATCTTAATATTACAGTTAATTGAAATTTAATTTATGGAAAAACTATTGCGTTACACTCTACGGTATCTCGATTACAGAGCGCCTCTTAACATAATTGTGTAATTTTAAATAAGATGTAAAGATTCGAGTTCGATAACTTTAACGAAAACCTAAATAAAATAAAATAAAATTATTTACATGGTCGGTAGTTCAGATAAAAGATATAATTAAATTTATTCAAAACAACTCTGAGAATAGATAAAAATTAGCCAAAAAGACACTTAATTGTTCCAGCTCGAAAAGAAATCAAAACCCCAGCATATCCATGCAAGAAATGCAGTGGGCAGCCTATCGAAGATTGAATGTGTGCTGTCTAAAACCCTATATCTAATCAAAATAATTTCTGAGACACAAGACAACTGGTTTGTGTTTAGAAAATGCATTTAAAAAATTCAAAACGTAATTTTCTATTCCCTCTAAACAGAAAAAAAAATCTTTCAGAGTTTGTTCCAGAGATTCATAATTTAGAAAACTGTCTTTAAACAAATTTATATGCCTCAAAAACTGGAAAAAAATAAGTTCCAGTCTATTAATGTGTACCCTTATTTTCTGTCTCCCTTTTATTTGCGATTGGTGCATCTACCGTGCAGATTGCTCCTCGTGCTGCCTCCGGTTACTTAATCGACGCGAGCATAATTATTTTCTCCATAGTTTCGTCGAATTAATCGTGCACAATTTTCGTGCGCTTGTTTTTCCCTCTCTTTTGAATTACGGAATCATCATCTTAATTTCAGTAACGCGAAAATTATTATCGGACCAGCCGAGGTCGCGAACTCAATTTTCCAAAGGTTTTGCCATTCATGATTATTTAACTCCTCAGTGAATGATGTTACCGCCACGCCTTATCGGTTACGGGCCGAGAGGAGAAATTTTCATTAAGAGATTTGGCAACATTTTTTCGAAGAGCATTTTAAACATGTAGGCTGGCTCTTGTCTTACAGTATCAACGGCGCGAGGGGAGAGTTTACGTGATTTATTCATAATTATGTGCCGCCTGACACAGACAGCAAAACGTCTTGTGCAAGTTGAAGATACTTTAATTAGCGGTTGTGCAGGTACGAGATGTCCTGGATGACTTGATGGGCTGACGCTATAATAGATTTTTCTTCTTCTTCTTCTTCTTGGTTATTTGCTGCAAAAATTCAGAGTGGTATAATTTGAACCATGTCATCAAGGTCCGTGTAAATTGCTCTCTCTCGCTTACAGGTCGTTTCCCTTAGTAATTCCACCGAAACTTTTTCAAACTTCAGTACTTTTCTAAATGACGAGTAGCAAAAGAGGCTTGGCTGGCTTGGTGAGCTTGCCTGTTTACAGGCATCTTTTGCTACAAGAAAATTAAATTGACGGCAACGTATTTTTCCATGTCGGTCCTAAGAAGCTGCGAATTACCCTGCCAAAGATGTCAAATTCTACTAAAGGTAACCTCCAGCAGTTGACCTTGCTGTTGTAGTTGTTGCTGTATATCCGTCTTGTTGAGCAACTACATCTGATGAACACCCTGATCACACGGCTACACAGCAAAAGGGTTAGGTTTCTTTTGAGTACAAGGCCGGATTTAGGGGTGATCAGACTGGGTTGCAGTCTGGGAGTTTAACCAAAATCAGACCCTGGCCGGTCCAAAATCCTAAGACTCTACAAGGATAGATGTCCGATGGCTTCTCAAAGCAAATTCCCCCACCCCCATACTCCCGAAAAAAAAAAAGAAAAAAAAACCGACTTTGCAATGTTTTTGGATTTACTGATTTAGCCTTCACATATTAGGATCTCACAAGAAAATACTTTAGAGAGCTCTGTTAGTCTGAAACCTGGTATTCTTCTTTTGTCAAATTATTGCAGTATGTTATAGGCAAAGTCCGTGCCTAATAGTTGTTTCCATCTGGTGCTATCCATAGCGAGGCTCCTCCAGTTTCCTTTATTTACAAGACTAAATAGCCTAATTGGCGGATTTTCTCGTCTTCTGTATCCCAGGGGATTAGTAAAGTGATCTTTCTTGTTGGGTTTGCATTCTCAGATCAGAATATATGTCCCATCGTAGCCTATTGTATTTTATAACTTTAACAATAGCAGGTTGCTTGTGCCTTTGGTAAATTTCAAAGTCAAATAAGGATCTCCAGCTATTAATCTGAAGGACTATACCAAAAATATTTCTTAAAATTTTGCACTCAAAGGTTAAAAAATTTATTTTTATGTAACTGGTATTCTAGTACTGTTCATTTTCCACTAGGTCATTTCGAACCTACTCTTGAATCTACACACTAAATTATTTATTGAAAAGGGAAAAATTAAGTTGTAACCCAATCTGACTCATCAGTTGACATGAAAAATAAATGTGTACCTTCTTATTAACAATGACCACGACGAAATGCTTACTATCAGTTTTGATCTAATTAAATGAGACACTATCAACTATTTAAAAAAATTATTCGAAATTGATAAAAAAAAAATAAAGAGCTTTTAAAACACCAGTCAAATTTTTTTTAAAAATATTCAATATTAGAATATCTTCATTCAATTAACTCAATATATAGATAATAATTGTATATTCAAATAATGAAAATTTGAAACAGATTTATCCATTCGGTTTATTTCAATCTTGTGGGTACTTGTGGAATTGAAAATTGTGACTTAGTAGTAGATATCAAATCTCCGAACTGTTATGATGATTTAAGATAATTGTAAAATTAAAATGCTTGTAGCATAAATTGATTAAAGGCTTTATTATTATTTAATTATCTTATTATTATACAGTATATTAACTTATTATTAGTTAATAACTTATTATTAATAATTTTAGTATATCAATTTATGATTAGTTAATTAAAATGCTTATAACATTAGTTGATATAAAATGTAATCAAAGTGAATTTATAAGTTAATTATCTGATTATCATGCAGTATATTAACTTATTATTAATTAATAACTTATTATTGTAATTGTAGTATATCAACTTATTATTAGTTAATTAAGATTCTTGTAACATTAGTTGATGTTATCAAAGTGAATAATACAAAAATTATAGAGTGAATCCAACAAGCTCCAAAAGGCAACAAAAAACAATTAAAACTGCTTTTTCAATCGAACCATATATGAAACGAAAAGGCCAGTCTAAACGTTCCAAGAAGAGTGGATTTAATAGCTTCAAACCATCCTCTCCTTTTATTGGTCTTTCAATTACCCCTCACTCCTTTTCACCTATTAAATATGAGGGAAACAGAAAAAAAATTTAATCTTCTTCACATGATGTCGAGACCTGTCTAGTTTTCCGGAGGTCACTTCTATATGCAATATTTTAACTTTCCCTTTGGACATTAAAATTCCAATTTGTCTGCACTATAAACTATCTTAAGAAAATCTCCCGTAGTGATTATGACTATTTGAGGATGTGTGCAATGGAAATTCGATCTATCGTTCTCGCATTTATCGTTCTATTCATTTGGTCCCAGATTTATCACCGTAGAATATAATCAATGTTATTTTCTCTCATCCATCGTTCCCGTATTTTTCGTATTTTGCATGTGTTGTCAAAACATTGCGAGCCAATCTTTTTATCTTTCTGAAAGCATCGTTTTTATAGAATATGGTAAAACGAGAGAAATGAGGCTTTTGTGTTTATAACAATATTTCAAGGTTGTATTAATCGTAAAAAGATTTCTTGTTCATAAGGGGATATCTCAACCACCAGAGTGTTAGTGAATTAACATCTACATTCAACCACAAAAAAAAGTATCACAAAAATTTTAAAAACTATTTTTTATTGGTTAAACAGCAAAATGTTCTTGTTTTTTATTGTAGTAAAAAGTATCATGAGGTGAGAGACAACTACTTCTCTGTCATCAAGTTGTAATAACAGTTTTTGGCAATAAAACCAACATACTTCAGAGGGAATACTATATTTTTTCTAAAGAATGTTTTTTCTTTAGAGAAAATAATATATTTTTTATAGAATATTTATTCCTTGGAATAAATGATATATTTTCTATAGAATGATTTTTCTTTATAGTGAACAATGTTTTTTTTTTTTAGAATGTTTTTTCTTCAGAGTGAATAATTTTTTTTCTATAGAATGATTTTTCTTTTGAGTGAATAATATATTTTTTATAGAATGTTTATTCTTTAGGATGAATAATATTTTTTAATTTTATGTAATCAATAAAATTCTTCAATATAATTAATATAGAGCAAGGAATGTCTTTTAATAGAATAATTTTTCTTCAGGATGAATAACATGTTTTAAATTTAACGAAATTAAATTTTTCAGTTTAATTAACACAGAACCATATCAAATTTAGAATTTAATCATCATCAAAATTATCAATGAAATCTCAAACATTTTTTTCAAAATGAGATCAACAAACCAAACTGATGAAAATTTTCTCGTAGAATTCTAAAACATTACTTTAAAAAAAGTAAAACAGGCGTTTTTAAATTTACACTAAGATTCGATTTTTGGTAGACTGTACAATGGCAGTAGACATCTATGCACAGACCGGAGGCGAGATCAAAAGACTGAAGTGAATCAATACGGATAATTTTAGCAAATATTGCTAAAATAACCACTTTTGAGTGCCCGACTTCTATTCTATTCAACATCACTGCACCCAAGAGCTGTGCCCCCTGTAACAGACAAAAATATTATTAAAGATTATTTACAATTGGAACAATTTATTCTTAATATATGTTTTAAATAGCATACCTATATCGTAAACATAGGTATGCATAGGTATGCTATGCAAAGATACATTTTGAGAATACAAATGTTCTATTCGACCTCACTGCACCCAAGAGCTATGCTATCCTGTACTGGGACCAAAATGTTATTTACGATTATGGAAAATCGGAACAATATATGCGTAATATCTATTTTAAACAATGTTCTTTTGTCGTAAAAAGTACATTTTGAGAAGGCTAGTGTTCTATTCGACGTCACTGCACCCAAAATCTAGGCCACCCTGTAATAGGACAAAAATATATTTATGATTATGGAATATCTTAACAATTTATGCTTAATATCTATTAGTACGAAGTGTACCTATGTCCTAAAAAGTACATTCCGAGAATACTAGAGTCCTATTCAACGTCGCTTCACCCAAGAACTATGCCACACTGTAATAGGAGAAAAATGCTATTTACGATTATGGAAAATCGGAACAATTTATGCGTAATATCTATTTTAAATAGTATACCTTTGTCGTAACATTGTGAGAACACCAGTGTTCTATTCGACGTCACTGCACCCAAAATCTATGCTACCCAGTAACAGGACAAAAATATTTATGATTATGGAAAATCGGAGCAATTTATGCATAATATCTATTTTAAAGAGTACTTATGTCGTCCAAAGTACATTTCGAGAATACTAAAGTAAATTCCTCTTGTGGGCGTTTTTATTCTTTGGAAGAGGATGTGTCTTTCGCGGTTGTGATTGAGACGGGAGTGGGTAAAAGTAATGACACAGTATGCGGCGAGCCGATGGCCTCCATCCACCACGAGAGAGAAGTTAATAAAGTGATTTGGGGCCGTGTGTGTACGCGCGTGTGGTGGGTCCAGCACACTGTTATCATCCGCGCTCGCAAGGTCAAGGCGCCCGGCACCAGATAAAGTTGTTCCCGGGGTTGCCGAGAAAGGCGCCAACGCTTGGCGACCAGCTACAATCAGCCATTCCGATACCTAAAAGCTCACCGACTGCAGAAAAACGCAAAGATACCTCACCTCCTCGCCCTTCAAAATAAAAATTAAATTAATTATTTTTGAGCTATTATCGATATAGTTATTTACAAACAACGTTTAATATAAATTATGTGTTCTAATTAAGTTCGACACTTGTTTTTGAAAAACAATTGTTTTTGCTAATTGTCATTAACGTTATTATCATTATAATTTTTGGCAAACCACTTTTCGTCTCAAATGAGGTAGGTGTTCGACTAAATTCGACACTCATTTGTATGTTTGCTGATTATTATTTTCGTTATTATCATTATAATTATTTGCAAACTACTTTGCCTCTCAGTTGAGGTAGGTTTTTGACTAAATTCGACACTCATTTTTGTAAAATAAACATTTTTGTTAATTATTATTTGCGTTGTTATCATTATAATTATTTGCAAACCACTTCATCTCTCAATTAAGGTAGGTGTTCTACTAAGTTCGACACTCATTTTTATGTTTTTTCATTATTATTTGCGTTATTATCATTATAATTATTTACAAACAACGTTTCCTCTAAATTAGGTGTTCTATTAAATTCGACACTCATTTTAGTAAAACAAAAATTTTTGTTAATTATTATTTTCGCTATTATCATTATAATTCTTTGCAAACAACGTTTCCTCTAAATTAGGTGTTCTATTAAATTCGACACTCATTTTAGTAAAACAAAAATTTTTGTTAATTATTATTTGCGTTATTATCATTATAATTATTTGCAAACCACTTCACCTCTCAATTGAGGTAGGTGTTCGACTAAGTTCGACACTCATTTTTATGTTTTTCGATTATTATCTGCATTATTATCATTATAATTATTTCCAAGCCACTTTGCCTGTCAATTAAGGTAGGTTTTTGACTAAATTCAACACTTACTTTGTAAAACAAACATTTTTGTTAATTATTATTTGCGTTATTATCTTTATGATTATTTACAAACAACGTTTCCTCTAAATTAGATGTTCTATTAAATTCGACATTCATTTTTGTAAAACAAACATTTTTGTTAATTATTATTTGCGTTATTATCTTTATGATTATTTACAAACAACGTTTCCTCTAAATTAGATGTTCTATTAAGTTCGACATTCATTTTTGTAAAACAAACATTTTTGTTAATTATTATTTGAGTTATTAACATTATAATTCTTTCCAAAAAAAAACTCTTCCTTTTAATTATTAGGAAGCTGTTCTACTAAAACAAGCGAAATGTAATTTAATGTTAACGTATTTTATTGTTTTAATAAGACACATTTTTTTGGTAATGTATAATGTACTGTACTATAATATATTTGTTATATCATACTCAGAAAACAATTTAAAACCCGAAACGGTTAGTGGAAGGATATTAGTGGTTAAAAAATAAAGCTTAAGTTTTGATAAAAGAAAATCATTTATTTCTTAAAAAATAAACTTAATGCATTTTAAGCAAGGAAAAACGTAATACATACGTCGACTAAGGAATCTCCTGATTGTAATTAACTTATATTAGCATATTAGATGGAGTTTACCTCTTTAAACAACCAATTAATAGCCTAATTGCCAGTGACACTAATTTGAATACGATGTCAATATCTACGCGATTCGCCGTCAGTAATATTCTTATGCATGACATAGGTAGAAAATATGCTGAATGACTAACAATATTCTTATTCTTTCAATTATTAAAGAAAAAGTTACAATATTTGATATTCACGACTACTGCTCACATAAAAAATATTAATATTTCACATTTTTTCCCTTGATAATAAAAACATTTTGGTTAGTTTGAGCTCAACGATATCCCTTTTTGCTACACGATGGCTAATGAGATCGAGACCTACTGCTTAAATCTAATTCCGAACGGCTACGGACATCCATCTCGATAGCGAGATTCGAACTCACAAACTCCGGAATCGAAAAGCCACCCCCTACTAATTCGGCAAAAAATACTCTGAACTATTAGGAATGTTGTAGAATACAGTTTGAGGCATAAAATTATAAATTGTAGATATATATTCATTCTAATAATTTTGTCGATAATTTAAAAAATATTCTTGTTTATATGAACATAAAAAACAACTGTAACCTTAAATATTTAAACTCATAATCCATAACACTCTCAGAATCGCATATAATGTCTGTTAAAACAGTCTGTTATGGAGATATGCTCAGAATTTTTAAAGATATCGACTGAGCTGTAACTAGTTAATCCAAAAAATGTAGTCCTCACAAATACTTTTAAAATTATATTTTTAGTATGATACTCATTATTAGCATTATCATCTGCATTAGCTGATAAACCATTCGTTAATGCAAAAATAGTCTTAACTAAGATTCTAATGAATGTACATAACTGTTTTAGATAGCTAAAATCATAGTCTTTCAAATAAACCAATAAAATGTTTTGTTTTTTAGTCAAAATTCGCTACATAAGTGTAGTTGGATATATTAAACAGTTTCTTTGACAACCGACGATTGGGTTTATGTTTTTTTCTTTTTCGTAAATAAAACAAAAATGAAATTATTCTTTAAACAAGTTTCGTTAAAATCTAGAGCATTTTTTTTTTTTTTTTTTTTTTTTTTACATTTGTCGATGATATAGACATTATCGCAAGAACTCTGGAAAAGGGGGCAGGTAAAATACATCTTGCTGTTAAAGAGGAAAAAACTAAATACTTCCAGTGCTCTAAGGTAACAGACTCTATTACTCACCTGCAAATTGGTCCATACAAATTTACAAAAGTTGACATATTTGGACTGTGAGATTAACATTAACGACCATATCACATCTGAAATTTAGAGGGAATTCAGTGCTGTCAACCGATGCTTAAAGAAGTATATAAAATAAAACTTAATTAAAAGGAAAACTAAACTTTTAATTTACAAATGATTAATCGGACCTATACTCACGTACTCATCAGTAACTTGAACATTGCCATAAAAAGATGAAAATGCTCTTGGAGTCTTTGAGTAGCTGATACTAAAAGTTTTTTTTTTTTTTTTTTTTTCTCCCGAGGAACAGAAGTTGAGGGTATTCAGAATTTTATCGTGCCTTCAAAGAACCTGACATCATCAAGTATATTAAAATCCAAAGAATCAAATGGAATGGCCACATTATTAGAATGAACAAAGAACGTTCTACACCAAGCCCTCTGGAACACAAACTAGGGACCGACCCAACATTAGATGGGTCGTCTGCCTAAAAAGGGATCACCATTTTAAGAGTTTTTAATTAGAAGATCATGGCCAAGAAAAGAGAAGCTTGGAAGAAAATTCTTAAGAAGGCCAGGACACACCAGGAGCTGTCACGCCATTGAAGAAGAAAAATATTTCATTTTGTACAATCCATTGACCAGTCATTTATCTGTTGCCTCCGGGACTAGCGTAACCTCTCTATTAAATGAAAATCAAAGAAAAACGAGAATGTAAGAAGGATATTTAATCGTTTTTATTTAACAAGAAAAATGATAAAAAATGCACTAAATAGTAAAAATTTTGTTTCAGTTTTTAGTTATTCTGCTTGCAAATAGATGGCGATACTAGTTTAAAATACCTCAATTTTGATTCTAAGGATGCTTTACAGCTTCTTGAATTTACCAAAATGTTTTTTTTCCCTCCAATCTATTTTTTTTTTTTTAATAATTGAGTATTGTACTGTCACCGGAACGGAACCTATTTGTTAAATTTTAGATCTCTAGTTAGTCAGGAAGATAGTTAAAAATTAATTTCAAAACATCAACTAACACAGGAAAGTAAAGTAAAAGCTATTAAAAAATCTATTTTATAAAACTACTTTTGATGTATGAACATAAAAACTTTTGTAACTTAAAAAAAAATCTCAAATATGTAAACTATAAGATTTTTATGAACTTTATTATTTTTTTTTTACTGTTAGTCTCATACTCGGGTTACTTCCTATCCTTACCAAAAGCCAAACCGAGTTCATTTGTTTGTCCTTTAGGAGGAGGGCTCCGGTAATAAACCCACTCTTCTGCCGCGAACTCCTCCCCTTTCGAACCCGAAAATTCTTGTAAAAGCCATTAAACACCCAGAACAACAATAAAAAACCAGCCTTCAACTTCCGGCGTGGTTACACGCCGCCTAGTTATTGACTATGAGGAAACGAGAGATTTCTGTGGAAATTGTACCACATGGGGGATTTATGTCTAAAGGGATCAATGCGGCTTTGCTTGGACGAGTGAATGCCACTCCACCTGTTTATCAAACATTCTTGTGTATGTATGTAAGATTCACGTATGCCCACACACACATATAAATGCATATATGCCTATATGTTAACTTTCTCTCCGACAGTAGATCGCAATGATCAAAACTAGACCAAAATATTAATAGGTATTAGGAGTTCAAAGTTCAAAACAGCGTAAAAAACCGACAGGTATGAGATGTATGGTATTTGAGAGGACACTAGATCTTATGATGGACTGTTCACATTAAACAGCCCATATAAAAGTCAGTAGATCAACTACAGGACTGTAACGACTAGTCATGAGTAGTCCATAACTATGAATATAATTTATTTCTGCTTCAACTGATTATAAGCTTCCGAAGGAGTCAAAATTTTTATTATTTAAAAGCGGTTTATATAGCAGCGTCCTTACTGTTTAAGGCGGTATTGTAGTCACACACACATATGTAATTTATATGTGTGTGTGTGATTGTACTTATATGTTATATCCTCACTATCATCAAAACAAGATCAAAATATTAATAGGTATTAGGACTTCATCTTTGAAAACAGTGTGAAAAACCTGGAGGTCTGTGCTATATGGTGTTTCACAGGGTACTAGGTCTTATGATGGACTGTCCATATTAAACATCGCATATAAAAGTCAATAAGTCAACGAGATAACGGTAATGACCATTGATTATGAGTAGTACATAACTATAGTTATAATTTCTTTCTTTCTCAACTGACTATAAGATTTCGAAGGAGACAGAGTTTTTATTGTTTTAAGGCGATTCATTTACGCTGAATTTTCAGTTCGTAGAGATCACCACCTTCTCACACTCAACCCTCCAGACCTCCTCTATACATACGCATACATACACAGAAAGCAATTTAAAATTAGAAGAGTTTGAATAAACTAAAATAAAATTCGTTTGCTGTTTCTAGCTTTGGAAATAAATCCTCACGTATGGAAGTATTTTCACATAGTTCGACCTTTCTACATGTAGTGATTGCTTTCGTCTTCTTCCATCCAAAGTCTTTATTTTCGTACGGAAAAAGAGTTTACCGAAGTTGATTCTAAATACTTTCCCAATTTTAAATGTCCACCTTTCATTTTTCCATTAAATGACACAAAACTGATACAGAGAGGGAGAAAATTTTCCACCCTTTGACGAAGTAAAATTTGAAGTTTGGTATAGCATAATAAACTTTTCTTACATGGAGTCAAATAAAACCCATTCCTAGTCACTTTAAAGTTTAAACGCAGCTGCTAACTGCCCTTTCTTATCAATATCCCAATTTCAATTTAAACTCCACATTTAAATTATGCACCTAAATATCCTAGATGATTAACTCCTGTTTTCAAACTCAGAAAAATACTAGATATATTTGGAGAAGATCATACTGAAAATCATTCTCATAAACCAGAGAAATAGATGTCACGTAATATTTGACCATGTAGTGTCTAATATTAAAATTTTAGATATTTTATATAAATATTTAGTAATTAAAAAGTTATGGAACGAGTATCTATAAAATTTTAAAGTAAAATTATCTGGTATCCCCACCACCTCTCTACACCAGAGGGGACCGTCCAGGTAGAAAGCTGAAAGCTGTTGAAGAGTTTTCTGATGTACCTTGGCCGAAGGCCTTATCCCCTGTAGCAAGTTAAGAATTCATTATCAAGTGTCCAGTCTTTAAGTTAATACACAATATATACAAAAATGCAGGTCTTTATGATGGGATGAAAAATAGTGCTAGGCCCTTAACAAGTTAAATAAATAAGATGAATAATAATTAAATAACAATAAAAGAAAGTTTATGGTTAGAAAATATTTTTTTTAATTAAGAAAATACTGTACAAGACAGTAAAGATAAAAGTGAATGATGAAGTGAGATAAAATTTAAATTAAGTTAGAAAAAATACATATGAATACAAGTAATAAGTAAGTTACAGTTAAAAATTAAGTTCAGCTTAAATTTGTGGCGGGGAAAGCTCAGAGCAGGCTCTGTATAAGAATACTCTATTATAATAGTGTAATTTCATCACAATATTTTACTGGTATTGTAGATTCGTTGAAGAAAAAAGTTATATTTTACTGTCAAATAAATTTCTTTAACTTGGTAACCTTAAAGAATCATGTTTAGAATCGTGTAGGATACACGATTATAAGCTCCAGTAGCTACATTAGGCATATTTTTCCTTACTATAAACAGAGATCTTTGTAGAGCACACCACTGTTCTACAGCATTGGAATTGAATGAGGAATTAAGGAATTAGTGAGGAAAAGAGTTATATATATTTTACTGTCAAATAAATTTCTGTAATTTGGATGAAAAAAAATCTCTCTCCATCTTTTGTAGATCGCAATCCACTAGTTGTGCGATGTTGGTGTATTATAATTTGGTATATTATAGTTAAAATAGTATTAAAAATCTCTCATAACTCTAATAATATTGTACTTCTGTACTTATGTATTATTTGTAATTATTTTGTAAAGAATGAAACAAAGGGAAATATATATATATATATATATATATATATATATATATATATATATATATATATATATATATATATATATATATATATATATATATATATATATATATATATATATATATATATATATATATATATAATTATTCCCCTAATGAATGTATTGTAAAATTGTCTTGTATATGTACTCTTTTATTTTATTCCTAAAATTGCGTCAGAAACAATATTTTTAATAAGGCCACCTATTTAAATGTACACCTTGGACATAGAGCTATTAGCTCCAAGTGCCACGTATCCTCATAGGTCTGTATCTACGTACCAATCAAAATTCCTCTAAAAAGTTGTAAGTGGAGTTTTCATTTTATGACAATTCTCAGATACCTCCGAGTGAAATAGACAGCGTTTGAATTCGAAGTTTTTTGCTAAAAATTTCGCAATTCTTACCTTATTTTCTGTAATGTTAGGAAGTCTTTTCTCTGTAATTCTTTTAACAACCAAAGAAGAACCAACTTTCTTCTCTCCCCCTCACGGTTATTTTAAAAAAAATTATAATGATGTCACCTGGTTTTTTTTTTATATTTTTTTTACACTAACAAAAACTAGAATCTCCTTCCTTTCACAAAAAATAAGTCCACTCTTATTCAAGCCTCGAAATGTGGGTTCATTGAAAGCCAATTGCTAAACATCCTCACACGTGCTAACAAAAAAGAAACGATTGCGCGTTATAAAAAAAAGTCCCCTAATCCGACATTTTGATTCGGGATTTGTTTAGACCTGCTATTGAAGTTTTATATGGGCTGCCCCCCTCAATCTGGCCCCATCACACCTTTTATAAGAGAGTTCTTGAGGGTTTTTTAAAGGCTTTTGTACCATTCGAAGCGCACAGCGGGGATTGGCGTGCTTTATATTCCCGTCTGCTTGTTCGAGCCACGAGCTGTCCCGATTTTTTTTTTATTAGTATGATTTATTCCCCGAATTACTTGTTGAGATTACATTGTTGTTAAGAAAGAAGAATTTAAAGTAGCTTCATCATCATTATTTATTCAGTTTAAAATTAAATATTACACTTTCGGGAAGCTTCCAAGTGATTAAAAATAAAAATCTGTATTGTGAGAGCTATTATAAAAAAACTTCAGATACGGATATCTTGGGTTCTGCAGTGACCACACATATTCAAAAGTTGCAAACATCTCGGAACAAAACCTTCCGAATCGTTCTTGATGAACCGTGGTACATTACGAACATTTTAATTCACAGCAACCTCAAGGCAGCCCCAATAAGGAAAGTAATTAAAACTTAGCTTTAAACTTCTTTAGTAGGATTTTTATTGCTAACAACGAGGACCTATAAACCTGCCTGATTATGACATTGAAATCCATTTTCGTAGGCCTGGAACTACTACCAAACTTTTATCCTGTATAAAACCCATCCAAACGTTTTTACAAAGAATATAATTAAAAAAAATTAAAAATCTCTGACAACTCAATTAATATTGTATTTCTGTAGTTATGTATTATTTGTTTGTAGCAGAGGAAAATCCCTTATATAATAATAGCCTAAGTTTTCTGTCCGTCTGCCCTCGAATTTATAAAGCGGTTGGACCTCGATGGATAGAGGCATCCATTTGGATTTTTTATGAATTAGGGCTAGAAAATTCAAAGCGAGTAAAGTTTATCGTCTACTAAACTATCGATCCGATTCTAAAATAGGTTGGTATAAATATGTTTCATATATCATCAAAAAATATTGTTGTCTTTAAAACGTTAGAAATCCACCCCTTCCCCCCTTTTCCAGTTTTTAATGGCATTATTTCAAGTCTATTGTCTCCGGTTAAGAGCAGGACATTAAATTTATCAATTTATCATATAATAAATAGGTGAAAGTAACATTTTTTCCTAACATTATGACGCCATTCCTTTAATCATCTCATTGAATCATTTCTTATTTTAAATTATTTAAATATCGTCTGCCTTATTTTCATACGTTTTATCACGGAACTCGATATTAAGCAAATAATTTTGTTTTATATTAGGCTTAAATAATAGATTAGGTACATATATGATAATTTTAAATTGAATCATCGATTATTTTTTGTTGCAAGATAATTCTCAGCCAAAAAACAAACCATTTTTTTTTACCTACCCTCATAGGGTACTTTACAATTCTGGAAAATTAGAAATTTTATTGATCCCGCCATGTGACGCGCTATATGCTAGTATTTATATAATTAATCCCCTATTGAATGCATTGTAAAATTGTCTTCATGTCAATTCAATTGTCTTTTATTATTTTCTTAAACTTGAGTCAGCAGTAGTATTCTCAAAATGTCTATATATTTAAATGTACACCGTTGGTGTAGAACAATTAGCTCCTAGGTGAGATGTATCCTTATGGATACATCATTTAAGGAGGCAGGGAACTTTAAATATACATTTTTAAACTATTATTTTTTACCTGTAGTCTTAATTTGAATTATATAATGCTTTTACATAACACACGTATTCAGTAAAATATGTTACTTTTTGATTAAACAATTTTTTCCGTCAATTTTGGATTTGCCAACAATATTCTGCAAAATATACTTAATGTACATTGTATATTAATTAACTGCCTAAAGCAAGCGAACATCTCATAATTCAGTGTTACAAGATTTCATCTCATGAATTTATATTGGTTGAATGCTTTTGTTTCTTTCTATAAATTAATGAAATTAATGATCAATAGCATGACTGAAGAACTGAAGTCTAGAATATATACATCTCCCTTTGATTTAACTTTATGCAGTTGTGGTTGCCGCAGTCAAAATTGTACAGTTAGGTTCATGATAAGATTATAGATATTAAAAAAGAAAACTTTTTGTCTCTGAGTAATATTTTGGAATTCAGTGAGAAAGTGTCTAACCTACAACTGTTGAGATCCATAAATGACTTTACTGTTAGGATCACCACGTAAAATACTGATAGAAATAGATAATTAACATTTATTCAATTAAAATTTGGGAAGCAAGAAACCTTAAGACTAGAGAAAAATCAACTTACCTGTAGTAGACAAACATATCTATAAGAAAGTTTATTAGTCTGCAATATTTTATCTTAATTCAATCCTAAATTTGAGAGATAGTAAATTAAAAGTATGTTGAGTTTGCATTCACAAAACTCAGTTTACTGCTTTTTCTCCAATCTAATACTTTATGATTAAAATAGATAAATTTCTCTGTAGTACCCTTAAACTAAGAAATAAGTTATCTTCAAAAGACAGTCTCTTCAAAGCTGACAAGAATATAAAAACTTAAAAAAAACTCGCTTTATTTAAAAAGGAAATAGATAAAAATGCACTTAAAAGTAAATATTTTGTTCGAGTTTTTAGTTATGCCACTTGCAAATAGATGGCGATACTAGATTAAAATATCTGCAATTGTGATTCCAAGTACGTTGAACAACAGTTTGCATTTACGGAACTGAATTTTTTTCCAATTTGATTATTACTATTATTGAATATAATACTTTTCCTGGAATTGAACCTATGTGCAAAATTACAGATCTGTAGCTAGTTAGGAAAATAGTAAAAAATTGATTTCAAAATATCAT
Source organism: Pardosa pseudoannulata (assembly GCA_032207245.1). NCBI lineage: Eukaryota > Metazoa > Arthropoda > Arachnida > Araneae > Lycosidae > Pardosa > Pardosa pseudoannulata. Next base: position 5,519,873 of record CM063498.1, read on the forward strand.
CTGACAAGCCAGTGAAGTGAAGTAAAGGCAATTAAAAAGTGTTTATGGTATCAGAAAAAATATTCATCTTATAATTTTTATAATCCATTCTGGCCTCAAAATCACATCACAGAGATGCGGTGGTTGGTCTTGGGTTTACTCCTCCCTGCCTCACCGGATCGGGGAAGTGTGAAATTCGTGATCAGGGCTACTAACCGGAACTGAACTGGAAAAAAGTATCGGTTTATTTTGGATCGATATATCTTCAGTCATTTTGTTACCGTAACCAACTTATCAATGTTTTCTAATGTAACGTCAACCGTATACTCATCGTCATTCCATGTCCATTTTTTCCCGATTTCCTGTTTTGATGTTCACTAGTACTTTTCTGTTTTAATTTAGCTTGAAACTATTTGTAGAACACAGATTTAATTAAGTTGAATGTTTAGTTGTGAAATACGATTTTGATGATGTATAACAACACCAGTGACCGCCGCTCGTAGCGTACAGACTGGTTAATGGTATCAATTAAAAAAAAGAATAACATTTTCTGAAGTATGATAGAATAACATTTTTTCTCTATGGTAGAATAATATTTTTAGTCCAAATAAGAATAAACATAAAATAAAATTATTCATTCGTAACTGAACCGATAACCGTTATTTTTGGCGGAACGAAAACCTGAACTCAACCGATATATATATATATATATATATATATATATATATATATATATATATATATATATATATATATATATATATATATATATTATTGAACCGGAATGGAAACGGAACGAAAAAATTACCGATCGAAGCCTTGTTCGTGCTGAAGTTTTCCTCGCAAAAGTAGGCGTCCGTGGCTGGAAGGAAGACGGATTACTCCGCGACCTCGAGGAAGTTTATCCCTTCGGTCGTCTTAAAATTCCAGACAGTCGCTATTTGGTTTCATGACTCACATACATTTCTCACGACCCAAGACAGCCTACGGTAATCTTTTCAGTGTTTGCAGCGATTTCGAACTCAAAATCCGCACTCATATCTCGTTGGTAGTCCTTCCTTCAGTGTAAATTTTTACATTTTTGCAAGATATTTTCTATGAGGTTCCTCAGTAACAGTCGTGATTAGAGAAATAGTTCAGCATATTCGGTCAGCATGTTTACTCCCCATTCCATTAAACAAAGACGGTAGACATATGAGGATACGTGGCACCTAGGAACTAATAGCTCTATATCCTCGGTGGACATTTAAATATGTAGCCTTATTAAAAATATTGCTGCTGACTCAAGTGGAAGATCTTGCGATGAATTTTATATAAAGGATGGATGCAGCCGGAGTGCCGACGGAAAATGATTAAAATGTCATAATTAGACAGTTTCAATAGCTCTTCGATGTTAACAGTAAAAATCCTACTAAAGAAGTTTAAAGCTAAACTTTTAATAATTTCCATGAATTGAGCTGCCTTGAGTTTAATGCGAATTAAATATTCGTAAAGTACCATGGAACGTTCAGAATAATTCGGAAGGTTTTGTTCTGACTCAAGCTTAAGAATAAAATAAGAGAACACATATACAAGACAATTTTACAATGCATAGAACAAGGGATTAAAAATATAGAATTTTTCCTTCTGTTTCACTCTTTACAAAATAATAACAAATAATACATTAAAACAGAAACACAATATATAAGTCGAGAAATACAATAGTAATATGGTTATCATAGGTTTTTAATATTGTTAACTAACCCCTTTACAAAGATCTTGCGATGGATGTTGTACAAGATGGATGTGCGGTAGTGGTTATAAACCTACAAAAATGGATTGCAATGTCATAATTAGACAGGTTCTTTAGCTCTTCGTTGTTAACAAGTAAAATATCCTACTAAAGAAGTTTAAAGCTAAGTTTTTAATGACTTCCATTAGGGGAACAACGTCTCTCGCATACGCTGCCACGAGGTAAAGCCGTATGTGTCCTCTGGGTAGTACTAAAATAAAGACGACCTCAGGGGTATACCTCAGGGGTACACGAGCCCCAGGTGCCCTAGTTATGTGGGTCTTCAGTTATTCATGGTAGTTACAAACTTCTTTTGTACAGTGTGCTTCTTACCAGATTTGACAAAATTAAAATCGGACCATGGTGGAACACTCGTAGGTCAGCATCCGCTTTATAGCTGTTGTGGTTGCTGTCGTGGCGTACTGGTCTTCAGTTTGCTGCCGTATGTCTTCGCATGGGTCATCGTAAGAATAGATTTACTTCTCTTTTTGGGGCTTCCTTGAGATTGCTGTGAATTTGGAAAATACCAAGAAGCGTTAAGATTGATCCGAAGATTTTGTTCTGCGCTATCTGCAACTTAAAGTGCTTCTTTGACATTTCGACTTTATACAACATTAAACAATTGATAAGAAATAAAGAGTATTTTGACAATGGAGTAAAGAAATAATACTCAATAATGCAAATTTTTGATAAAGAAGGCTCTGATCCTCCCCCTTTTATGACAGCATATAGTGAATAGGGGGATGAAGTGCTTGGTGTATATTTAAACCAGGCCGTATTTTTGAGAGTTGCACGGCCTCGTAGATATTTCGACCATTCGTCCTCAAAAGTCTAACAGTTCTCGAAATGTGCCTCTCGACTTCTTTGTATGAGCAGGTTAGTCTTATTCCCAATTTTGCTAGCAATTGTAAATCCATTTTATAGGTCTTAACATTAAGATTAATTAACTAAGTAAAAACTAAGTAGCTTTAATATGTTCAGAATATTTTATATTTGCATATAAATGGATGCCTGATACCATACCTCTATTTCTCCACTTGATTCAACTCCGGTTTGGTTTGAAATTCTACAGTCTACTGTATTGCAACATGAGAACTAATGAGACCAATACCTACTATTTAAAGCCAATGGCGAATGGCTTCGAACATCCATCTCATCTGCGGGAATCGAACAACAAACTCCGGTGCCGAAAAACAGTGTCTTACCTATTCTGCAATCGTTCTAATTCAAGACATACCTTTCAAATAGAAAATACCGTTCATTTCCAATTGCAGTATAAAAACGTGGTCTTGATATATTTTGTAACCGGCTATGGTTCTTTTTAAGGATGCAACAGGTGTCAATTTGGCCGGATACCGGATATCTGGCCAGAGTTTGGGCCGTAAACCGGTCAGTATGTTTCGCACTCTTTCTTTTTAAATTTATTTTAAGTAAATCAACTTTATGTACTTATTTATGCAACCCAATTGTAGTATTTTACTCACCTTTTATATTTTGCAAGTAGTCAGCTATTTGTACTATAATTTATTTTAAATATTTTCTTTATTTCAAGTTTCTGTACTCAATATCTCAGTTCGACATTATTTAATTAGATAAATCAAATCTGAATAAAAGCATTTTTAATAGTCCTTTACCTTCCTTCTTTAATGGTTCTTATGTTTGTGTATGAAAAATGTATAGAACATATTCCTACTTTTTTTTAATAAATTGTCCTCCAAAAAAATAAGTTTTGTCTTTTGTGTTCTCAGATGCGACAGCACAATTTTGCTGTTGAGACGGAAAAACGAATGATTTATGATTTTTTATAATGAAATGTACCAAAAAACCTAATTTTTTCCATAAAGCTTTTTTTTTTTTTACTTTTACATAATGCTCAAAAATACTTATACGCATTTCATATAGCATATTGTTTAACATTTTACATTTTTTTTGTTATATTTATCTTATTTCTCGGCGTATAATTTTTGGCCGGATGTACTGCCAGATAATTGTAATATCCGGCTACTGCAATTATCCAGTATATTGGCAGGATATGCCGGATGCAGTATGTTGGTCGGATAACCGTTGCATCCCTAGTTCTTTTCCGTAATATTTAAATCATATTGATAAATTGGATACCCAGCGGTGTCCATGTGATACACCATTACGTTATACAAATTAATCTTTTACATTTACTCCTCAAAATATTATATAAAGTAAAACTGAAGAAGGAGTTAAAACGCATAGAAAGTAGCAAAAGGTATTGGTAGATTTTGAAAGAAATATACAATCATTTAAACAATTTATTTTTACACGTTTTTATTCGGTTAACAATTTAAAAATACTTTAATGAGTTTATGTTTAGTAAATATAAACTGTCAATAACTGTCGGTTAATTAATAAGTGTTTTCTTTAATACTGGATCGAAAAATTGATTTTACTACTAAAAATCGCTTCACTTAGAACAGGTAAAAATACTATATTTATAAAATTTGCAATTGTTTTGTTTTATTTGTAAAATATTGTTCTCCTATAACCTTTTGGCTTATGTTATATTATTCTTTAAAAACTGTTTGAATGTTTTTGTAGACTAAGGTCAGTTAGTGAAACCAATCACGATTGAGCCGAAGGCTATTTTAAAGCAAGGATGCACTCTTCGTTTATAAAGAGCACCTCAAGGGTGAAAGACCGATTTCGCTCAAGTAGGTCCTCGTAATTTTGAGGCACAGACCAAGCAGAAGACCCATAGACTTGCCCTGCCACCCCCAGAGGTATCGTTTGAGAACTTGGAGGACATTGTGACCACGAACATATTTTACGTGCCTCAGTCACTTTTAACGAACACGACGGATCTTAGGCCGGCTCTGATACCGAACCTGCAACCGCTCAGTTACAAGATCGTTGATTTTACCGACTGAGCTACGGCGGTTCCAAATGTATTCGTTGATTGTAGATATGAAACTCTCCTTACCGTGACTTCGGCAATTGTAAACCTTTTTGATTGGCCGTGGGACTGAGTGTTATGGGTTATCTATTCTTCATTCTACTCAGATATACTTCTATAATGATGTTATGTGAGTCGAATGTAGTGGTTATCCAGTAAAGTCTTTTAAATATATATTCTTTCATGATTTAACTCTCCGAGTGAAACACATTGAGGAAAAAGTCTCCAAAAATACGCTAAAGGTTTACTGTGTCAGGGGCCAAAGCGTTCTACGATATTTTCCTTCTCCCTTTGTCTACTAGAATGGAATATGGAAAACCCACCCTCGTTATTGTCCCTTTACTTCCGGTTATAAATAAATTCATAAATAGATATTATAGATTTTTAATTTTTAAAACACATAAAGCTCGTCAAGTCTCGAAGATCATCCCATAAGAAATAATGGATTCTAAAAGTACAAATAAAAATATTCGTTGAGAGACTTATTTATATTTTTTTACGAAAGACATCCAAGATATTTAAGTGGTGCAGTTAGAGATACATCTGTTAACACAAATAAAATACTTCGAATTAGAGATTTATAAAACTATGAAAAGCTATCAGCGTCTTTGTGCCTCAAGTGGTAGGGGTGCATCCCTCAATAAATGTCAGTCAATGAGGGGTGCAGTTCCTAAACAATAGACCTGATCCTCCTACCGTAAAAGCACTGTCAGAAATGTACATTACATCTATTTTCAGAGGGTTTTTGAAGGTCGAAAATTGTATGTGATAACCACTTTGAAGACACCATCGGTTTGTCGGAATTGTACGTGCAAACCGCTTAGAGGATTAAAGAGGGGTTCAGTTTTTAATACTCCTAATAAGCGTAGCAAGACAGAAAAATCCAATAATTATTATGTTTACAAAAATTTGTTTAATACTTTTCATTTGACATAAAATGCTTTTCATTTACTTTTTACTGAGCATATACAAGAATTATTCGTGCAAACTGTGTTTTAATAACTATATTAAAAATGCATCACAACTGACTATTTTGAAACAAGGATTCTACAGAGTTTTAAATTAAAGCGCCTTAGAAAAATCTGATTTCAGCAAGGTCACCGAAAATCAAACGAGTTTAAAAATCCCTTATTAAGAACGAAGTAGATGGTGTTGTGAGTGATGACTCATTTTGATGTCACTTTCTTTATGAATTAAGTTGAAATTATGCATTCTGTAGAGGGAATAACAATTCAGGCAACATACTGTTAAAGATTTTTTTTCCTGGATGACACTTATAATATTACCGAAAATTGTGTTACGCGATTCTGGAATTATGTATAACGTATTTTATCCAAATATTGTTGAATTGTGTTGTTAAAATGTATGTTAATAGTTGACCTCTTAGAAACATCATGATATAGTCAAAATAAACATTTATCCCGTTATATTTTAATCACATTGTGAAAAGAAAGTTAGACTTATTCACTTTTACTCATTAAAATAAGGAAACTCAAAATAATTAAAAAAAATAAAAAAATAAAATAAAATAAAATAATTAAAAAATTAAATTTAAAAAATAATTAAAATAACTCAAAATAATTTACTCAAAAGTAAGGAAAAATATTTTCTTTCTTTAAGAAAGAAAATATTTTTCCTTACTTTTCTTCTTCTTATTATTATTATTTGGCGAAGAAACAAGCCAAACAACAAGAATTTGGAGAATAGGGGAGGGAGTGTGAAGTAGCGGTCAGGGTTGGTTTGGTTTGGAGCGCTACGTTCTACTGTTTTTGTTGGCCATCGTTCGACGAAGTAGCATCAGAGTATTTTTGGGGTTAGGAAAATGATAAATTTTTAAATAGGAGAGAAGAAACTGTCATACTTTAGCTGAATTCAATGATTCTATTTCCTTTAAAGCTTTAAAAATTCTCCGGGTTGCAAAAATGCGTTTTAGTCGAAATCTTCGGCAACTTTCATTACGGAATATAAAATGTTTTTTATTACAAATTTCAGTGGTTTTGGTCCGTATCTGCGGTTTCTCGAGTTCTTCAGTTCTTTAGGTTGGTAATCAAATAAATAGGAATTTGCTTATCGGTAACAAAGTCAGGTGCTAAGGCCCATGCTGCTATAAGCTGTTCTGGGGTTCAGCGGCGACTACTCAAATTCAAAAGTTACAGACAGCTCAGAACAAAACCTTCCGGATTATTCTGAACGTTCCATGGTACTTTACGAATATTTAATTCTCAGCAAACTCAAGGCAGCCCAATTCATGGAAGTAATTAAAAATTTAGCTTTAAACTTCTTTATTAGGATTTTCACTATTAACATTGAACAGCTAATAAATCTGTCTAATTATGACATTGTAATTATTTTCCGTAGGCCTAGAGCCACTACCAATTTCCATCCAGTATATAAAATCTATCGCAAGGTCTTTATAAAAGTGATAATTAACTTCTGATAACTTTATTGTATTTTTGTACTTATATATTATTTGTTATTTTGTAAAGAAGCAACAGAGGTTTTTAAAAAATCTCTACAATTAATCCCCTACTAGCATAGAGCCCATCATATGACGGGACCAGTAAAATGTTTAATTTTCTAGAATTGTAAAGTACCCTAAAAGGCAGGTAAAAGAAAATGGTTTGTTTTTTGGCTGACAATTTTCTGGTACACGCTCAATAATTAGTTTTTCTTTACTGACCACATGTTAGTTGCCAAATTTAATTTATCTTGTCATATTACGTGTAGGATGGACAGTAAAGGTTTTAATATTGACAGTGATTATTTGGCGGTATATAAGAATGATGTCCAAAATTTGGCAAATCGATTACAAACCGTGTGGCTATGTATAAAAAAACAAACACACAAACTGTCAACCTTCGACTGTTAATTTTCGAAGATATATAACTTAAAAGCTAGATATTAATGTCTTTGATATAAACTCCTAAACTTTTATGAAAAAAATTTGTTGTTAATACCAGTGATAAAATTTTCATTGCAACAAAAAATAGTCGATGATTAAATTTAAAATTAGCACATATGTACCTAATCTATTATTTAATACAAATATAAAAGAAAATTATTTAAGTAATATCTAAGTTCAGTGATAAAACGTACGAAAATGATGCAGACGATATTTAAATAATTTAAAATAAGAAATGATTAAAGAGGATGGTTAATGGAATGACGTCATAATGGTAGAAAAAAATGTTACTTTTACCTATTTATTATGTGATAAATTGATAAATTTAATGTTCTGCTCTTAACCGGGGACAACAGAGCTTGAAATAATGGTATTAAACACTGCAAAAGATGGGGAAGGGGTGGATTTCGAACGTTTTCGAACTGGCTTTGAATTTGTTAACCCTGACATAAAAAAAAACAATATGGATGCCTTTATCCATTCTAGGTACAATTCGCGGGCAGACGGACATATGGACAGACTACTTAGGCTATTATTATGAAGGGGATTGTATGTATTTTAAAATTGTCTTATATGTGATTTCTTATTTT
>CM063498.1:5533037-5541929 GCA_032207245.1 Pardosa pseudoannulata
TGTGCGTGTGTGTGTGCAACACGACGAAATTTAATCCGCCAGTTACACAAAATTAGGCCCTATTAGTGTATTTTTGGATTTATAGAGATTGTATAGCTTTACTAGACAATCTCGGATTAGTAACAACAGCATGTATATATTATATATATATATATACATATCAATATTTTACAGTTAGAACAATTATTTACAGTTTTATTTCCACACTTAGTAATGAACCATTTTTCTCTTAGGCACAAATTCTTCAATATTCTATTTTCATAAATTTTTATGGGTACAAAATTAAGAAAAGTCAATAAATTTACTTCAATTTCGTAAGTCACATTTTAGGCAAATTAGACACAATTATTTTTGGGTGAAAATGCCCCATCCCTCGGTTCTAATGTTAAAAAAAACATTTTGTGATTAGGGCGACGTGAAGTCCTACCAGAGATGATTGAGCCGTTGAAATGTTATTCAGTCTGGCGACCTTAATTTGCTAATTTAATTACCCCTTTTTTAAAAGCCCCCGTTCTCGCTACTTTGCTCGCAATTTAAAAGATAATTTTAGACGAAGAAGGCGAAATTGATATGAGATTAATAAATAATGTTGTCACAAACGCCATAAATCGGACTAAATGATGCCATAAATTTGAAATTAATATGTTCAGCGCCGGAATACAAACAAGATAAATGGGCCGACATCTGGTTAGTTTGTTCAATCCCAGTAATATTATAGCATTCGCCAACACTGATAATTACAATGATAAGTTGTCAGGGAAAAATTTACGATCGCTTTTTTACTCCGGAAAAAGTAATTACGTGATGGATGCTCCCATTAAAGAGCAAAGCCTCTCCTATTGAGAGTATCATTACATAGACAAATAGAAATTGATTTCGGACTTGAATAACATTCGATATGCAAAGTGGGAGTTGGGGAAACTGAAGTGTGTAGCACTAGAACTGCGGCACACCTAAAATCGAGGGCTGGCTCAAACTGACCCCGATCAATGGGAATCCTTGTTGTTATTCAAAAAGTACACTTTATTCATACGCGATAACATTTATTCATCGTTAGACATTAAACTATTATTATAATTGATAAAAATAAGATGTTACAATATTGAAAAGTATATATCGATAGAAAAATACATAAACAACTTTAATGGATTAATTTAATTTCTTATCAACCAAGGTTTCTTACACAGTTCAGGCGCAGTTTCGGCAACGTTTTTGATATATTGTATCTTTTCTACAGATCGGTATTTTAAAATTAGAAGAAATATCTGCAGTTTTCTTTTCACACTTTATTATGAAAATTACTAATGAATCCTTTTTCGCGTAGGTCCAGATTCTACAATATTATATTTTCATATATTTTTATGGGTATAAAATTATGAAAACTCAAGGAGTTTTATTTCAATTTCGATAAGTAACTTTTTGAGAAAATTGGACACAAACTAGTTGTGTGAAAAAGACCCATCCAGCGTTTGTAGTGTTAAATGGGGACCTTCTTGTGAAACTCAAGGGAGCGTAAAACATTGACTGTGTACATAAAACGAGCTTTAAAACCAACAATAAAAATCAGGTTGTTTATTGATAACAGCAAGCTAAAATCACGACCACGTGATTACATCTTTTAATGGGAAAAAATATTACAATATCGAAAAGTGTGTATAGTAAGAAAAATATATAGATAAATTTAATGGAATTACTTTAATTTTTTATTAGTCAAGGTTTCTGACACTGTTCAGGAGCAGTTTCGGCAACGTTTTTTCATATATTGTGTATTTTCTACAGATCGGTATTTTAAAATTAGAACAAATATCTGAAGTTTTCTTTTCACTCTTTATTATGAAGATTACTAATGAATCCTTTTTCGCGTAGCCACAGATTCTACAATATTATATTTTCATAGATTTTTATGGGTACAAAATTATGAAAACTTAAGAAGTTTTATTTCAATTTCGTTAGTAAATTTTTGAAAAAATTGGACACGAAATAATTTTTTGGTGAGAAAGAGCCATCCAACGTTTGTAGTGTCAAATGGGAACCTTCTTGTGAAACTCAAGTGAGGGTAAAACATTGACTGTGTACATTAAACGAGCTTTGAAACTAACACTAAAAGTCAGGTTGTTTATTGATAGCAGCAACCGAAAATCACGACCACGTGATTACATCTTTTTTATTGGGACAAATATATTACAATATCGAAAAGTATATATGGTTAGGAAAATATATAGACAGACTTAATGAAATTATTTTAATTTTTTATTAGTCAAGGTTATTTACACTGTTCAGGCGCAGTTTTGGCAACGTGTTTTTTTCTTTTTTTTATAATTTAAGAAGTGTTAGGAAATAATTGAAATAAATCAGGCTGATATTATTCCTGAACGGCAAAGTGCGGCTCCAGAGCCGCATACGGCATTTTGGTAAAGTGCGGCTTTGGCACAAATATTCACGGAAGGTGAAATAATATTTTCATTTAAAAATAAAACTTGGTAAGAAAAAAATTACATCTTATTTTCATAAGATAAAATTCTTCTATAAATCGAGAACATGCATAATTTTTTGTTTAAGTTAAAAGATAGATAGGTAATTAAAATTTCGTATTGTTGTACAAATACGTAACGAACATCGAGTTTAATTTTATCAGTTTTCGTAAACGTAAACACAAACCACGTACAAGCTACTGGCTGAAATTGTTCGTATGTTTTCGGTGTACTCCGGTGTGACACAAAAGTACCACAAGCATGCACGCGTTTACTTTTTCTAAAGTAGTGGGGGGTACAAATTGGCATCATAGACCAGCAGTTGCATAAAACAGTTTTGTCTTATATACCATTAATAAATATCATTAATAAATATGTATTAAGTATGAAATCTAGTTTTATTAAGTGTATTACTTATTTAGTGTAATAAAAGTTTACTAAACAAGCAGATTTGGCTCCCAATCTTTTTTTAAAATTGTTGTAATGTTCATATTTGGCTAATAAGTTTGCCGACCACTGCTATAGTGCATAAGTTTAAGTTCTAGATCATGAATTATATCATCTTGATAAATTTCACAAAAAAAAGAAAAAATGGAAATAAGGGATAATGCCTGATATCTTGTACATGCAGTAATTACCAATATATAATTTAACAGAATCTATAACAACCAGATCTAATTAAGCAAAATAAAAAAGATAAAGAATAATATTGTGATTATAAAAAAAAAGAGGAAAGGATAATTTTTATAAAATTTACTGCTTTAATTCGAACTATATGCGAAAATTTACGATACTTCTGAGCTTAGGATACTTTTGAGTCGCAAAAGGTCAGTCGAAAAAAAGCAACGATCTCGTAACCTGAAGATTGCGAGACCGGAGCTCGACCCAAACAAAGATCCGACATGTTCATTAATGGCAGTTGGGACACGTAAAATAGGTTAGTGGTCACAAAATTCCCGAAGTTCCCAAACGATATCGCTGGTGGGGGCAGGCCAAACCTCGGGGTCGTTTGCTTGGTCCCTGGTTCTAGATTATGATTACCCACTTGAGCCAAGTCGTTTTTTCACCCTAGCGGTGCTGTTTAAAACGAAGGGCACACCGCATCGCCTTAATTCGAGTATCCTCTGGATAGTTGCTTGGCTCGTCCAAATGTCATTAAGAATAACAACAACCTGGGACTTCTTGGAATGAACTGTCAATTCCGTAGTTAAACGTAATTTTAAATAGAAGTACTTAAAGGGCATTTGTTCAGTTTAAATTATCAAAATATCTTTTGAATGAACGAAAGTCGAAAGAGTCACATTGGGCTGCATACAGTATAGTATTTGTTAGTAAATCGTGTATGAAGCTGATACTAAATATTACCAAATACTCTATGACCATCTTTACATTTCTCACAGTACCTAAATTTTACTTTTGGTCCTCGTTACATGACATTTTCTATTTCAGGAACCATGTTTGTCTTGATTCATCACTTATTCCGGAATCCTAAGTTAAAATATAGAAAAAGAAGTACGACGTGTGAAAATATGGGATTCCATTAAACACACAAGAGAAGCTCTCGAGATTTTGAATCATCGAAGGTCTGTGCACTTTAAATCTTATATAAATCTTAAAATATAATTATTTGTGTTTGCTAGAAAGGAGAAAAGCGTTTTGGGGACCTTTACCGTATAAAAATCTAAATGGTATAATGAAAAATTGTATATATATTTTTCAGTGTAGTTTGTCCTATCTAGTGTATGTAATGTGTTTATGAAACACTACTACCATTTACACAGGTTTCACATTTAACATAAAATTTTCTTGTGCAAAATGATATAACTTTCCTCAGTCCACTAAAAATTGTTTGAAGCTCACGAACAAAATAACATTTTTTGTTCTCATTTCATTTCTTGTAGCTAGTTTATTATCATTAATTATTGTTTTTAATACTAGGTTTAAGTGTTTTTGGAAGTATCCCTGACAATAGCATGTGGCGTAGAAGGTACAACATTGAATCGTTCAGATGTTCATTAGATGTTCATAAAGATGGCTATCTTAACTGAGCAGGACATGTTATTTGTGTGAACAATAGTTATCGGGAAGATACTCGAAAACTATCGATAATATCGAAATATAATATTGATATTATCCAAAGATACGTTGAATTATAATTTTTATTTAGCATCTACGTTCTACCTACTTTTACATTGGTCACCAGAAAAAGGATTTTTTGAAATAAGGATGATTTATAGCGATCGATTATGAGACTAGTTTTCCAACCAAAATGACAGGAATTCATAGAATTCTGATTTGAAAGGACAGAAAATGATATAAATTGGAACATGTATTCATTTCATTACATCCATAATTTACTGCATAAACTATAAAAATTTGAAAATAATGTTTTTTATAGTTTTTTTCTCTTAAAGGCCGAAACCTTTTTTTTAAAACATAGAATAGATTCTTTTCAAAATCATAGAATGTTTTCTTCTCATCTCAGGTATTAAGAAGTCGACTTATGAAATAGCTTCTAGTGGGGACATCAAACCGTTTTAAAAGCTTTTTCTTTTAAACTCTATATGCGTGGCAAACTCTGAGCGCAGCCGATGGGAGCAAAGGAATTATGTAATAGAAAAAAGGAGTTGTTTTCCTCATTCCTCAAAATAAGTCCTCTCAGGTCAATCGACTTTATAAGCTTCTAAACAGGTTGTCTTTTTTAACGGGAGCATGCAATACGTCATACGACATTGTTCACTTTGTACATAGCGTATAGGTATTCATTCTTAAGAACTGTTATTACAGTTTCTAAGAATGGATGCCGTTTTAGACAATACTATTATACTACAACCTTTGTAGAATAATAGTACTGTCTACAACGATATTTTCTTTGGATTCCTTGTTTACTTAATGTGTTCCTTAATCACCCAATATAATATCAATAGTTTAATCATTGTATCTCCTATATAATAATAGTCGAAGTTATCTGTCCATCTGTCCTCGAATTTATGAAGCGGTTGGACCTGGAATGAGTAGAGGAATCCATATTGCATTCTTGATAAGTTAGGGTTAGCAAAATTGAAAGAGAATAAAGTTTATCACCTCCTAAACTATCTATAAAATTCTAAAATAAATTGGTATAAATATACTTCATATCACACCAAAAAATACTGTCGTCTTTAAAAAGTTCAAAATCCAACCCTTCCCCCCCCCCTTTCGAGCGTTTAATGCCCTTATTTCAAGCCCTATTTTCCCCGGTTAGCAGAGCAGGCTTAATTGAATTTTAAATATTTATAGACATTTAAAACTGTCTCATACAACATTTTTTTTTTCCTATCATTATGATATTTAGTTTTAGTATCCTTTAATAATCTTAATTATTTAATTACGTCATAACGAATATAATACTTTTATCACATGAAACTATAGAATTAATTTTTTTTCAATTATTTGTAGCTTAATTAATAGATTAAAATCAATATAATTATACAACTGAAAATTATCTCATCATAGATTTCTAAGTTGACGATACATTAACACCTTTGAATAATGGTTTCAAATCCCGGAGTCGGTCGGGATTATTGTTGTTTTATTTGTGCGTTGAAAATTTAAACCAACCAAACAATCAACTACTCCAGGGTGTTGATGGAAATGAATAGTTTCATTCCTTTACTTCCGATAAAACTGTGGCAAAAAAAAAAAATGGGAAAGAACTTAAATCGATAATCGAGTAGCTACGATAAAACTTTGAATTATCCTTCTAAATTAATTCAACGTGATTCTAAACTGCATTCACAGTATCGGGAGACTTCAAAGGAGTATGAAGATAAACAAATTATTGAGCGTGTACCAGATAATTCTCAGCCCCCCAAAAAAATAAATAAATAAACCATTTTTTTTACCAGCCTCATAGGGTACTTTATAATTCTGGAAAATTAAAAATTTTACTGATCCCGTCATATAAGGGGCTATATGCTAGTTATGTATATATATTTACGTTTTAAATTATTTACATAAAGTTAAATTATGTCCCTGAATACAATTATGATATTATCTGCACACTAGATATATAAACATCTGCAAAAGAAAAACTGTATAAACCTTTAAACCGATTATAACAATAATTTTTAGATGAATTTAATATTGTTATAGACAGGTTCTGTGTATGTATTATGTATACTTGTAAGTACAGGTACTGTGTATGTTTTGTACCGGGAGTAAAAACAGTGTACACTTCACAAGAAAAATATTGGATTGAAAGTCATATTTTTATGTATTCTATGAGACGTATAAAAGTTATGAAACATGAGAGAATATATAAATTTAATACCATGCCTTTTAATTTTTTTATGTATATTAGATTGTTTAAATTATTTTATTCTAATTGCTGGATATTGTTTAAATTTAGTCATTTAAGCGTACATAATTAAGCTAATGTGTGAGCCACGACACAATGAATGAATATGTCATTTAACACACTGACAAACAGTAGGAAAAAGTTCGAAAATTAACACTATATGTTTTTGTAATTTTTAGAATATTAGAAGTATAGTTTTACTCTTTCCGCTTAAATAGCAGCAACCTAAAATCCCGACCACGTGATTGCATCTGTTAATGGAAAAAAATATTACAATTTCGAAAAGTGCGTATGGTTCGAAAAATATATAGATAGATTTAATGGAATTAATTTTTTATCAGTCAAGGTTTCTTATATTGTTCAGGCGCAGTTTCAGCAACGTTTTTTAACACATTGACGGACAGTAGGAACAAGTTAAGTTCGAAAATTAACACTGTTTTTGTAATTTTTAGAATATTAGAAGTACAGTTTTACTCCTTCTGCTTAAAAAAAACTTAATTTTGATTAATTCTTCACCTTTAATTAGGTTTCGGCTATAACCGTCATGGCGCCAGCGGACTTGAGACACTAAGTAATGGGACGATGGCGACTATAACAGCAAAAATTCGAAAACATAAATGACAGGTTTAATGACTCAAATAAGCAATTTTTTTGTGTGCAACAAAGTATTTTTGGGAGTTTTACACGAAATGTTAGTTTATAATCAAACAAAAATAAATAAATGACAAAAGAAATATTATAATTTTATAATTATTACACATTTTTTTTAGGTGTGAAAACGAACAGGTGAAAAACGAAATTCAACCTAAAAAATTGTTTCCAAAACATGACACTAGGTTTCTATTTGTAGGCCGGTAAATGCACATTTGTGTCGCTACAGCCGTAGTCTCTAAAAGCGGCCATTCCGTTTTGGGCGGTTATGCCATCATGCCTCATAGTTAACTTCTCTTTGACGGCCATAGACGCAAGTGTCCGTCAACGTGTTAAGTGTTCTCCTTTAAGTGTCAGTCAGTGAGATTTCAGAAATAGACCTCTTTTAGAAAGAGAAGTGAGTCTGAACATTCTCTCCTGCAAACCAAAGAATATAGACACAGGACGAAGGGAAGGCACCGTGATGTAAACACACAAACGAAAAGAAGTAATCCTCAGGAGCCTTGACAGAAAAACTACTTTACAGGCTTCTGCTCAGATTCAGTTTCTTCATTCCGCTTTTAAGTTGGGATTCGATTTTGCTTCTTAAATTACCAATTTTGTAGATTTTGGGTACTTATTTTTAAAAGTTCCTCGTAGATTATATGTTATTGCGTTCTCAATGTTTAAGTTATTATGTTCTAGATTAAATTTTCTGCTAAATGGATAGCTACAAAGGGAGTTGAACATTAGCTTGACCAAGAGAGAGTCTGCCTCATTGTTTAGAGCAGATGTTGATTTGTAGTTCTTAGGCTGTGACGACGCCATGACTTGTGTCGCGAGCTCGAGATTGATTCGGTTGTTTTTAGTTTTCCGCGATTGGCAACGTTGAAAGAAATGGAGTTGAAAACAAAATGGAGCGGAGGTTGTCGCCGAAGATGTCGAAAGATTAAAAGATTAAATTTACTTTTTTTAGAATCGAAATTGACCCCACCTTCTGAATATATATATATATGTGTGTGTGTACGTCAGTATGTGAATAAACTCTACAAAAAGCACTCCCATAGACCACTTCATTTAGAGAATAGAACAACTTGGCCAATAAAAACTGAAAAAGGGCAAGTGTTGATAACACAGACAGAGACTCCTGTAAGAAGGTTTCCGTGCCGGACAGCGAGAGATCATTTGAGTTTTAACCTTTGAGTGTGCTTTTCCTTGTTTGTCCAAACATTGCCTTAATAATCGTTTATCAGGAATTCGCTTAGTACAGAAGTCACCTGTAAAGGAACTATTCCTGAATGTCAAGTTTTTAATTTGATTCAACAGGGAGTCTGCAGCAATATAAGCGTGTAATTATTAATTTATGTTGCACGTTGCTTAGCACAGAGAGAAAGTAGGTACAAGAGACTTTTAAAAGCTACACTGACAAGCAAAATTTATGATTTTTTAAAT
>CM063498.1:5542029-5567550 GCA_032207245.1 Pardosa pseudoannulata
TGAAAAATAATGAAGATTTTTACACAGGAGGTGTACCGATGGTGCGGGCGAAAGGAGGTGTAGATAACGTCGTGCCTCCTCTGCGCATATAATGTAATGTTTTAAAGTACAGTGAAATACGTATACCGCGAAAGCATTTAAGACGAAATATCGGTTAAAAAATATAACGGTCCCGACAAACTACTACGTATTTTCATGTATTTTATTTCTTAACACGAAACGAAAATTGCTTAACAGTAAAGGATATACCTTCTGGGAATGAACAAAATACGGAAAACACCAACCGTGCAGATGCAAGTTTCTGTATTAATGGAATGTTATATGTATCCCCGAAAGAATTCCTAACATTAGATGATGGTAATATGCGTGTACGGTCCCAGTTAGAGTAGACAAAGACATTTTGGAGTTCCTTCAATGCTCAAAAAATATTAATACAGATTCTGACGACTAAAATGAAATGAATAATGTAGCTCTTGTTCCCACGTTATCCAAAATGAAAAACTTTGTGAAGAATATGGTCTATTATTTAGACGCACATTCCAATGGAGAAATGAATAACAAAATGGACGACATCGAAGAATTTGTTGACAATTTGATGCTGAAAAAGAGATCAGATTGTTTTCCAGACTCAATAATTTTTTTTTTTTTTTTTTTTTTTTTTTGAACACTTGAACATTTTGTATTAAATTTCATTACGTGCTTGTGAATGTTTTTTTTTTCTTGGATTTTTATTAAATACATGCATGTATGTATACATATACGTAAATGAAATGTACTCTAATAAACTTAATATTGCTGATTTTTTTGGCAATATCTAAGAGATATTACATGCAATTATTTTAACACGAAAAAATATTTTATTCCCCTCTGTTTTGTGATCAACTTTCACTGTATCTGGATTGTATCGCAGTGGACGAAAAACGCCGAATTAAAAATAGGGTAGCATCTCCTGGACTTCCATGGACAAAATTTTAAAAACTGTCCGATTTCTTCAGTATTTGATTGCTCCCATGCTTTTATTTTGCGCCAACTCAAGCAAGAATACTACAGTGTGTGTATATATATATATATATATATATATATATATATATATATATATATATATATAAATTACACTCGTACGTTACTATATAAAAGGCAAAATTTTGCTTAAATTAAATAGTCCAACGAACTCTTATAACTGCACATTACCCCTTTCTCTTCTGGTTTTCTATAAAGCGAAAACTGAGGGAACATTTTTTTCGTGTGAAAAGAATTTCGTATTTTGAAATAAAAACATAATCAACAAAAATAAATTTATTAGAATAATATATGTATATGCAAATACTTAATAAAAATCAATTAAAAAAAAACATTCTTAAGAACTTAATGAAACTTAATACCAAATTTTCAAGTTTTTTGAAAAATAATTATAAATTATTAATATCGAGTTTTTGGAAAATATCTTATATATATATTTTTTTTTTTTTTTTTGCATTGTCTTTTTGAGCATTTAATTGTCAACAAATTGTTTGAAGTCGTCCATTTTGTTATTCAATTCACCATTGGAATGTGCGTCTAAAAATTGTGCATACTTTTCACGATGTCACAATTTCAGATGACATAGGAACAAGAGCTGCATTATTAATTTCATTTCATTTCATTTTCGTCGCCGGAATCTTAATGATATTTTTTTAGCTTTGAAGAAACTCCAAAATGTCTGTCTGCCATAATTGGGGCCTACACACATTATCACCATCTAATGTAACGAATTCTCCCGACCATACCAGTGAGACAATCCAATAATACGGAAATTTGAGCCTACACGGTTGGTGTTTTCCGTATTTTGTTCATTTCCAGAAAGGAAATCTTTTGGTGTTTAGCGAAATAAAAATAAATGAAAATACATATTAGTTTGTCGGGACCGTTGTATTATTTCGTGTTAACCGATATTTCGTTTTCGCGTTAAATGTATTTCATTGCATTTTCAAATGAAAAGAATCCACTTTGAAATTGCACTATCTTGGAGCACAGTTTGACAATGTGAGGACCGGCAGGTGCGTCGTAAATGAGTCATCGACGCAAGAATGCACGCATTATCCAAGTATTAACGACTTACGCTTTTTATTCTATTTGTTTCGGATCTGGTTCAAGTTTACAAGTACGTGAAACTAATAATGAACGACTAAATGAAAGAGTTAGTGATTGAGTTTATAAATTGAATATATGTCAGTATATATGTGTATATATGTGTGTGTGTGTGTATATATGTACATATAAATGTATAATTACGTGTGTGTGTATATATACGTATATATAGGTATAAATATATATATGTGTATACACACCTATGTATAAGTAGTATGTATGTACAGTCGAACTTCGATAACTCGAAGTCCCAGGGGACCCCTAAAAATATTCGACTTATCCGAAGTTCAAGTTATCGAAGTTACCTACCATTCCTCTCAACTGGCACTTAAGATGGGACGACATAGTTTAAATGATTTGATATGTGCTATAATACTATAGTCGTAAGCATTTAAATTTTTCAATAGCCTATGTAAACAACAAAAGAAGAATGTGTTCAAAGTTTTACTAAAACTCAAGAAATTTGGCCTCTTTACATATTAATTAGTATACATACCATGTAAATCTCATTTGAAAAAAGCAATTATTTTTAAGGTTGTAGGCATTTACAAAGTCATCTAATTTTTTAACACAGTTAAATAAGATGTTGTCTATACCTTCGGTGGTTTCCAGGTATTGTTGTAAGATGTGAATAGCGTCCTGTGCTTTCTCAAAGGTCACGAGTGGACTGGCATTCGAAGTTTTGAACAGAATTGTGTCTTTTACCTTGGAAATCTATCACAAAAACTTCGACTCAGAAGATGTTCGAGTTATCGAGACAGTTTTTTTAAAGAAAAGTATAGAAATGATTCGAGACTTGATTAAAAGTTCGAGTTAGCGGACTATTCGACTTATAGGAAGTCGAGTTATCGAAGTTCGACTGTATATACATATACATATATATATATATATATGGTTTGGTTTATATATATATGGAGCGCTAAGGTCTACCTTTTTCATAAAACGAGGGCTAATGAAATCGGGACCTGCTGCTTAAACCCTATTCCCAACGGCTACTAACATCCCTGCCACAGTGGGATTCGAACCAACAAACTCCGGTACCGAAGATGAACTGTCCATAAAACTAATAATACGCTCATTTTTAATAGAATTATTCACTGCAGCTGTTTTTCCAATTTCAGAAGAAAACATTAAGTAAATGTCGACTTGAGTACTTAGTGCTTGAGATAACATGGACAAGAATGGGGGGTAACACAAAGTAACTCCTTATCCCGCGTCACGATCTAGGCATGATCAGGCATTCCCTGAACAAACGTTTTGCATGTAGGTGGATGACACAAACGGTGGCTCCCGCCTGGTACAGTACGCAGGCGAAGAAACTTTGCCAAACAGCCAAAATCCTTTAAGTCGCACTACACTTTGCTGAAATCCACCTTTAGGCCAAGACTTGATTTACATCCAGCACATCTATATATAACTTCCCAGACCTATGAATTGGTTGGAGAGTCTCAGCCTCCAGTATAGTTCTTTTCGAGATACGCTGGAAGCTAAAGTATTTCGGAAGCCTAATTTCCATTCACAGTCAAATATCTTTGAAAAATATAATTGTTAAGTAAGATCTCTACGGATTATTAGCATTGCTATTACTCAAAAAAGCTAGTATAATAGCAATGTAATACTAATATAATTTCCAGTTAAATAGTCTTTGAAAAGAAGCTGTTTGTGTTGCGTGAATGCGTGTGTATGGGTATATATGTATTATATGTGTGTACATATATAAACATATACAAATATATACATATATATATACGCATAATACATATACATACACATATATATGCACACACACACACACACACATATATATATATATATATACACATATACATGCATATAGTCATACACATATATAGTTATATACAGTCTCTCTCTCTCACACACACACGTATATATATGTATGTGCGTATACAATCTGTGTACGACATAAAACTATTTGCATTTTTCCTAATTTATTTTTTAAATGTCTAATGCTTCCGTAAAACGAACAAATTACGTTTCTTCCATTAATTTATATCTTCTAAATCGATAACCTGAAGACAAGTTCCATTACTTCTTCAGAAAATAGTAATTAAAAAATACGTTTAACATGCATAACTTGGTTACAGTCAAGCCAACTAACATTTATTAATAGTAGTAGAAAACCTGCCAAATGATTCTTCAGAATTTTAAAACTCCCGTAAGTATGAAACAAAACACTTTTTACTATCTCTGAAGAATGGTAGATTGAAAAGTCCTTTTCCAAGTAGAATATTTACAGAAACATTCCCATTCTTAAGATTCTAAGGTCCAAATTCCTTTCTGCTGACTATATCTTGAGTCATTTCCTATCCAAAATAAGTAGCTGTCCCCGATTAGTCCGTCTGTTGCCATCGCTCCATTTCAATGTTTGATAGATAAGTCAGAAAACTCTCTCTCCCAGTCAAAAGATTAGATAGGTGAATCAGGAGTTCAAAATATTTTGCGAGGAATTCACCTGAAACCCGGGAAGGAACCTTGAGATCCAGGTTAGCAAGATCATGGGAGGTTGGGCGGAACCTCTGACTTGGAAGACAGCCCGGAAATCGAACTCGCCATCCAGACAAAAGGTTCCGGGAGTTTACGTTTTACTCATCTCTTTTTTCTTTTAAATAAGGCAAAGCGTCATTCATTGTTTCTTTTAATCATCTTTTGAAGTTGGCAACGGATCAATCGCAGGTTTTTTGAATGTGCTGCTTTTCTTTTTGTTGCTGAAGGATAACCGCGTAAATAAAAAATGGGGCAAAGAACTTTTCCAACGAGTTCAAAGTAAAAATAAGAAACGCTGAGAGAAAAAAAGAACGAAGATTAAAAAAAGAAAAGAGTACGTACACCCTATGAGAATGTGGAGAGAAATTGGTCGTACAATGTTATTTTTTTCTCTTTAACTTTAAAAATGCCTTTCTTTAAAATAAATAAACAACGTAGTACACAGTAAAATAGATGAAGCTGCGACAATTTTATAAAGCTTTGCATCAGGCTTGTTTTAACTCATTCTGTCAAATCAAACGCCTCTACAAATTTTAAAGGATGCTAAGTCACGTCGCTTTCCTGCTACCCATCTTCATTATCATTAGCCTCGACTCTTTCTGTCAATTGTACTAACATGAGCAATGACAGAGATGATCGGCAGATGTTACGCTTTAAGCTTTAAAGGCGGAGCTACCGTTTTTAAAAATTCCTACCGACATCTGAGATACAACCTGATCGAATTCACATGACAACAGTCAACTACGAATTGCGACACCCTCTAAACCATTCTGTATGCAATTTTCAATCACGTGTTAAAAAAAACTTACTTAGATGCATGATAAAGCAAAATTAAGAAATGATTCTAAATATTTACCGTGTTTCCTTTAACATTCGTAGACTTTGCTGAATACATGACAATAATTTCTGTTAAGTGAGATGTATTCAAAATTTTTAATTCTATTTTAGAATTGGCCGTATAAAAAATTTGCATGCGATTTTCAACCGTGTGTTACAAACAATTTATGTAAATGCACGATAATGCAAAATTAAGTAATGACTATAAATATTTAACTCTGTTTTCTTTAAAATTCGTAAGACTTTGTTGAATACCCGATAATAATTTCTTATACGTGGGAAGTATTCACATTTTTTAATTATACTTTAAAATCGACCTTGTAAAGAATTACACAATGGCTATAAATTTGTTAGCAGAGCTCTTCCTACCCTTAAACGATGAACGTTTAAGAAGAGAGGTAAAGACAACATATCTTACATCTGTCATTTACAGATTAGTTTTTTTTTTAATTATTTATTTTTTTAACAAAGAAAAGTATAAAACTAAAAGCGACTCTTGGTCACGCTGCGGCTAGTTTACTTTTAAATCGTGCCAAAGTACTGCAAACTGAAAATGTTTGACGTCACTTCGGGAAGTCGCCAACTGTCCCGCCACACTACTGTCTAGGTGTCATGTATCCAAAGAGTAAATATCTCTTCCAGATCCAAACTAGAATACAATTTACTGTTTTGGTGTGCAAGTTACAATTGAACTAGCGTGTTCACAAACGAACAGACGTGAAAATAAAAGAATCCGAAGACAAATTAAGATATTCCAGAGAACAGAAATACTGAATAAAAATTGAAAAATTTCGAACTCTATAACACCAACTAAAGAAAAAGAACAGAAAACGGGGAATGTTTCAACCTAAAGTGGGTGAACACTCCAATTCTAAAAATTTGAATAATACATTAATATATCAACGTATGCATCGTGTAAAGGTTCTTTTTTCTGATCAATTCGTTGCAGACAGCGAAAAACAAAATTGCTAGTAACAATAAGGCAATTTGTCGCAACGTCACGAACTACTATAATGCCCTTCCGATTCATTTTCATGTTTACAACAGCCAATACACAAACAATAAACTGCCCTTCCGTTTGAAACTAAAGCCAGAATTGTCATATTTTGAGAATTTGCCCTAGCGTGAAATCGCTTTATATTTTAAAAATGACAGTTACCAAATACGAAGAAATCCTGGCAATAATTTTGTTCCTATCAGAAAGGAAAATTGTCATGCAATATATGTAATATTTTATGCTGTATGACAACAAGTATTTTAGATAAATTGTTTTCTTGGATCTGGCAACAGCTGTAATGATAAAAAAAAAGTATGGAATTAAAAGGCTTGTGTTGTGTCTTAATGTTAATGTGTTAATTTTGTCGCTTAAAATATAAACAATTATGGTTATACAATAAAGTCTCAAAATATTATAAAAATAATGCTCTTACGTACATTTGTTCTTAGTTAAAATATCGGATTGAATAAATTTTCAGGCATTTTTCATCAAAAATATGAAAACAATTAAGTTTCTTGAATTTACATACTATTATATAAAGTATATGTATCGTTCTGGGGTAAAATAAATTAATAACCATGTTAACTATTAATAAAAAATTAGGAGATTCCTAATTTAAGAAAAATATAACTGATGACTATGTCAAATTGCGAGTTGGGATTTATATTTTTTCTGTATCTTACTATGTATCTTATGTTCAGATACTATGAAGTAAAAAGGTGTAAAGTTTGTACTTTGCAGTGTGAGAAACTAACCGCAAACTCGGATAGAACACTACAAGAAATGCTAATCCGAAAATATCAATGTTAAAGAATATATATTTCAAATAGCCTACATTTCCTGTAATCGAAATGCTAACATACAATACCATAATTCAGTTTAAACCAGTTTTCTGTTGAATTTAACATAAATTTATTCGTTTACAATCCGAAATAACTATTACTAAATCTGATATAATAAATGAGCCCAGATTAAACGTTTTGCAACGAAGCGTTTTTCCGTAGTTTATTTGACCATATTTATAGCTTCGTTCATCGTAATCCGATTTCCATCATGAAAAATAAAATTCGCAAAAGGCATTTTTTCTAGAAGTACGCGAGAACTTATGTCAAGTGCAAAGATTTGTGTTCGTCTGATAATCTGATTAAAAGTATAAGGTAAGCAAAGATTGATAACGAGATTAAATTATCCAAATGCGTCTGATAAATGCGAAGTCCGAAGTGCCAAGGCTACATATACCTATTAAAAATATATAAGGCTCATAAAAACTAAATTTTGCAACATTTAAACTCGATTCTGAGAAAACATCCTTAGAATTCGAGTCGCAGGCTTAAGATTTCCACATAAGACAATAACTAAATGGCCAGAACTTTCTATTATCAGACACCATAAAAGAGGAGTTGAACAATGAATAAATACTATAAAGTTCGAAAGAATGTGTGGTTATAGGAACTCAAGATTAATAGAGATAAAATTTATTTTGTAACTTTTTAATAATTGTGCTTATGTTACATTGGTTGTTTTGTTTATATATTTCACGACACATATTTGCCGATTTTCCAAATACATTGGTATAAGGTAATAGATATTTAAATTCCCTCAGTGAATAACACGGTGATTAACACTGTTTTGTACATGTAACGTCAATGGCTTCGATAAATCCGGATTACTTTATCAGGAATGGTGTATTTGCTCACAGAAGATATTCTTAATACCCGTTGATAGCACCATGTTACAGTTGTTGTGGTTAAAACGTTCAATATCACGTATTTAGATTAAGAAATATTTCACTTTCACATTACGAAAGTTACTTCTAAATAGCTAATCAGTCAGCAGATGAGCATCCACCTTTGTCACTGATGTTATAATTGTTTTACATGGTTCACCAATAAAATAATTTTGAAGAGTTAAACCTTTAAACGAGTCGCTACGAAAAAGAACAAGACAGAGAAAAGACTGAAAGAAAAAAAAATAAAATAATATCAATCGATGTTTTCGGATCATTTGGTTAAGATTTTCTTATCACGTATCTCAGTACAACTTTCAAATCTAATATTTAATCTTGTTATCGCAAAAAGCTTGTTCGTTCCATCACGAATAAGAACGAAAGGTTTCACAATTCATATTTTTCCACGTGTTTCTTCCTTGTAAATATACGAGTTAATTGAAAACTATTTTTAATAAATTTCTCTCAAAGTTTTTACTTTTCACTTAAGAAAATAAAAATCGTTAGCACACAATATTTGATATAACGCTTAAATAAGTTTTGAAATTTGCAGTGCTATAAACAGATGCTATTTTGGTATATAAGCATTAAATTCTAATTTTTTAAAACTAATTACACTATTGTATTAGAGCATACATTTTAAATGTATGAGGAAAATACTTGTAAGAATTAACAAATTTTAAAAGATTTTTAAGGTGAATAATAAATTTTCCATGTTAAATAATTTTGTAGCCTTTATCAGCTTTAAATTAAATGTCTTTATGTTATATTATTTATTTGGAATTCTGTATAAAATATATCCTAATTTGGCTCACTTTTGTATACAGAAATAAATAGATTTATTAATGCTTTCTAATTATACAAAAAGAAAGGAGCAATGTTTTAATTTTCATACAAAGCAAGCTATCCTCTGTGTTTTCTTTCTTTATTTTTTTTTACAAATAAGTTTATAAATGCATATATAAAACACAACACAAAATACTGTCCTGGAAAAGTTGCATATCTTACATTAAAAATTTCCTTCTAAAAATTCAGGAATTTTAATGCTTTAATTCATTAATTTGCTACAATTTCAAAATTTTAATTGGTCTCAATATTTATTGTAATCTAAAAAATAAGCTAAAACAATAAAAATCCCCACCCATTATTGAGCATAATTGAACTTGTACAATAATAATCGCACTGCTCCTTTAATGTTCAAATTGTTCAAATGGTTCAAATGTTAGAAAGAAATCAATTCTCAAATTATTTACATAAATAAAATACAAATCTCCTTTATAGCATTGTAAAATCCATTCTAAGACAATATTATATATTAAGCTAACATGGAGGCACTTATATATTTAATGAAATGTGAAATAAATTCAATAAAAAGTAGAATAAATCCAATTGCATCAGTTATTCCAATCATTCTAACCTAATATTTGCTTTTATACAACACATGTTTTTAAATGTATTCTTTTCATTTATAATCATTAGATTGAATGCGTAAAAGTTTACATTTCTCTTTCAACTGCACATTATCCAGAATTTTTCCTTTCGATTTCTAATTTTTAGATATTATACGACACAATGATATTAAATATGTTCAAAAATGTAATATAGAAATAAGTAAACAAATTATAAAAATATCCTTCAATTATATCATATTTTACAGTGAGTTTTAAATTTGGATTAAAAATATTTTAATCATCTTATTTACTATTGACTTTATTTCAACTTCAATCATTTCATAAACTAGTATACACATTAAAAACAAAATCGTGTTTTCTTATAGCATAGATGCAAATCAAAATATAAAAGAAAAAATTATTTTTAATAGTTAAGCAGATTATTTTAGCAATTTAAACATTTCTTGAAGAGAAAATTATAAAACATAATCCTACTTTCAATCACTTTCTTTTGAATACAAAAATACCTCATTAACTACTGAGATAAACTGTCAATTTTATATTTACATTTTTTACAGCATTCTGTATTCTTTCAATTCACATGAAAATTATATCATAATCTTGATTGATTTTTATGAATTGTATGGTCAGAAAAAACAATAAATCAAGCTTTCTTGGGAACAAAAAGTTATCTAAGTAACTTACTCACATAAGAATTACACTTCTTTATGCCTTTATATGACCCCAAAAGACTTAAAATATTTTTAAGTATTAAAAATAAGCAGTAAAATTAAAATTAGCATGGATTTAGAATTTTAATACAATTTACAAGAAAATAAATATTTACCAACATGTATACAATATATATGTGCATTTCTAGCATAAAGAAAAATTAGCAATATCAATTAAAATTTATAAATTATAAAATTATTGTGCTTATATTAAATTAGCAAAAGTTTATTTTTAGTTCAAGGAGCTCAGAACTTTTATACCTCAAATACTTGATGAGTTGGATATATCTAAAACCATAGTTTTACAGATATTTTGGCGATACTAAAACAAAGTTTCACAGCTACACTGTTATCGAAAATATAATAATTTTTTCAAATATATTTTTATAGGAATATTGCTGTTTTGAAATAGAACAAACTTTTTTTTTGTAGAATGATATTAAGTAATCTGTTTAATTACTTGGATCGAATTACATGAAAAATATACATATGTAAACTAGATAAAAAAAAAAGAATAGAATTAAAAAAAATACTAGAGATAAAGAAAAATCAGATGAAATGTTTAACTTTGTCTGAAGTAACATATTTAGATTGAAAATATAAAATTATCTGCATTAAATATATTATCTAGCAAAGCAAATTAGTCTATAAAATAATACAATTTTCATGAAAGTTGTATTAGCTTTTGTTGAAAAAGTATAAAATGTCATCATTACAGCACAAAACAAACTTACAGAAAATAAAAATTCCTTATTTTTTTAAACATACAGTTTCTGAATGCTAAAAATTATATTGATAAAAATCTTAAATATTGATAGGTTTGTTCAAAATTCTATTGCTAAAAACATAACAGAGACAAAAATTAAAATAGTACACATTTATAGAATAAATTGTATAGCTAACCTCCATTATTTACATTTGTATATCTAACTTTAGTCCTTTATCAGTATTTTTGCATAAAACTTAAAATATTTTTAAAAATTCTGTCTGAAAATATTAATCAGAAGTTAATTAAAATGTGTAGTCAACTGCATTTCTCCTTGAAAGTCGTACACATTAGCATTGTAGATACTAAAAGACTCAGACAAAATAAATAAGCATAAGTAATATATAACTACTGTAGGATAAAAACAATTTTAGCACAAAAGCAATATATAATAGAAAGTAATTAGCAAAAAAAATGTCATGAAGAATGACCAAAACAAACTTTTCGATGCGATAATTTAAACAGTTCTAACAACTACGTTCAAAATATTAAATAAATTAGAACAATGTGATTAAAATACAAAGTTATGAAGTTTATATTTATTATATTATATTTTAAATAACTGCATACAACAAATATTTTTATAAAAGTAAATTACTGTAAAAAGAAAAATATAGGTGGCAAAACAATAGTTTACATATTAAATACAAGCTCATTTTTTAAATGTAGAATTTACGTCAAGTGATATAAAAATATAAAAATATTGAATACTAACAAACTATTGATCCTGGTTAAAATGAATATAATAAATTAAATCCAATGAAAATATGCAGATTTAGATTGCAAAATAACAACATATTTTCGATAAGCTATGATTTATGCATGTATGTAATAATACATATTATATAGATATATACACATTTATTTATTTACATATTTATGTGTGCTTGTGTATAGATATACATTGTAATACTTTAGACTATGATGTTAAAATGTAAACACACATATTTCACCCCATTTACTCTCTCACCTTTAAAAGTGGTACTAGTTCAAATTTGAAACTATATATCAATGTTCTTAAAATAGCATCATTCTTTTAATCGTATTACTTAGTCGCTATTTTTACAATACATAGATTATAAGCCGATTTAAGCTGGATAGAACCACGACACAAATACCAAAGGAAATGTTAGAATATAATTAAGAACAAAAAAATCGTAAATATTATTTAATTCAATAATTATAATTAATATAAAAGGAAAATCACAAAGAATTTTCTAAAACTAAAAGTTAATTATTGTTTTGATATCCATGACATGATATGAAAGACCTTTAACAGCATGTTTCAGAATGTGTAAACAAAAAATATATATTATATGTATAATATACATAATTATGTACTTACGGGAATTCAGTTTTTCCAACCATTTTCAAAAATTAAAAGGAACTTCAGGATTCAAATAACGAGGAAAACCTTTGAATTTGCCGGTAAGTTCAGAAATGTTTATATTTAGTTAGGGAGATTTAATTTTGACATAGACGTGAAAACCGAGGCCACAGAACACACCGCTGCAACTGCGCCTCAAACTTGCCGTAGCAAAATTCGGAAGTGAAATGAAAGAGCAGAGAGAATAGCGATTTTCGAGTGCCGCTTATTTAGCTGACGAAACGCATGACGCAAACAATCTCCACCTACATTTCTTTGTTGTTTTTCTCTCTCTTCCAACAGACAGCTGGGATTGTACACGATTTCGTTTCCTTTAAGATTTTTTTTTTAGCTTTACCGCAGACATTATAGTACAAGGTGGAAATCAGTTACCTCTGCGCAAATCTATTTGGTATACTGGCACAGCGTCATTTTTCTTGTAGGTATAATATCAAAATCCTGATTTCTTTCACAGAATGTTGAGAGAAAAGTAGTATTCTTATATATATATATATATATATATATATATATATATATATATATATATATATATATATATATATATATATAATATATATATATATATATATATATATATATATATATATATATATATATATATATATATATATACGATAATCGGTCAAAATGTAATAAATGAATGTGACAATGGACAAACTTGCAGAAGAAACGATACTTTAAACCTAAGATTCTAATAACTTAAAATATTTAGGATAATACTTACAGATCATATACAATATATAATACTGTTTGTGTTTTTATTCATAATTTTTTATTCGTGTTTAAAATACCAGGAATTATTCTTTCATATCAGGCATCTAGCATCAAGCATTGTGATCTTCCCATGTCAGGAAAAAACCCAATTGCCCATATTTATCGGGGAAATAAAGGATATATCACAGAAAATTTTAAATAAATACATTAAGAAATTCATAAGTTTTTAACATTTATTTCTAAAAAAGTAAGTAGCTCACAACAATGCATAAATTAAAATTTTAAACTCTCTTAATTATTATACACATACACACATTGTAAAGATTAAAACAATATTACTTTTGATACTTTTCAAAAAACATTCTTTTTTCTTCCAATAGCGATAATTCACGCTTTAAAAGGACAGAAAATACCATACAGTTCATTCTGAAGTTGTATTTGGCAGAAATACAATGATGCTTCTAATGTGCTTACTTTTAACATCCGCATAATCGTCCATATACTTTTCCCCAAAAAATATATTTATATTTGTTCGACAGGGGCATTAGATCCAGTTAGACAAAAAATATTCTACCATTTTACAAGTATTTTAAAAACAATTTTTTTTTCTGTAAAATGTTCAAAATTTCAACCTTTTCTGATAGCAGGACTTGTTATTCTGTCACCCATTCATCGATCTTTTCATTCGGGAAGCTTATTTTATACCCGAATTTTTAAGTAATTTACCATTGAATATATATGAGGACCAGTCATTCGAAATGAAAATATAACTTTCTATACCTTCCCCCATAAAGAGATTTCGAGTAATGTGACCCATTTAAATACCCCTATGTCAATAAAACATATGTCCCAATTATTTAGATAATCAAATCAAGTCTCCTAAAATATGTAAACAGCATCACTGAATTTTTGGGCTTGTATATTTCCTGATGTTTCTAAGATCATTTTTTGTACACGAAATCAACTTGTCCTCTACATTATTAATAATTTTCTTTATACTTTGGATCGTCTTTAAAAATTAAGGACAAAATGCCTATTTTAGATAATAAAGTTAGAGAAGTGAAATAAAGGATTGTCCTCTTATATAATGGATTTATAGTCACATAATAACAATAGTATCATAGGATGGCATTCTTTAGTTTTATGTATCTCATTGTTGCAACACCCGCAGAGTCAGTTGCTGGCGTTTTTGTTATGTGTGTGTGCGTATCGCAGAATAAATGTGTTCTTAAGGCTTTGTACTGTCAATAGTCTAACAAGCCTTTAATAAAGATAATAGATACTACAAATAGAAACACAGTAATAATTCTTTAACTAAAAGATCTATCAAACTTATGTATTATTATATGAACTATTGAAAACTTGAGAGTAATGCTGTTTTGAAGCCAGAAAATATAATTATCCTTCTGTCACATCATCTGTTATGCAACTTCCACAACTATGGCCAATTGTTCACCACTTCAGTATTGGCCCTGATACCGACCTTGGATAATGGTTTACAAGTTGTATAAACTCATTGGGACACTAAATGAGCCGAACGCATTGATTCGTCCATAGAGTCTACTGTGCACCTGGGCTGTCTTTGATGTTTGTAGAAAAACCGCTTTCGAAGCCATCCTCTGTAAAAGCCATTTTAATTAGTAACACTGTAGTAATGTCCACACAGTGGTAATGTCTTACAGTGGACCATAGTGAGGAAAGGTCTTTATGCAGCCGCTACATAATGGCCAATTGTTCACCACTTCCTGATGGTGACCTTGGACGATGGTTTATGAGCTGCATCACCACACTGGGCCACTAAATGAACCGAGCTTGTAGATTCATCCATAGGGTCTACTGCGTATTTTAGTTTCGCATCTAGCTGCCATTGATTTTTGGAGAAAACCGCTTTCTCCACCAAGGTTATTTTATCGTCTGCCATCGTCGACCTCGATAAGCCATACCCACTCCAGACAGTTGTAATGGCTTGCAGTGGACCATAATGGGGAGATGCCTTTAGATTGATATTCTATTCGATTATTAACGTTCCTCCACTCTATGACTGCAAACCATTATCACTGTGTGGAGGGGATATGTCTTATCGAGATCGACAATGGCAGACGATTAAAAACGATAGTAGACTCTATGGACGCATCCAAGAGCTCGGCTCATTTAGTGGCCCACTATATGGATTCAAC
Source organism: Pardosa pseudoannulata (assembly GCA_032207245.1). NCBI lineage: Eukaryota > Metazoa > Arthropoda > Arachnida > Araneae > Lycosidae > Pardosa > Pardosa pseudoannulata. The sequence goes on from CM063498.1 coordinate 5,557,388, forward strand.
CTGTAAAAATCGTTGAAGGTCACCATCAGGGCCAATACTCTAGTGGTGAACAATTGGCCACAGTGTTGAAGAGAAATTATCGTTTTTAGTTTTGTAAGTTGCGAATGGCAACGAACGAATTTTTGTGTAAAAATTGTTCTAGAGTAAGTGAGAGGAAAAAGGTTCGTGAGATACTATTGCGTTTTTGAGAAAATAATTAGATATTATTTAGTCATAAATTCTTATGTTTGATATTTTGTAATTTAAAAGAGTTCGCATACTGAAATGTAATAAATTGTGCCTGATATAGAAGGTGCATTATTCTGAGCAACTGACTACACCATTGAGAACAAACGATAGTTCTGATTTCAAAACCTAAAACGGAATACCTTCACACACGAATTTGTTATACGTGATAGCATCGTAATAGCAATTTTAAATATATATATATATATATATATATATATATATATATATATATATATATATATATATGTGTATATATATATATATATATATATATATATATATATATATATATATATATATGTGTATATATATATATATATATATATATATATATATATATATATATATATATATATATATATATATATATATATATATATATATATATATACACTTTTGATCCTAATTCGACAGTATTAAATTGCAATTAGATCCCTCAAATAATTAAAAAGTTTCCAAAATTAAACTGAAAAGGTACTTTAGTATATTTTACAAGTTATATTTTAGCTGTAAATAAAAAATTCGTTTTGTCCTGACTGAAATCAATGTTCAACAAAAATCCATGTTTCATATACATCATTAGCCTAAATGAGGATAAAACTATAGATCCTGTAGACAGGATAAATTTTGGGAACCTATTACTATAAATGTAGTGGAGTAAATTTTTTGTAGATATTGGCCCTGAAATGTACATAAAATAAGGCATATAAATTTATTTATTCTTTTATTTTAGATACACAAACCGAAGAATATTTTCAAAAAGTCTGAAAATTATCCTCTTTAAAGTTTAGGGAATTTGAATAAAAGAAATATTTCGTCCGTGCTTTTAAATTTACTTTATACAGTTCGAAGTATAGTTTAACATAAATTAGAATATAAAACTGTATTTATTAAAAAAGTTTTAATTTTTATTCCCCTCTAAACGCTATTTCAATTTTAAAGTTTTATATAATTAATTATTTTTAAATAGCTTATTAGTGTATACTGGCTAAAATTATTTATCCAGAAAATGAAACTTTATCTCTGAAATAAATATATATTGTCAGAAATCGTTCTGAATATGAAAAATAGATGGCGACACAAACAAGAAAACTGAAGTCTCGTCGTACTTCTTTCATATATTCAGTAATAAATACGCAATATGCACTTAATTTGCAATATGAGAACAGTGTTAATAATATTTGGTTCCCTATCTCTATTGGTGGTACGTACTTGTCATTTCTACTTCTGCCAGAGTACCAGCGGTAAAGAAGGGTTTCAGTATCATAATGGCACTAGCTCATAGTCCGATTGAGAAAATGATCGGGAGCTGTATAGCCCCTCAGTGGGAGATGAAGTCTTCCAAGGGGGCGGGGGCAGATTCAGAGGCAATAAGGTAGTCAGTGGGAATGGGCAGTAGGCAATATCTAAAAAAATATACATTATATCTGTAGAAATAATAAAAAAATTAATCTAATAATAATGTATTAGCCAAAATAAAGGGTAATTAGCTAGAGATCTGAAATTTTGAAAAAAAAAAAGTTTAACTCTAGTGACAGTAAATATGCACAGAAAGTTAAGCCGTCTGAATTTCCTTGAAAAACTCTCTAGTTCAAATATATCTGCAAAACAGTACAAACACACTATTGATATGATATTGGCTTTGACAATAAAATATTCAATCATAAACAAATTATATTAAGGAAAAAAATTCAGTTCGGTAAATGCAAAAAGCTGTTTGTTCAGCGTACTTGGAATCCGAATTGAAGAAACTTTAAACTAGTACCGTCATCTATTTGCAGGCTAAAAACTGAAACAATTTTTTTTTACTTTTCATTGCATTTTTTTGTCGCTTTTCTTGCTAAATAAAGGCGATAAAAATATTTTTTCTGCATACAGATCATTCTATTTATAAATTCAGGAATTCCATCACTGGCTATCCTCGGCTAGAGTATATAAATTTTAATTACATTTTTTCATTGTATTTCTCTGAAAGTGAACGCAGTAATTAGTTAACTGTCTAAAAAATATAACTGAATATAGATGTACGAATCAAAATCCAACATTAACAAATTATGTAAAACTCCATCACGATAAATCATCTCATTAATTATATTTATTTCTAATTGATTTTATGCTTATTTTTAAATTTGAATAAAATATTTTTTATTACATTTGATTGCCGCTTCTACTAATATCTACTTTATGATTCTTAATAAGTAGATAGGCTAGTAAAACAGATATAGAAAGTAAAATAGAACAATATTTTAATATTTGGTACGATTAACTACTATGGAAGAGGGGGTGGTTCGAATATTGTTTTTCTTGTAATATTGAAATTAAAAATGTAGATAGAAATTTAAGTGATTGACATTTTTATTCAAAAAACTAAATTTTGAAAATTATTGTTGAAGAAGTTTTTGAGATTTTATATATTTATATAAGATAGAATATTTCGTCTATGCCTTTAAATTCGATTTATTGAGTTCGAATGATAGTTTAACATAAATTAGAATATTAAACTGTGTTTATCAGAAGAATTTTAAGTTTTTATTCTTCGCTTACTTCTGTCTGTTTTAAGGTTTTATATGAGAAATTAATTTGAAATCGTACGTTAGTTTATACCGAAAAAAATGATTTAGGCGGTGGTCCAGAGAAGGTTGGGAACCATAGGTTCTCAATGGAGGTTCTCCCCTCCCTTTCCCAGTTTTTTTCCCTGAAGAAATTCATTTCTGGTGATGAGTAATGAAAAGGATGTCGGTTAACAAAGAAAATGTCGTCAATACAGCGGTACGCACTTAAAGTTCAGATTTGTTTAATCGTCATCGAACTCGCAACTACCCATGCTATTTATTTTTGCTAACTAATGAGACAATGAAATCACATCGTTTGCAAGATCATCTGCTCAAAGTTCATACTGACAAACAAAATAAAGATTTGTCGTTCTTCACGAACATCAGGGATTCGTTTTTGCATGTTTTAATTTGATATTCCGATGAACATTCAGCTTCTCAACCAACTGCTTCCGGACTGTCCTTTTGGAAACTTCATTTGCTTTTTCTATCATCATAGTCAGGTGCACCACACTTTTACGATGTTTCGAGGGAAATAATTCTTAATTTTAACGATCGGTACGGTGAGTGGTGATCCTTTTCATGCTATATTTTCGAATACTGTACACTTTACACTTTCCTGGACTTGTTTAAATACGTTCTTATTTTAATTCGGTTCAGACATAAAATCATCTCAATCAGTTTGTGGTAAATTCCCAATTCCGGGGGCCCCGCCGCCATGTTTTTGGCTCTACTTTTGTACAAGTGATCGCCAAATTGTCGCCAAGTGATGTTTACAATTTGTGTATTAAGTTTATACCCGATCTCAAAGCATATTTTGAACAAAAAAAGGGTTTGAAATTTTGTTAAGATGAATACAAATTTAAATTTGAGTTTTTAATATATTTAGAGGCTCTTATGTACTGCTTATTAAACTAAACAGCACAGAATTTTTGCAATAAGTGCAAATTAAGCAAAATATAAGCATTAATTGGTTATATTTATGCAATTATGCACATAAAATATTTAGTTATATTTATAAAATACGGTTGCTATTTAATGAAATTATTTTAAAACTATCAAACGATCAAATAGTTATAAACTACGGTACAAATTACTTTTATTACTCAGCGTATCACTATTAACAATGTAGTACACTATAAAATAATAGTTTAAAAAAATTTCTTCATCATTTTGTATTAAATTAAGACACAATTTTGAATAAAGTTCAAAAAGCAGTAAATAAAAAATATATATAAATGTGAATTATAACATTACTTGTTACTCTTCGAAAATTATGCATAAAATATAAAACAAATAAAGCGCTAACCTAATTTAAGTATCCTGAGTTGTTGGTAGATATACACGATTGATCTGATTTAAAAAATCCTGAAAAGCATCTTGCGGATTTTCTTTCATTTTCCTCCACATAAATTCACAAAGGTACGAATCAAATTGATCTTCACACTTGCGAACTGTAAGGAGGGATCTCTTAACTGAGCTCCACAAGCCCTCAATTGCATTGGTTTGAGCTCCAGTATTAAATTAAAAAAAAAAAAAAAAAAAAAAAAACGGAAAAAAATATAAGAGCTCAGGCAAAATGGACAAACCTCCAGAGCACAGCCGAAATGGACAAAGACTTGAAATGGACGCTAGAAAATCCAAATTCAGCGGTCTTGAAGTATTGTTAGTTACAGGAACCAATAAGGGTCAGATATCCAAATCACGTGTCATTTCCCCCAATACCCTAAAATAAAGGCGCCGATTGACACCCCCACCTTTTTTAGGGGGGTAGGAAGAGTCCGAAAAGAAGAGCAAGGTTTGCCAGAAAATAGGGTTGTAGAATTTGGCGATATCTCCCACGCTTGGCGTTCCCACCGAACTCGGTTCCGTGGGTCCCCCGAACTGGGAAATAGCCCAGTTTGTAAACATAGTAAAACTGACAAGCATTTTATGCGAGATGCCACTAAAACTTTAAAAGAAAAATTCAAAATCCGTTCTTATGATTTGTTATTTTTGTCATTATATTTATAAAATTGTTATTTAAGAATGCAACAGATGGCAGCACTGCTTGGATGGCAACACTTCTTTGGTAGTTCAGTATTTTTTCTCTGTTTATAATAAAAATTTACTCTAAATAGTGACATGTTTACAAAGTTCAATGAAAATAAAAAATTAATTTTGTGGAATATTTTTCCCTTATGTTTTTAAAAAAGAGTATACAAAGAAGGAAAAATAATATTCAGTTTAATTTACTTGGAGTGTTTAAAGCTAAAATCACCAGTATTTATCAAGATTACATTTAATTTTAAATGTTACTTTCTTAACTGTTTTATATATGTTTATAAAGATATAATAGTTACCTTTACTCCATTATGTATTCTTGTGTGACTTGAAAAACAAAACTGTTAAAGAAGTTTAAACACTCTTTGTGCTAATATGCATTATATGTATATAAATTATATTACAGTAACGGGTGAATTTTTTTAATATGTAAAATGAATCCCATCGCTACTGTCTGTAATTATATGTGACATAGCAATGTCTTAAACGTGTTTGAAAAGAAAAATAAAAAGAGAGAAAAGAAACAAAAGTAAAAATCCAATATTTATCATAGTCTCACTACTAGATGGCAACACTGTCTTGAATATGTATCTAAATAAGGTTTGGGTTGGCGCACTGAGATCCAGTGGCGTACCCAGAAATTAATTTTGGGGGATGCACATTGTCATTGGAAACTAGGGCACCATATGGAAAGTGCAGAAGGGGCTTGAGCTCACCCCCCAGTTTTGTAAAGCCACTTCTTTAAACTAAATTTAGCACTTAAATATGCAAATACAACACATGCATACACACACATTTTTTTTTTTTTTTTGTCTCGGACCCCCCCCCCCCTCCTAAATTCTCTCATATAGTCGCCAATAATTGCCATGAAAAAATAGACTTCTTTAATTTAGTATTATCATTACGTAAAAACTAAAGAATACATTATATCAATCTAATTTCTCTGCTGTAAAACTATTCATGAACTGATATAATTTTTCCAAGTGATAAAAATTAGAAAAATATGGCCATTTACGAAAAATAATAGAGATAGTATGAAAACAAAATTTTTTACTCACCAGAATTGATAAAATCCTGTATCATTGAAAATTGATAAAATACCATTTAATGAATGAAAAAAGCAGTTACAATTTAACAAAAAAAAGGTGGGGGGGGGTTGCATATGTCCCTTCGCAACCCCCCCCCTAGGTACGCCTTTACTACGATTAATGTATTTTACGACACGAGAGCTGAAAGTAATCTGAACATGAAGAGTGGAATAAAGAGAATTATGCACTGTTATTGTTCAAGAAAACAGCCCCCTATAATTTATATAAATTAGTAAGTCATTTTTAATCTCACATGCACTGGCGTAGCAAGCGGGAAGGTATGGAGATCTATCCGCAAGTAGAGGAAATGCATTTAGACACTGATATAAAAAATACGTTTTCACATCTAAAATTTTTTTAATGCATACTGAATCAAAATAAAATTTTTAAGTAATATTTTCAATTTTTTAAAATTTTCTTCTTTATTTTTAATTTTAATATTTTTTTTATACCAAGTTCACTGAGACATATTAAACAAAATTGTGCAAGGACATTTATATAAATATATATGATATTAAATTTTTATAACTTTTAGTTAATTCTTAATATTAAATATTATTATTAAACTTTACATAGATTTTTACTAAGTCATATATTTTCTTATTAAAAACTGTGAAATCTCGGGAGAGTATGGAGGCATACTCTATGGGGGCATATATATATATATATATATATATATATATATATATATATATATATATATATATATATATATTACTGTGAATGCCCGAAATTGGAGAATGTTGATATTCACCGGTGAATGTCGACATACACCAAATACCTCGGTGAAAGACAGAATGTTTGATTATATTCTTACATATTCGGACTATCACCGGTGTATGTCGACAATCCGTATGCATTGATGGTGAATGTTGAAAAATAATTTTTTTTTTACGTTTTTAAATCATACTTTGTTATTAAAACATATATATGTTAAAATAGCAATTATCATGAAGGAATACTCCAAAGTTTCTGCATCCATTCTAAAGGAAAATACAGAAGAGCTTCAACCTATTACACCTTCTATCAAGCCATGACTAAACAGCAGAAGTTTATTTCTATTAAAAAAGCGGGCGCAAAAGATAATCTAATGCATGCAACTAAAATGTTACAGACATCAAAAAGAAAATTTCGTCCTGCTCAAATGGATGACACTGTGTGAATACAAGTCCCTGATGTCGACCGTGGTCATACAGATGCTCGAAATGTATTGGCGGTTGTTGTTGGAATAGAAGACTCCGACTTTTATAAATAAGTAAACAAAAATGGTTCGCTCAAGCAGCTTTATACCAATAACCAGTTTATATTTTTGTAAAGAAAAGTTACTCTCCATAGATGAGATTTCTTCTCAAGAAATATCGCACTGAGAGAAGCCGCTGAAGCTAATTTGGGACGTGGAGGGCATGGCTATAAACGCTGTCATTGCAAAAAGAAATGTTTAGTTACTAAATGACATTAATAAATGTAAGGGACTCTTGTGCAATTCAAATTGCTATAGTAGTATAAATTGTTGCAACAAATAAGATAATATAACGTCAATCACATAATTAAGTTAATTATTGGTATTATTTTCTGTTCTAAGAGTGTTCGGTTTGTTTTATGTTCAACAGTTACATGTGCTATTACTATAAATTTGACTGTATTATGAAGAAGAAAATATAAATATCCGACATGTTCGACATTCACCATTAGTGCATGGTGAATGTCGACATTTACCAGTGTAAGTCAGAAATAAGGGTATTTAGCAAATATTTCGGACATACACCAAACGACTACGTGAATGTTGACATTCACCGGTGAAAGTCGACATTCTCCAGATTTCGGTCTTTCACAGTAACACACACACACACACACATATATATATATATATATATATATATATATATATATATATATATATATATATGTATATATATGTATATATATATATGTATATATATATATATATATATATATATATATATATATATATTATATATATATATATATATATATATATATATATATATATATATATATATATATATACATACATATATATATGCAAAAAGAGAGAGACAGGTATGAAAAGTTTTAACTGTTGCCGAAAGACAATCAAGATATTAAATTGATTTTTATTTGTTTTTTGAAGACTTTACCACATAGTCATTCTCCAGATTTATGAATCTTTTATAGGGTTTCTCAACATTGGAAAGTCTCCATTGTATATTCGCACTGCGAACCTATTTCCTTCTCAAACCGACAAAGGTCCACCGTGTTTGTTAATGGTGACTGGGGCACGCAAATTAGGTTCGTAGTCCCAATGCTCTCCAAGTTCTCAAACGATACCTCTGGAGTTGGCAGGCCAAGCTTATTTTTTTTCTGCTTCGCCCCTGTGTTAAAATTTAGAGGACCCATTTCAGCTAAGACGTTCTTTCACCCTAGCGGTGCTCGTTAAAACCCCTTCGCCTTAATTCGTGTAGCCTCTGGCCCGCGTGCTAGGCTACTCCAAGTGGCATTGGCAATAATCACAACAAAGATTATTTTAGCAATAATTGCAATTGATAACCGTATGGATTTTCATCAAGGTTGAGTGTTTAGATTGGAATACGAAAGTACAACTCATTTTGTGTCTTACGAGAAATTAAAAACCTTTAGGAAAAATGTTTTTTTTTTCAATGTAGCTGGCACTATAGACATATATTATTCTGCCAAACAAGTCGGCAAAGGCTCATTTAATATTACCGAAAATCACGTATTGTTTAAGGAATACTAAGGACTCTAATATTGCCCTCGCTTGGTCCTCCCAAGCAGAAGCCGCGAAGAATAGACTGAGAGCTTCTGCTTGGTGTCTTGGGTCTTCTGCTTGAGAACTTGGAGGACATTGTGATCGCAAACCTATTTTACGTGTCCCCAGCCACCCTTAACGATCACAGATGATCTTAGGCCAGCTTGAACCGCGAGCCCGCAACTTTTCAGTTACGATATTGCTGTTTTTTTCCGACTGAGCTACCGCGACTCTATTAGGAAGAATGTTTTTGACACGGATATGCGGACTTTTGATTACCCTTTGCCTTACTTTTCATGAAAAGAAAAGGAAGAGAAAACAATTATTGCAAAATCCATCTTCTCTTTTGTTACCAGCCAATTTACAAAATTTTTAAAAGAAAAATCATTATTCTTTTGAAACTTGGTTGCATTTGTGACCGCATTATAACTTGCCGGTCTACGTCACAAAACAAAGCATAAAGCTATGCATTCGGGCTACCTTTGATGCCTTCCGATTTACATCGAAAGTTAAACCGAATTCTTTCCGTCGCCGAAACTTCTTACGCCAAAGTAATTATTTTGCGGAGAATTCTTTCATCTTACGATGAATCTACTTTTGTTCACCCTGAATCGGTAAAGAACAAAGGTGAAATTTGCCATTATGATTATTCTTTGAGGATGGCGGCAAGGATTTTGCAGTTTAAAAATTTCCAAAATAATAGAATTTTTTTATAGAGAATTACTTGCATTTAATTCTCAAGATTCATAAATATTTAAATTAGGATTGAAAAATTCCTTGTCGAATATTAGTTATAACTTATATTATATGAATCACGGGTTGTTTAACTTTACAGACCTTTTCTTCAAAATTATGTTCACCACTACCTGTAAGATTAAAAAAAAAAATATATTTGATGAAAAATATCTAAATCTGCTTTTAAGTTTCTATATTTGAACTTACACTTGCTACCCATAGAAGGATTCAATGTACTAAAACGTTCTATGAAATTCGGTATTTAATAAAATTAAAGTTTCCTTACTTGTTTTATATATTTCTAATGATTTTTAATTAATTATTGATATTAAATTTTTGGTACGGATAATTATTACTGTAAACTATACATTGCTGATCATTTTGAAGTAAACTTGAAGTAATGTTTATTAGATCTTGAGTGAACTAACAGATAACAAATGATCTCGTAAAATTTTCAGAAAATATTATTGTTATTAAATGTATTGTATATCTATATCTATATCTATCTATCTATCTATCTATCTATCTATCTCTATATATATGTCAAGATTTAAATTGTAGATTAATTTTAAAAGATTTTAAGTAGGGATTCATTACTGGGAGTGACTCGGCGTGATGAGTTAGCCACATAAATACGGCTCACGCGCAGTAATCTAGAGCAGAGAGCAGTGTGCACATTCCGCAGACAGAGCTGTGACTACCCGAAGACTGCCTTTGTTAAAAGTTGGGCGAGAATGTGAGACGCCATTG
>CM063498.1:5567650-5670150 GCA_032207245.1 Pardosa pseudoannulata
ACAGTCTTATATTTGGAACTGTATAATAAGGTGATATATATTAGAACATATTGATATATCGATATTTGGTAAGCGATATATCCATGGTTTCCGCTCACCTGGAAAGTCAGGGAAAGTTAAGGAAAATCATGGATTTAGACAATGGATTAATTTTGTCATGGAAAGTCCTGATTTTTCAAGTAAAGTGAGTAAAAGTCATGGAAAGTCATAGATCCGCTAAACTACCGATTAAAAAAAATGCATTGAATTGTTTAATTCTAATTTTACTTGTCATTTGGTTGAAGTTACTGCGTTTGGTATTTATGTATTATCCTATTGACCGACCATATTGCCAAGTAAAATTTGTTCAACAGGGAAACTCAAAGCAAGAAAGCTTAATGGGTGGGTAAATGTATATTATTCTGGTTTTTTCTTAAATTGTAGATTAAAATTTTATTAATATAATAATAATTACTTTTTAATAAAATTAGTTAAGATTTTTGCACAAAATATATGTTTATCTCTAGGGATATTGTATATAAACATTATAGGGTTATATTTGGCTATTATTCATGGTCATCTGGATAATACCAAAGTACCCTGAATTCAAATTGGAAACATTTTGATTGAAAAATTGCTATATGATTAAACTTAGGTATGTAGATACAACAATTTATTTTTATGTATGTGAATTTGTTAACACTTATAAAGTAAGTTTATAGTTTTTTTATGATAAAATTCCTGTAATTTCTCTAAAAGCATATATTTTATTTGTATGTACATCAGAATTTTTATTCATATATACTTTAACGAAAGCTTTTTAAAGTCATGGAAAATGATCTGCTAAATCAGGGAAAGTCATGAAAAGTCATGGATTTAAAAAAATTTATTTTGGCAGATACCCTGTATATCACAATATTAAAATTCAGATATCTTCCACCTCTAATTCCGACGTCTGGAAATTAACCTTAATATAACTATTATTTTAAATTAGTAGCGTTTACTTTCTCAGAAAGTTTTAAGTAATGTTCCGATTTTTTATATTTTATTTATTTTTTATTTATAAAAATTTTTTTTTTTAAACTGAGCATTACCCAAGGATGAAACTGCAAGTTTATACATAATGTACATTTTTTTTAACTGACTGACAAAACATATTTTTTAAAATGATCCTATTTAGGTCTCCTTCGGAATGTTGAATCTTTGAAATATTTTTACATTTATTCCCGAAAGTGATGGCTACAGAAGAGAAAAGGTTTCCGTTTCATTATCTTTTAAACTTCTTATTGCGGATCGAGAGTAAGTTTATATAAATTTAAATCGCTCGAATCCCCACCCCTGAACTTGGCCCGTTTTATGCGTTACCCCAAATTAGATCAGACGTCAGAGGGTTTGGTCGTAAGAGCGCCAGACGAGAGGAAGACTGTTTTTGTTAAAGGTTCAAAGATTTCACCGAGTTACTGTTTCCCATCCAGAGAGTGCTTTTATTTCATTTTCAAACGCCCTACACCAGCGCTTTCAAATCTGTAGTTCACAGAAAATCATCAATAGTGGCGGACATAAAAAATTAAGAAACATCCTAGAAATGTTTTTCCTATAATTCATAAAAGTTATTTGAATTATAATAAATATTATACAATAACGTTGTTAATACGTACAGTCGATGATTGGAAATCCGGCAATCTCGCATCTTTTGAACCAAATTAAAAAAAAAAAAATATGTTCTTCTAAACAAGTACAAGAATCTTATTAAATTTTTTATTTAATATTTGATTATGAAAAAAATGGTTTTTATAATTTCGTGTTTTTATTAAAACCATTTTTTAGTAAATGAAATATGACAAAATAGTAGGTAATTGGGAAGCTTTGAACACACACACGCATATTCCGGGTGGCCATAATTAAACTGACAGTGCTCACATTGTTCTGTAGCGCGATCTATTTGTGAGAAGGACGCCACATTTTGTAGGAAGATTAAACAAGACGGGAGACGAAGGATTCCGCGGAAAAACAAATTAGTTCCAAAAGTCACCGCTAGGAGAATATTTGGCGCTGTTTTATAGAAAATAGAGTGTAACAAATGCAGATTAATGCGGAATACAATTACCTTTTATTAGGCACATTTTCTGATTTAGTTCAAGTGCAGTATGGCAACACTTTTAAAAAAGCGTAAAATCAACATAAACACCGATAAAGTCACGTGATCTGCAATATCACGTACGCCAGAAGTAGGCAAAAGGCGGCCCGTGCGCCGGATCCGGCCATTTTGCTTACTTCCCGTTGAAAAATCCTGCATGAAATTTTTTAAATCTCTTTTATGCGATTTTGTTGAAATCAACAGTATTTGTATGCGTAGTGTACATATAAATAATGAACAATAACCTGCTGGCTTCGTTTCTCGCCAAGCCTTGGCACTATTTCCGGATTTCGTCAATGCATTTTCGTTAATGATTTACACGAAAAATAAATATCGATTACATATTACTGACGAAAATCTACACACGGTATTAAGGATTGCTACAAGTGTTTTGCATCCGAATTTTGAAGAAATAATATCAAATGAACATTCCAGATTTCACGTTTCGCATTAACTAAAACTATTCTATTTTAACGTTTGATGTTTATCTTTTCTTTTTATAATTCTATTTACTATTATATTTACAAAATGTAATAACTATGATCAAAATAAAATAATTAAGATATAAATGAATATCAAGATAAAATCTTTCATTAACTGATTTATTTAATGACCATTAATTTAATATAATAGATCCTATTTCTTTAAAAATTACGTGACATATTTTACTGGCCACAAATTGTTCGCATATACACCTAAGTAAGACAATTTATTATTACTATTATCTTTTATTAACTGTCAAATTTCTCGGTCCAAATGCTTTAAAATGATACTTATAGTGTTTTTGTCAAAAAAATTTCTTGGGCAGGAAAAAAAACTCCACCCAAAGTGCTCGCGTGTGCACAGCGTACGCGGTATAGTCCTCCGGCCCGGGAGACATTTTGAAAATTTCATTTTGGCCCGCACTTAAAAGTATTTGCCCACTCCTAACGTACGCTGAGCAGAAGTTCTTTATTCAAATTTCACGTTACATCCATTGGCACAATTAAGAAATTAATTTCCGTATTGATTTGCATTTGTTAACACTCTATTTTCTATCAAATAGCGCCAAATATTCTCCTAGCGGTGACTTTTGGAACTAATTTGTTTTTTTTTTGCGGAATCTTTCGTCCCCCGTCTTGTTTGATCTTCCAACAAAATGTGGCGTCATTCTCGCAAATAGATCGCGCTGCAGAACACTGTGAGCACTGTCGGTTTAATTATGGCCACCCGGTATATATATATATATATATATATATATATATATATATATATATATATATATATATATATATATATATATACATACATACATACATACATACATGGTACATTGAGTTTATAATCCGGCATAACGTTTAGGCGTGTTCCAGTGTAATTTGTCTCATTATGAGATGTTAGTACAATGCCACCCTATAAAATGTATAAGGAAAATAAAATAAACATACTCGCAATAACAAATTTCGCGAAATACAATCATTTTTACAAAGTGGTTCAATTTAGCATGTTGTACAACCAAGTGGTACGTGAACCAAAAAGGGTTGGGAAATACTGACTCAGTAATTGAGGATGCATGACCTTGAAGTGTCAATTCTAAGTACACAGACTATATCTGCAAGTACTGTACTCATGGAATTTGTCGAGTGCGAAGAACCGGCAGGTGAACCCATCCCTCGCAGCCTCGGGTCAAAATCAGTGGGGCAAGGTCTGCTTGCTTGAACACGCGATGCTTGCTCTTACCTGTTCAAATTTGGCTCCATGGGATCCGAGCCAAAATGACGTCGAGCCAGAATGATGATCGCGTGGCGCTTTTATTATTGACAACTTCTTCGACTGCTGGATGGAGAGCAGGCTGGCTTTGGCTTGACTCGCTTTCTGAATAGATTTGTTTAAAGCAGAGTTTCCCAACCTTTGGTACGCAAAAAGTAATCAGTAATGGAGGACATAAAACATTGAAATAACACAATCTAATTAATGTTTGGTTAAGCATTGATAAAGAATAGGAACAACTTTCTGAGAAAGTTTTTAAATTATTAGTACTGTTTACTAGTACAGAATTAGTAGAAGCTTTTTCTTCATGTATATTTTGAAAAATAAGTATCGAAACAGATTGAACGCAGCTGTAGACATGAGGATATATCTCGTATCTTTTGAACCCTATTTCAAAAAATCTTGTTCTTCGAAACAAGCACAAAGATCTCAAAAATATTATTTTACTTAATATTTAATTATGATAAGAAAATAAGTTGTTTTTTATAATTTCGTGTTTTTATTAAAACCATTTATTACTTAAACGAAATAGGACAAAATAGTAGATAAATATGAGACTTTGAACAAACACACACATATAAATATGTTACAATGAGTTAATAATTTCAGTGAGTTCATAATCGAGCATGACGTTTAGGCGTGAATCAATGTCATTAGTCTTATTATGTGATGTGAATACATGGTCACCTTATAAAATGCATAATGCCAATAAGTAAACATTCGCGCAATAACAAATTCCACGAAATACAATTATTTTTACAAAGTGATGCAATTTTACATGATGCACAACCAAGTGGTACGTGAGCCGAAAAATGTTGGGAAATGCTGGTTTAAAGCTTAGAGAAAATTTCTGACACTCTTGAAGGTTAGTTTGAGTTTTAATGCGGTTTATAGGGCGTTTTGAAATAGCTCCTCGCTTAACACATTAACCCACCCGTTCAGCGTTCGTTTTTAGTACAGAACTTTTTTCCCCCATGTATCTCGTGTCTTTGCGCTTATATTCGATTTTAGGAGGAAACTGTAAAAGTGTCGCATTTTCGTGTATTGGAAACCATTTTGATGTGTCGCTTGTTCGTGACTTAGATTATATTAATTCCTTGTGTAAAAGGAATAGATTTCTTTTGTAAGCGTATGTGTAATAGGGTTGGAAAATCCAACCATGTTCGGTTGTTTTTTCGAATCTCAACGCCTTGTCTTATATCATTTCCTTTTCTAAGCCTTGTCTTTACGAAAGATTTTGGTGAGAAATAGTGCCTCTTTTGGTGGACTCAATGAAAAGTCATGTAAAGTGTCATTCTTATAAGGTTCTCATTTTGCGCTTGTTTATGGGCTTCGAAGCATTCTCACATTACAGAACCACAGAAGTTTGACTGTTGTATATTCCTTTGTATTACTATGCACGAAATATATCAGTACCAAATATTAAAACAACTATTAATAACACAACAGTATTTTATTGGATATAAACATAGTTATATTTTATATATTCTTGAGCTTTTGGTCTGAAAAATCTCTAAGAATAGTATTAACCACAAATTGTGTTTTTTCATTAAATATATAAAAATTTCTCTATGTATATATATTACATATTTATACAAGTTATATATTTGTGTGTGTATATATATATATATATATATATACACACACACATATATATATATATATATATATATATATATATATACACACACACACACAGACACATATAGAACTATTGTGCAGCCAACATGGACGCTTTTAATTTTAGATTTTCTTTAACAAAACAACTTAACCTAAAATGACTGTAAGAGATGGTAAAATTGCTTGTCATCATAAATATATTGTTAACGGGTAGGGGGAACTCATGTAGATGTATATCGAAAGTTGCTGAATATCAACAATGTTGCTGAACTGTATAAGGTTGATTCTAAAGTGTCGTGATTGAAAAAAGAATGGAGTGGGGAGTGTTTTACATACAACATAGTTATTGTCACACAGTCAACAATGTTGAGACATGTTAAAAAAATAGGGTAAAATATTTACAATCGCTAATTAATATCAGTGGCGTAGCGAAGGGGACAGAGGTAAGAGGGAAGGTAACGCTCATAAGGATTGCTGTATTAGTTTTGAGATATGAGTTGAAGAGTTAGAAATCCTCTTTAGAAAATTTCTTGCAACATATGCACATGTATTTCCGTTGCGGAGGCACTTTTTGACAAAGACGTAATTTGAGAGGGGCAAATGGAGTCAAATCCCCCCTAGAAATGTTAGAGTAGGGGTAGATTTGCTGTTTTGAACCTTCTATTTTTTGAGGTTTTATTCACATTTTATAGTTTTGATTCAGCTTTTCCTCCCTAGTTATGCCCCTGCTTTCTGATATCATCATTTCGTATTATACTGCAAGATTGAACACTTTGTTAGGGAAGTCCATTATTTTTGTTAGTTTTCTTAAACTTTTTAAGAAAAAATGTTTTTGTTTATAATAATAGACATTTGAAAGGGCTGACTCCATTAAGCACAATCGGTTCCCATCCGGCCTTCTTTCACTTGTGGTCGATGTTCAGAATTTGAGATTTCACCACATAAAATGATTCCATATTTCCCGTCTCTCTGTGGTGCCTGTGACGCTTTCTCCTTACCTTTCGCTCCTTGATTCCAAAATAGCGCGCCCGAGTTGTTTACATTCCTGGTTGACCTAAAAGGCGAGGCTCGGTCTCCCGCCCATTGTAAAAACCAATCGTACGATGCTTTAATGTGTTTGGAGCCAAGCCCGCATTGTTGTATAAAAACATCCGCACATTAAAAGTAGATAATGTGTCGCGTAATGGAAATGACCTTAGCCCCTCTATTGTCGCATTCGACCACCTGTCTCGCGTTTTATGCTTCGGATTTTAATGAACTTTCTGTTTTCGTAGCAAGTTTGCCAAAGCAAGTATTCTGTAGCGAGCCAAAATGGCTCCATACAGAAAAGGCGAAAAGAATGGCTCCATTTTTTTCACCTTTTGTTAGTTTGCTTTGGCAGATTTTAAATAAGATTTTATTTATGAATTCCCTTTATTTCATTAATTAAATTGTGGGTAAAAACACAAAGCATTTACTTTTACAAGCCATTTTTATAATTCACGCATTTATTATACAGATATAAAAATTGGTTTAGCAAGAATTCTGTATGAAGCCATTATGGTTGCATACTGAAAATACGAAAAAAAAAAAAAAAATGGCTCCTTTTCTTTTCTCAGTTTGTCTGCTTGCTTGACAGATTTTAAATATAATTTTATTTACGAATCCTCTTCATCTCACTAATATAAGTAAATAAAAATACAAAACATTTAGTTTTTCAAGCCTTTTTCATAATTCACGCATTTATTATACAGCTATGAAAATTGGTTTAGCAAGAATTCTGTATGAAGCCATTATGGCTCCATACAGAAAATACGAAAAAAAAAAAAATGGCTCCTTTTCACCTTTCGTCTGCTTGCTTGACAGATTTTAAATATAATTTTATTTACGAATTTTCTTCATCTTACTAATATAAGTGGATAAAAATACAAAACATTTAGTTTTACAGCCTTTTTTTTATAATTCACGCATTGATTATACACTTATGAAAATTTTGTTTTTAAAATTGTTAATATACTAGTATAACAGCAGTTCATCATATTACTTTGTAAAAATGATAACAAAAGTATATCATCATGTATGTTTTGGTTTGGAACTCTGCGGTCTACTATTTTGCTAACAAAGGCTTATGAGACTGGGACCTACTGCTTAAAGCCAATTCCGAATGGCTTCGAACACCTTGCTATAAGTGGTATTCGAATTTATACTTTTTAAGCTTTCATTATTATATTTTTTGAATATGAAAATAAACTTTTAAACGAACATGTTAATTTTAATGCTTTTTAAATTTTCCAATAATCTAAGCATTTTTAAATATAAAATTATTAATGTAAATCGCTACCAAAAGAATTTTTGAATTTAATTTTCTTTATTTTTGAAATTTGCCTAGTTGCATTTAAAGATCTAACTTCTGTCACAAAGAAAAGAATTCTTGCCTTTGTTAATCTGGTGTCTGAAAATAACCAAGGGTAAAATTCCGAAGCTAAGCAATGTGAAACTAAGCAATGTCTGCGATCTCAATTGATATAATAACTCGTGATATGATGTAAGCCATAAATTTAGGGTACTTAAGTTCAAACTGCGAAAAAGATTATCAGCTTTAATATAATGTAGAGTAGTAGACACTGCAAAATATTTTATTTCTTCAGTCAAAATATTACTTTTACTCTTCTCTTCTTTATTTTGCTTAATCCCGCAACAAAAGAGGGAGTAAGATATTCATCAAATATTTACTTTGATGATGTTATCTATTCTACCGGCAGTTAAACTATCTTTGGTTAAATAAACCTCGAGGGTATTTATTTCTTCCTTGCTTATCAAAATATTGACTTGATAACTTCTAATAGTCGATTAACTTGACGTTTTAAAGTTTCGCTGTGTCATATTTTTAGATTCCATCTCTTTTCATGGACTTATCTTTTAGGATAATTTTAATTAGCATTTATCGCGCCATAAAAATATCGGTATCTCATTGTATTATAATATAAACGAGATTAAATTAGTATAGGTTATTGGAATGACGCTTTAGAAATACGTATTCTGTCAGCCTATTACCGTTTATATCACATACTTTTGTTCTTTTGATTAAGAGCTGTATTAAATTGTACCGCTTTGTAAGAATGATTTTATTTAGTAAGTCTGTTTCTTTTATTTGCATTACACATTTTATTAGGTGTCCATGTATTCCCATCACATAACGAGATAAAAATTACATTGAAACACGCCTTAACTTCATACATGATTACCACTGAACTCGCTGAAATTATAAATTCACTGTAACATATATGTTCAGTACGTAATGATTTATTTTACTCCTTTTTGGTGTAAAATGCTCAAGATTTATTAGAATTTACTCAAAATCATAGAATTTACTCAAAACCATAGAATTTACTCTAAACCATTTTATTTTGTCACACAACGAAAACGATTCTCTCAAAAAAAACTCTTCTATTGCCATTCTTTCCACTTAATTTTTAAAATTACATTAAAACAAAGATAATAATAAAGTAGAGGCGCAACATCCTCCCACCTAAGTTAATTTTAGCTTAAATTTAACTTACTAGTTACAGTCACAACAATAAGAAAATATCAAACAATAATAAAATGGTACAATAAAGAAAATTATAAACAGTTTTATAAGTCCAGTCTTTCAGGTACTTTGATTGTACGACCTGCTCGAGTCTTTTGAATCTGAGGTTCAGAATTTATCTTACACATGTCATCAGTTACACGATTTGCACAAGTTGCATCTCCCGCTTTCTCAGCTGAAAATTTCTGAATAAGGGTGTTATTGTTGGAGATTTCAAGCGGGTACAATCTTTGAATTGGTCTCAACAATTGTCCGTTAGTCGTTTTGAGTTTCACAAGTCTTGTAATTCCATCCCTCCCCGGAAGAATTTGAATTATTTTACCTAGGGGCCAGTTGATTCGTTTGGTGTTATCATTTCCTATCAATACAACATCACCAATATTCACTTTCACAGTTTTCTTGTTTTCTGATTTTTGAATAAGTGATCCTAGATATTCAGATCTAAACCTGTTTCTCAAATCCTTTTGCAGATTTTCTCTATATTTGACTCGTTTATTAAGACTTTTGTGACCAACGTCATCAAGATCAGGAACACCGCAATTTAGAATGTCTTGAAGAAATAGAGATGGACTTAAAGGCGTTAAAGTTGCGTCATTTTCAGCCACATATGTTAATGGACGAGAGTTGACGACTGCTTCACAGTCACAGAGAATCGTGCGCATTTCTTCCGAAGTTAATGAAGCTCTGCCTAGAACTCGTCTCAACAATCTCTTGAGAATTCCTATTAATCTCTCCCACCAACCTCCCCACCATGAGGCAGTTGGGGGATTGAACTTCCACTGAATTGGTGGTATAGATGTTTCATCAATTATCTGCTTCCAGTTTAGATTTTGAAGTGTATTCGAAGCTCCTACAAAATTGGTTCCATTATCGCAGTATATGACCCTACTCCGTCCTCTACGCGCTATGAATCTCCTAAGAGATAGCAAAAAACTCTCGGTAGATAAGGATTCAACCAACTCTAAATGGACTGCTCTGTAAACACCGCAGGTTAATAAACAAATCCAAGCTTTCTCGTTACCTCTCAGGATCACTGGACCAGTAAAGTCTATTCCACAAACTTCAAACACAGCTGCTTCTCTTAGTCTATCTTCTGGAGGAGGTGCAGTATAAGCTTCTAGATTTTTCGCGGAAAATCTTCTACACACTGTACACTTATTAATGATAGATCGCACAGTTTTTTCGAGAATTAAGAATCCAAAATCTTTCTCGTAGGATGTTAATCAAAATTTGAGTACCAGCGTGTGCATTTTTCTCATGATAATATCGCACTAATTTCTCGACAACCGCATGTTTCGATGGGAGAATAGCTGGCATCTTAAAATCTTCTGTATCTTGTCGTAAAGTAAGTTTAGTTTTCAGCCTGAGAATTCCACTTTGATCCACGAATACTCCTAAAGTTTTTAATTTATCATCTCTCTCGTTCATAAAACAATCTTCTTGGACCATTTTGATCAACACTTACTCGGCTTCGAAAATTTCATCTGAATTAATGTGTCCATGTCTTCTCTCATTTTGTTTGGATCGACAATTGAAGGCGAATCTTAGAATCCAGGCAATAAGATTAACTATTTTCTGATATTTGGAAAAATATCTGTAATACCAATCTCTTTTGGTAACTAAACATGTAGCAACTAAGCATTTCTTTACAGCTGAAATTATGCTTTTTTCTTTTCTTTAACAATCTCACTTTCATTTATATCTATATGACCGTTTGGCCACTCTTCTTTAGGTAAGTAAAGCCAACTTGGACCTAACCACCAGTTAGATTTCAATAAACTTAGAGCTGAACAACCTCTACTCGGAAGATCGGCCGGATTCATAGAGCCGGGAACATGTCTCCATGAATTTGTATTTGTTAGACTTCTTATTTCTTTCACTCTATTCTGGACAAATACATTCCAGGCTTCTTCTCTCGTTATCCATGCCAAGACCGTGGAAGAATCAGTCCAGAAGTAAACTTCTTCACACTGAATATCCGCCAAAATTGATGACGAAAGTCGTGATGCTATAGTAGCTGCAAGTAGTTCAAGTCTCGCGATAGTGATTTCTTCTTTTCCAGTTGGTGCAACTCTGTTCCTGGCTTGTATCAGCTGTACTCGGACAGAATCAAAAGTTTCTATTCGGATGAAAGCAACTACGGCATAAGCATGCCTACTGGCATCGCAGAAAATATGTACTGAAGTATTATCACTTGTACTCTTCGAACCAAAATATCTCGGAAAACGAATTTTCTCTAGATAATTACTCTCTCTTAACCACTTCAAAAATTTAGTTCTCGTTTCGGGAGAAACTTCTTCATCCCATGTTATCTTTTGCCTCCACGTTTCTTGAAGCAATAATTTAGGGATAAGGATCACGGGACAATATATTCCAAGAGGATCAAATAATCTGTGAACTGTGGATAAGATTGTTCTCTTAGTTACTTCCGCAAAACATAATTCATTTAAACTTCCAGTATTTATTCTCAGCGTGTCGGATTTTTTATTCCATTTTAAACCTAGCACATTTGTATCAGCAGAAGGATCAGCATTAATATCATTGAACTCCCACCCTCTAAGCTCAAATTTTCTCTCAGCCATTACTTCAGTTGACACGTTAATAAAAACCTCAAGTTCCCTTTCATTTTTAACACAACTGATACAGTTGTCAACATAAAAACTGTGCACAAGGTTTTGAATAACAGCCTTTGGATACGAGGATTCTCCAGCTTCTATTTTCTCTAAAACAGTTTTAAGGTGTAACTGAATCGTAGAGTTTAGAAGAAAAGGACTGCTTGATACACCAAAAACCACACGACAATGCCTGTATTCTATCAGATGACCATCACTATCTAACCACAAGAATCTTAGATAATCTCTGTCTGTGGGTGAAACACTTATTTGTAGGAATGCCTTACGTATGTCGGCAATAACTCCAATCTCCTCTTTTCGAAATCGTGTTAGAATACTTGGAAGTTGCTCTATTAGATTTGGACCCTTTTCTAAGCAATCGTTAAGACTGGGAAATCCTTTTACTTTAGCTGAAGCATCAAAGACAGGCCTAATCTTTGTAGTGCTATTTTCTTTGATGACTTCTCGATGAGGAAGGTAAAGTACTTGTTCTTGCTCATTTTTGACAACCTCTTCGATTATGCCCTCTTTAAGCCATTCATCAAAAACATTTCCATATGCTTCATAATTAGACTCGGTTTTAAGACGTAACAGTTTTGTCCAGTCTTCTCTTAGCTAAATCAAAATAATCTGGGAGTGGAGGATGGTCTTCCAACCATGGTAAATCTACCTCAAAACGCTCATCTTCTACATGAACCGTATTCAGAAAATGCAATCGAGCTGCTTCCTGCAATTCAGTCTGGTTCCTCTTGACTGATGGGTCAATAATGCCAAGTGTATCCAAAGTCCACAAATCTGTTATCGTCTTCCCTGTAGACAACATAGATGTAACTAATAATGATGAACCTTTCTCACTTGAAGTGTTGTGCATTCGTCCCATTACTGACCACCCAAGTTTTGTTTCGATGGCTACAAGACCACAAGGTATTTCGCGACGACCACCCGTCATGAGTTTTCCAGCTATATCAGCCCCAATAAGGATTTCAATGGTATCTTCACAATCATCCACAATATTTATATTATAAGCAGCTAACTCCTCCTTGCAAAGCTTATTGACAGTAGGTGGCATCGACTTACAAATAATTTCTTGACTTAGAACTTTGAAGTTACAATTATAATTCCCTTGCACCTTTGATAAATACAAAGTGTATACATCATGTTTACATACCCCTGTGTTTTCTCCACCAAATAAAGAATGCTGTAAATATTCACAATCCTGTGGCTCATAGTTCATTTCTTCAGCTGTACTTCGTAGTAAATACGATCGCTGCGAACCTGTATCTATGATAGCTCTTGCGGCACGTTTTATGCCCTTACCTCTAATTATAACTTTGAATGTTTGCAGCATCACATCTGGAGTAGTAGATAAGTTAGAAAGGGCTTGATCTACTTCAGAACTCTCAGTTTTCTTTTCAACTCCAGATGACTCTTTATCTCTAGATATAGCTATTTGTTGCATTTCTCTGCACAAAAGAATGTGGTGTTTTTTACCACAACACAAGCAACCAGCTTTCAAATTGCAATCTCGAATTAAATGTCCAGATTTCAAACATTAAAAAACAGTTGTGAAACTGTTGAACAAGTGACTCCCTTTGCCCCAAGGGTATTTGTCTTGCTTTTAAACAATCTCCAGAATAATGTGAATTAGAACAGAAAATACACTGCCTTGATGCCTGAAACTTTGATACTTGAGATGAAGTTAAAAGATCTGTTGCACTAGGAACACCAGAACATTTTTTATTCTTAAATTTGTTCTCGGTCATTCTTTTCTCACTTGAAAATTTATTATATTTTGCTTCGGCTTTTGATTTGGAAGTGTCAAAACTTCGAGAAGCTAAGAAAATGCGTTCTTCTGCTTCAACTTCAACTTGTAAAAATTCTAAAATGCATTCTAAATCACTTTTCTCAATAATTTTACTTTGTTTAGCATCATCTGAATTCACTTCCCGAACTCTACGATGAGCAGATCTATAACGCTCCCAAGCAACGAGCGTTTCTTCGGGTAACGATGACTCAACTAGGGGAAACAACATTGCGGCATATTTTTCCCTAGTTACCCCCAATAGCTCAAGTGAACGGAGTTTACTTTCAAGTTGATCAAACAATTTTCTTAAAGAATGTTTTGAGCAGCTCTGTTTTTGAAGAACTAAAGCTAATAAGTCTCCAACATATACTTGAATTAATAATTCTTCTCTACCAAAACGCATTTTTAACTGTTTTAAGGCTTTTTCATAACTATTACCACCCGGAGGGAAACTCTTAATTAATTCTTCGGCTGAGCTACCTCTTTCCATCGCTTGAGATAAATACGAAAATTTATCGTGAAAATCAATATTGATGTCTTCATCAATCTTTTGAAATTGACCCCAAAAATAGAGCCAGTTACGCACGTTTCCGTCAAACGTTGGTAGTTTTATTTTTGGATAATGTAATAAAGTATTTGGCGGCGAAATAATATTCAAACTTTCATCTTTAGAAGACAATTGTTCTCTCGTCAATGCTTCTAGTTTCTGTTTTAAAGATCTCCAGCGATCAATATATAATTCCGACTCATCAATTTCTTTTTCTATCTCTGTATCGGAAATATTTTCACAATATAACAATTGCTTATATTTCTCTTCACATTCTATCATTAATAAAGCTTTCTCCTCAATAAGCTTTAATTTGTTGATTTTATCAGCACAGTTCAGTTTAATCTCTTCATCGTCAAAAGTATTACATGCACGAGTAAACAACCTTCTAAGTTGCTTCCTATATTTCAATACGGCTTCCATAATGAATACAGAATAAACAAAATGTACAAATATTTTCACTCACTCACAAAATGCAGCCGTAGTCCTGTCGCCGGACGCCAGATGTTCAGTACGTAATGATTTATTTTACTCCTTTTTGGTGTAAAATGCTCAAGATTTATTAGAATTTACTCAAAATCATAGAATTTACTCAAAACCATAGAATTTACTCTAAACCATTTTATTTTGTCACACAACGAAAACGATTCTCTCAAAAAAACTCTTCTATTGCCATTCTTTCCACTTAATTTTTAAAATTACATTAAAACAAAGATAATAATAAAGTAGAGGCGCAACAATATATGTATGTGCTTGTTCATAGTTTCATATTTTGTCATATTGAGTTTACTAATAAATGGTTTTAATAAAAAAAAATTTAAAAATACAAGTTAATTTTCTTATATTCAAATAGTAAATAAAATAAATTTAATGAGATCCTTGTGTTTGTTTTCAAGAGCATAATTTTTTGAAGTTTCGTTCAACAGATGCGAAGTGTGCCGGTAAGTCTACAGCTGCTTTCAATCTTCTTCGATATATATATATATGTAATATTAAAATCCCTTATTTAAGTATTTTAATATTAATTTAAGAACTTTTGTTCATAAAGTGAGTTCGGGGTTTGCGCGATAATTCTGATTTTCCCTCCAGACACGCTATAGACTTAGTACAGCCTCTGTCTGGACTACTTTAGCCAATAGTTAGCGAGTTCTCTTTAAACATGGGTATTTTGTATCACGTGATCAATTATGCTTAGGGATTATTCGTAATCTTTTAGTTTAGGAATCCTTACTTAAAAAGTATGTGCGGGACCAGATAATCGGTGTGCACGAAGCTGTAAAGTTGTCTATCTGTTGTATGGATTTCATGTTTATTTCCAGAAATAAACTGTATTGTAATTTTGAATGAGTCTCGCCAATATATTATTTCATATATATATATATATGGAAAAAATAATTATGAATTATAGGAAAAAACGTTTCTATGATAATTTTTGATTTAACTTTTTTTTTTCTTATTTTTTTCCGCCATTATTAAATTTTTTTCGCATACCACCCACCAGCAACTCCCGTACCACAAGTTGGGAAACTTTGTCTTTAACAAAAAGAAATCATTTCAGTGAATAACACAGGTAATATTTCTCGAGTTTTCTAAAACTACGTTGCAGTTTAGAGTTAAATTTAAAATTTCCTAAAAGTTCTTCGTAAAAAAAAAGTCCTCAATACAAATTTCAAGAGAAGTAATCTGAAATAGATTCTCCATTTTGAGCTCCGAGAAACGTTACCCCTTCTCCCAACTTAGCTTGCTCCTGTCATTTGAAAACAAGTCGTTGCATAACATAATCATCTCTTCATGTGTAATTCTGTGGAAGGTTGTCATCAGTGTTCCGAATTATATTTAGAAAACTCTTCGAAACCGGCGAAAGCAGCTAAAATTGCGTCGTTGGGAATGTAGAGGGCCGAAAAACCTCCTCCTCTTGTCATTAAAACTGTCAAGTGTAGTAGTAACTACTATTCGGCTCTGCGCATGCGTTCTTTTGATAAATGAATTAAGATTCATTTATCCAAACTGGTTTCTCTTTTATAACCGCCAACATATTTTCACACTTAACCGTGGGTGCTGTAATAAGTTTAATTCTTATGCTGTACAGTGGGTGTTGAAGGTGTCTGCACATATTCAAATTTTAAATACATTGACAAAATATAAAGAAATAAATTAGTTCTATATATTATATAAGAAATAATAGATGAAGTAAGAATTCAATGAATGTATGCCTTATTATAGATAATAATACTAACTTCAGGTAGAGCTTTAACCTACCGAAAATGCCAGGAGGAGAGGGGGGGGGTCTGAAAATTAAATAACATGTAAATGGAGTTAGTTGGCCAGTACTACACTAATTATCAAACATTATAAAGTATCTATTGAATGTAATCATAAATGTTAATAGTTATGATAAATTTACAATTTTTATTAATATGCGTAGTAATTAAACGAACTTGAGAAAAGGTGTACAATACATTCAGTAAAGCTTAAAAAATATTTGTTACAATCTTATACGTGGGTTTCAAAATCCTTTTCGTAAAAAAATATAACCAAAAATTTTTATTGTAAAAATTAGTTTTTTAAATTTTAATTAATGTAAAGTCTCATTGAAAATGGCAAATGGTAAGTATTCTTTATAAGAATGGATTGCATGCTCGTGGATAGCAAATAGTAAACAAACGACACCTCAAGTAAACTATGTTCTAAAAATAGTCCCTGCCGAACGATGGCCGAATGGTTAGGGTGCTGGCCTTCGGAACCGGAGTTCGTGGGTTCGAATCCCACAATGGCATGGATGTTCGTAGCCGTTCGGAATCGGCTTTAAGCAGTAGGTCCCGGTCTCATTAGCCCTCGTGTTGCAAAAGGTAGATCGTAGTGCTCTAAACCAAACTAAAAACAGCCCTGTGGAGTATATTAGATAAATACCCTAAGGTTTTAAGTGACTTTTAATTTTGCAAAAGAGTTTGAGAAAAAATACATTTTTTTTTCCTCTGAAAGTTTGTTTGCCATTTAAAACCTTTTACAACAAAACATAATTATACATAATGAATTTTTTTTTTATTTTACTGATATATAGCATATGCTATTTTTAATGTGCCAGGGGGATTTAACAAAGATGTCAAAGATGTTGTTGTTAAAGATGGCGGGGGGGGGG
The DNA here is from genome assembly GCA_032207245.1 of Pardosa pseudoannulata. Classification (NCBI taxonomy): domain Eukaryota; kingdom Metazoa; phylum Arthropoda; class Arachnida; order Araneae; family Lycosidae; genus Pardosa; species Pardosa pseudoannulata. The sequence continues at coordinate 5,584,806 of CM063498.1, forward strand.
GACAGCTTCCCTAGCCACTTCCTGGTTATTGCTCTGATGCGAGACAAAATGTCTTTACCTATGATTTAGAGATTTTTAAGTATTTTGTATGTAGTCAAGTGACATTAATAGACCAAAATCTCTTATTCATAGATTTTTGTCATAGACTTTTGGGTATTTCAACTTTTATTTTTAAACCACTTGGCAGTTTGATCCTGAGTGTTTTTTGAGCCCTCTAAATTAAGGGTATATCACAAAGTAAACAGAAATTTAACTCCCATTCAGTTCTGATCCTAGACTTCCCATGTACAAATCAAACATTGGCTGCTCTTTTTTACAAACATTATTCTAGGCTCTACAATGGTTGATAATCATTTTTACCACTCTTAAATTTGGCCATCCACATGCTGTGCTCCATCTTACCCCCTCCCTTCCCCATCAGTCCTGCTTCTAGTTGAGGCTTAATGAATAGTGTGTTATGCTTCTATAGTACAGTTCTTGTGTTCAAATCCCCAAGATGGCATATTGTTTGCAGCTATTTGGAATCAACTCTTAAGTAGGTCCCAGTCTTCTTACTCCAAATATAGCAAAACTGTAGATAGGCTTTCCAAACCAAAAATTTCCAGTTAAGCAATCTTTTTTTTTTTTTTTTACAAATTTAAATAATTCTCTGGCACATTCTTAAAGCAGATAGAGTGGAATGAAAGATGAAAGAATGCTGTTTTTCTTTAGGGTAAGAAAAATGTATTAATTCAGCTGAGTGATCTGAAAATTTGTGTTTTATATTTGTGAATATATCAAATCAAGATAGAAAATAGATGTTTTATAATAACACATTTTTGAAGATTTAAATGGTAAAACTTGAAATGATCATAAGTTAGTGCAGTTTCACTTAAGTTCTCAATAGAGCATAGAAACGGGGCATTGAAATTGACCTATTTGTATTCAAGTAAGCAGATGAGAGAACATATACAAGTGTATTATAATGCAGGGGATATCACAAAGGGTAAAGCAAACAAAAATACAGCTGTGATAAAAAAGTTTGTTTAATAAAAATAGTTAATTTTTATTGTATTTAAGAAGTAGTGATGAAAAATTTTGTTCTAGATAAAAGTGTCTTGATATCATGAATTTCAGCTGGTGTTATGGATTCACAATATTCACATGTGCACTGGAATAATTGATGACAATACCAGTAAATGTGCATTTATTTTAAGATTATGTTAGTGTCTATTATTAACAGAGATTGGATTCATTAAGTCATAATAAATTTGGATAGTCAAAATTGTTTACAAAGTATATATCCAATGATAATGTAATTTAATTGTTGATTAGCAAAGAAATGATTGATTTTTAGACCTGGAAGTACATCTTTTTCACAAAATTATACCATTACTCTGCTTTTAAATATGCACTTTCAGTTAAAAATTAATGAATATGGTGTTTAATGAAACCTTTCTGATAAATTTTTTTCCAAGCAGATAATTGTTAACTTTTCGAAATCATGGATCTGATTCTGAATCATCATTTGTTATTTATTAGGATTATATATTCAAGCATTTAGATTGTTACAATTTTGGTGTTAATAACAACAATAATCTTCTAAATAAAAGAGCATAGATCTTACCTACACCAAAAAAAGGTACTGGGGTAGTGTTAAGAAAATTAAGATTGATATAATTTATAGACTGCTAGTGTAACTGTTATTTTGTTCTGTGTTTGCTTTCTTTCTCTCTGTATTTATCTGTTACTATTGATCTTTATAATTTTACTGCAGAAATAAAATGGTAATAAAAGCTTGTTTTTTAGATTGGTTCCAAAAATTATCAATGGAGGAATTGCTGGAATTATTGGCGTTACATGTGTATTTCCCATAGATTTAGTGAAAACGAGGCTTCAGAACCAACAGGTTGGACCTCAAGGGCAAAAAATGTATTCATCTATGTAAGTACTTTTTGACTGTCTTATATATATATATATATATATATATATATATATATATATATATATATATATATACATGCTTAAATTCTTATAAATTTTTTCAAAGCTGTTTATTTTATTTATTTTAAATTTTATTTCCTGGAGTAGATATATATTAAAACTGTAGATCATAAGATAGATGAAAAATTCATTTTTATGTATAATTTTATTCCAATATTAAAATTTTGAAAGTGAGCTTAAGGTATATTCACTTAATAGTACCTTTATATTCAGAAATTCTGTCCAATAAAATGTGTTTAGGAATCACATCATAATTTAAAAAATAGTTTTGTTTTATAGTGTTGTTATATTCATATCTTTGAAAAATAAGTGCTTCAAAAATTAATTGTTTTGTTTGAGCTGTTGCATTTTAATTCCCATAATCACTGTGTTTCATAAATACTATGCGCCAAACGATGGCCGATTCGTTAGGGTGCTGGCCTTCGGTATCAAAGTTCATGGGTTCGAATCCCACGGTGGCATGGATGTTTGTAGCCGTTCAGAATCATCTTTAAGCTGTAGGTCCCGGTGTCATTAGCCCTCGTGTTGCAAAAAGTATACTGTAGCACTCCAAACCAAACCATAACTACTATGCTTTTTGGATTTATTCCCCCTTTTCTTTATATGCATCATTTGAATGAATTCTGTTATCTACATTTCCAACATGACATGATGCATGGTAATGCCATTCAAAAAGAAAGTTTGCTAAGTAATATGATCTCCTTTTTTAATCAGTTAGGAGATCAGAATTCTGTTTTATCTTCTTTTCCCTCAGATGTGATATATTAATGGGGGAGAGCACTTTATCCCTAGAAATATTCCAACCTTCTCTTTAAAGGGGTTTGTAATTCCAACCTCCTTATGCTTAAAGCAACGTACAATATATTAAAGAATCTACCATTCTTCGGTATGCTACTTATATCTTCCCCACCTTTAAAGTGGTGTGAAGAAAAGGAATTATGTCTGCACAGCTAGGATGCTAACATTATGGTTTAAATAAATGGAATTTGTGTTTTGAATAGCATAGTATTATGCTTTAATTATAATGTTAACAGTTTGAGTTATTGTGAAAAGATTTTGAAAGTCATTTAAAACATTTTCAAACTAAAATCCTCTTTTGATTAGTTTAAATTTTAAGGCTTTGGTGTATATAAATTAATTGAAACTTTCAATATGTTGCTCAACTAATTAAATTTCAATAGACCTTGTATGAATGTCTTATTTCAATTGTTACAACAGCAATTTCCATCTTTATGCTACTTCTCAAAAATAATTTTTTTTTACACTTTTCTACCCTCAAACTTTTTACTTAAACTTATAGTTGTAATAATAGGGATGTTTTGAATAAAAACTTTATTACAAAAAATATTACTATTGACAGAATGATAACAAGCTATAACTATTCATATTTATTTTTCTATTCCTCTATTTTATATTTAAACTTCATCTATCACATAAAAATTTAATTAACACTAATTATTTACACTTATTTAAGTTTGTTAAATTCTGGAGACAAAGTAGAATGTTCTACTTGGATTTTTTTTTTACTATGAATGTAGCTTGACATTTGATTTTCATTGTAGACAGTTTTGAGAATACCATGTCACACAAATAAGACATTACAAAATGCAAAATCAGTTCTGTTGTTATTCAATACAAAGCTTCATACTCTCTATTGTGATTGTTCCAAAACTGAATTAAGCCCTTGAGGACCAGCATGTAAATGCTATACGAGTCGACCATTGTGAAAACCGTTGCCATTTATGCCATCTAGTAATTAAATCTAGCATTTAAAAATTAAAATAAAACATTCAGATCTCTTCTTACGCCTACGTGACGTTGGTCTCTCAATATCAACTGTAGAGCATTGCATGGAGGTGATGCTGGACTGATAAGAGTGAAATCGCTGTGTCGCATATACAAGACGTTAGTCGCGAAGGCGTTAAGGTCTTGACTTTTAACTAACAAAGTTTATCAGTAAAAGTTTTACTTAAAGTAGGTACTACCTTTCACATAAAGTTTATTTCAAATTAACATTGGTTTAGAATATGTGATCTAATCAAAAACAAAATAAATATACTTGTAGTCTTATTGTATGCATTTTCAAAATTTCTTTTTTTAGAAACAAGTATTCAGTTATGTATTATTTAAAATGGGGCTGTTCTCTAGGTTTTCTTGTTTTTATTTATATTTTCTCCTTCATACATATTTTTTGAGAAATAAGATAGTTTTATTGGATCTTCATATATTTTAGACCTTTGTTTTCTTAAATATTGTTAAACTCATATTTTGATGCATTTTTACTGTGTAGCTCTAGTAATTCAATTGCTTAAGATTTCAAAAGAAGTAAAATGTTGAAAATTTTATTTGATTGAAATTATCTGTGTAATGTTCTTAGCTATATTGAAATCTAGATTGTAAATACAAATTCTTTTCTTTTTAGGGTTGATTGCTTTCGAAAAACATTTTCAAGGGAAGGATTTTTTGGCATGTATAGAGGTAAATGCCTTTATAAACTTAGTTTAAAAGTTTTTTTTGGTTGAATTTGATGTGTTGGGTTTAAGTTTTATTTTAAAGCAGAGCCAGTATACAACTATCAAAGACTTTAAAACATTTGTGCTTGTAAAAACTGAATAGTGATACAAATCTTTTAAAATCTATTTAGGTTCTGCTGTCAACATTCTGTTGATTACACCAGAAAAAGCAATAAAACTTGCCGCAAATGATTTTTTCAGACATCATCTTTCTTCAGGTTCTGGGTAAATTTTAAAACATTTCATATGTCTTAATTTTTTAGAGTCAAATTTTTATTTTAGTTGTTTTAATTTACACATTTCTGTGAGTGATGCTTATTATATGTTGAATAAGAAAAGTAATAAATGGAAATAAATATTAAAGTTTGATTAATTAAACTAAATAATGCTTGTTTTGCATTTTATGATTCTGGCTTAAACCCATCATTAAAAAACTAGCATTTGTGGGGGAAAAATTAGTTTGATCTTATACAAAACTGATAAATTGATTATAAAAGACTAAGTTTAATACTCACAGATTAATTTGGATTTAACTGTAAATATTTAAAACATTATAATATAATATATATATTTATATAAATATGTAACATGGTGAAGATTATACTTGTCATTACAATAAAGTTGTAGCCCCTATTATTTTGAATTGTTTGGACTTATGGGCAGTGAGAAGACTTAAGTATTTTTCAGTTGTATTTCCATTAAAAAGAAGCAAAGTCCAACATAGAAAAACTTTGAAGTTTATTAAGACTTAAAATGAATATCTGCAAAGCATTGAATGATTACAAAAATATGCTTCTATTCTACATGTTTCTCCCAACAAGGAGTGATTGTGCAGATCTTTTCCCATGAGATCAATAGCTTAGTCAGCATTATTGTCAGTCAGAAATGAAGCTTGATCATTTGGGTTAGCTTGAAAATGTCGCCAGCAAATAGGAAATTAGCATTTATTCTAGTGTTTATTTTTGGGGATGGATGAAAACAATTTAATTCGGCAAACACTCCTTTAATTATATAGAGCTGGGAAATTAGGGATGAAAGAAAGAGAAGGGGTAAAAGGAGAATTTTAGATAGATATTTTAGGTTTAATAATTTTGATATATTACATATGTGTGTGTGTTTGTTGATTGTAAACTGATTAGAATTAGTTACAAATTCTGGTTTATGCAGAATATCTTTTAAAAATTAGTATATAAATCCTAGGCTACTTTTAAGTGATTATTTGTAATGATACTCTATTTTTTGTTAGGAAACTGTCATTACAGAAAGAGATGATTGCTGGAGGGTCTGCTGGCTTCTGCCAAATAATTGTAACTACACCTATGGAGCTCCTTAAAATCCAGCTGCAAGATGCAGGACGATTAGGTTAGTAGAAAACTGTCAAATTTCTATCATACTGGTTTTTAATATTCTTATTGTGGCTATGTGAGATTTTTCAACTAAATTTAAAATTAAACTGAGATTGTGTCAATTGTACTAGATATCATATAATTTATAAAGATACCTAAGGGATTTTATGTTCTTAATTTTTTAAGTATGATGATAATTTTACATGCTTTGCTTCTAATTATATAACAATTTCCATTTCTGTAAATGGTAAGGGAATTTTCTGTATTATGCAGGCAACACTTTATTTTTTTTAGCATTTTATTACAAATGTTGTACATAACTTAGTTTTATTCTGTAGTTTAATTTTTCATTACTGTAGAAAGTTATAATCAATTTTATACTGTTAGATTATGTATATGTATTTGTGTAATGATTTTTTATTGAAGCTACATTCTACTTTTTATTTATTTGTTTATTTTTGTGTATATCCTTAAATTTCACATGTTTTTGTCTCTTGAGAATTTTTCTTTTATTTTCTTCTACTTCTATCAACCTATTGGTAACTACTAGATTGTCTAAACATAAAATTTTGGGTTCTGCAAATGATTAACTTGTTGCACCTACTGTCATTCCTTCCTGACCCTAGATAACAACTCAATATTCTGTAAATTTTGTATTAGACAAGTGTGTATTATATTGAAAAGTTGTATTATTCAAACCTTAAAATACATTAATATGAAAAAGAATTTTCCTCCCTTTTTTAATGTTATGTATCTGGCAACAGCCAGATGAGAGAACCTTCCAAGCTGTGTAACGCTTGTTTGGGTTCCATAGTTTCGTATTGTACATGTTCGGTGTAGTTGTTATGCTCGTTCGTGCCTGTGTAGCTGAAGGCTAATAAATGTTCTTTGCATGTATATAAAACTAATCGTATCGTCTCTCGGTCTACCTGGCATACATGACAAAAGAGTTGGTGACGAGGATGAACATTAATTTTGAATCTTATGATACGTCTGTGGAAGACTGGTCGAGTTATGTGAAACGTTTAGAATCTTACTTCGTTGTTAATGGGATCAAAGATAAAATGAAAGTCCCTGCTATTTTAAGCCTTATGGGAGCAACAACGTATAAATTGTTAAAGAATCTGGCCACTCCGAACATTCCTTCTAAATTGACTTATCAAGATATCGTAAAATTACTTTCGGAACATTTGAATCCTAAACCACTAGAGATGACAGAACGGTTTCGTTTCTACAAGAGGAAGCAATTTGAAGGTGAGTCCATTGCAAATTATTGTGCCGAATTACAAAAACTGTCGATACACTGTAACTTTGGGAACAATTTAAGTACGATGCTTCGTGATAAATTGATGATGGGTCTCAAAAACGAAAGTATACAGAAAAAGCTGTTAGAAGAGGATAAGTTAACATACGAAAAAGCAAAGAGCATTGCATTCGCAATGGAATCTGCTCAGAGAGATGTGTGTGAAATTCAGAATCAAATGGTATCGATAAAAAAATTACATAGTTCGCAAGATAAAACTATCAAAAAAGATTTTTCTAAATTTAAGAAATTTGAACCTACAAAGAAGTTTGATAAATCTCAGAAATGTTACAGATGTGATAGTACTCAACATTTAGCTCACAAATGTAAGCACAAGAACACTCAGTGTAGGAATTGCTTAAAGAACGGGCATTTGGCAAAAGTCTGCCGCTCAAAACGTAACGAAACAGTTAAACAAATAGAATCTTGTTCTGAAACTGTACCAGTTAATAGCGTTAAATCACCACGACATACAAGGGATAAGATTTTATTAGAAATTTTTGTTGAAGGGAATAAATGTTTATTTGAATTAGATACTGGAGCTGCTATTAGTTGTATGAATGTGAATGAATTTAAGAAACTTTGTCTGGATGTAGCCATTAAGCCTACTAAATTATTGCTTAGGAATTTTGATAATTCTATGATAACATCAGCTGGCCAAGCAGTGGTGCAAATTCAATACAAAGATCAAATTAATACAGAAACTATTTATTTGGTACATGCAAAAGTAAACGCAGTTTTTGGTCGTGAATGGATGAGAAATTTCCAATTAGACTGGAGCTCAATTAAAGCAGTTCGGGTTGAAAATTGTAATTCTCGAACCTATAAATTAAATATCTTGCTTCAAAAGTATGAGAAAATTTTTTCTCCGGGTATCGAGAAGCTGGAAAAGTTTTGTTGCCGTCTTCAAATGAAACTTAATTACAAACCGGTATTTTTTAAACCTCGACCAGTACCATTTGCTTTAAAAGAAAGAATAGAAACAGAACTTAATAGGTTAGTTGCAGAAGACATCATTGAGCCGGTGACATATAGTGATTGGGCTACACCAATTGTTCCTGTTATCAAACAGAATGGAAACCTACGAATCTGTGGTGATTATAAGGTGACTATCAACCCGGAACTAAAAATTGAGCAGTATCCTTTACCCCGTATCGACGACATTTTTGCTGAACTGTCAGGAGGGGAGTTCTTAACTAAAACCGACTTATCTGAGGCATACCTTCAAATGTTAGTTGATGAGCAGGACCGACATCTATTGACGATCAATACTCACAAGGGTTTGTTCCATTACAAGAGAATGAATTATGGTATAGCCTTAGCTCCGGCAGTGTGGCAGATAGCCATTGAACAAGCTTTATCAGGCATCACGAGGATATTACCGTAACAGGGAGAAATGATCAAGAGCATTTTGAAAGGTTAGAATTAGTACTACAGAAACTAGAAGAATACGGTCTCAGAGTAAATAAGCGGAAAAGTGAATTTTTTAAGAAATCTGTGAATTATTGTGGTCATACAATTGATAAATTCAGCCTCCACAAAACACAAGAAAAAAATCGATGCAATTACGAAGGTACCAGTTCCAAAAACTGTATCTGATTTGAAGAGTTTTTTGGGTTTAGTCAATTACTACAGAAAATTTATTCCCAACTTATCTACTCGTGTCGCTCCTTTAAATAATTTACTGCAGAAAGGTACTAAATTTTTGTGGACTGCAGAATGTGAAAAAGCTTTCAAGGCATTGAAACAAGAAATTGCTTCAGACCGAATTTTATGCCATTATAATCCTAAGTTACCTATTGTATTACAAACTGATGCATCACCAGTTGGAATAGGAGCAGTTTTAAGTTCCATTATGCCAGATGGTTCAGAAAAACCAGCAATGTTTGCATCAAGGTCATTGACTAAAACGGAACGTAATTATTCGCAGATAGACAAGGAAGCATTGAGTATCGTATGGGGAGAAAAGAGATTTTATCAATATTTATTTGGTCGACGTTTTGATCTCGTAACCGATCATAAACCCCTAGTATCTATTTTCGCACCTATTCGTAGTTTACCATGTCTATCAGCAACACAAATGGTTCATTATGCACTTTTTCTCCAAGCATTCAGTATCAAGCAATCAAGTATCGAAACACTAAGAACCATGGCAATGCCGATGCACTTTCACGGTTACCACTAGCAGTTGACAAGGATTGTGAGTACTTAACTGAAGCAGACGTGACAAATATTTCACAAGTTGAATTAATGCCTGTTACAGCAACTGACATAGCTAGAGCTACTAAAACTGATAGGAAATTGTTTGAACTGTATGAAGGTTTAAAATCTGGAACTGAATTACCTGTGCCATGGAAAGGTTGCAAAATGGTTGCATAATGTATGGTTATAGAGTATGCATTCCTGAAAAGTACCAGAATCAAGTTTTGGAAGAACTTCATGTTGGACATCCTGGAATTGTCAAAATGAAGGCCATAGCTAGAAGCTATTGCTATTGGCAAGATATTGATGCCAGTATAGCCAATTTTGTTCAGAACTGTTCAGCTTGTATCGTAATGAGGAACGAACCAGCAAGGATAAATCGACATCCGGGGGAATGGCCAAATGGACCTTGGCAAAGGATACAAGTTCACTACGCTGGTCCTTTTATGGGGAAAATGTTTTTTGTAGTCTCTGATGCATATTCGAAGTGGATAGAAGTCATTCCGATGAAAAATATTACAGCTAGTTTTACAATTCATCATCTTCGTATTCTTTTTGCTCATTATGGAATTCCCTTAACTTTGGTTAGTGATATCGGCGCAAGTTTTACTAGTTACGAAGTTCGACATTTTTTGAAACTGAATGATATTAAACATATAACTTCAGCACCGTACCATCCTGCTACGAACGGACAGGCAGAAAGAATAGTGCAGTTATTCAAAGCTTCGTTGAAATTGAGTAGAGGTGATTCTGAAGATCTAAATGTGAAATTACAAAGATTTTTATTACAATATAGAATAACTCTACATTCTCTCATCGGAGAAAATCCGAGTGCCTTGTTTTTGAAGAGATGTATTCGCACTAGGCTTGATCTTTTTAAACCAAATTTGAGAGACAAAGTTGTGCAGAAACAGAGTTCGAGACTTGACACAGAATCTATCTTGCGTGAGTTTCAGGAAGGGGAGAAAGTAACCATAAGAAATTATTCCGGACCTAACAAATGGAAAATTGGAACAATTATTAACCGAGATGGAACTTTGAGTTATAGCATACAAGTTGGAAATGAAATTTGGAAGAGACACATAGATCAAATATGGAAATGTGGGAAGTCGATTGAATTATCCCAAGCTGCTACTGAAATTCCAATTTACGATAAAGAATTGAATTTTCCAGATGAGCCAGTATCCGATGATGTTGCTGAATCGAAACCACCTACACCTGTACCTAAAGTTGTCCCTGAACCTAAAGATGTACCTGTACATGCCACTCCAAGTGATGATATACCACCTAAGCCTGTACCAGACGCTTCCGGAAAGCTGAAAACTGATGTGCCACTCCGACGCTCAAACCGAATCAGGAGACCTTCAAAGAGACTCGACCTGTGACTCTCTATTTTGTCGGGGAGGAACTGTTATGTATCTGGCAACAGCCAGATGAGAGAACCTTCCAAGCTGTATGACTCTTGTTTGGGTTCCGTAGTTTCGTATTGTACATGTTCGGTGTATTTGTTATGCTCGTTCGTGCCTGTGTAGCTGAAGGCTAATAAGTTCTTTGCATGTGTGTAAAACTAATCGTATCGTCTCTCGGTCTACCTGGCATACATGACATTTAAGTATAGAATTTTTTGGTGGAAGGTTTTTATTTAGAGTCTTGTTTTGTGCATTTACTGAAAGTACTTTTAAATATACTTAATTATAGAATATCTTTGTGTAAGAAGTGTTTGAATTTCAATGGTTCCTTTTTAAATATAGCTTCCAAAGGGGCTGCTGAAGGTGGAACTGTTGCTGCCCAATCAGCCACTTCTATTGCCCTTGATCTCCTTCGCACACGAGGTATTGCTGGACTATACAAAGGCACTGCTGCTACAATGCTTCGGGATGTCAATTTCTCCATTGTGTACTTTCCATTGTTTGCTCATTTAAATGCACTTGGTCCTCGCAAAAAAGATGGGAGTGGAGAAGCGGTCTTTTGGACATCATTCCTAGCAGGCTGTGTAGCTGGTTCTACAGCAGCATTTACTGTTAATCCTTTTGATGGTTAGTGTTTGATTTGTATAAGTACAAATTCATATATTATGCATATATTACATATATTATGAATATGTAACAATGAAGTTTAAAACATAAACCCAATCACTTATATTGAACTCAGTGAATAAAAGCATGGGAATATATATATATATATTTATCATTAGATACTTTATTTTGCATAATTATTTAGTTGTATCTGAACTCTTTATTCATATTTTGTTTGCTCAATTTTGGAGTGTTAAGTGTCTTAATTTAAAGTAAATCAATTTTTAAAAAAAATGTAACACTTCTGAAATTTTCTTTCAATTTTGTACGAAAATTTTTATATATAGTTATCTGAACCCAAATTTTAAATGAAGCCTTGTTTAATTTGAATCTAGTTGCTAACAATGTAGTTCTTTAGAATTAACTCTTAAGTATTATGTCCCAATGTAATAAACTCTTAAATTAGTTATAAAATCTGGTATGCAAAGACTAATAAAGGAACTTTTATTCTATGGTATGAAAATTAATTTCTTACTAACACATTTTGGCACTTCCACTATTATTAGCTTGTGCCTCACCAGGAAAGAAAGGAATTCTCCCAAATTGGAAACTGCTACTTTAAGTAGTAATGCATTAAATGTTGTACTTCTTCATTGCAGTTTCATGTGAAACATGCAAAAACAGGGTTTTTATTGGATATTTTAGAATACATTTTTTTTTAACAATATTTCAAAGCTTGAAGGAACTTCCTGAATTTTCTTTTCTTTTGTAAAAGAATGTTTATTGAGGTAAGTTTCTGGTAAAGATTTTCAATGAACAAAGTAAAAAATATTTTCTAGCTGTGTATTGTAATTTTATAAATTTGTTAAAGTTCTATAACTAAAAATTTCTGTTTAAAAAAATTAAAATTGATAGTATGTAGATTCCATTTTACAGAATATTTGTCTTATCAATAGCCTAATGGTTTATTTATAGTCTATCTACCTTTTTATTTCAGTAATTATCTTGTTATAACATCGTTTATAAGTTTATTTGAGAATTTTTTTTCTAACAAGTTTTAATATATTCAGTTTTATCCATTTTATGATAACTTTATTGTCTTTAAAAATTAGTATATACCTTTTAATTTTATTTTATACCTCATATTTCTCTTTTATTAGTGGTGAAAACAAGATTGCAACTTCTCAAGAAGGCTAGTGGAGAAATGACATACTCAGGGATAACTGATGCTTTTGTGTAAGTTTGGAAATTTAAAGTTGAATTGAATTATATAAAATAGTTGTATATAGCAGTTTAACTGGTTTATGTAATATTTCAGAAAAATATGGAAAACGGAAGGAATTACTGCATTTTTTAAGGGTGCTGGCTGTAGGATGATTGTCATAGCTCCTCTCTTTGGAATAGCACAAACTGTCTATTTCCTTGGAGTAGCAGAGTGGTTATTAGGTAAAAAGAGAAGGTGAGTTTTTAAGATTGCATGAGATATCATTCTTGAATTATTAAATAAGAGTTCAACTTTTAACCATTCCGTATATGGCTTCTGTGTGAGTAAATTTCACTTGTAAAATTTTTGATTCATTATTTATGCAAATTTGTGTATTCTGCTGTTTAATTTCATGTGTATGCATCACTTAAAATTAAGGCTGTTAATTACTGTTGACTAAATATATGGTTTTCATTACTTATATTACTTTATTAATCATGCCAATAGAGCTTGGTACTATTTCCAGTTAAGTTTCATGCATACCTAATTTACATATGCAATAGAGAACTTTTTTAGAAGGTATTTAAACTGCTGTTGAAGACTGATAATACTCTGATACTCGTGACCCTTTTAATCATTTGGTTTTTCAAGTTGTTTACTGAAAGCTCAATGTTTTTTCTTTGGCTGTAAGACCATAGCTTGTTGTAGGTAGCTAGTATTATGAATTTAGTTATTTTAGACAGGGTAACTAAGTCCATATTTACTTTATATTTAGTTCATATTACTTTTAAGTATGAGCTCCAGATTAAATATCTTTAAGTTTTGTTTATTCTATTTTATTTTAAACTTCAAATATTTAATTCTTAATACTTTGTAGTCTTTATATATCTTCTACTGCCATATGTATTACTACATTCTACCTTAATTTAGGTTTATTTCTTTTCGAGGCATTGTGACAATTACTTTCTAGATGTTTGTGGTTTCAACATTCTATAGTTTATTATTTTAACCATTTGAATCCATTAAACTCACCAACTGCCAGTTTGGCTAAACTGGTGATTTTCTACCTGATAGAAGGGTTTTCCAGAAACAATGGATTATGTTTTTTAAGAAACAAAACTTGCAAAGGAAGTTACAAAACTTGTGTAAGAAATAGATGTAAATTTCCAGGGAAAGAAAATTTGAAAATTTTCATCTCCCTGGTTAGGATTCGAAAGGTTAAAATGACTTTTTCAAAATGTTATGTTTCGTAAGACTTTATTTTCAATTTCAATTAAATAACATGTTTTGAGGGATATTTGTTATTTTTGCTTTTAAAAACATTAATTTGAGATTTAAATTGAGGATTAATGCACTTAATCTTAGTGAATTATTGTGAATATGTGGAAAATAATCTGATCAGATGATCATTGTGTTTAACATGACATGATTAAAAACAAAGAAGGGTATTATATGGCTTTAATGTTATATACCTTTTTTTTCCTAGTTATTTTTAAAAGGAGATGTTTATTTTTTTATAGATTTTATTTTTCACCAGTGTTTTTGTAAGTGTTTATTTTTGAATTGAATTTTAATTGTATCTTTTTTCCCTTTGTTGTTGAAAAATGTTTCATTTTACTTGCATGTAACTAATTTAATCTTCTATGTATGTTTATTGGTGTGACTGCATTACATTTCACTCAAAACTTAAGAAAAATTATAAATCTTTTTGTTGGACATTTCTAACTTTGTGCATTTTTTCTTTTATTTTTCAAACTAATCTTTGTTTCCTAAAATTTTTATGATTTGATACTCACACAACTCTAATCCTGTGCTGTTTTAATTTTCCTTTTTAATTGTTTTTCTATGAATGTAAATTGTTAAATAATGAATGAAAATTGTTTGATGTTTCTCCTCTTAAATCTGTCCACAAAAAATAAATAGAACTCCAGTGAGTTTCCAAGAACAATTCTAAACCAAGTTCTTGATTTGGAATGTCATGATACTAATTGATTCTTCTTTTTTTACCCCCTCCCCTTGCATGCAGTGATGAGTCTGGAAACTAATCTATGGTAAGCAATATTTTGTGATTTGTTGTTTTCTAACAATCTGGTAATGTAAGTTATATGATAGCTTATATTTTAAATGTTGTTGATTTATTCATGAATAACATTGTTTTCAATCTTAAGCTTCTTTCTTTTATTCTGATATAGCAGTATGCTTGCTTGTATTTTTCAGTTAAAAACCACTTTTGTTTCATTACTAAGAATTTTAATCTTAACCCGGGAAACTCTAGTAATATCTCTTGGTACCAGCAGTAATTACTGTAAAGGTAATTAGTTAAAGAACCTAGCAGTACCATGCACAATGCCAGCAGTTTGTGACTAAAGTAATTTAAATCTAAAAAAAAAATGAGTTTTATGCTAAAATGGCAATAATCCTACATTAAAGTAATGGTCTTTTTTATGTTTTAGCAAACATTGAAAAAATAACAGTTTAACTCAGTAATAGACATAAATTCTTAAATAATTTTTTACTTAAAATACTTCATTTAAAAAGACAGTTAAGAATATAATTCAGATAGAAAGAACAAAGCTGATTACACTTAGTTTTTAACCATTTTTTCTTAACTTTGCTTTTTTACCAGATGCGATAGTACTAAGTCATATTACTAACAAACTGAAAAATGGGTGTTTAGTAATCTTTAACTAATGGATTAATATAAAATGTAGTACATTAAAAGATATTGAATAGTTTGCAATTAAAAGGCTAGAAAATAGCTTTAAAAAGGGTGTAAAAGTATTTATTTCAACTTAGTTGTTTTAGGTATTTCCAGTTTTTATTTCAAAAATGTGTTTTTGTAATCTTAGGCCCAAAGATTTGAATGACACATTTTTCTATATATACTGTGTTTTTTTTCTTTTTTAAATCTATTTTGAATATTTTATGTTTTTGAACTATAATAAAATTCAGCATTTGTTACCAACATATTTATTACTGCTCTGCCTTGAAAGTTTTGTGGAAATTAGTACATGAAATTGGATTGTTTTTAGAATTTTCTAACCAAGAAACTCTTGTGATTTTGTTTTATTCTATGCCAGGGCACAGACTAATGAAGTGTTCATTTGGTCCTGATAGTTGATTATTGAAGATGACTATAAATCATAAAAGTTGCTCTGTAATGATTTATATATTGAATGATTGAAATCATTCCAGTTTTTTTTAATTGTACTGGAGGCACTAGTTTCATCTTATAAACAAGTAATATGTGGTAACTATAGTTCTAATTAATTCAGATATGTAAAGATAACAGTGTATCTAGGTATTATTACAATCCAGATCTAATTCTGACTTTTTTAAAGGAAACTTTTATTTTTCACATTTCAAAATTTATTTTTATTATTTTGCTACTATGTTTTAAATTGTAGTTTCATGTCTACAGTATTTATTCATATAGATTAGTGATTCTCAACCTTTTTTAAGCTACCATCTGCCTATGAAGCCAAATTGCATTTAACGGCCCCCTCCCTTTGTAAAAATCTTAAAGTGTAGGGTAGGAGAAGTAATCAACTATGAGAGGCAAAATGTTTAAGTAATTTTCTTCAATATAGTTACAAATCAAATTTTTGTTACTGAGACATACTGAAGCAATATTTAAAAGAATAATATGGCTGAATGGTTAAGAGCGCTGACCTTGGGTTTTGCAGTTTGTGGGTTTGAATCCCATTGGAGCATAGATGTTTGTAGCCATTCTGAATCGGCTTTAAGTAGTAGGCCCAGGTCTCATTAGCCCTTGTGTTGCAAAAGAGTAGACTGTAACACTCCAATCCAAAATAAATGATGTTGATTAAATATATTTTTCTGAATGTTGGCCCAATTTCATACAGAACATAGGAAGTGAAAATAACTGATTCTGGTACCATCACATAAGTTTGTTTAATTACTGGCAAAAGTAGGTAAATTAGATAAGTAATGTAATAAATTTATTTAGTATTTTTAAAATTAAGTTTGAAAACCAAAATGTGCTCCCCTACTGTTCACCAGCATAATCCCTCTCTACACTGTAAAAAAAAAAAAAGACTATTAACATTTTTAATTTAACAAGAAATTTAATGAATAACATGCATTTTTTGAAGTACTAGAAGAGTATAAGCTGTAATTCTTTTTTTTTAAACAAAAATATTATAGATAGTAATTAAAAAAAAACCTATTAACCTTGTTAGAAAATGTTCATTATTACGATTGGTTTAATATAATATCGAGTCTTACAAATATAAAATTGAAAATGATGAGCATGGAAAATTACTTAATTTAGATCTTATGTTATAAATCTGAAAGCAATGAAATCTAATTTCTTCTTCTTGAATGCATTTCTTCTGTTCAAACTTTATAGATATTTCTTGAAACTAAAGCCTAAACATTCTTTTATAGGTTTGCTGAAGAAGCTAAATCTTTGGAATTGTCTCCTATTTCAAGTGTTTTCTGTGATGCACCAAATGTAAATCAACATGTGAAAGAAATCAACTATTTACCAAACTTAAGTTTATCTGTACAGAAATCTAGCCCATGCAATTAGTACAAATCAAATATTTAGTGCATGGCTCAACTATTTGGGTACATAATTGGAAATTAATTTCATGCATTTGGGGTGATATGAGAGGCCAATGAAGGTCTAAATATTGTAAAAAAAAATTTCAATTAGAAGTATAGTGGAAGTAAATAAATTGTGTTTAATTATACCTCAAAAAGGAGAGAGGCTTTCTATTGGGTGAATAATTTTGTTTTTGGTGAACTTTTTTCACTTAATAAGAGAGGTAATACAAATATATTTTAGACATGAATATAACTTTTGATTGTTTTAAACATTTGTTTAAGACATATTCATAGGTTCAATCACTTTTAATGAGATTATTTTCATTTTTCAATGTTCGAAGGCTGCTGATTAATATTTTTATTTAAAGAATTTGAAAAATATGCAACCTGTGCATATATCTCAACTCTATTATACAGTTAAAAATGTTATGTGTCTATAAATATAAATAAAAGTTTAGTATAATAGAGTTACAAACGCATGAGCATGTAATGAATTAATTTTAAGGAGTATTTTAAAAATAGAAAACTTTATTTTAAGATAAATTTATCTTATCTTGCTGTAGAAAAAGAAAGATTTATATCTACTTTCTAAGATACAAGTTATATTTTTTGTATAAGTTGTAAACTTTGATACTAATAGTTTATTTGTTAATCAAATTAGGCATCAGTATTTTCACTTAACATATTTAAATTAAAAAAAAAGAGCTTTGCTGTGATGTAAATTGTCTGCTTGGTTTTGATATATAAGTAAGTGTTCACTATACTGTCATTTTACTGCATTTATGAAGATTTTAAAAGTTTCTTTGAAGACCAGCATTATTTCATTTTCCATAATTTTTTTATTTAAACCTTATGTGTTTTTTTATATGTAATTTGTTTTTTGTTTGTTATGCAAATCATTCAGTTTATAATTATATTTTTCAGTAATTTTTTCATACTTTCACATCCAAAAATACAACCATTTTGTAATATGTTTAACATCTATCTAGTCCACACTTAAGAGCAACCTTATAAAACTGCAGACCATACTATATACCACCCTATAATAATATAACAGTGGAATGAAATGAAACAAAATTTATTGCCAACCTGCTGCACAATTTCTGGGCACATTTGATTTTGTTGATCACTAGCTCCCCCTACCTTTAAAGTATAGAATAGTACTTATTGCTTGTTCTGAGTTTCAGTCATATTAGTAATTCTGTAGCTGTTTCATTAATATGAGCTTTGTGCCGCTTTTTAACAACAATAGTTAATGCCAATTTTATGCAAGTCTTATAATATGCTACATATATGAGAGCTTATTACTCGGTCTAAAGTAGTTTCTTAAAATTCCTATTAAATATTTTAGAGAATTAAAATATGCAAAAGAAATATAACTTCAAATTATTTTAGGATTGAAATGACGATTATTTAATAAATAGTAGAAAATGTACAATTTAAAATTGTGTGCACATTGGGAAGTTGGTTTGTCCCCCGAATGTTGCAAGACTTGCATAAAAGGAGCTCCACATTTTCTGACAATCGTTGAGTGGTTTATCCAAAACGAATGTCATCTCCTCAGTTCTAATTCATTACTGACATGTAGGATTATATATGAATTATATAATCCTCTTTCAAAATTACAATTAAAATGTAAGATGGTGCTTAATACATTCCAATGATGTAATTTAGCATTCAAGTATTAGTGTGATTAAAATTTTATTGGTCTGAGGAGGAGTCTGTGTGTCAATTTTTAAATGTCTAGAAAAACAATAGATCCTCCAGCTACCAGCTGGAAGACAATTTAGCCATTTGAATGTGATATGAGAGCCTGAAGTGTTCTTATTGTTAATGTGAAATTGTTGTATCACTGTTGTCATCATAGTTTTAAGGAAATAAATTGAAAGAACTAATTGCTTTGTCATTTCTCTTACTGTCAAATATAAAGGTGAAAGTTTCAGTGATTTATTGAAGAGAGTACTTAATATTTACGATAAGAGGGCTTTTATCATAAATATTATTATAATAGGGGATGAGGTGGAAATAATTCCTTCGTTATCATTCTTACTCTTCTACTTCTAAAATTTTTCATGTAATTTAGATGTCACATTTTGTATCAAGTAAACAAGAACATAATACATAGGTCACATGATATCATCATTCTCTGTTGACAATCTCAGTGAAAAGGAGCATTGAAATAAATCATTCATGTAAATGGGGCTATATGTATTTATTTAAGGTGGAAAAATTTAAATATATAACTTTTAGGTGAGTGAAGAAAATAACCAGTAACTTGTTAGATTTTGATGAAGATGCCAGTTAACACAAGTGCACTTTTCACGAATAGGCTGTATTTTAATCTTTTCAAGATGGGTGTATCATTTATGAGTCACAGAAATAGATATGCTTGTACAGTTTATTAAAAACTTTAACAATAACAATTGCTGAAAGAAACAAGTACTCTTTTTAATAATCAAGAATATGATTTATTCTATTTACTTTTACATATATAAGAATTATAAAAAGAAAACAAACTTAATCACATTGGCTACTCATCCTTAAAGAATTTCATAATTTTTTTTTTTGTTATGAAATTGGATGTGTATATTTTTCAAAAATTAAGTTTAATCCAAATATAGGAACTGAATCAGTGTCAATGTTGATACACAACTATACAATCATTGTATTTTCATACCCACAGGACAAAAATTAAAGGCAAATTTCTAATAAATATTTTTATTGACAACAAAAATATCTCAACATATGTGACATTCATTTTGAAGACCTCTTTTATCAGAAAGGCCAACTTATTTCTAAAGAGGCAGTGAAATGATTGTATATTTTGAATGAAAATCAACAGAGAAAAATTTAGGCTCATGAATAGAATCACAGAAGACAGAAATTCTACTCTGTAATTGATTGCTTTCCAATAATAATACACAACATTACAGGACATAGCTATACATTTAGACTATCATAACAGTTAACAAGAACATTACAAATAAAACCTTAATTTTTACACCATTACAGGCTTTCTCGATTAAATAAATTAATGCACCACCAAGTCAGCATCTTTTTATAGTCTAACCTATATAGCAGTCAACATCAATATTTCAAAAGGAATGTTGCGAGAACAGTGTTTCTTGACTAACATAATGAACATTTTATTTACACACACAAGATCTTAATCCTTAAACTTTCGATTGGGGTTTGGTCCAAAAAGTGTTTCTCGGATCTCTGGCAATAGCTGTAGATAAGAAAAAATACTATGTAAAATCATAGAATTGGGACACAATCATAGTGTATTACATTTAATGTAAATATTTATATAATCACTTTTTTAAACTGCAAAATAATTTTAAAATAGCTGTTTGCTTTTAATATTTTAGAGATTCCAACATAAAAATTTTACATATTTTTTTTTTACAGGGAACTTCAAATAAAAATAAATGATTAATTTGCTCGTCTTAAAAGCTTAAACTTGTGAAAATCTTTAAATATACTTGTAACTCAAAACACTAAATTTCTAAGAATCCTGTACCAGGATTTAAATTTTCATTAAGCATGTTTATGTATAGTTTTATTTATTATATCATATATATATATATATAGAGAGAGAGATAAAGTCTATATGAGGGACATTTATGGCCATATTCACCAGTACAAATGTTACTCAAACATTAAATGGGTATTTACAATGCCATAATCCAAGAAAACTTTCATCTTACCGACCAAATTGACAAGTTACTCTTAGATTTATTTATCAGGCATGTGCAGATAGTTTCCCTATAGCTTAACCTCTTAATACTTGCCTCTGACAAGGGCAAAATTCAAAATTAACATGTGATCAAATCATTTACACTTTGCTTAACATTATGTAAACATAGAGTTCAGTTCTTGCACAGTTATACTAGTATTTCTTAATTTTCTTTCCTTGAAAATTTTTAATATCTGATTACTTACATTATCTTAGTTTAAAAATATGCTAATTTTAATCTTTACTTCTCTTAAAAAAAAAAAGTAAAAATTATTTATAATTTGGTAACATGGATAATAACAGTATTTGAATCTGATTTCTTTTCATAGAATAGATGTAAGTATTATTTCCATGTCCTAACAATTATGGAATGCTATTCTAGGGAAACTTTAGTTTTCTATAATATTATAATTTAAATAAGAAATTCAAAATCATTTTATTTTGTTAATATGTGACAATACATTGATAAGATTTTCAAATGTACAGCTTTGTAATCAAGAAATTAGAAAACAATAAGGATTTTGATGCATTTGTCTATGGCATAAATTAAACATTTTCTTTTTATGGTTGCAAAATTTTGCTTAGCAGAATCTCCAGGATTGACAGTCTAATACTAAAATGCAAACACTACCATGTTAATCTAAATATAAACAACTGCTTGTACATAGTCACATGATTTTGTCAAAAATCACGGGTGACAACATGACTTACAGATGATCTTGGGTTAACCTTCAGATTTCACAATTTGTATGTTACTGTCTGTTTGGTGAATACAGCCAATAATCCAACATATTATGAGTTACGGTACTATTAGTAGCTCAAAATATAATGCTGAATAAAAAAGACTTGAACTACAATTTACTTACTTGTTGACTAATCATATCTAATCTGCTCTCCAATGTGTTGTTTATCTTAATTTTACCATGCTGGGCCAAAATCTCAATTCCACCAGCACTGAGAAATAAAAACATGTCACATTAAATAGCAATAATTTATTACATAAATCAAGACACTTTTTTTTTTTCATTTTAAACAATTTTAATTCTAAAATTCATATAAATCTTAAAATTATGGAACACTTACTACTAAAGATAGCATATATCAAGTTTACTTCCTAAGCAACTGAAGACTTACTTATACCAATAATTAACATAATTTTAATCCTTTTGATAATATGGGAGTCATGCTATATTATTCAGATAAAATTAAAGTACAAAGAATTTCAATTTATAAAATTTATGTATTTTCAAAACTCAAAATAATCTGAAAGAGTGATAAAATGAACTCCAGCAAAAGAGTCATGAAGAGCTTGAACAATATTTTGATTTCATAAATCGGTACTCATTAACTAACTCAAATAATAAAACTGTATTTTTTTTTTCTCTAAGACACAAATTTTATGTTTCTTTCAAAAGTATCATAGACAAATGATAAAAAATTGGGGAATATTATTAAAGTTGTACCACATAAGATTGAAATGCTGATATTTCTTGCAACTAGCTCAGTTTGGTAGGAGTGGGCTCTTTGACTACTCTTCTAAATAAAAGGCTGAATATGACCCTGATGACATTTTTAAAATGAAATTTAGAACTTGATACAATTAGACAATTTAACTACAAATCAAATATATATATATATATATATATATACATACATACACACATATATATATTTCAATGCAACAGGTGATACAGACATTGTCCTAATGCCTTAACAAGGGTACAAATCTGTTTAATTTAGCACCAACCAGGGAGCATGTGTAGCTTAAGGTATGCTATGGACACAAGTAACATTATCTCTGCTGGGTCCTCATAATTTAGAATCAAAGACCAAGCAGAAGATTCCCAGAGGTATTGCTGAGAAGGAGGATTTAAAGATTGACCACAAACATATTTTAAGTGCCATAGTCACCTTTAGTGAACATGGCAGATCTTCAGCCAGCTCCGAACCCACAACCTTTCCGTTACGAGATTGCCACCTGAGCTATCACGGCTTATATGTATATATTTTAAATATACAACTCTATATGTGATAAACAGTGCTCAGTAGCATAAATGTATGCTGTTCAACAGAACACAAATTCAATATACATTTTCTTTAGTTAGAAAGAACAATTACAATTGCTATGCTCATTAACCCTTTGCATTCCAAATTACATTTCAATTTTCTTAGCAACTCTCAAGGCTTTAAATATTTTATTTGAAATAGTCTTACTCTAAAATATAGGACAATTTAAGTAAATGAAAAGACCAATTAAATGTTAGTGTTATTTACACTATTACATATTTTACATATGCCAGAAAAAAAAAGTCTTTTTTTTAGTTACATTTTTATTTGAGCATATATTAGTTTGGACTTGAAAAATGTCAAGCAATACTCGACAAAGGAGTTCCTGAGATAAAAACTGATGTCAAGTCACACTCAACATAAAAATGCAAAGGGTTAACAATGTTAAAACTTAGAATTGTAACATTTTATATCATAAAACTTACCACTCAGGTGATAAGAAGTTATCTTTATCAATTATAATCTTGCAACTCTTCCCAACTTTCTTTGAGTATTCACCCATAACTGAATTTAAAGAATTTTCAACAAGATTTAAATCTTGTTTACGACATCTAATAGTAACTTCAGTTTCTAATAGCTGAAATACTGCCTAAAAATACACGATAAAAAAAAATACATAAATATTTACTGTTAACACATATAAAAATAAGTATGGTATCATTTCAAATTTTCGAAGAAAGAATCTTTTTATCTTTAAAAATTCTTTTAAAATACTTAGTATTTAAGAAAACTGATAAATATTAGTCCTATATATTTCTAACAAAGTTTTTAGCAGATATAAAGAAATAATTTGCTAAAAGATCCAAAAGCATTAAACAAAACACATTTGGAATTGACAATTAGATCTAAACAATTTTTTAAAAGCAATCATATATCTGATTTTAAATGCAAAATACATAAAAATCACCTGCAACATTAAATTTTTTAACACTTCCTGATAACGAGCTGAATCTCTTGTTTTTGTATGAAGTTGCTTTCGAGCCTCTTCCAGAACTACCTAAATGTGAAAAGAAAAGTTGTAATTACTATTTTTCATTTTAGTTTTTACAGTGTATATTTAAGAAATTAAACAGAAACAGTTCAAAAATTGGTTAAGACTTCAAGGTGTCATTTATTTACTTTTAAAGATACATTTACAAGAATTTATATACTATTTATGAATATTATAATTTAGAAAATTAACAAAATTCAAAGAAAAAATATGAATTTTTTTTTATTTTTAAAAAGTGGTTTTTTTCTGAAATGGTTTACAGGAATTTAAAGCAAATATTTAACATCTTGATGAATTTTTAAAATAAAGGTGGGTAGTTTAGAGTTCAATATTAAAGTTTTTTTAATCTATTTTTAAACTAATAAAACATTCCCAATTTTTTTTTTACTTTAAATTTTAATCCAAATAATTTCTTACCTATTCTATCAATAAAAAACTTACAGATAAAATTAGGTATAAAGAATATATTTTAGTAGGTAATAACTTACTCTTATATGATCTTCTCTGGCTTTCAGTACTTTCAATCTGGCTTGGTTCAGCATATTTGAGCTTTGACTAAAATCAAAACAGAAAAAGAAATCACAATTAAAATGTAATATATTACATAAACCAACTGTTAAATGAAAAAACAAATCTTACATCTTTCTTTGTAGTTCCACTTGTTTCTCTTTCTTATCAAAATATTCCATAATTTTTAATCTTTGCTCTTGAACCAATCTGCCCTTTTCGATATTAAACTCTTCTTCAGCCTACAAAAACCAAAAAACTTAAGCCATCATGCAGAACATATAACACTTTATTTAAAATTTATTTGGGCAAAAATTACCTTTGCATCAATTTCTTCAACTTTTTCATTGGCCTCTTGTTCTATGAAGGCCATCATATGGTTAATCTAAAAGAATAGGAAATAATGATTGATTTCATTAACCATTATCTGAAATATAAATACATAATTGATAATAATTGAGAGAAAATACAAGTGTGATGACTGATGTATATACAAAGCAAGAGAGGACCATTCCTAACTTTCTAGAAAAGATTTTATTTTTTTTTTTTAAATTCCTCTCCTTGAATAAACTTAAAAAGAAATATTATCAAAACATTAATGTTAAAAGAAAAATCTTTAGTTTTACACCTCTTAACCATTCTCCTTCATCTAATTGTAAATCTTTTCATTTAAATTTTTAAAGTCTTTGCACTTTTATACTGTGCTTATCATTTTTAAATAAAATTTATCAATATTTTGAACAGCATTCAAGAAGAATTCAACTTATTTTCCATAAAAACTTGCAGGAAATTATATATTAAGAAATATGATTTTGAAGTCAGTTATACATATCACCTACTATAACATAATTGGTGGGTCATTAAAACACTTGCATATATTTTAACATATAAATTATAATATAGAAACGATCGAAAATTTTAAAAAATATTACAACATGTTAATGAAATTGAAATATAAAATTAAAAACATAATTTTTTTGTTAGTAACAAGAACTGCTTTTTATCAGTTTATTAATTTTTAGAGTGTAAATATAAAAAAGTAAACTTTGATTGTATTTCAATACCTACTGGCATGATAAATGTGACTAAATGAACTAAATCTAGCACTAATCATCACATAAAATAACGTTATTCACGTAACGTCCATTAAACACACAACATTATACTGATCTATTTAATGCTTCAGTATTTCCTACAATTCCAGAAAAGAGGTAAATTTATTTATGGTCGATTAGATCTTGTAGCCGACAAAAGAGATTTTGTATGGAAAAATTTAACACAAATGAAAAAATTACAACGGAACAGTTATCTGTTTAAAAATAAATACTTAAATCTGAATTTTGAAATAATTTCATGTCCTATGTAACCCAATTATTACCTACAATTTTGTAGTAAAATATTATACTAACTAAAATCATAAACATATAAAGTTAGTAATAATGTATTCTTACTTGTTTCTGCACATCTGCGTCGCTGAGAGACATTTTGAATGATTTTTAAGTTAAATACACTTAGAAAGAAAATGATATTTACGGTCTTGACTCCTACAAAATGGAATTAAAAGTCATATGACCAATTTCGAACGAACTGCTGCCAGATAAATATACTTAAAATGTTGTTGAACGTTCATCAACATAAGAAGTGATCATCACTGGAAAATATCTAAATATCCATATATTCATCTAGTTCTCTTAAAAGTATTTAGCAATTAAAAAATAAAAACTATTTATTGAATAATTTTTTCAGCATATTTACATGGAAAAATTAATATTTTGTTCAATGAAAGACCAATACTATTTCATCGATAGGAGTGGCAGGTTTGATTAGACATCTAGGCGAATCAACAAATCTTGTTTTCACGGAATTGAGAATGTAAATATTATCTTCTCTGGTCACAGATATATCGAAAATTAGCGAGGTGGTTTAATTATGGCTACCTGTAATTCAGGCACTGATTCAGGTGATAAAAGGGAAGAAAGAAGGAAGCAGGTTAATATTAATTCAATTTGAAACGTGCTGTAAATATTGGCGAATTAAATATGATTCTGTTTTCTTCCCAAAAAACTAAGTTATTGCTCATATAATGTTACGTTCCATAAAACTGGAGAAAAACTGTTTTCATTATTTTTATATAATTTATTTTTAGGTAATGCTTGGTGATCTTCCGTCAGACTTTTTGCGTGTTACTCCAATCTCTGCAGAACAACAATTAGCGTTAGATGAGCAAGCAGCAATTGCACTACAGCAACAATTATCAGGAAATACTTTTGCTTCAACTGTTGCGGGACGTTTGACCATCAGTGTCATTGAAGTTAGTATCTATAAAAAAAATAACAGCGCAATTGTACGTTGTAATTCACATCAATTTTTAAGTAATTTTCTTATTTAGTTATGCCACTTTGAACATAATTAAAATATAATTTAGTCCTTTTTCTATCAATAAAATTGTTAGAATGAATTTTAATGTTTAAGCAACAGTATTAAAGAATCCTTATGGAAAGTAGATGATTCATAAGGAAAACCAAGACTTTGATTTAAACATATTTCACAACTGATGCTCATTTTGCTGAAAATTGTTTGTTTTTTTAAACTACTTTCCAGTTTACAAATAAGCTGTTAAATGAGCTTTTTAAAATTGATTTCAGCGAATCGTTTTCGTTAGCTTGTAGCTTACCATTAAAATATTTTCTTTGGTGTTTATATTACAGCCTTATATAGATTACTAAAGTGACAACATGGCACATTTCATCTCTCAGTATTACACATGTGGTGTGAAGTCCATGGATAAATCAGTATCCCATGTAATGTGTGTTCTGTCTTTAAATTATGAATAAATTTAATCTGATTATTGGAAATTAAGTTTCAAATTAAATAATTCAGTCTATGGTATTGTCTGACATATTTATATCATGCTTGACTTATTAGGGAAATCTTTTAGTAAGAATCCATCACACCATATTGTTGTAAAACTTCTTTATTTGATCTTTTCAAATTTACCTGAATGAAACCAGTTTATTCAAACATGTTTCTCAGAAACTGCTTTTTCTTTCTTTTGTATGTCCTACCCATTATATTACCATGTTTAATAGTGCATAATTTGACAGTATTAAATGATAATGTTAGTAAATATCCATCAATCTGAGAACAGGGATCATCACAGGAAAACATATAAATATTTATCTGGTCCTCAAAAATTATTTACAATTTTCTAAGTTGTAAAGTAATTATTGAATAAACTTTTCAGCATATTAACTTGGAAAAATTAGTCTTTGTTTCAGTGGACAACCAATATTATTTTATCAATAGAAATGGCAAAGTTATTTTTAGTTTCAACAATAAATTTTTTGCTCTTGCATTAGCACTTGAATTGAGAATTAGATTATAAAGTTTTCTTATTATTTTAAATTATTCATTTTTCTCAATTTTTTAAGTGTCACACACACATGTTTAGATTAAAAAATTACTGAGTCTTGTAAAAATATATAATTTTAAAAATATTTTGTTTAAGTTTAAAAAAAATTTCTACTCTTTTTTTTTTTTTTTTTTTTTTTAGATTGATAAGAATGTAACCAAGCTTATTAATGCTATATTTAAATATTGATTTAATTTAATTATGTAGCATTTGTTGTATTTTATGTTGTATGTTATTTATTTTTTTAATTTTTACAAAATTTAGGCAAAACTGAATAAAAATTATGGTTTAACCAGAATGGACCCTTATGTACGATTACGAATTGGGCAAACAGTTTATGAAACGAACACAGATTATAATGGTGCCAGAAATCCTAGATGGAATAAAAATTTTAATTGGTAAGAATTATGTTACTTTATTTATAAAATTATTTTGAAGATTTTTTTTTAAATTTTTAATTGTGAGGATCTAATGTTAAATGTCACTTAAAAATTTGATCTGATGAATCTATTATACTGAAGGTAGACAAATGCCATAAAATAGGCTAAAAACTTTTAAGTAATTATGATCAAAAAGAGAAAACTGAAAACACTCCCAGAAACTCCACAGAGTCAACCTATTGTTTTAGTTATTTGTTGGTGGTTTTAAGGAAAAAGCTTATAGATTTTAATCTTCTTATTTTGATTTGTGTTAATATATATATTCATTTGGTTTTATTTAAGATTTAGGTATTTTAATCTTGAATGTTATTGTGAAAATTTTCATTGGTTTATGGTAGACACAGTTGGAAAATAAAGCATAATTTTTTCTTATTTGATATAATCTAATAAATTCATAGTTTAAAATAAATTTGTTTAACTCATAAATAATAAGAACAAGTTCTATCTTTTTTAATATGTATATAAAAATTTTTGAAAGGTCTTTTTAAAAAAAATTAAGTGTTTTATTTCAGTTAATTACAAAGTAAGCCATTTTAGCTTAGCCTATCACAGACCTATGCAAAAACATAGTTTTTATAATGTAAAATTATCACATTATTAAGCTTTTTATTTTCTGCTTGTCTTAT
Source organism: Pardosa pseudoannulata (assembly GCA_032207245.1). Taxonomy (NCBI): domain Eukaryota; kingdom Metazoa; phylum Arthropoda; class Arachnida; order Araneae; family Lycosidae; genus Pardosa; species Pardosa pseudoannulata. The sequence goes on from CM063498.1 coordinate 5,613,726, forward strand.
AATGGATAGAAAACACAATAACTTGAAAATCTCTTTTAAGTTTAAATTTTAGTAAATGCACTAAAATAAAAAAAATTATTTTACTGATTAACATATCTAATGTTCCTATTTCTAAAAAGTGTTATTTTTTTTTTTCATAATAAAGCTAGTTTAAATTTATTTTATGTCTTAAAAATCTTATTATGCTGAAAGTTAAACAATTTCACATAAAAATGTGGGTAAAAAATCTATTGATGAATTATTTCACAGAAAAATTAAAAAACTAAAACATAATTCTATGTACATGTGTTGATATGACAGTTTAGCAAAATCACTAATAATAAACTATAATGTACAAGTAAATTACTAAAGTACATTGATCATTGTTGTCATTTAAAAAAAAATGTATTTTTTTGTGGGTGTCTGCGGATTTACTGGTTGAAAAGCAAATTACCATATTTTAACTTGATTTGAACAGTAATATCTCAAATTAAAACTTGTGAAATATACTTTTTTTTGGTCATTTATTTAAATTGCATTTTACAGCTTTTTCTTTCCTGATGATGCCAGTATTCATATTGAAATATTTGATGAGGTAAGGGATACTGTGAAATTTGCTTTGAGAAGTAATTTATTTCTTAATAAAAGTGCAATTTTTAATATTTTCCGCTGTTTCAATTATAGAGTAACCCTTTCTTAAAGATAGCTGATAAAAGTACTTTCAGTTATTCAATTTTCCTTTTACTGTTTGTGCACTAATCCAAATACCTCTGTTTTATTTGTTTACTTTCATGATAAGCACACACTGTATTTTACTATTCCTTATCTTTATTAGAAGTAATGCTGTAATAAATATATTTTTTTAATGATTTATTCCTGTTCAAAATTCAGAAACACAGCCCATTTTCTGTCTAGTCTGGTCTTAGAAGGCTGTACATAAGATTAATGATTTATAGACTTGTTTTACTATTCATCATTTTTTTATTATAATACTTTATTGCTATTTAATCTTGTTTTATCTACAGATACTTTTAATCTACCATTGGAAATTTTAAAACCAACTTTCAAAATTCAGTAAAAGTAAAATTTTGAAGTTAACCTTTTCATAGACCATTTATTTTTAGTTATGGCACATTAAAATATTTTTGAGGTGGAAATAGATTTAAAAAAATAAATTCATTGAGCATAGCAGATAAAATTAATTTGATTTTTAACATTTTTTTGTGTGTGTGGTGGTAAGTATGCATAACACACCATTCATTAGGAAATATTAGAAACTAGAAAAGTTATTGCTTTTTATATTAAGATTTATTTTATAAGTACTACAATATGCAAAAGGAATTATATATTAGAATTCTTTTATTCATAGGTAACTGAAATTACATTACTATTTTCCTTGAAATTTTAGAAAACACGGAATTATTAATAAATAGCACCAAAAATAAAAAATCATCAAATTGCTTTTAAAACCATGACCATTTAAAAAATGTTATTTAAATAAGTTATTTTACTATTTGTGTAAAACTCATGGCTGAGGTAAGTGTTGAAGTAGATATAAAAATTTTTAACTTTTATATTTAAAGTTGAATGATATTATTCATTGACTATTCTTTTAAATTTATTTTAAAAGTTAAATTTTTTTTATATAAATCCTAATTTTTTCATTAATTTCTTCTTGAAGTGCTCATTTTCACTGGATGAAAAAATTGCATGGGCAACTTATGATATTCCTGAAAATGTCCTTCAAGGAGAAACTGCAAATGAATGGGTAGAATTATCTGGAAAACTTGGTGAAGGAAAAGAAGGTCTCATAAATCTTGTCATCACATGTCAGGTATGCATTAAAGCTTAACTTTCAGTAATTGGTAAGTGTCAGGTAATTTTATGCATTATCCCAAATAATTTATTTTTTGTTTGGATATTCATATTTTTAAAGTTTATTGAAATCTTCCATACTTTTTTCTATAATCAGAAGTTATAATATTATATCTGGCATTAAGAAATTAAAGTTAAGCAGTATGGTGTTATTTTGGAAAGTATTCATGTAAAATATACACTGGTATGTACTGCAAGATAATTTTGCCTTATATTAACCTTCTTGTGATGGGCGGTTGAAATACCTACCAGAAAGTGGTTCGGAATCGGCTTTAAGCAGTAGGTCCCGGTCTCATTAGCCCTCGTGTTGCAAAAAGTAGACCGTAGCGCTCCAAACCAAACCAAACCAAACCAAACCAAACCAACCTACCAGAAAGTGAAGTTTACAAAAAGACGGCTATGGTTGAAATATCAACCAGGCACTTCCCCTCCCCACTGTTCATTCCTCACCTGTCACAGTGTTTATTCAGTTGTCATCAGAAACATTGTTATCTATTACTGGTTTTATTTTCTTGTTTCCGGAGGGGTGCATTTCTCCCCAAAGTGGAAATTCCCTTGAGTCATTTCCTAAAAGAATAACAACTTTTAACGTTTATTAGTTTTTACAGTATTTTTTACATTTGCACATGATAATTTTGTTAGGAATTCAGTGAAGGAAATTTTATTATTCATATGATTTTGGTTGTTATAGTAGACAAAATTTTCAAATTTGTAAAGAGATGCAGAATTAATTGATAGCAAACTTAAAAACATTTGACTATTTTATATTAATTGTTCAATGGTATTTTAAATATTAGTAAGAAAAGGAAAAAAAAAGAAAATATTTGAACAATTTGAAAATTTTCTTATATAATAAATGGTACGTACAAAATAAGTATGTAGATATGCTTAAAAAAAAATAGCTAAGAAAGTTAGTAATTACATTAAACGCCTGACGAAGTAACATTCGTGTCCATTATACAATCCAGTTTGGAAGCTGAAAACATTACAATTTAATTGAAATGTTACAGTTTATTTTTATACTATCAAATTGCCGTATGGCTTCGGCTGGGTCGGTATTGGAATTCTCCTTATACTATCAAATTCACAAATTATAGGTGGCCTTTTAAATAAATTGTTAATAGAATCTTCCTAGTATTTATACTGCACAAATTTTCGTACGTAGGACATGTGCCCAGAGTGCCTAATCCATAGTTTTACTTATTTTTTTTTTACACATTCATCTAAGCATTGATGATAATTTTATTGATAAATTGCCTACCTTTGCCTTCAAATCAATGATTATGTTTTATCTATTTGTTTTTGTGCTTATTTAATTTCTAATTCAGTAATTAGTTTTATAACTGTGGGTAATAACAAAATAAGAACAAAGTACTATTAAAATCTGTTTTCTAATTTAAGATTATAATTTTATATGAATGTGATTATGCTCTAAGATACTTACAAATTTGGGAGGGGAGGTAGAAAAATTGGGTTGGGCCCTGGGGTTAAAAGTATTTTATTCAGGTTGTGCACCACAGACGATCTAATATTAGTTGATACAATTTTATCTTTCTTTAAATAAATAGAGAACTAAATTTGACAAAAAGAGATACAAAAGATCTACAAAATTAATATAAAAATATCTTGCCTTAATATTGCTTGATTTTATTCATTATATACTAAATCTTGTGCCCTTATGCATTTTAAAGTAACTTAATCTACATAATATACCTATTAATACCTATATGTTTTAATGTAATGTATATTAACAATTTGTAAGCATTGTTGATGTTGTGCAACTTAAAAAATATCTAAATATAATCAAATAAAATATCTTTATGTATATTAAAATTTTATTTTTTATTCTGATATCACTTATTTTTACTTAAATTTTGTCATATTTTCGGTGTATCAAATTAGAAATTCTACCACATAAGATAAAATGTTTCAAAGTCAATAACGAAATATTTTCTTAAAATCGTAAATGAGCGCATAAAAATAAATTTCGAAACTTTACAATAGTTTTTATGCCTTAATACTTATAGTTTCATTTTTCTGTATACTTTTATTACTAAAATGTAAATATTCTTAAATTTTTTCTCATTCTTTTGAATGATAGCTGATTGGTTAGGGTGCTGGCCTTCGGTACCGGAGTTTGTAGGTTCAAATCCCACAGTGACATGGACATTCGTAACCGTTTGAAATCGGCTTTAAGCTGTAGGTCCCAGTCTCATTAGCCCTCGTGTTGCAAAAAGTAGACCGTAGCACTCCAAACCAAACCATTCTCTTGAAAATTTCCATCTCTTATTTTTTAACATCTCTCCCAATACGAAGTACAAAATATTTGTATATGTAGGGCAATTTCCCCTTTCACAATTTTAAAATTATGTCATGCATTGTTTTTTCTCTAATTTCATTGAGTATGGTATTTCCAATAAACATATTATGGGGGTATTGAAGATCGCTCTACGAGTTTTTCCCTGTGAGTAGTAGGAGAAAATGTTTCGGGAGAAAAAAACCATCTGTTATATGGGCGATAAAAAGGTCAGTGTTTGCTTATTATTGGGAAGAGGTGTGAAACACGTGCTCAAAAAGGGGAAAACACTAGAGCTTACTCTCCCATCTTTATCTGCATGAATGTCGACAAAATTTCTGCTGCGAAAAGATTAACATACTGAATTTTACAGTTGAAACAGTTATTTAAACAGTTTAGGATGCTATTACTTTAATTTATTAAAAAAGTATGGTCATAAGAATAAACATTTAAACTTTTTTCTTGAAGAGAGTACTGTTAATGGATTTTTCACTGTATATATATATATATATATATATATATATATATATACACACATATATATTAATTTTTTTTTTCAATTTTTATTCTAGCCTTTACCATCAGGTACTGTGATTTATCATTCTCAACCTGTTGTTGCTGTTATGCCATATGGTAGTAACGCTAGTAAGTATATACTTAATCATGTGAAAAGCTTGAGTGGATTTTCAGTCACTGGAGAATCATCACTAATCCTTAGCTTGTGTTTCATGTACAAACTTCTCACAGTAACTGTTTATTGTTTGAAATTTACAAATTTCAACTAACAAGATATTTAAATTAAAAAAAAAAATTTGTTGTGGACACCACTTGGTTTTCTTGTATATCTATTAATTTATATACATATACGTACATAATTATGTATATATTTTATTGTGATTGTACAATGTGTTATTGGAGTTATTATTTGCACACTTACTTAAAAGTTTAAAGTTAGTTTTGTTTCTCAAGACAATGGTGTTGTCTGAGTAAAGCTCAGGTGTTGTCATCTGTTGGTGATCAGTCTAATTAATATCCATTATATTGAGATTTTTCATTACAAACTGAAATTCTCAATAATACTTTCATTGCCTTATACCAAGAAGTAATATAACTGGAAAAAAAGATTTGTACATTGCTTAAAAGCATTTTAAAACTCCCTTTTTTTTTAATGTGGAAAAGGTCTTTAAAACTGCTTCTTGTAATTTGAAAGTGTTTTTTTTTTTAAGTATGAAATTTTGTGAAAGTGTTTTCTTTTTCTTCCCTTGTGCACAACTATTATCACATTTTTAAATAATAGTATTAATTCCAAAGCCATTTGATACTAAATCACAAATTATTTTCTATAATATGTTTATTTCAAATATAGCATGTGTTTTCATTTGATTGTTATTATAATTTTTATTTGATTGAAATATCAATGGTTAACCAACTTCATAGTATAAGTTTTATTTTTTTATGTTGTATTATCAGTTGGCATTATAATATACATAAACTGTAAAATTTGAAAACGTAATAAGTGTATATTCAAAAAGTTTGCTTTAGTAGCATTACATTAGTTGATGCATTACTCAAAAATTATTTAGAAGAAACTCAATACAGAGTTAATTGTAATAACTAAATCTGATGTGTTGGTTGGTGCTTTTTATTTTCTCTGCTAAGTATAAACCTTATTAATAGAACAAGTATTTTACTTTTTTTGTAATTATATCATTTAGGTTTCTTGCCATCTTGGCTATAAAATTGGTTCTGAGTTAATTGTATTGGGTAAAGATTTTTAATATTGTAATGCTTATTCTGTTTATTAGTTTAATTCTGTCTTTCCCTTTTTTAATTTATCTTTCAATTTGATTTATGTTTGATGTATGTTTTCACATTTCATTTCAGATGATTTCTCTGTTATGACATTTAAAACTAATTTAACCTTTGTATGCTGCATACTTTATTTGAATGCTCTTAATATTTTAATGTTTTTCATATGATTTAATATGATTAGTTTTATCCAATTTTCTTGAGTGCTTTTTTAATACTGCTCCACTATTGTCACTGCAGCTTTTCAGTAGTTATATTTAGAAAATTGCTTTAACACAACTCTTATAGTTATTCAATTCACAATGGTAATACTTTAGAAATGAATATTTTGTATTTAGTCCTCTTCTCCTTAGCTGCTATTTTTATTAATATATAATTTATTAATCATATAGGTATAATTTTCAAATAATTTTGTGTAGATTTTATTTTTTAATTATTTTAAAACTAGTTTTTTATCTGTTTAGCAGATGCATTATAAAAATAGGTGTTATATTCAATTATTTTTGCTGATGTTTATTTTGATACTTATTATTAGGACTTATTGTGTAGTATCACTATCCACCTCATCTATTTCTTTTAATTAGAAATATGTAAGAAATTTTAACAAATATATCAATGCATTTCTTTAAAATTTCTTTAGGTGAAAGTTGTGGTGTCCATTGTGAAATCAGGACAAATGAGGTTAAATTAATGGTGTAATTTTAATATTTTAATTTCTTTATAACATTTTAGTCTATAAGATAATTTTATGTTTTGTGTATATGTAAAAATTAAGCAGATATTAAAAAACTAAACTTTATATATAAACAATAAAATGTATAAATAGTAAATACACACACAAATATGGGTGTGTGATAGAGAGTAAGTCAATCATCTGTATAAATATATAAATTCCAAGAATTCACGACACTTCAATTATTTTTAAAAGTCTAATGATTATTTTGCATATGTTTTAGTGACATAGTGTTAGTTGGAATATGTTTTGTACTATGTTTTTATAACATAGTGGGATGGGTTACATATTAATAAGCATAATTTATATTTGCTATTTGAATTACATTATAAGATACAATTCAAGTAACAAATTGAATTAATGTTTCTTGTCATACACTAGGTAAAGCATTATTACTCTATGACTTAAGTCATATAGTTTTTCAAACTAGCTGCTACATGGCCACCATAAAAAGGTTTAGCTTTATATATATATATATATATATATATATATATATATATATATATATATATATATATATATTAAAAGACTGAACTCAATTGAAAATGACAAATACAAGAAATGTCATCATAAACATATATTGTTAAGGTGTAGGGGAAGTTGAGCCAAAAAAATTTATAACCATTGTTGAATTCTCTATAAGGCTGATTCTAAAGCATCATAATTTTAAAAAAAAGTTAGACTGATTCACATATAACAGCTATTGCTTCATAATCAACAAAGTCAAGGCACATTAAAAAAATAGTGATAAACATGTATAATCATTGCTTAAATTTTCATTACCAGGAATATCTGCAATTTGATACATACAATTCATATTTAAAGCACAGAATACAATATTGCAAATTACAGACAGTGACTTATATTAACACTAGGTCATTTCAACTATTGCTATTTAGAGTGTTTAAAGCATGATTGATTTTGATACTGCATGCCTATGCATTTTATATATCTGTACATTAGAAATAAAAGGCACCATGTCCATTTTGGGAAAAATTGAGATTTTTGGATAATAATATAAGATTTGTTTTTCTCTTATGGGATAAAACCTCCAATTTCTATACTATATTACCTTCAATTTCTATAATTGAGAGATTTAGTGAATTGCAAAAGGCACTATCATCCAATATGGTTGCAAGGTAAAGACCCCCTTTTAAACCTAAAACTTCTTATTTTTACTATTTTTGTATGTTTAGAGGCCATTTGTTTGTTTTCTATGTTTTCCCTCTTACTTCAAAAACTTTATAAAGCTATTCATTAAAAGCATCCCAATTCAAACAAATCTGTAAAAATTCTTTATTATGCTCTTCTGTAAAATTCAAAATTTGTCACATGGTATCCTTTACTTCCTTTGTACTGATATATAGACTATTGGTGAGGTCATAATTTAAATCATTGGTGATAACTGCTACAAAGTTAGACTTCTAATTAAAATTTTAACATGTAGTAAAACATCTATTGCTTTTTTTCACTTCTTTGTCATAAATAAGAAAAAAATATTTGGCCATTTATGCAAGAGTCATTATGTTTCTTATTGTATTAAGTCTTTCAACTCTAGAGCCTTATATATAACTTGTTAATGCATCAATAGGAAGACTTATTTATTGAAAGAACAATTTTTTAAATGTTCAAGTATAAAAAATGACTTCTTTATTAATTATCAGAAACTATATAAAATGAAATAAAAGATTTTTCTTTATTGATAAAAATACAAATATTATCAATAAAGTAATTACTTAAATGCCTGCAAATATTGAAGTTTTAAAGTGCATTTTGAATTTGTTGTCTCTGTTTTTTTCTTAAAAAACAGTATATACAAATTTATTGTTTGAATTTTATTGCTGACATCTTCTTTAAGCATGTTTCAGCACTATCTCCAGTAAAACAATTGGATTTCAAAAAGTTGAAACTGATAATACATTGAATTAATAATTATCTTTTCTGATTATAATAATATTGATGTTTTTAGTATGTAGTAAACAGCTTTATTATTATTTTACATCCTTTGTTATGTAATTTTGATGTGTAAAAATAGGAGAAATGTTATTGCTTTAACAAATCAAAATTAAATGAGGAAATAGAAAAACCTATGTGTTAGAATTGGTTTAACACCATATTCAATAAATTTTTATTTCTTTTTATCTTGGATTCTACCTTAAATATATTTTTCAATATCTTTTAGCATATCCTGGGTATACGATGGCAAAAGGACAAACACCTGATGTTGTTGCATCTAATCCAGTTGTTCATCAGCCAGTTTCTTTATCAGAGGAAGATTTGAAGCAGGTAACAGTTCTTGTTCATTTAGAGTTTCTTTTACTGTATTAGGGCACAGCCTAGAAGAAAAATTTAACAGACTGCTTATAGCCCTTAAAAATGACTTATTTTTCATTTTTGACTTTTAAGGATCCAAAACTGCATAATTTTTATCAAAGGTACCTAACAGCTTCTTCTTCTTCTTTTTTTTTTTTTTTTTGTCCAAAGGCTTAAAAACTAATTTTGCCCCCACCCCTTTTTTTAAATTGTATGGAATTTGTAATCCTAAAGGTGCCATTGTGTGTGGATAACAACCGAGTGAATGAAATGCAAGTATTGCAAAAGCAAATTGTTATTGGTTTGTAGTATTACACACTACTGATAATACATACTGCTTACTTTAGTACACAGTTTACTTTGTGTGTGATAGTAGCTTGATTGGACTATTGCACAGTCTGGGAAATTTGTCTGCATGTTATATGGAAATATGACTGAAAGTATGTTGGAATAATCATTGTGGAATTTGCATTTTTAATCCTTTATAGACTGCAAAAAAAGAGTATATCAGTTATTAATAAAGTCTAATGACATAAAGAAATCCACTGTGCAATGAATACTTTTACTAAAAATGGAGTTCTCTCTCAAAAAACAACCTTAATTTTAAACAATCACAAACTGCAAGAGTCCTTATTGTGTTTTCTTCATAGGGGCTATTAAAGTCCTCATTTCTTTCTGTAATACTTCAGTACACACACTTTTAAATCTTCTAATTCAATGCACATTAAGTCAACAATAATAAAATTAAGAAGTTTTTAAATTTTTTTTACCTATGGTTATTTGATTTGTTTCAAATTTGTGCGCTGAAGTAAGAAAAATTGGGGCATTGGGATTTTAATGCTGTATACAGCTGCACATTCATTTATTTATTTATTTCTAGAGATCATCACTTAGATGGAGTTAAAATTAGTTATAAAAATACACACGTATTATATGTATCATAAAAAATAAAATGTATGTTCTTCTGTTTTTAAGATATTCTTCCTTTAACAAAGGAGTTGAGGAAATTTATCTCCTCATTAATGTAAATAAAATTAGTTCATTCATGTAAAGGAACACATTTGAAGCACACATTTTATTATTTCCAATACACAGTAATCTCACTGCCTCTTGTACTTTTACATTCTCACTGCCATTTGTAGGTATGAATTGGTTGCCATACTTTGTTAAGAAATTTGCAGAACCCAAAGCGTTAATGTTAAGAGTTTCAAAGGTGCATTTTGAAATGTTAATACAAAGACCATATTCTAGTAATTTTAAAAATTAAGTTTTTAAGTAGTTGTAGTGTTCTCCAGAATCTTTAAATGCAATGAGCATATTGACAAAAATGTGTACACCTGGTAAATCCCAGGTGACTTCATATATTTAGTGTTTGAATGTAGCAAATATGTTGCATAATCCTAATGGTGTACCTATTGCTATTTTATGTAATTATCTGAATGGGTGGGAATATGGTAAGTCTTATTGAGTCGATATGGCTAGTAATTTTTGAGATGTGCAAGTTGCTGTAAATTCAGCTTGACAAGAGAAAGGGTATTTGTTGTTGAAAGTTTGTACATGATAATCTCCCATTGATCTCCATTCTAATGCTCTCCTTTTAGGGACCATATGGGGGGGTGAAGCATAATTACTTTAGGAAGGTCTCATTTATCCTAGTTGCATCATGTTTTGAAATTCGGATTTTGCTATTTTGAAACAACCTGGTGCTAACCTTTATGGTTTTGCTACTACTGGATTAATGTTAGTTATTATATAATGGACAGTATTCATTACATTCTACATGTTGTTTCAATTTTGGTAATTTAGTAGTAAAAAGAAATACATTTAAAAGTTCATGACAAGAAGTATATTAGTATCAATAGTTTTAACATAATGCAGTTTCACTTGCTTTAAATAACCTATTAATAAAAAATTTGTTTTTAAATCTCTAAGATATTTATGACAAAGATCCATATTTTAAAATAATGGAATTAGTGTACTAACGTAAGCAATTATAAAAGTCCAAGTAAATTACTTTTTTAAATCTAATAAGAGACTTTTTGATCATAAACAATTATTCATGAAGAATTTACAGCAAAAAGGATTTGTTGAGTCGAATTTCGTTTTTGATAATTAGTAGCTGAAATTAATGATATGACTGTATGGATTAGGTACTATATGTTCGTTCTCAAATGATCAGGCAACGTGAAATTGTAGACAAAGAATAAGTTGTCTACCTTTCCCCTCTATTCTTTGCTTCCATTTCTCTTCAATGAATAAGATTTAGTGTACTTTTCCTCCTTATATTTATTTCCAAAATGCCAGTGTTACTAACACAAAAAAGGACTTCTTGTTTAACAAGCCTTTCTCTGTTGAGGCTTGTGTTATTTCTACAAATTGGAGATTGAGTATGAGATATTGAAAGACAGTCAATTCCTTTGTATATTTTTCTAATTTCCCAAAATGATTATTTCTTAGTTGATTTTTCATTGTGATCTGCATAAGGTTTCAACTGGGTAGGGAATAACTTTAAAATTTTATCTGAAATTTCTGCATTTTTATCCAGTGTTAGATTAGAATGTGCAGCCAAAATCAATTGAATAAATGATGGTAAACATTGTAAAAACAATTCCATCCTAAGATTGTCAAGAACACCTAGAGATTCTGTGCACTATTTCATGGGACATAATAATTTAGAGGGTTTTTGAGTGTCTAATTCTTTATCAGATAAAAACTCTTGTATGTCTTGTTAGGATGAGTTACTAAAATGATTTATTATTTCAAATTTTAATTTTAAATAAATGTAGAATCCAATTTCATTAATAGACCAGGAAGTAATGGAGCTATGTGAAGTAGAAGAGGGGAAACAATATAATTGAATTTTGTTAAAGATTCAGTTATTGCTTTCAGTGTAGCAAGAGCAAAGGTACTTTCACACAATAATGCAGCGTCTGATCTATTGAACACTGAATTTTGCACTGCAAACACTTCAGACATTAATCAGTGATGAAATGAGTGAAAAATTTAAACTAATTTTAACTTTCTCCCTGAAAATATAAATTATTACTATGATATATATAAAGATACTGTAACTATAAAATGTTAAAAAATTAAATCAAATTTCAAAATTAAAATATCAATTTAAAAACTATCATTTTCAATCAAAACTAAAATGATCTAGTGATATCCCAGTGAAGTTAGAAAGTATAGTAATTCATAGGTAAAATCACAATATGTAGCCTCCCCAAGAAATTATATGTATGAACATTTCTCACTAGTCTTTGAAAAGTAGGTTTAGACCATTTTTAATAAAGGTTTTGTTATGTTCTTTCTAGTGCTGTTTTTTATTGTAAGGATTACTTTTAATAGGATTACATATACCATATTTTTCTTTTAATCATAATTTGTGTTATAGAAGTTTGTAAAAAAAATTGATAGATTCCTTAACCCCTTGCATACAAATAAAGCAGAATCTGATGTGTCCCAAAAATATTATTTAGTTCTGGCTAACCTGAATAATTTTGTGCAAGTTGAGAAAGAGAATGTTTTATTTTGATATTGGTATTGCTATGGAACATTTCATGAGGTTTATAATGTACAATGATTAAATAACAGTATAAATTTATAACATAATATAATGCTGCATGAGGACACAGCTATTGACTTCTCTGACATGTCAAAGTCTACTTTGTTATACAAGATGACTGATGTCTTCTAGACGTCATTGTATGTTAGGCAGTTAAAAGGTTCTTAAAAGCTATTTTAAAACTTTTACAAATCTGCATGATTTATGTAATAGAATAAGGTCACCCAATCTAGCCCGATGTCCAGTGATCTCATATAAGCATTATTAGGCTTTAAAAGATGAGTTGAAAATAAAAATAAAAGTGCTTTGTGTAATATAATTTTGTATGTGTTTTTCTGATTAGTGTCCTCTTTGTTTAGATTAAGGAGATGTTTCCTAATATTGAGGATGAGGTTGTTCGTACTGTGCTCGAGAGTAACTCTGGAAACAAAGACCACACTATCAATGCTCTTTTAGCGCTGAGTGAAGGAACTTGATGATACTGTGTTGGAAGCAAAGACTATTTTGTTTATCCTAAAGTATTTGCTTAGTAGGTATTTTTATGCAGTGGTTGGAATTAGTGGTATTTTTTACTGTATTTTATGTGACAGTGAAGTCATTTTTGAATTTCTGTATATACTAGAGTATTATCTGTGATCAGTTCTGTTGATTTCCTATCTAGAGAGAAATTTCAGGTGGTTTTTTTTTTTATTTAACCTGAAACCATTGAAACTTTTAAGTTTTTAAGTTTGAGTTTTATATGGAAGAAGGACGGATTTATTATTTTTTAATTGTCTCTGGTTTAATTATCATTTTATATGAATATGTTTAATGTTCTGTTTCAGTCTCTTTCTAAAACTTTTTTTTCCAAATTTGTTGTAGAACTGTATGGGGACATTCAGTTCCAGATAAATTAATTTTTTTTAGGTATTTTAAAATTTTATAGTAAAAAATATAATGTAACAGCTATATTTTGTTTTAAATTTATGTATTTTATAGTTTATGAAATACATTCTGTTACTTAAATAATGAGTATTTTTTCTTATGTGAACATTTTTCTAAATTTAAAAATAAGTAATTAATTTTCTTCAAAATTTCAGCTAGAGGTCATTGTTATTAAAAATATTTGTAATGTTCTTTAGTACAAAATTATGTGTATAAATCAAGTATTTACAAAATATATATATTTATTGTAAAAATAATTTCACAGATAATAAGAAATATTTTGAGAGTATTTTACTTTATTAATATTTACAACAAAGTAAAAATTCTACATTTTTGCTATATAATAATAATAATAATAATAATAATAATAATAATAATAATAATCTTTTTTGAGACTTGAAATATTTATGTTTGATTTCGTAGTTCTATTATATAATAGAACTACGTGAGCTTTTAATACAGTCAAACTCCTTTATAATGAGGATGAATGAACTGAGGTAATCTGCTTGTTAAATTGTGTGTTTGTAAAAACCATTTCGACTTGGGCTTGTGCTATTTAATACCTTTGAAACAGAAGAAATCTTGTAACTATTTTAAATAAATTTATTGTTCATCAAAAATTTTCAAGATTATAAATTAAAATAACAGTTATAAAATTGAAAATAAATACTCTTTCCTGAAAAAAAAAATTAAATAAATTAAACAAATTTTTTACATTACCCATCTGTGTTACTACAACCTATCTCTGAAGCAGGGTCTTCTGCAGTGACTGCAACCAAAACAAAACAATGTAATAAACTGGACATAAGCAATACATTTCAGGTGTCATTTTCTCTTATTACCCCCTGATGGAAATGTCTTGTTGCAAACAAACAAATTCATGGTTTTCTATGATTTAGCATTCTATTGAGTTAAAATGTTAAATCATTTTATATTCATTTGTTGGTGTAACTGTATTTTATTTTTTGAAGGCATGTTTAAATATAATTAAATTAAAATTGTATCAAAACAATCTAAAGTATAAATAAACAACATCCTTTCTTTAGCAGACTGCAGCTGAACAATTACTGAATGGTTAGGGCACTGATCTTCAGTCTCAGAGTTTGTGGGTTCAAATCCCACTGAAGCATGGACGTTCATAGCCCTTTCCCCATCAACTTTAAGCATTAGTTCCCTGTGTTATTACCCTTGTGTTTCAAAAATTGACCATAGCGCTTCCTATTTTTAGAAATTTGTAGCTGCAAGAAAAAGAAAAATTTTAAGTTTCTTGGAAAATAATCCTCTCTAAATATTGGTTATGTTTGCAATGAGAGTTTTACATAACCATTGCTATAAATTTTCACATTAACCTGTTTCTTTTTGCCCTCATTAGTATTGCGAAGTGATGTTTCCCACTTTTGTATATATTCTTTCAATTTCTTGTAGAGGTGTATTTCTGGACTGGAGAGTTAAAAAATAATGCACCTTAAAGATTAAAACAATCTATTTCTTTCAGTTTAATTTTTCTTATTTCTTCTTTTATATGTATTGATCAGACTATATATAAGTAATTGAAGATAGTTGTTTTATTTTAAACCAGATGTCAGTTTTTATACAATTTCTATATTTTTCTAATTTATAAAAAATAGGCACTGTTTTTGCTGTTTTCTTGAGAATTATGTGGTCATTAAGGCATTTAACCAGAGTTTTTGTTATGTTAGCATTCACAATAAATGAGTTTGACTGTACTATACATATTAAATATAATTTTAATATAGCTTATTCTTATTTTCTAAACTTGCACCAAAAATTGAATTTAGTGAAAGATTTATTATTTTTTTAATGTTTAATATATGTTTCAGTTCTTTCTAACCATACCTAATATGCAGACTTTTAATTTTAGATTAACCCTCTTCTTCTTATTGTTTTTATATTTATAATAATAAGAATTTAGTTTATAAATTTGTTTATAAATTAGTTTATAAATTATAAACAGAATTATAAAAATTTTTAAAATTAAAAAAAAATAAAAATTTGATTAAAAGAAATGAAATTTAAACTTTGAACTTCAGATGGTCACAAACTAAAATAGTCTTTTTCAAAGGCTATAGCTTTACTCATTTTATATTTTTAGTAATTTAAAACTTGGTTTAAAACTGAACTGATATCCAAGAAAATGTGTTTATTATTGATTTAATATATCTTGAAATTAGTTTGTTAACTGGTGCTTTCATATTTGTATTTGTTAGAATATTAAATCTATTTTTAAATATATATATATATAATATATATATATTATATATATATATATATTATATATATATATATATATATATATATATATATATATATATATATATATATATATATATATATATATATATATATATATATATATATATATGCATATGAGTAATATAACTTGAGAATGTTCACTCATCTAGAAAGCTTTGAAATGTGTAAATGCATTTTATTTATAGATACTTACTTGAAGTTGTATATTATTTTATGGCATTTATTATTTATTGATATGTGATAATAGCTCATGATTCTATTTTATTCTTTATTTTGCTTGTTATTGTTTTGTATTCCTCTATGTTAAATAGTGCCATTTTCTACATACCAGTATTTTTGTTAACACATGTATGCATACACATACCTATACATACATATATATATAATGCCCAAGGTTTTTCAGGACATGTAATTTCTGGAAAAACTAGCCCATATTTGATTTACCAGAGCTAGACTCGAAAAAAATTGTTGCAGTTTTATTGTGGCCTTAAATTTACACTAATGCAGATGTTATCAAGAGCTAAAGTCTTTTTAAAACATTTTTTTCATCATCTTGGAACTTAAACAGTGGTCAGCTCTTGAATCGCATGGGTCTCATGAGAGCTGCATAAGAAAAAGGGAAGAATTACAAGTCAAGGATATTTACTCATGGGAAAAGTAAATAATTTTGCCCCTAATTTGAGGCTCTTCATTTTATCCTGATAGGAATTATAATTGAGGAAAATAATTTAGTTGTATTTAGAATAATTTTTTTTCATTGGGATATGATTAAATTGGGGAAAATCATTTAGTTGCTTTTAAGATAGATTTTTATTCTATTACACATGCATATGTAATATGTGTGTGTGTTTATATATCTTTCAGGTGAAACTTGTGCAAATATTTTAGTCAATATCATGTGGTAGTATAAAAGGAAAAAAAAATGAAGCATTCAGCTATGATAAAGCTTAGATGAGTTCAATAAATAGTTTAAGAGAAATCATAGACAAAAAAAAAACTATGAATTATTTAAGTTGTTTCATGACTGCTTTTTAGAAGGGTTTATCAGAGGAAATAATGCTGAATATCAGCAGGACTAAAGTCTAATTAGGTTCAGTGTTGTAATCAGGGAAAAAACATTTCAGCATTTTCTATTTTTTTTCATACCTAATAGTGTTTCATAATCTACTAATGAAAAATTTGTATTATTTTATCAACACTTTGTAATACTATAAATTAACTTTGAATAATTATAAAGTTGTTCCTTTTGCATTTGACCTTTTAAGAATTTTAAAGATTGTCTCTGTCCATAAGGAAATATATTCTTTTAAATTTAGTATATGTTAGGGAGTGTATTTCTGTGTTTTCATTTTTTTTTTTTTTTTTTTTTTTTGTAAATAAAGAAGTAATTTTTACTAAGCATCATTTTTTAGATTTCCTAAAGCTGATTTGTTAGTTTTATCAGCTGTGCTATTACTGTATATGTTTAAATATGAACCTTATGAGTGGAATAATTCTAATATTCTGTATTAATCTAAAATATATGTTTATATATATGAAGCAGAAGCGGATATATTTTAGAGTACTCACAATTTAATCAACTTATGTGTTTTTTAATGAAAGATTTTTTTAAAATTTTGCATTTGGTTGCCAAAATTGAGATTCTATATTTTGAAAACAATTAGAAAACAATGCCAAATATGTATTCTAGTCTGTTTGTCGGTGTTCATATATATATATATTGTGTAAAGATTTTCTGTCATTATGTCCTTTTATATAGTTTATGTGTCATACTTAACAAATCTTACAATTAAAAATCATTTATGTAAAAATTAATGTTTAGTTCAAACCGAGTGATTTTTAAGAAGTTTTATTCAAATGCTTTTGCATTTAAAAATTTCTTAAACCTAGTTTTTAATGTAGAGAACTAGATTTAAAATATATAGTTTCATGTTCAGGTTAGATCTTTTCCTTAATGCATGTGTTATATATTTTGAATTACTGTCTTTATCATTTTGGATTTGAGAACTTATTAATAAAAATATGCTAAACACTTTGCATTGAAACTGATGTCTTTTGGGTGGAAAATCTATCAATTACATGTACGAAAATGTGAAAATATTGTTTCATTTATGTAATATAAAATATAATATAAATACTATTTTTATTATTTGAAAAGTATAAATGCCAGTTTTACTCTTTAGTTGTACTGTTTGTTAATATTGTACTGTGATATCATTTGTGGGTTCTATAATATTTTAATCTATATTGGCATTTGAAAATTTAAAAATAAAACCATTTAATGTTTAAAAAGAATTGTTATTTTTAAATTTTGCTATTAGAAAGTTTTAGAATGATCAGGCAGCTATCATTCATTGTTTTATAAAATGTCTAGCACTCCTGCAATATAAACTAATTTTAGTTAAAAATTGTTTAAAGAAGATAATTTTGACCTGTATTACATTGTACTTAATGAGGTATAAGTGGAAGCAGTCTAAGAGGCAGTTTCCTCTGTTTGCAGGGGCAAGTGTCTATCAGAGGAAATGTTTGAATGACTTTGTTGTAGAGATGGAGCTTCCACTTACTTCACCAACCTTTATCTTGTCTATATTTAGGGTGAAGTAAAAAAAAAAATGAAATTCCTCTTCTGCTAAAGACAAATTAGTTATAGAGAGAGGACGGGGGTCAGGGAGAGTTCTTATCACAAAGTTAAGGACCAACAAATATCACTTTTGTGATTGACTATGAATCATCTCCAAGGACCTGTGAACTGATGACAGACTTCGATTCCTTGGCTGAAATGTGTCCTCCCATAATTATTACAATTACATAATATTTTCGACTAAGTTTAGAAAATTTTATAGAATCATTTAACTTTATATTTTTTAAAACCTCTACAGGAATTATTTTGTCCAAAAATGGAACTTTTCCAGGGTCCTGTGGCCAAACAATGGCCAAATGGTAAATCACTGTTCTTTGGTATTAGAGTTTGCAGGTTCGAATCCTGCTGCTTGCATGGATGTTTGTAGACGTTCAGAATTGGCTTTAAACAGTAGGTCTCGGTTTCATTAGCCCTTGTGAGCAAAATAGTAGACTATAGGGCTCCAAACCAAACCAAACTAAATTGTACTGAGTTTAGGAAATGAAAACTTTTGTAGTACTATGTACTATTAACCTGGACATATGCTGTTGTGGTTATTTATCCTCTTGTCTGATAGAATCATCAGATCCTGCCCATGATGACAAACTTTGACTAAAGATCAAATAGATAGGGCACTTTTGGTATATTAAGTTTGCAGATTCTAATCTTCCTGCTAGCATACCTGTTCATAGATGTTTGCAATGGCCTTTACACAATAGGCAAAACTGTTAAATGAGCCCTAATGCTACAAAAAATTGATGATAATACTCCAAATTATGATTACATGGTTGTAAGGGATAAGAATACATCTTACGCAGAGTCTAAAGACTCAATGTAACATGTTTGATATGATCTTGAAATATCTCCTCTGTTTTGATTTTCCCGAAATTTAAAAACCCCTCTTCCCAACCCTTTATTGTTCTTTGTGCTCGTTTTACTGTCCCCTGACTCCCTAATGAGAGAACTTATGGTTGCTTGGATTTGTCTTTTATCATATGTTATGTCTGTTAAGGGATATTTTTTTGTGTTGCAGTTCTTGCCAGCCATTTGAATTTCACAAACTACTTATTTTTTAATTTTAATTTCCACTGACCTCTAATAGGATTTTTTTAAAAATATTAAATGCATTTGTAAAATAACAGCAATCAAAGAACTTCCATTTTAACATGAAAGGCAACTATTTAATGTAGCAAAATTATAAATGCTTATTTAAATATAATAAAATTACTAGAGAAGGACTTGACAAAATTCACTCGAGTCAAGTATATTTTGGAAATTGAACAGAATGTAATGTAAAAGAGAAAATTTTTTTTTTGAGTATAAGAATTTCATAATGTTGTTTTATTATTAATGAAATATAACACGGTGGAACTACTGTCTAAATTTTCCTGCACATAACTAAAGTTTTTTCATAGATCACCAGTTGATGAGAACTATTTTACAACACTTGGCAGCTCAAATCTAGCACTATAGGATTTAGCCTTGCTCACAAAATACAAGTGTATCTAGGGTCTCTCAAAAATTTATTTTAACAGCTGTTACATTAGTTCAGTTATTAGTAATGTGAATTATGTATTTCTTTGATAAGGCAAAGCTGGATTCATATTTTACCCTCTTGAAAATGTAACTATTCACCTTTTCATTTCTCCCTTGTTTAAATTCTTGGATGCTTTGAATTCAGTTTAATGTGACAGATTAAAAAGTTATTTTCAATTTTTATTTATTAGTTCTTCCCTGACAGTGAATTTTTGAATGCATTCATTTAAAACACTAAAGATAATTTTCCTGACTAAAACTCTTTCATGGATTAAAATTTGAATGAAAGTAAGTTTTTGTAAACTACATTAATATACTTTTTGCTGTATTTTTTAAGCATATTTATTTAAATTTAAATAATTTATTTTTTAAATAATTAATTTGTATTTAAATAATAAATTTAAGAAATATATTACAATTTTTCAAGAATCCAGTTAAAGTAGAACAGAGAATATGAAAAGTAAATAATTACATAAAAAATCTGTATATATGCATATTAAAGCTCATTTATAAGTAGTATTATGTGTTACTTAAATTAGTTTCCCAGCATATAAATTTATTTTTGCACCATTTTTATTATAATAAGATATTTTATCTAGTGTTGAAATGAGAAGAGGTATTTGAAATTATAGTCCTTTAATTTAATGGGAAAATTGGTACTTAAGTAGTAATGTTTGGTGCTGAATATTCTTTGTACAGATCTGTTTTCTTGAAGATGATTAAATAAGTAAGGTGACCTCATTACCTTATGGTACTAGAGGCCATGAGTTCAAACCCACATTCTGACAGATATTTGAAGTCATTCAGTATAGACAGCATTAACTCCTTGAGCTCTATGATGTACATTGTATATATTGCATACAGGGGTGATTGTGTTCCAGGCATACATCAGAATTCTGGGTTTGGAAATATCTTCCAGGTAGAAAATTTCCATCCTAGTAGTTTGAATTCAAAGAAGTAAAAAAAATAAAAATAAATAAACTAAAAAGGCTTCTTGTCATGCTTTCGTTATCTTTTGTTTTGTGTTTCAGCTGCAAAGCTCATATTTTACTACAGTCAGCATTTTTGATCATGATGAGGGGTAGAAGAGAAGAAGTGATTTGGTGAACTATAAGCTTTAACCTTTGAATGTGTTAATTGATTTGCAGAAGCGTAGTATTGCAATTATGTATTCTCGTGACTCATGTAAGTGTTTGTGTGTGTGTGTGGTAATATTTTAATTATTTATCTGTCTATCGCTTATTGTGCCAGAAAACAGATTTATCATAAGTGAAATGTATTTAATATTCAAAATTTAAAAATCCAATTAAGATTAGTTTGTTTAACATCTAAGAGTGAGATTCATTAAAAGAAGTTTGATAAGATTTGCATTTTAATTGTTAAAATTAAAGTAGTCATTGCCTTAACTTACTAACAATTAAAATCACTGCTTGAAATTTACTAACAATACATTAAATCTGATATTAGTAACATGGAATTATTTGTTATATGCTATTAACATTTTTCTAGTTCCGGGTTTTTGATTATGAATAATATCAATTTCAGGGTTTTTAAGTTAGAGGTACAATCACCCCTGTTTATATCAAGCCATATTGGTCATTTCTGACAATGATGTAGAACCTATATATCATGCGCGAGTTGTAAATATATGTTCCATCTTAATTGTGCTATCATTATTTTGAAAAACATAAAGACTCATCGTAAAGATACATAAGTTTAGTGACCTTAATATTTCACTAGGGGGTGCTAGAAAGGTAATCTGTGAAGACTTTCAAAAGAACAGAATCATAACAATATATGTGGTATCGGTTTGAGTCATTTCTTTATAATTTTGTGAATTTTTAATATGTTAGTTGATTTTTGTAAATATAATAATTATTAGATATGAGGTATGATAGCAGTAATGTTTAAGATTATGTACCTTTCACAGATAGTGATTTTAAAATTTAGTAATGTCTGACACTGATGAATACTTCGAAGCAAATATTAGTAATAATTAATTTAGTGTTATTGATCCATTTTCTGAAAGTTATTATGTCATTGTATATTTGCACTAATTATATTAATTTTTAATTGTTAGTTATTGTTTTGTAATTAAATTGGTCTTATTAAATTTGCTCCATTATTTTATTTAATTTTATTAATTATTTCTAAATTAAATTTACAAATGGGTAAATTAATATGACATATATTTCATGTTCTAGTCATTTGGCATATATTACAGAATTTTGGTGAAAAAACTTTAATTATTTCATAGTCTTTTCATGAATGGATTTTTTCCACTAACAGCTTTAGAGCTCAAGGGGGTAAGTCTGTTTAAATAGCTATCATGTAGGAAAAATTTGGCTGTAGCAAGCACTCCCAACTGATAAGCATTTTATGAAATCTATACTTTCAATGTATCGCAAATAAATGACTGTATTTTCTTCGTATTTTGACTTATAATTTTACTTAAATGTTTATAACAAAATTTTTCCCCCTCTGCTTTGGAAGAAGTACATTTTCCTTGAAACTATATAACAGTTACAGCAATAATTTCATTGAGTAAATAAAATAAAAATTCTGAAAGGTAGTGATGTTTTTTTTCTAAATGATTATCTTAACACTCTTTTTTAAATCTGAAGTCATAATGCTGAGTCATTTGGAAATTTAGTAAACTGTATCTTTCTATTCTGATTTATTTAAAAGTGCATTGGTTATAACAAATTGTCATATAATCAGAGCAGTTTGGCTTAAGAATAATTTATCTTAGTATAACAGTGTGGAAACACACAACATATAATTTTTGAAGAAATTGAAGTCCATTTATTAGACTCTACTTGTTTGTGTTATAAAAGAGAGTGTTATTAGAATATTAAAAGCCATTCTTCTTAATTTTGAGTGTTATTTCTTTATTCTGTGTGATATATATCTACTTTCTCAGAAATAAGATTCTTCAATTTCCATAATGATTGCTATACATTATTAAGGCCAAAATCATGTTGTATGTGGCAGTAGCACTAAAAGTTAATTAAAGGAAAGTGACTGTTTAGGATACATTGAATGAAAGAATTTTTTTATTACTTTGTATTGTAGAACTTGTGCATTGAAAGAAAAATATTTTTTTTAATAATTTAGAAATGGTACTAAAGAAAAAGAAATGTTAACTTGCACATTTTGAAATTTTTAGAAAGAATCTGTTTCTAATAGTATAATTAACAAATGACAGTATTCACAAGAACAAATTTATTGTTTATAAAATGTTTGTACTCAAATTTTATATGTTGACATTATGAGGGTGGATAAATGTCTTTTTACTCAAAAATATTTTAATGTTCTCAAAATAAATGTCAATATATGCTTTATAAAACTGTACTGTATGTTTTTAAACTTTGCATTTCCAGAAAGTCATGAAATTTTATTATTAATGTTACCTTTAATGAGGTGCTTTGCATTGTCTATGACTGTGTGAGAAATATTTTTTTTCTCTATTTGGTTATTTAAGTTAATGATAAAGGTTCAATAACTTTTGTTTTCAAGCTACAAACTTTATTCAGATTCTAATTCAAGTTGCTGAGTTGATAAGTTTTTTCTAGTGGTCACATGATAGCTTAATAAACTTTTTATAAAATTTAGATCTTAAAACAATTGGGATATATTGCAATAGTTCTTAACATAATATGCAATGCTATTTCAATTTTAAATTGCTAAAAAAAATCTTAAGACAAATAAAAAAGAAAGCTATTTCTTGTTGAAGTGCTCTGTGATTGAGATCAAATATGCATGGTTATTTGTAGGATTCAAGGTCACTATTGTAGAATAGAGTTAAAACAAGGTTGACATTCAGATTCATGTTAAAACCATAAATATAATTAGAAATCATATTTAATATGGAAATTTTTTTCTGATAGTAGATTTTCATGTTTTTTCTATAACTAACCCTATTCCAATTCTCTTTAAAAATAAATTTATAAATAATAACGATAATAATAATAATAATAATAAAATATTTTGAGGTATATTTCAAGGGTCTGTTTAGGCAAAATCAACATTCTTTTTCACAAAATATTTTTACTTTAAAATTGACCCTTCACCATATTTTATTTAAAAACAGACTCTTCCAAAATCTAAAACTTCTAAATCTAAGTCTCAGATGCAGTAAAATTGTTCATCTTGGTTTTTTAATTCTAATGTTTAGGCATCATTTATATTTATTTATTTTTTAATTATTAAAACTTTACTCCTTGAATAAATGTATTGTTTATATATAAATCTGTATATATTTACTCATAAATACACACACACACACACACACACACACACATATATATATATATATATATATATATATATATTTAAATAACTAAAAATAAATAGTCTTTTTGTATAAAAGAACTTTAAATCAATAATAATTTTAGACACATAAATTTGTATATTTTCAAAAATCTTGACTCTTGCTGAAAGAACTAGATTTAACATTGATTTCAGTTTCATAAAATTATGAGTGTATTTTTAACAACTTGACATAAAACAGGACCCTGTCTGAAAAGGATGCACCTCAGTATTTGACTTTGTTAGTCATAATCAAGACCGGATAATTGAGATTTTACTAGATGTTGGATCTTTATAAGCATGAATTGGAAACCTATGTTAATATGTCAGACATGGCAACATTCAGGCACTGGTATGAGGATCAACAGCATGGTTCTAAAATCTAAAAACTACCTAAAGAAGTACACGTGTATGAAATTAACATACATAATAAACAAAACAAAATTACCCAAACAAATTAAACTTGTAGATAAAGCTGCAAAATCTGCTACTTATTACATTAATTCTGGTATTCCTTATTCTGACTTAAAAAATTACATCAAAGAATTAATACATGTTAAATAGCAGAACTGTTGGAATAACATGTCGTCAAATAAATTGTGAGAAGTAAAATTAAAAATTACTAAGTGGCCCCAACTCCCTTCTAAGAGACATGACGTAATTCTCACTCGTCTACAAGTGGGTCTGTGCAGACTCACACATGCTCCTCTCTTGCTGGGTGAAGATCCTCCACAGTGTGCGTATTGTAAAACACCTTACACAGTCGCATACATTTTGTTATGTTGTTGTCTCAAATCAATTTATATCAAATTTTTTAAAAATTTATCAACGAATCTTGACACAATCATCAGTGAAACGCCACATCCAGGCTTTCCCTTTCTTTGCTGTACAGGATTTTATTATGAAATCCGAATTTTCAATTTTTAATTATTAATTTTCAATTTAACAATTTTTTGACTTTCAATTTCTCAATTTTCAATTTCGTTTTTTATTTTCTTATAATGTAATAGTCTATCTTGTATATATTTGCTATTTTACTATCTCCGTTTGTTTGATCTTGTATGTGCTTTAAACGTTTAATTTATTGTTTCTTCTATTTCATCCTCAAAATTCCTTTCTCCTGTGTTTTTTTTTTTTTTTTTTTTTTTTTTTTTTTTTAATTTTTTTTCTTTTTTATCTGTTACTTTGTTTTTTTATTTTCTTCTTGTTTGGCACAGTTTGTCCTTTCAGAAATTAATGCCACTAAATTACAACCAACCCAAACAAATTATACATAATTAATATTTTATTGGTTTCTAAATTAAAATCAAGCAAATTGAATTTAAAATAAACACACAGTAGTAAATTATAAAGGGTAAATTAAAATTTATTCATTTAGCAATGTATAAGTAGCTTTGTAAGCTTTAAAAACTTCTTTTTCTGAAAATTTTTTCTTGTAAGAGCAGTGACCTTGATTAAAATATTTAAATTTTTCTATCATCAGGGATTCTAGAGTTTGTCTACTCAAATTTGACCTAAATTCAGTTTGGTTCAAAGCAGTACTGAAAACTTTCACATGCAGCATTACAGAGTGAAAAGAATAAAATATTTGACATTTTTGTCAAGACTTATTCAATTGCTGAATTGTGATATTTTAGTTGCTCAAAATTTTTGTTATTTCCGGAGCAATCTGGGGAGTTTCAGAGTTATCAATTTCTCTCATTTCTCTGGAGCAACTCTGGAGAATTCAGAGTAGTTGGCATGTCTGATAATATAAATACAATTGGTTATTTTTTGAAATTTCTTAACTATGTAGTCTAAATTAAGAAAAACTTTAAAGAAGAAATATTTGTAAAAAATTTTTGAATATTTATACACAATTGATAATTTAAAAAAATATTCTAAGTTAGACAGTTTTAAAGAAATTTTGAAAGATAAATAATTGTGAAAAGAGGGAACTGTTATTAAATAAAATATTTTTAATGATTTAATCCGTATGTCCCCGAAAATATTTTTATAGTAAAAAGCTTATTAAAACTTATAAATGTGACTATTAACTTTATGTAAAATTATATCAATAATTATAAATTTAAATTATCAGCTACAAACTCTGAGAGACTTGATTTATTGATATATATGTATATATTAAGGGATGCTGCTTATTTTGTTAGTTGAAAAGTCCTTCAAAATGTAGATATATGCAAATTTCTGCTGTTAAACAGTATTTTTGTAATTAGTACCTGATTATATTGGCTGCATTTTTATGTTGGATTTTATTGTTTTAAATTTAAATGTTTGCAATATAAATTACTTTTAAGCAGTTAACAATCTTTCTGTTAAATTTGTATGTTTCATTTTCAATTTGTACATACACATATATATACACATATACATATATACACACACACACACACACATATATATACACATATATAGCAGTTTTGAATATAATTGATAAATTTCTAATGCATTATGTAAAAATATTTCTTTTATATCAAAATATGCCTACTGTTTTGTATGCTGTAAAACATTATTCTTTCTGTTTAAGAATATTATTAAACTAGACTTAATTGTTATATGCTCAGAGGACTTGTTTTTTTCATCATTTACATAACAATTCAAAATTATTACTTGTATACTTTAACATTGTTTACATGGATATATTAAAATTATACAGTTTATAGAAATCTGTTGTAGATAATTGTAAACTATACAAGTAAACTAAGTAGTAGCAGCCCCACTTATTCATTTGGTTTTAAATATCGGTATTTTATGACTAAGTGTGAAATGTCTTGCATTTTAGCATATTTGTTAATTTTGTTATAGGGAAATTAAATCAGGAATTGTACTTATAGCTTTTTCCAAGTCATATGGAAGAATGTTACATTAGAAGTGGCAACTTGTTTGCTAGAAATGCTACTGCATAATAGTTCTTAAGAACAAAACTTCTGTTTTGCATTCGTTTTCTATTTTGTCACGCTTTATCCTTCTAAAATATACAAAATGTTGCAGAAATTTGCAGAGCTTAAAGGTTTAAAATTGGATTTACGAGGAAGTCCATATTTTTTTGATTTGTTGTGTTTAAGTGGTAAGGTTTCTGATTTATGTTGTGAAAATGTAATTGTAATAAACAATGAGCAATGTGATATTTCCTCAGTGATTTTTTTCCCGATTGTTTATAGGTATATACATTCCATTGTTCACCGTGATTGCCATTTTACTGGATTGTTTTAATTTAGTATTCGTTGCACTTTTCCTAAACGGTCCACGCGTTGAAGATGATGTGAACATGGTTGTATATTTCGGTATTCCATGTTGACTGTAACAAAACTGAACCAAAACAATTTATGTATACAGCCGCACTAATAGATATTAGTGTTTCACTGAAATGCATGTTCTTTAATAAACCGTTTCAGTAAAAATTCTTAATAAATAAATTGCTGTTTATTACCACATAGTCTTTATTTTGATCGTTTTGAACACCCCAATGACACCAAGACCAACAGTTTTTAACATTCTCTAAGGTCTACCCCAGCTTTTCCTCTACAGATATGTAAAGGATAAAAGATGTTAGCAATACATGTTTATTAGTGCCGAAAACAGTGTCCGTGCATCGTTATGGAGATTTGTATTTACAAATGTACCTTACTTTATATAAAGTTCCCTTTTAACTGCCAGAAAAAAAATCAATTTTTGCACGATTTATTTATTTATTTTACTCGAAACGTAGGTGAAAGTTATCTTGTAAAATTCATCTGTCAAATAATTTAATTGAACTGCAATGACATCTAACTCCATGGCACATTCGTCATTTTTACCAAAATATAAGAACCCTTCTGATTGGATAAGACAAATTGTTGCCAGAAACAAAAGAACACAATCAATTTATCATTAAGTAAATAAGTTGGAAACTAGTTTAAAATTTGTAAAAACGGGCATCGTAAAATTTTAGTGTCTCAAAGAACCTCTATATGAAATTTCATTCCTCTAAGTCGCTGTTTACCCACAGTCGTGTTTACAACCTTATTCACACTAAGCATTTTATGAATTATATATATATATATATATATATACATACATGGCTGTCCAGCTGCAAAGAGCCCACTGGCCAGAATTCCGGTCACTGTTCACCTGGTGGGCCGCAGTTTGAAAAAGTTGAACAATAACCTCTTACCTTTTATACAATAATAATTAATAGTTGAATTATTAATTATAAAACAATTTGCTTACATTGTAATGAGAAAACTGAGGCCAATAAGCCTTCTTCAGCATCGATGTTTGTCGTTGCCAGCCGAAGAAGGTCCAACAATGAACTGTTGGAGAGAGAGCTCCTGTGACCATTCTTGATAAACTTCATCGCCGAAAAATCTCTTTCGCATAAATATGTGCTCCCAAACATGGAAGTTATTTTCAGTCCTAAGTCACGCAGATTTAGAAACCGTTCAATTGGAAGCAACTTGAAGAACTCCGGCCCCCTTTCAGTTCTTGTTTGAAAGAACAGGTCAGCCTGGAGATCGCAGAGCTCTAATTGTAGGTTGGCCAGTAGTTCTTCAGTGCTTGCTGTGACTAAACAGAGACACGTCATTCTTGATGCTCTCAAAATCTGAAAATCTCGTGCTGAATTCATCAATAATAATCTGCAACTCAGGGCAAAATTCATAATAAGAGATTTGAAAAAAAATTTTCAATTTTACAACTCCTCTTCAACCTCCACTCAAAATACGTGTTCTGCAAAGATCGGTCGATTTACTTGAAAAATTGAAATAAAAAATAAGTATCTAACGTGTTCTGCAAAGATCGGTCGATTTACTTAAAAATTGGAAAAAGAATTTACCAAGTATCTAACGAGTTCTATTAAGATCGCTCTATTTACTTAGAAAATAAAGAAAAATTTATATAAAAATATACCATTCAAATTTAAAATGAAACGTCGTGAACAGTATAGAGCTAAACGAGAAAAAGAAACTTCTGAAGAGCGAGAAAAAAGGCTTGCAAAGACTAGACAAGCAAAAAAGGACAAAAAGGTCAATTTTAATTTTCTTTGTTAATTCAATTAGATTTTAAATATTCAATTTTTGTAAAAAATTTTCCTCAAAATGTTGTTTTTGTTTATGTATCAATTTGTTGAGTTACGATCCCCTCGCCAGATTTCAAACGCCACGCTGCAAGCACGCCAATTTCGCCAAATGTGGTTGAAGCACCAACAAGATCCATGATTAGAAACAGGAGAGTGGGCTAAGAAGAGGAGTTGAAAAATCCAGCACATCCTCACACTCTAACGCCAAACGATTGCAGCTGACGAAGTGAGATAAGTTATTTTTTCCCAAAGTTTCATGGAAAATTTCCAGCTTGTTTCTAAACCCATTGATGTGAGCCATTAGGTCAGACAGCAGTTGGCCTCTTCCTTGTAGTTTTTAAGTTCACATCGTTGAGGTGGCCAGTAATATCAGTTAGAAATGCCAGGTGACGTGAAAAATCCATAGATAAAAGTTTCTGTTCAAAGTTTTCTGATGGTGAAAACTGGTGAAGGAAAAGAGGGATTTCTTTTCTCAACTCGAAAAATCTGTTGAGGCAGTTTCCGGCACTAGCCACTTAACTTGATTGTATATAACCAGGTCTCTGTATTCTGCTTCAATTTCCTCCAAAAAGTTACGGAACTGCCGATGCAAAAGAGCCCTGTTGCCGCCTCTGATCATGTTGATGACTTTCAAAACTTTTTTGAGGGTTTCAGTTTGCTTCACCGATTTCCCGCATAAAGCATGCTGGTGAGTGATGCAATGAAGTGCAGGGCATTTCATTCAATTTTCTCTCAAAGATCCAATTAGTGCTACCTTTGATCCTACGATTGCCTTTGTACCGTCTGAAACTCGGACGGAACGCTTTTCAAAACCTCCGACACTGTTAACCGTTTTCATCACTTCTTCAAATATGTCCCTACCCTTTGTTGTGGAGTGAAGAGAACACATGTTAAGGAGCTCCTGTTTGATCTCAAAGTCTTCTTTAGAAGTTCGAATGAAAATCAAGAGTTGACTAACGTCCGACTGTTCTCTACTCTCGTCGATACACAAAGAGAAATAGTAGCATTTTCTAATCTCACAGGATAATTTATGTTGTATTTGGTCGACAACTCTTCGTTGGACTGTCTGAAGAGAAGCTGGAACTGAATCAAAATGTTTAGCTATTTTGCTATCACCAAATACTTTTGCCATTTCTACAGCACCTTTTTAACAACGACACCATCAGTTTAAGGTTCTTTGGCTTTAGTAAGCTCAAGTGAAATTGCATACGAAGCATACAAAGCATTGTACTGATCAGATTTTACTTGAGTAAACATCCCAGTTTGTTTTTGCAGTTTTGATTTCAGTTCTGAAACTATCAGAGATCTTGCTTCTCCTTGATATTTACTGTGGCTCCCTTCGTGAAGACTCGCGTAATGCCTTTTGACATTATATTCTTTGCATACAAATCAAACACTGGAGTTTGTCCTTTCTATTCGTGATGAAATACTGGGTTTCCTAGCGGTCCTGGAACACTCGGTTCTCGCTGTCTATCTTCCGTTTCTTACTCATCGTTGGAAGATGAAATATTCACAATTTACAATAAAATTAGTTTTCACACGTTCCCCCAAAAATATAGCTACGGTACAAGAGAAGTTTACTTCATATCCAAAATTTGCAAGCTTATCTGAGAATTGACGAACTCAAGCTTTCAATTTCGTTTTTGAAATCAACAAAGACCGTAGCGGCAGTGAAGGATGTCTTTATTTTTAATCAAGGACAGGTTTTACTTATCTGAAATATTTCTCTCTTCCCTCCTTGTCTCCATCGCCTTTCCCCCTCGCCTGGTATTACCAACGCGAAGCAAGAGCAATACTATTTCTAGGAATTTTTTTGAACACCAGTGTACAGGGTAGGACTGCTTGGCCTTGATCTGTGGATATCCTATACCTTTTTCTCCCAATACAATGAAAAGGTGATCAAGAGGAAACTTGACTTGACCTCGGCTTGACCAAGAATGGCAATCTCGGATGCTTCATGATACCATAAAATTTCGAAAAAAGAAATATGCTTAATAAGAAGTTGGCGGGCCGCGGGCCGCCAGTTGGACACCACTATATAAATATACATATATTGTGAAGTTGCACGATACACACACTTCTGTGTCTGTGGGGAACTTAGCCAAGTAAGCGAAAAATATTTAAACTGCTAGATATTATTGTAATTTACTATGTATATCATTTACATATACAGAAACAAACTACTGAGAGTGAGTGAGAGAGAGACATGGTATTCCTACGTTCAGTCCTCCGATAATTCTCTCTGACTTCCTCTTTGAAAGACTTTCGCATTCCCACGAGGGGGGGGGGAGCTAGAGGACAGCAGCGGACTGAACAGTCCAAAAGCGGAGCCGGTATTTCGAGCACAGGGGTATCTTCAGAGGTCCCGACACATAAAATTTGCGGCATCCACTCCTGTCGATCAAAATACTTGCTTCTTGAAGGGGAATAAAAATTCACACATTTTTTAAGTCCTAATAAGGGCCGACTCTTCCTCGACCTCTTTGTACTCAGCCACTACAGTACACACACACACACACACACACACACATATATATATATATATATATATATATATTATATATATATATATATATATATATATTGTAGCGTACTGGGGCTCTAAGTGAACCCGAAAAAGGACATCGGAGGCCTACGTACAGACTAAAGATATTTATTTAGAAACACAATGAAGTTATGATAAATACAGATGAAACGATGATTATCTACAAATGAAAATGGTGATCGTTGCAGAAATCAGCTTCCTAATCGATTTGGAGAGAAAAAAAAGAGGGGGGGGAGAGGACAATCAGTCGCTCGCTTGGACGTTCTCGGCCGATGAGTTAGTTCACAGGAGACTCGATCGGTCAGAAATTTTCAGGGCCTCGAACTCTGGCCTTTTTATATCGCCGTCTCCGCAAAAATGTCCCTTTCAGCTGATCGGGCAGCTGGTTGATGACGTGGTGGGGAAACCGCTTGTAGACTTGCTCTCGCCAGACAGGTGCAAGGGAAGTTTGCCGTAATCGGGAGCAATCTCGCCGATCATTAATCGATGTCCCTGGACAAACCCTTGGAGAACAAGGTAGGAATGTATTGTTGCTTCCCTTACAATGTAGAGGAATTATGTCGTGAGATTCTTTCTTCGGGATGCTATTGAAACGAACACTGGAAACACTTCGCCAGCATCCCAATGAATTTCTCAGACAGAAGGACTTAGATGGTCCTCGGTGTTAACAATCCTCTAATCAACATCTTATTCTGCGCGAAAGAACATCCTTTCACGAGGTAAAGATGAGCTCAGTTCAAATGCTCACAAAAGGCACGTTTGCTATATCTACTTTATGCCGGTTTTTCTCACTGTCGTAGATAGGTCGGTATCTGGAAATTTAATGTAACGAGAATTCGTTACAATATATATATATATATATATATATATATATATATATATATATATATATATGTAAGGAAAATTCTCAGGGGTTTTCAAAACTTAAATCAAGGGTAAAAATTCCCGCGTCATTTTCCATTCCCCTTTTTAACCCCTAACCTAAATTGACCACTGGGGCTACAGGTTACGCCCTCAGAGAAGGGGCCTGGCCAATTATAAACCTACATGGCCCTAGTGGACAATTTAGGAAATTTCCAAATAAAAAGGAGATACACGCTAGCGGAGACAGATTTTTCTAGAGATATTTTCACACAGATGTTGACCCAGGTGTTACGTGTCTTGTACATAGAACTACATGCTAGTTGACCCTTCAGTTTGTCCCTATGATGAAGTGGGAACCCGTCCTTCAAAGTTATCTTAATAAAGGTCTATAGCTGAAACGGTATCATTTTTATGGCCATGACTGCAACCCCCCATCGAGAAGTCAGTCTCATTACACACACACACACACACACACACACACACACACACACACACACACACACACACACACACACACACACACACACACACACACATATATATATATATATACTCAAGAGCCAAAACATTATGACCACCTGTCAATAACGAAGTCCTTGGTAGATGACCGGAGACAGATTGTACCAGATGTTTAAGCCCGTACTAGATGGTTACGCAAATCCGAGATATTGCGAATGGGTGGTCTTTGAACTCTGAGCTGCCTTCACATGACATCCCAAATGTGTTCTATCGGATTGAGATCCGGTGAGTAATGCGGCCAGGACATTAACTGGAATTCAGCATCATGTTCCTGGAACCACTCCAACACAATTTTAGCCTTGTGACACGGGGCGTTGTCGTTTTGGAACATTCCATTTCCAGCTGGAAAAACAGAGGCCTTTTAAAGATGCAACTGGTCCGCAATGATGTTCAGATACCCTGTAGCATTCATGGTCTACTCTACCACAACCACGGGTCCGAGAGACGCCCAAGAGAACGTCCCCCAAAGCATAATACCGCTACCACCGGACCGTGTATGACCTACTGTACATTGAGGGAGCAACTGTTCGCCTGGAAGACGGCGTATCCTGACACGGCCATCGGCCTGATGAATGACAAACCGTCATTCATGTGACCAGGTAACTCTCTTCCACTGATCCATGGACGAGTCGCGATGTTCCCAGGCCCAGCGTAGGCGCATTTGGCGATGACGCTTGGTCAGCAAAGGCACACGAGTGGGACGTTTGCTGCGTAGCCCCATATCCAACAGTGTCCGCTGAACAGTATGATGCGATACTATTCTACTCGGCCCTGCATTGTATTGGGTTGTCAGCTGAGCCCCTGTCTGGCTCCGGTTTTGCTTCACCATGCGAGACAGTCTCCGACGACCTTTTTCTTTGATAGCTTGTGGACCTCCAACACCATGTCTTCTACTGGTGGTTTCACCGTCATTCATCCACTTTGCATAAGTACTAACAACTGTAGATTGCGAACAACCCACGAGTCGTGCAGTTTCGGATATACTTGTTCCGAGCCTTCGAGCCATTACAATCTGCCCTCTATCAAAATCACATAGATCCGCAGCCTTTCCCATGACACACAGAAGTAAGTGAAAGAGGGATTCTTCAGAATCTCCAGCAGCAGTTAAATCCACTTCCACCTGATCACTTGCCTTCCACGTCATCCAGGCGAGTTCATTGTAAAATGTAGGAGTGGTAATAATGTTTTGGCTCTTGAGTGTAGATATGCATAAATACATACATATATGTATATACATATGTATGTAGAGACACAGATATGTATATGTATATATATATACATACATATATATATATATATATATATATATATATATATATATATATATATATATATATATGTGTGTGTGTGTGTGTGTGTGTGTATGTGTGTGTGTGTGTATGTGTGTATGTGTGTGTATGTGTGTGTGAGTATATGTGTGTGTGTGTGTGTGTATAGATATGTGCATATGTATATATAGATAGATTTGTGTATGTATATATATAGATGAGTATATTTATATATACATATATATGTAGGTATTTATAATGTTAACTCAGTAAAGATTTCTACATTTAGACAACTTGTCTCCAGTATCAGTTAAATACCACTTCCACCTGATCACGTGCCTTCCACGTTATCCAGGCGAGTTTATTGCAGAATGTAGAGGGTGGTTATAATGTTTTGGCTCTTGAGTGTATACACACACACACACACACACACATGTGGCGCATAAGCGAGTGTTCGACGGAGGTTATAGTCACGGCTTAATGGTAGGAAGCAGTGCAACAAGAGATTTTTATAGGTTAAAGACTTTTTTAGGCTTTGGAAGTATTTTCGAATCACTTTAGATATGGGAAGAATTCCAGAATTTGCTAATTATTTAAAAAGAAAAGAAAAAATATACTTCCCAAGAGCGTACACCTTTTCTTTCCTTTTTTTGACTATTTCATAAATTGGTATTTAGGTATCTATAACATTTTAATTGGCCATACGCCTTGCCCGAGGGTGCGAACTGTAGCCGTAGTGATCAGCTTAAAGTTGGAGTTAAAAAGAGGAACGCCGGAACAATGGCGTTTTCAGTCTTCACTGCAAATATTAAGCCTATTAGAATATTTTAGGATGACTATGGTAGCTTTCGGATATACAGTCACTTCGGCCACTTTGAGTTATCAACTTCTATGATGCTGGTAACACTTTCCTTTTGGAGGCTTTATAAAGAGATTTTGTAGAAGCTATATACATTCGTCTATATTGTAAGTTAGACTTTTTCATTACATACATGTGCGTGTGTCTGTGTGTCTAAAGACGATTAAATAACCGTTGTCAAAACCTCCAAGTTATATTTGACATCTTCATGTGTGATTATACAAAAAAGTCGATGGAAGAATAACCTGAATTAAAAAAAATAATAAATCTTTGAGGCTTTACGTGCTGTACGTAATAGAACTCATCCTGTCTGTCAATAACTTATTCACTCGAAAAAATGATTTTTCCGATGCTGTGTTTCCTTTCTTTATTTAAAATTTACATATCGCTCATGCTCTGTAACTGCTTCCAGGTGCAAAGCAGTGGAGAGAGCGTGGAAGTAATGAAATCAATTTGCGTAAATAATCATGGATTAAAGAAAAAATAAGTTTTTCTTTTCGTTTGCTTGTGTCCGAGTCAATCATTCATCCACGGTCTCCGGAACGGATAATGCATTAATGTTATGAACTCGGAATTAGAAGGTGTTGAGTTAATCGCGGTTTGGAACCTTGACCGTGCGTGATTAATGACCACAGGTGCTGGCCAACTCCATAATAGAGGTTTCCACTTAACTGTTATATTAACTCTCTATGGACGATACCCAATTTCGCTCCGTTTGGTTTTTATTTACCTTCTCGTATAGGTAATGGGGAGAGAGGCTCGTAACCGTCCCAAAATTAGACTTCGGAATTTGGGATTATGGCCAGTCTGTTTGCTGGGGTTTTTATGCTGCAGCTTCGTGTACAAATTCCGCCAAGTATTAGGTAAAAAATAAATTTTAATTATGTAATAAAAGGGCAGTTTCACGCAGCATTGGCACATCTCAACTCATGACGATTCTAGTTGTCATTTCAAACGGAATGGCAGGATATTGGTTGCCTGTTGACTATCATCTACATGAAAATGAATGGGAAGGGCATTAAAGTGGTTCATGACAATGTGTGAAATCCCTCTATAAGGCGATTTCACGCAGTAGGGCAAATTCTCAAATTATGACAATTCTGGCCTTAGTTTCAAACGAAAGGGCAGTTTATTCTTTGTCTATTGGCTGTTGTAAACCTGAAAATGAATGGGAAGAGCATTATAGTAGTTCGTGACGTTGCGACAAATTGCTTTATATGAAACGATGGTTAGTAAATGATAAATAAAGGCACAACAAAACGGACAAATACAGATGGCAACACACAATAAACACATTTTAATAAAATGTATAGAAACCATCGTTAAAAGAGAACAGTATTTCATTAATTAAAAAGATAGATTCCAAATAAAAAAAAGTTAACATGTTTGCAACTAAAAGAGACGAAGGCACATACAGATAAAGGAATGTAAAATAAGTCAAAATAGGTGTTAAAAACCAATATACTTTAACAATTTAAAAGGGTTAAAACTAGAACTACTACTATATTGCGGTCGTTTCGCTATGTTGTCATTTTTATGCTTACTGTTAGAAACCTCTGAATTGAAGGGCTCGGGCCATAGAATCCAGTTGCTCCATCACTGTTAAAGCCTCTAAATATTGTGGTCGAGATATGTCATAGGCGACTTCGCTTCATAATGACCTCAGAGAGGAAAATTTATAGTACTACATTCCCATATCTCACAGATTCTGATGTTATTATGAAGGAAGTCACCTGTGACGTATCTCAACCATAATGTAGGCATCCGGTAGTAGCCCAGAAAGGTTTTGTTGAGGAGAAAAACCACGAGGTCCTTTAGACTGAGGGTGCTACTACATTGTGGTCGAGATATGTTGTAGCAACTTCACGTTATAATGACGTCAGAGAGGAGAGTTTAAGGTACCAAATTTCAATCTCTGGCACTTTTGACATCATTATGACTCGGACGTCAACTTTGACATATCTCAACCGTAATGTAGGCATCCGGTATCAGTCCAGAAATGTTTTGTTGAGGAGAAAAAGCCACAAGGTTATTCAAACTATGGGTGCTACTATGTTGTCGAAATATGTCGTAGGTGACTTTCACATCATAATGACATCAGAAAGGAAAATTTAGGGTACCAAATTCCCATCTCTGGCGACTTTTGACGTTAGTGCGGCACGGAATTCACCTGTGACATATCTTCACTGCAATGTAGGCATCCGGTAGCATCCCAGGAAAGTTTTGTTGAGGAGAAAAAGCCACTTCTATAGTGTTCTGGAATGTTCTAAATGTTCTTGAAATGAGATATTTTGAACTGTGAACTTTTTATTATTCTGCTAATAAAGTCGTATTTGTGTTTTCTCATGCCGTAAAAGTCCATTCAATTCCCGAACCTTCGATTGAAGTTTGAAATAATATAAATAATTTTTTCGCTATAATGAGGAAATCTAGATGACGGCGAATTTTTTAAATCGGCAATTATGTCTAATAAGACAGCCACTTCACAAAATTAGTCTTACAGCAAATTGAGCGTTTGTAAAATATTACTGTTGTAGATAGATTTTAAACGTCTTAGGTGACTCTAGTTTTGCAATTGGTATCCACCTATTGTGGTAGTAAAAATAATGGAAGGACACAACTATCCTACAATTCCGAAATGACCCAATGAACTTTAAGCACTGTTTGGAGTTCAGTAGAATACTGACTTTTTATTTGTCAAATAAAGTCAAGGGTAAAAACCTAGAGAGTACTTCGCATGTTCAAAGCCTGATGTTATAGACTTTTTATGTCCTTCAGCGGTTGCTCTATTTCGTTTGGGTACGACAGTCTGAATGTCCATTTACTAAAAACGGGTGTGTGAAAGAATAAACCTGTTTGTCATTTTTGCAATTACGAATGATTTATGGACAGTAATTCTATTGACGTAGGCATTGCTGTAAATCGTTTTAATGCTAAAGTATATAAAGTATGAGGCATTCTAAAGTATTGGAAAGCAAGAAATAAGACAGTGACTTGAGCTCCGAATGCATAGCTAAATATATATTAGGCCTAACATTTAAACGGCATAATTAAAGCTAGAAGGATCGAATATTTATTTTGTGACATCTTTAGACATGATGTAAAAGCATTGGCTCAAGTATTGGAAACAAGAAATAAGGTTGTGGCTGAAGCTTCCAATCCCTAGCATTTATATCCCCTATATAATAATAGCCTAAATTATCTCTCCATCTGTTCTCAAATTTTATAAAGCGGTTGTACCTGGAATGGATAGAGGCATCAGTATTAGATTTTTGATGAGTTAAGGTTAGCAGCGTTCGAAATCCCCCCTTTCTAGCATTTAATGCCATTATTTCAAGCCCTATTTTTCCAAGGTAAGAGCAGGTGATTAAATTTATCAATTTATCACATAATAAATAGGTAAAAATAACATTTTTTGGTAGCATTATGATGTTATTCCTTTCACAATCTCATTTAATCATATCTTACTTTAAATTATTTAAATATCCTCTGCATTATTTTCATACGTTTTATCTCTGACTTTATAACTTAGATATTACGCAAATAATTTTCTTTTATATTTGGCTTAAATAATAGATTAGGTACATATGTGATAATTTTAAATTTAATCATCGATTATTTTTTGTTGCAATGAAAATATTATCACCGGTATTAACTACAAATAAGGCGATTTCACGCAGCAGAGCCCTTCTCAACTTATGACAATTCTGGCTTTAGTTTCAAAAGGAAGGGCAGTTTATTGTTTGTCTACTGGCTGTTATAAACATGAAAATGAATGGGAAGCGCATTATAGTAGTTCGTGATGTTGCGACAAATTGCTCTATTCTACCTCCAGGGTGTAGTGGAAATGATCGTTTCATTCCTTTACTTCCATTAATTACTGTGGCAAGAAAAACCGAGAAGAACTTAACGATAATTTCGACGTAGCTAAGAAAACTCTGAATTATCTTTCTAAATCAATCCAACGTGATTCTAAACTGCATTCACAGTATCGGGAGACTTTAGAGGAGTATGAAGACAAACAAATTTTTGAGCGTGTACCAGATAATGTTTAGCCAAAAAACAAATCATATTTTTATTTGACTCATAGGGTACTTTACAATTCTGGAAAATTGAAAATTTTACTGATCCCGTCATATGACGGGCTATATGCTAGTAAATAAATATTGAGTCACATAACATTTAAATGGTACAATTCAAGCTGGAGTGGTGGAATATCCAGTCCTTTTAGCATTATTTAAAAATATGTCGTGAAATAACCACCTTCAAAACTTGTATGTTATGAATGATGTCACTATGGTAAAGTTGAGGAGAGAAGACCCTTCATATTCTTTTCTCCTCGGGATACATAAGCGATTAAATATTTCGTGTTTATTAAGACTGAAATGCCGAATGAAATTATTGACATTTTTGTTTTTGATACTTCGTGGACGTGTCCCGTTAAATCACCTTATCAGAGTTAGCCGTGGATTTATTTTTTTTGTTGAAATAACATTACAAAACGTCGGTATCCAAATTTGAAGAGCGAATCTTTTAATGCTTACAACGTTTTGTTAATATCCCCTATATGATAATAGCCTAAGTTATCTGTCCGTCTGTCCTCGAATTTATGAAGCGGTTGGACCTAGAATGGATAGAGACATCCCTATTGGATTCGTCGAATGCTAGAGCGCTGCTCTTCGAAACCAGAGTTCGCGGTTTCGAATCCCGCTGCTGGCATGGATGTTTGTAGCCGTTCGGAATCGGCTTTAAATTGTAGGTCACCGTCTCATTAGCCCCCGTGTGCAAAACAGTAGACCTAGTGCTCCAAACCAAACCAAACCTATTGGATTCTTGAGTTACGGTTAGCAAAATTCAAAGGGAGAAAAGTTTATCTTCTCCTAAACTATCGATCCGGTTCTAAACTAAATTTGTATAAATAGGCTTCATATTACAGCAAAAAATACTGCCTTCCTTAAAACGTTCGAAATCCTCTCCTTCCTGCTTTACGAACGCTTGATGGCATTATTTGGGCCCTATTTTCCCCCGGTTAAGAGCAGGCGATTAAATTTATCAATTTATCACATAATAAATAGGTAAAAAATAACATTTTTTCTAGCATTATGACGTCATTCCTTTAACCATCTCATTGAATCATTTCTTATTTTAAATTATTTAAATATCGTCTGCATTATTTTCATACGTTTTATC
The DNA here is from genome assembly GCA_032207245.1 of Pardosa pseudoannulata. Lineage (NCBI taxonomy): Eukaryota > Metazoa > Arthropoda > Arachnida > Araneae > Lycosidae > Pardosa > Pardosa pseudoannulata. The sequence goes on from CM063498.1 coordinate 5,654,262, forward strand.
ACTGAACTGAGATATTAAGTAAATAAGTTTCTTTTATATTTGGGTTAAATAATAGATTAGGTACATATGTGATGATTTTAAATTTAATTTTTGATCATTTTTTGTTGCAAGATAATTCTCAGCAAAAAAAAAAAAAAAAAAAAAAAAAAAAAAAAAAAAAAAATTACCTGCTTTATAGGGTACTATACAATTCTAGAACATTAAATGTTCCGATTTGACCGTACGTCGTATGGGCAATCTGATTTCTATTTCGCTTGCACTGTTTCAGCTATATTTTTTCCAATTTTAATAACAAATTATTCGTATAGTCCAGTAAATGACAGTTTGCAGTTTATTGTATTTTCTACTCTGATTGGTTCAAAAGCGCGGGATTTTTCGCATGTTTTGTATCAGAAGACGAATTTTTATCTTTCAGTGTATAGCTTTCTGGTTATATTCTACTAACCGACTGATAATTTTATTGATCTAAGAGTTGAATAATATTTTTTTACTTTTAAATAATGGATAATTCAGAGCGTACGGTGCTAATTTCTTGTGAGTCGAACTGTGACTCGGAATCAGAAACTGAATTATCTGTAAATGATAGTAGCGAAAGTTTACTAGATGACCTGGATAGTAGTGACTCTGATAGTAGTACAGATGAAATCCGTCAAGGAAGACAATTTTTTTAAAATTAATTGTGATAATCCTTCGAATCCGCCTCCTAGATTTGCTTTCACTGGAATTCTAAAAATTAACTTGGATATCGATGTGACTAAAGGTAAACTTCAGTTCCATGATGCTTTCATAGAAAGAAAAAAAGTTGTAATAAATGCTTAAAAATATTAGAAATGTTAATTTTAATAACATATCTTTACTTAAAAATGTAAAATGAACAAAAAAATGCAATAAAAAATGTGACTTTTTTTTTGACCGAAATCTCGAAAAAAATGAAACTGTCAAAGGGTTAATAAATGAGTATTGATTTTTAAATGAGTATTGTTAGCAACAAACAAGAAACACAAGCATATGGAAATTCTGAAATTGGTCAGTTAACGTAAGATCATATTCTGAAAGGAAATTGAATTCCAAACAAACACTCACAGAAAAGAAAAATCAGCCTCATTAATAAACTGTTCTTTTTTCTTTCTGTCATCGAACATCTTGTCGAAAAGCGACCGCTCGTAAATAATCTGTGTTAACGCGATGCGGTCAGTGCCCTTTTTGTCGCCTTCTGAAACAATTGCATCTCATAAAAATCCGCGTCTCTTATTTACGTCCAATTCCTCTCTCAACTTCTTCGAATTTGCATTAAAGGTTCTTTTGACCTCTCCTTTCCCATCGCAATATAGAGCGTCCGCTTAACTCGTTGCTGTAATAAAACTTCTGAATGAGCCGACAAAAATCCGAATGTCTGCGTTTACATTCTTTGTCGTGGCCGTAAAAATAAGTTAATGAAAGTAGAAACACAGAATTACGCAAAGCAATATTTCATCATTTTATTCTGTCTTCAAAATCAAATAAACTGTTAATATTTTAACGAAATTAATTTTTTTCTATTTAATGAACGTTCTTTCTTTAAATATTAAAATTATTTAAACCATGAAATAAACGCATAGTTCATTCTTTCACGGTTCCAAGATTTAAATCTAAATATACAAAAAGTAAAGTTTTTTTTAATATCTTAAATTTCATCTAACTCTACAATCGTGAAAAAAGAAAATAAACTCTTAAGGATGTCTTTTTGGATCAAAGAAATCCATACTTAGAAGACGAATGGGAAACATGATTTTTCACTGAGTCACTTTTAGAAAAATCAAAAATGTCTTTCTTTCCACTTTCTTGTCTTCAAAAATTTTCTTCTCTGTATTATTCATTACGACAATTCATTACGCAATAATAAGCAGCTTCTTATAGAAATAAAGGGGTTAAACAGGAGAACCACTGTGAAATCGCTGACAAATAAGGACCGGTTCACCAACAGCATTGTGATAGTGTTACCTGCAAATGAGGGCTGGATTGCCAGTTGTACAACGTTGTTGTCACCCGCAAATAAAAACGGGCTTTCCAATGGCACCACGTTAGTGTTACTCACATAAAATGACCAGTTCACCATTAACACCGTGTTGGTGTCACCGGTTAATAAGAACTGGCTTGTCAATGGCACAATATTGGTATCACCAGTCGTAAGTATGGGCTTGCCAACGGCACAATGTTGATGTCACCTGCAAATGAATACCAGTTTACCAATAGCATTATGTTGGTGTTACCTTCTAGAAAAGATCAGCTTACTGTTGGCACCATGTTGGTGTCACCTCTAAATGAGGACTGGCTTGTCAATAGTACAACGTTGTTGTCACCCGCAAATAAAAACAATCTTTCCAAACATTAGTGTTACCCACAAAAAAGGATTCGTTTACCATTGACACCATGGCAGTGCCACAAGCAAATAAGGACTGGCTTGTCAATGGCACAATATCGATGTCACCTGCAAATGAATACCAGTTCACCAATAGCAGTATGTTGGTGTTACCTTCTAGAAAACATTTAGTCTAGATGGCTTCGGACGGGACAGGGTGCAACACACTTACCCTCTAGAAAAGATCAGCTTATCGTTGGCACTATGTAGGTGTCACCTGCGAATGAGGACTGGATTGCCAAATAGTACAACGTTGTTGTCACTCCCAAATAAAAATGGGCTTTCCAAATGTCATTAAGTTAGTATTACTCCCTATAAAGGACCGGTTTATCGTTGACACCGTGTTGGTGTCACCGGCTAATAAGAACTGGCTTGTCAATGGCACAATATTGGTATCACCAGTCGTAAGTATGGGCTTGCCAACGGCACAATGTTGATGTCACCTGCAAATGAAGACCAGTTCACCAAAAGCATTATGTTGGTGTTACCCTCTAGAAAAGATCAGCTTACTGTTGGCACCACGTTGGTGTCACCTCTAAATGAAGACTGGTTTGTCAATAGTACAACGTTGTTGTCACCTTCAAATAAAAACAATCTTTCCAAACGTTAGTGTTACTCATAAAAAAGGATTCGTTTACCATTAACACCATGCCAGTGCCACAAGGAAATAAGGACTGGCTTGTCAATGGCCTAATATTGGTATACCGGTTAATTAGAATTGGCTTGCAAGTAGCACAATGTTGGCGTCACCTGCAAATTAATACTAGATTGCATAGTGTTGGTGTCACTGGCAAACAACGACTGACTTGTCAATGATACCACGTTAGTTTCATCAGTAAATATAGGCTAGCTTACCAATGGCATCAAGTTAGTGTCACTGAAAAATAACGACCTGATCGCCAATGACTTCACATTGGTGTTACGAGATGTGAAAGTATTAATATAAAAATAACTTAATTACTTTAATTTTATGAACGGTATAACAAATACTGAAGCGAATCTAGATATTTCACTTTACTTTAAAATGATTTGGTTTGTTTTGAAGCTTCTCGTCTACTGTTCTGCCTTCAAAGTCTAATGAGACCGGGACTTACTGCTTAAAAAATTGCGAGTCGCTGCGAACAACCATGCCAGAAGCAGGATTCAAACCCGCGAACTCCGGTACCGAAGAACAGCACTCTACCATTCAACCATCCTTCAGCATGCTTTAAAATGAGTATCCAAACAACCATGCATGCTAAAGTTAAATAACATACATAGCACTTTTAATATATAACAACTGCGCGTTTCAGAAACGCTTTTAAAGGGCAAGGTTTTGGAAAAAAGGTTAATCAATGCATATAAACTAAATTACCTTATTTTATATTAAGGTCGTCCCGTGAAAACATTAGCTCATAATTACCCCACAAAACCATCGGAGCGGTGAACATTGTTCTACTACTCGAATACTTAATTTTTCAGCTTATTTGGGGGGTACTCACTGCCGAATATTAAACCATTTAGCAAATTCTTTTCCCTGTTTTCAAACTGATTTTCGTCGACCGACCTATTAAGAGTCGAACATGCAAATCTGGGAGGTGGTTTTCAATTCATTAGGGCGAAGCGACCGCTCATAAATATTGTATACATACGGGGCTAAGAATCCATCGATTTGTTGCTAGCCCTGCTTTTTTTTCTTTCAGCCCGTTTGGTTCGCCTTGGCGATATTTTAGTCCGCCACGCTTCGTCGCGTCTCATTGGCCGACTCTAGTACGCGGGGAATTCGTTCAATTACGCTCCGTCAAAAGGTACAAAATCCACACACCCGTCCACCCCCACTCTCGGATTTTCGTGAGGTTTTTATAAAGGCCACCGGAGAAACGAGATAAACGCTCCTCATAAAATCTGGCCACAGCAGTCGACAGTGGAAATGGTCCGGGAGTTGTTATAAAGTTATATATATGCCGGCTTCTGACGTTTTTCAATTTTTTCTCTTTTCGCCGAGGAATTTATTCGGAACAGTTTTGAAGTGCATCGTGTATTTGAGGATTTTCTTATCTCTTTCCTTTTAACTGGTACGATCCAATCATACATCCATCCCGTCGCAGGTAAATAAATTTCCACTTTTTTTTGCTTAAAACGGTAGGATGAATTTAACACACACACATATATATACACATATATATGTGTGTACATATATATAGATATGTATATATATCTATATCTATATATATATATATAATGTATATATAATATATATACATACATATGTATACTATATATATATATATATATATAATATATATACATACATATGTATACTATATATATATATATATATATATAATACATATATAATATACATATATATGGCAGATTCTGAATGATCAAGGCACGTTGGTTCATGTATAAAAAAACCTTTATTGAATTTCTTCTGTCTATGGTTATGCCACTTAGATATGCTTTGTTTGCATTTTGGGACGACAAGTGTGAAGGATGTTACCAGCCAAACTCCCCGCTCAGAAGGGATCGTGGCTTTGCTTACCTAAACAAATTCCCGTTGTCTACCTCCGCGTCAGCTTCTTTACTCTGTATAGTTCCGATCGAGAGTGTGTTTTCATCCTATTACGTCATCGTTAAAGAGTTCCAACTATTTTTAACTATAACTCGCTTAATTCTTAACCCCTATTTTTAAACTTGACATATACACAAACATTTATATATATATATAAATATATATATATATATATATATATATATATATATATATATATATATATATATATATATATATATATATATATACGATATACAATCCTATAGGAAAACCTATTGATTTTATGATATTTCAATGTTATCTGTTGAATCTTTTTGGAGAATTAGGTTTTATTCATTGACTTTCTTGTAGAGAGTGTGAGAGCATTAAACAATTTCTATTATACTATAGGTGATACCGCACCTAAAGAAACTGTCTCATATAAAGTATTTTATTTTACGCTTTTTTTTTCCTCAGGTGAGACCAATAACGCTTTAACCACCAATAATTTTTATCAGGTATTGTTCACATATGCAGTAGTCCTGTAACCGTAGTACTTTCCCCACTCACATAATTTTCTTTTTAATGTTATTGCCAACAAAGTACTCATAGATTGAAGCACTATCATTGACAGCAAACCCAGTACTAGAGGGCTTGGCCCAGGGAGTACTGTTGCCAATTCGTCCTTTGTGGCTCCTATGTGCCGTAGTACTTATCGTATTTTGTGTAACTTTATTTTACTTTTCTAATTTTTTGTGTATCGTGTTTCCCCTTCACTGAACTCGTGTATCTTCCACTTCTTATCTAGTCTTATATCTTAATTCTAATCTTTCTACCTGACTTAAATTATTTTAAATTAGTATCTTCAGTCCTCATTATCGTGTGAAAAATTTTGATATCTCATTGCTTCCATGCATCACAAGAACTCTGACATAGAGGGCCTGGCCCAGTAAGGTCAGAAAACGAGCTCCCGTGCGATCTCCCGATGTCCGTAGTATTAACTTTTCTTCCAGACTAGCATATAGTCCGTCAAATAACGGGATCAGTAAAATTTTTAATTTTCCAGAATTGTAAAATACCCTATGAGGAAGGTAAAAAAATGATTTGTTTTTTGGCTGAGAATTATCTTGCAACAAAAAATAGATGATTAAAATTAAAATTACCACATTATGCCTACCCTATAACCCAAATATAAAAGAAAATTATTTGCGTAATATCTAAGTTCAGTGATGAAACGTATGAAAATAATGCAGACGATATTTAAATAATATTTACGATATTTTTCTTTTCTGTGAGTGTTAGTGTAGAATTCAATTGCTTTTCAAAATATGATGTTACGTTAACTGGTCAATTTCAGAATTTCCATATGCTTGTGTTTCTTGTTTGTTGCTAACAATACTCATTTAAAAATCAATACTCATTTATTAAAAGACTGGCATATAGCCCGTCATATGACGGGATCACTAAAATATTTAATTTTCCAGAATTGTATAGTACCTTGTGAAGCAGGTAAAAAAATGGTCTTTTTTTTGGCTGAGAATTATCTTGCAACAAAAAAAAAAAAATAATCGAAGGTTAAATTTAAAGTAATCACATATGTACCTAATATATTATTTAAGCCAAATATAAAAGAAAATTATTTACGTATCTCTAAGTTCAGCTATAAAATGTAGGAAAATAATGCAGACGATATTTAAATAATTTAAAATAGGAAAGGATTAAATGATGTGGTTAAGGGAATGACGTCATAATGCTAGAAAAAAATGTTATTTTTTACCTCTTTATTATATGAAAAATTTATAAATTACCTGCTCTTAACCGGGGAAAATAGGGCTTGAAATAATGGCATTAAATGCTTAAAAAGGGGGGAAGGGGGGGATTTCAAACGTTTTCGTACTCGCTTTGAATTTTGCAAACCCTAACTCATCATGAATCCAATATGGATGCCTCTATCCATCCCAGGTCCAACAGCTTCATAAATTCAATTACAGACGTATAGATAGATGACTTAGGCTATTATTATATAGGGGATGAGTGTAAATAACAAAGGTTTGGACAGTATAGCTGTTGCGCCTAGGACCGTCTTTTTTGTTTTAGCACAGCGTAGGTCCAAAATATAACAGCTTCCAAGCTAGCCGTTTTTCTTTATAAATATGTAAAGAGGTCTTATCATTTACCTGATCTGATTGTGTGCACGTGGGTGGAGGATTATTTAACCAGTGGTTACGAATTGGTAATTCGTATTCTTTCCTATACCTCTATTTGGTTAACGGTAATGCACCTATCCCGCGGTTATTCGGATTCAAATAACGAGGAAGAGGTTTGGTTTAGTTTAGTTTGGAGCGTTATGGTTTACTTTTTTTTGCAATACCAGGATTATTGAGATCGGGACTTACTTCTTGAAACCGATTCTGAAGGGCTAAGAACAGTTATGCCACAGTTGGATTCGTTAACCCACGAACTCCGGTACTGAAAATCAGCGTCCTTACCATTCTGCAGAGAATACATCAATTGGAAATAATTGTATGATTAGCCCCTGAAACCTAGATTTCAATCCTCCCTCCCTCTCTTGGAATTGCTTCCTCGCACTTTCTAACAGCAGCATCGTACTTTGCGGCCCCAATTCAGAGGGTCAAATTCTAAGATTGCCATTGCTGCATTCTCACTTTCTGCTTGGATCCGATTTTCGTGATCCCCTAACTCAGCGTTTCCCAATCTGTGGCACTCATATCATTAGTTGTACACGAAAAATAATCAGTAATGGTGGACATAAAAAAAATTAAATCCAAAAATATTATAGAAACGTTTTATCCTGTAATATATAATAGTTATTTCAATGAATAATAAATATTATACAGTAATTATGTTAATAAGAACAGTCGATGATTGAAAATCTAGCAGTCGTCTGGCAACGTAGCATCTTTTGAACCAAATTTCAAAAAATTATGTTCTTCGAAACAAGCATAAGGATCGGATTAATATTTTAAAAAAATTTAATATTTGAATATGGTAAAAAAATAAATTAATTAGTTTTTTAAATTTTGTGTTTTTATTACAACCGTTTATTAATAAACGAAATATGACAAAATAGTAGATAAATGTGTAACTTTGAACAAACACACATACACACACACATATATGTGTATATATATATATATATATATATATATATATATATATATATATATATATATATATATATATATATATATATACATATATATATATACATATATATACACACTCACTCACACACACACACATATATATATATATATATATATATATATATATATATATATATATATATATATATACATATACATATATATATATACATATACATATATATATATATATATACATATATATATATATATATATATATATATATATATATATATATTAATATATATATATATATATATATATATATATATATATATATTATATATATATATATATATATATATATATATATATGTATGTATGTATGTATATATAGATGTTTAGATGTGTTTCGATGTAATTTGTTTCGTTATGTGATGTGAATACATGGTCACCCTGTAAAATTTGTAATGGAAATAAGTAAACACACAGGCAATATCAAATTTCATGCAATATAGTCATTTTTACAAAGTGGTGCAGCTTTGCATGATGTACAACCAAGTGGTACGGGAGCGAAGAATGATGTATGCGATGTGAATACACGGTCACCCTATAAAATGTGTAATGGAAATAAATACACACATTCGCAAAAACCAATTTCACGAAATACAATCATTTTTACAAAGTGGTAAAATTTAACTTGATGTACAACCAAGTGGTACGGGAGCCAAGAAAGGTTGAGAAACGCTGGTATAATATAACCACATTCAGTTCCCATGATGCTTTTCATAAAAGTACCACCCAGGTCAGTGTAAAGCTTCAATAAGATGTGAAAGCGTTTCCAGAATACGGGCGTCGAAATTTGGTGATAATTACGAAGAACTTACCATGCAGCTAAACTTCCATTTAGGCTGTTGGTTTGGCACAATTCTTTTATATAGTATTTTTTCTTTAGTCTATTTATATCTTAATAGAAAAAAAAGCATTTCAAAACATGTTGTAGGTAATTTTATCCTTACATAAAAAATGACTAGTTTTTAAGTTACGAATAACCTCAGCAATTTTTTTTCACGGGGTGAAAAACTACAATAAGGGTGTTACCATATTGCCTTCGAGATATGTGACAGGGGACTTCCAAGTCATAGTAATGTCTGAAGGCGACATGATGACGTCAGAAGTCGCCAGAGAGGGGAACCAAATTCCCATCTTTTCTTACATCCTTATGACACGAAAATCAGTTGTGATATGTTTCGACCACAGCATGAAAGCACCCTGAAATTCATGTACTGCTGTATGTCGTCGACCAGAAACGTTAATATATAACTCTTCATACTGCCATATCATGTAGTAGGATGGGTAGAAGAGGTTTTAATATCGACAATGACTGTCTTGGGGTAACATAGAATGGCTGCCCAAAATTTGGTGGCTTCACAAAAAAAAAAAAAAAAAAAAAAAAAAACAAAAAACATGAGGTTTGTATGAACAACACAAATGAACGCATATGTATAGATTATTGACTTCTATGTTCTAGATCCATAAGGACCAAACGATGCCACGGAAGTTGTTAATACTTTATAAATTGCTATTATGACACTAATGTACTTATATTCATAAGTTGTTACTACTTTTAAGTTGCTTTTGTGACACTAAACTACTTATATACATAAAATGTTAATACTTTATAAGTTGCATTTATGACACGAAAGTTCTGATATTCTTAAATTATTTATGAGATATCATACGATTCTCCCCCGAATATGAAACTAAGAATCCACAGACCGCTCCTTTAATCAGTAGTGCTGCCATCTACCGACATTTTAATCAAATGTAAATTTTGCAAGCGAGTGTAGAAACGCATTAACCCCTTAAAGCACGAGTTTAGTTTAGAAAAAATTATAAAATATGACATATTTTCTTCACAGAAAAGGGATATATAGGTACAATGTAAGTTATTTTTTGCAATTTCAGTTTTGGGGGTGACTAGGGAGCTTGGAAAGAGTAAAAAGTATATAAAAAAATTGTTATACAAACAAAGTGTAAACGATTTTATTACATGCTTAATTTGAATTTCGCCCGCATCAGACACGGGCAAATGCGTTAAGGGGTTAACAGCGGCTGAGTATTAATAATAAGGATTCAAACTGTCTCAAGTGCGTTTATATGTGTAAAATATTCCTGTTCTACCTTATTCTTAAAGTATCTACGAACACCTAAGGTAATTCTTAAATCTGGTGTTACAAGTTACTTATTTTCATGTACAGGTGTTTTCTCTCTGCAATTTTTAATTTCTCTTCTTTTTAAGAATTTTTCTAAAGTCATAAGCATCAGTTCAAAATTATTTTAATAAACAGTTTAGGAAAATAATTCCCGATTAACAGGGAAATCTGTTAAATTATATTTTTAAAATACAACTTCGATATTGGAGAAATATTTACATTTTATCACGGTTTTGTTGAATAGATTTATAAAAGTAGTCTGTCCCGCTACTGAAAATTTTCTCATTTCTTACTTCATCAAAGAAATCTGGGACATATAATTATCCAAAATAACAATTATATTTAAATTATTTTCACCTTAAGACTCACAATTTTTAAAATGTTAGCCGCATACGTACAATAATTATAATATGCAGATACTCCTTCAGTGGCGTAGCAATGGTGGAGATGTGAGTTTTATAACCCATTCCCAGATGAATTAGGGTTATATATATATATATATATATATATATATATATATATATATATATATGTCAGGTCTAAAAAAGGGGTAGTTGAAATTACGTGAGTTAAAAGCGATTTTAACAAGGGAACTCTTTTATAATAATAAAATAAATGAAAAAGACCCCACACTCGCTTAAGCTTTTAGGATAATACTATCAGGCGGAAGCATTTTTGAACTATTTGATGAGCTTGGGAACAGATAAGTTTGAGTCAACATGGAACTGTGAACACCTATTCCACGCCTAACTCCGTCACGAACAATGAAAATGGCGCAGGTGGTGCTCTTAGGAGAAATGATGCTTTAATAAACTTATTATTATCAAGAGAGACTGTTTTCCATTCGCCTTAACACTGTATCACGACATTACAGACACACACACATACACACATATATATATGTATATAAATATATATATATATATATATATATATATAATATATATATATATATATATATATATATATATATATATATATATATATATATATATATATATAAATATTTATATATATATATATATATATATATATATATATATATATATATATATATATATATATATATATAATATATATACATATATACTGATAAAATTACAGTAAAAATTAAAGATGTCGGAGTTCTAAATTATGAGAGTTTGGTCGTTTAGTATCCGGTTTTGATGGTTACGTGACAGCGCGAGAGACATTATTCCATGATGGAATGTGGAGTGTGGCATAAGGCTAAGAAGGCTGTACGTATTTCGATATGAAAATAAGAGATTCTAGCTACGATTACTTTATGATTATTGTGATCGGTGAACTCCTGAATATGTTACACACACACACACACACACACAACACATATTTATATACATGTTTGTGAATATATATATATATATATATATATATATATATATATATATATATATATATATATATACTATAAATATATTATATATATAATATATATATATATATATATATATATATATATATATATATATATATATATATATATATACATATTTGTGCATGTATGTGTCAACTTCTAACTATGTTTCTTTTTATTCAAAAACAAAGTTCAGAAGAGCCGAAATAACTTGCATGGACAGCTACATGGTTAGCGATTTTAGGCTGTGTATTTAACGCTTGTACAAAGTAGCATCGTTTGCAGAACCATATACAAATTATACTTACAATCATATACAAATTAAAATCGGCCACTTTTAAAAACGTTATTCTTAGATATCTTTTGGTTTATAATAATTTCACAGTTCTTAAATTTAACCTGTCACGTGCCATCTTACAACACACTAGGATTGGCCCAGAACGTTTCTGCTTCTCTACTCTCCCATCTGAAGCCCATGTATGCACACACATTCAAGTACACATATTTATGTAAATAAAGGAATATATATGTGCATAGAGATAAATGATCGATATATTGTAGCCTGTCGTTTATTCCCATAATTACTTTATGATTTATATAGCGATAATGATAATTAATCATAATACAAGTAAACGCCATTTACGACTTATTCCAGATTTTTATCGTTACTTGACAGACAGCTGTCGGAGAGGAGGTCTCATCAAGTCGAAAAACTGAACAACACGAAAATGTCAAAGACCGAATTTTCTTTTCTTCTTTTCTAGTCGACATCGAGAGTCATCTCACACACAGAGTGGCTCTTTAAACGACCCACGACAAGTCGAATCTGAACCGAGCCGAGAAAACAAACAAAACGTAACCAATAATTTCTCGAAACATCTGATCATCAGAAACAAGTCTTCCCCGATTGTGCCATTTGGCCGAGGTTCTGAGTCACTGCGCTCGCAGCATATTTTGCTTTTCCGTCGTTTTCCTCGCCAATCGTCGTCGTTTTGTTTGTTTTGTATTTGGCGTGGGCAGGCGTGATTCAGGTTCTTGCGACCAAACAGGCAAAAAAAGAAACGATCAACCTGTGGTACCATTATCGAAGCAGCTCCCTTCGCCTCCACATCTCCGCACACGCGTCTCAGTTGGCTAACGCCTATGCGGTATCGAGAGTCTGGACACCTACGATTCCCCGAGTCAAGGCTTTCGAGGTCGACGATTGCATGCCTAAACCTTGAACTGGAAGAGGGGATCCATTCTGTTAACGTCTTCTCTCGTACATGACTGCCATCCCAGACGGTATAGCACGACGCAAAGGGATATTCATACCTAGAGGAGAACACCTGTTGAAGACTGACACCCCGTTCGTGAATTCCATTCGTTCCGGGAGTCCGCTTACCTGATTCGCGATCTCAATATCCGCCGCATCATTTCGCTATTATCCAGGTTGTTCTTCTCATACTTTGATTGGAAGATGTCTTCCTCCAGTTAAAATGTCTACGAAGAGACAAATCGACTACTTATTGACTAAGTATAACACAAGATAAATCGTAGCTCTAGATGTCCTTTCGAAGCCCCTTGGCGTTGTTATAATGCCTCGAGCCCCCACGACACTGGTCCGAGGTTCGATCATCGGGTTGGGCAAGGCTGACTCAGCCTTTCATACTTTCCGTTGATAGACAAATTGAGGATCAAGCATTCTTGGGCACTAAACATAGGGAGTTCCAAGTAAATTCTAACTACTTAACTGGGACATTTGCTGTGCACCTCAGGGTCGTGATAATTATCCCCGTAGACCATGGTCCCACGTGAACTATAGCACCTAGGAGTTTAGATGTCATTTCGATGTGAGGTCGGGAGGTGGAAGCGGGAGCAGAAATCCCCGTCTTAAGGAAGATAAATGTCCACATAGTATCACAAAAGGCTTTACAGTTACCAGAGTAGCAGGACCGCTGCGAGTTGTCGAAAGAATATACAGCTTTTTAAAAATTGAAAAAGGTTTTCGCTGAACAGAGTTTTAGGAGGTTCGTCTCCTCTCCCAAGGGAAACGATGGTCGAAGGGTTAGGGCACCGATAACCAGCACTGGAGTTCGTGGGTTCAAACCTCACTGTGGCACGGATAGTTGTAGGCGTTTGGAATCGGCTTTAAGCAATAGATTCCATTTGCTCTCGTGTTGCAAAATAGTAGACGGTAGTGCTCTAACCCAAAATCAAAGAGAATCCTCTTCGCCTGTAGCACAAGAAACTAGCAATTTATCAAGTTGGTTTTTTTTAAATTTGTAGATTTCTTATATTACAGCAAAAAAGATTTCAACCGATTTATTTTAGTTCAAGTTAACGTTCGATAAGGCCTTTAATCAGCTAACTCTTCTACGGAAAAATAAATCTTTCACTTTTTTCACACTTACAGGCTGAATCACAGTAAAGCCTTAAGAGTATGCAATTTTTATTCATACCGTAGCATCACGCTATTAAAAATGTATTTTATATTATTTGTATTGTGTTTGTATTTACGGTTCGTTTAAATGTCATTTGAAAACGTAAAGGGGAAATGATAGTTACTGTGACACCAGTTTTTCCTTCCTGCACTCTCCTCTGAAAAAGTCAGAGAGAATGGGGGGAGGGGTGTGACTAACGCCATGGCGGCTGAAATTCTTTGAGAGAGAAACGCCTGGAGTGTTTCGTAGGGCAAACATGTATCAGTTTGCCGTGAGATGTGAAATTTGTATATTGTCGGTATATAGAAACTAGCATATAGCCCGTCATAAGACGAAATCAATAAAATTTTTAATTTTCCAGAATTGTAAAGTACCCTATGAGGTAGGTAAAAAATGGTTTGTTTTTTGATTAAATTAAAAATTATCATAAATGTACCTAATCTATTATTTAAGCCAAATAAAAAAGAAAATTATTTGCGTAATATCTAAGTTCATTGATAAAACGTGTGAAAATAATGCAGACGATATTTAAACGAAAAATTTAAAACAAGAAATGGTTAAATGAGATAGTTAAAGGAATGAAATCATAATGCTAGAAAACAAATGTTATTTTTACCTATTTATTATGGAATAAATTGATAAATTGAATCGGCTGCTCTTAACCGGGGAAAATAGGGCTGACATAATGGCATTAAACGCTTGAAAAAGGGGAAGGAGTGGACTTCGAGCTTTTTAACGACGACAGTATTTTTCGCTGTGACATGAAGCATATTTATACCTATTTATTTTAGAAGGGGATCGATAGTTTAGAAGAAGATAAATTTTACTCGCTTTGAATTTTGCTAACAATAACTCATCAAGAATCCAATATGGATGTCTCTATCCATTCCAGGTTCAACCGCTTCATAAATTCAAGGACAGACGGACAGATAACTTGGGCTGTTATTATATAGGGGATAAATCCTTCATTTTTGGTATGTGAAATGTGTTCTGGGAGGTCATGATCATCTTGAGATCTTCTACTAACCACCACTCGAACAAAAAATCGCTACCAAGTATCTCTATTCTAGAGCCGTGACATTACAATATCTTCCCACAATTTATAGCATTAAAAAGAAAATGAGATTTCATAATATAGCAGAACAGATGTTTTAAATATGCACATGTATGCATTTTAACTAAGGGCAACTCACGTACACAATAGGCACCCTTTCAGTCGCTAATTGTTGATTTTTATCTGCTCTCAAAACGAGTTATTTCATTTTGCATCACAACGAAGTGAAATTATTTTTTTCTCTTTTTTTAACGAGATCAAAGTGCATGATAATTCAACTCGTGAAAAATTACTTCATATTCCTCTTTTCTCCTCCCCTCTGTTAATCACAGTGGTAAAAAAAAAATTCTATTCTACGAAAGGACCTCTGTGGAAAATAACCATCTGTTCTTTTCAACTTAAGTTCACTCTCTTATTTCGGGTTCGGTTCCGATTTGACTTCTTTACAAGTGGAACGATTTTCTTGTTCCGGGTGATAAGAACGGACTTTTTTTTTAAAGTAGAATTTTGGGTACAGCATTTAAACCTTTACGCGGATGTTTCTTCACATTTTTGTAGATGAAGATTAATTTCTTAGGTGAAGTAATGTTTTTTCTTTTGAGCATTTTTCCTGCTAATTTGTACAGGAATAAACAGAAGAAAAGGAACAAAGATAATTTTCAACAAGGGGTGTAGATAACCCACGGGAATCAGGATCTACAGGAGTGATTGATAAGTGTATCTCAGAACCACTCGTATGACAGCTGAACAGTGGTTTGGTTTGGGACAGGAACTTGTACAGGAATAAAGAAGGAATAAGG
>CM063498.1:5675150-5705150 GCA_032207245.1 Pardosa pseudoannulata
TTCTATTGATTCTGTTAGAGTATTTTCATATATCCTAACAGGAAACTATAATTCAGTTTTGCTTTTCTAGTTGCTTGAATAACTTTAGCAATGCTCCGTTTAATCTTTAAGTTACCAAGTTTCTTCTTTTATATAAATAGTTTTGTAGAAGGAAATCTACTGGTCCGAACGTTTCGAACGGATTTAATAGTCTCTTTTGGATTATTCGATGTCGTTTGCAGATTTCGACTATATAGAGAAGGGACTAGCATTTATCTTGGCAGCAACTTAGCCAAAGAAATGCCCGTCTCTCTTATACAATAGGAGAAAAAACTCAAAACTAAATTACAGGGCGCTACAGTCTAACTTTTAGGACATGACCTAGTGTGCCAATATCCGTTTTCGAGGGCCCTGGGGTGCAAAGCGTATGTTTCAGTTCAGGGGTCAACCTTACGCGGAGTCCCTAGTGTTTAGTTCCCAAGCATGCTTGGTCCTCAGTTTATATACCTACTGAAGGGATGAAAGGTGGCGTCAACTCTCTCACCCCGATGTTTGAATCTCGAATCTGTGAATTGGGCGTGAATTGAGTGGCGTGAAGCGCTACTCCAACGCCACTGGGCTTCTTATACAATAGGAGCTTCGCTGAAATCTCAAGGAAGATTCCTGGTTAGGGAGCTAATCGTCGATACCGGAGTTCGTGGATTCGAATCCCACTAGGGCATGGAACTGTGCGGCCCGGGTGGTGTTAAATGGGTAACAGCTTTTCAGCCTAGTATTGGTATAAAAGCATATAGTGCCTGTATTGCCAGCTGCGTTAGGCAAAACAAACAAACAAACTATGGTATGAATGTTTCTAGCCCTTCGGAATCGGTTTTAAGCAGTAGGTGCCGGTCTCATTAGCCCTCGTGTTGCAAAAAGTAGACCGTATCGCTACCAAACCAAGGAAGATTCCTCGAACACCGGCTTATCTGGATACGATAATCGAGGAATTTGTTCCCGTTGTCTCCCGTTAGCACCCGCCTCCAACCTTCGTTTTGCATTTCTGTCGTTTCTCCACAAGCACCATAAAGCGTCGGCACTTCCTTCGTCGAACGCGAACAATGCTGGTCGTTCCGTGCTTTTATTGAAAAAAAAAATTCGCTTTGTTTGATTGAGGGTATTTGCCGGCACTGCGAAACCCGCTTCTGCAGGCAGCGCCATTGGGAGAAAAGGAAGCTCGGGCTGGTGGGGGAAAAGGCGAATTCCGAATTCCGACAGATTTCGTTCTACGCGTGGGTTTTTTTGCGGTGTGTCGTAGGCGTCATAAGAGGCGTAGATGAGCGAAGAAGAATTATTACAAGGCACTGAAACGACGGCAATTTGGCAGAAGATAGAACATTTTTGTAGTAAATAGATGACTGCTCGATGGCCCCCGATAGAGATGATGTTCGGTGACTGCAGAAACGATGTTCGATAAAAAAAAAATGAGGTTAATTTTCCTTAAGGTGGCGCATCACCATTAAGCAATTTTAAATGGAATATTTTTCTAATTTTTTACCTTATATCTTTTCTAATTATGATCGTCAAAACATGGGATTTTCAGTATTTTTTCTTTATTCTCATTTAATTTATTTTCATTTGTAGTCATCAGTAACTTGGTTTTTTTTAATTTTGTGTTTTTATTAAAACTACTAGCATATAGCCCGCCATATGACGGTACAATTTTTAGTTTTTCAAAATTGTAAAGTAACCTAAGATGCAGGTAAAAAATGGTTAGTTTTTTGGCTGAGAATTATCTGGTACACTCTCAATAATTTATTTATCTTCATACTCCTCTAAAATCTCCCAATACTGGGAATGCAGTTTAAATCCCACTGAATTCATTTACTCAAACCATGTGGTAAAAAAAAAAAAAAAAAAACGAACAAACTTCAAAGATATGTAACTTAAAAGCTAGATATATATTAGTCCTAGACTTTTATGAAAAGAATGGGTTACTAATACCGGTGATAAAATTTTTATTGCAACAAAAAGTTATCGATGATTCAATTTAAAATTACCACATATTACTTAATCTATTATTTAAGACAGATATAAAAGAAAATTATTTACGTAATATTCAAGTTTGACAAAACGTATGAAAATAATGCAGACGATATTTAAATAATTTAAAATAAGAAGTGATTCATTGAGGTGGTTAAAGGAATGACGTCATAATGTTAGAAAAAAATACGTTATTTTTACCTATTTATTATGAGGTAAATTGATAAATTGCTCTTAACCGGGGAAAACAGGGTTTGAAATAATGGCATTAAAGATCGAAAAGGTGTGGATTTCGAACATTTTAAAGAAGACAGTATTTATCACTTTGATATGAAGCATATGTATACCAATTTATTTTAGAATTGAATCGATAGTTTAGGAAAAGATAAGCTTTACTCGCTTTGAAATTTGCAAACCTTAACTTGTCAAGAATTCAATATGGATTCAATATCTATCCATTCCAGGTCCAACCGCTTCATAAATTCGACGACAGACGGACAGATAACTTAAGCTATTATTATATAGGATATTTATTAGTAAATAAAATACAACAAAATAGTAAGTAATTATGAAATTTTGAACAAGAACATGCATACATATATGTTATAGTGAGTTTATAATTTCAATGAGTTTATATATCAGCATTACTTTTAGAAGTGTTTCAATGTAATTTGTCTCATATGTGATGTGAATGCATAACTACCCTATAAAATGTGGAATGCAAATAAATAGGCACACTCGCAGTAACAAATTTCACGAAATACAATCATTTTTACAAAAAGGTACAATTTAACTTAATGGACAACCAAGTGATACGTGAACCAGTTTAGGTTGGCAAACGCTGGTCTATTCTATAAAATAGGGATCTTTCGGTACATTTGAATGAGTATTACATCTATTCTATTGGAACGTCGTTGGAAAATGTTTCTCTTCAGGCAGTTAAAAGACTAGTTAATTTTTTTGATTTTAGACAGAAGATGGTTTGATGATACAGATACACACACACATGTATATATACATACATACATACATACATATATACATATATATGTATATATATATATTATATTATATATATATTATATATTATATTATATTATATATATGCATATATATTTTATTATATATATCATATATATATTATATATTATATTATATTATATATATATATATATATATACATATACATATATCATATATATATATATATATATATATATATATATATATATATATATATATATTATATATATATATATATATATATATATATATATATATATATATATATATATATATATATATATATATATATATATATATATATTTATATATATATATATATATATATATATACCAAAATTGTTCAAAAATCTTCCGCCTGACAGGATGATCCCAAAAGCTTACGCGAGAGTGGGTCTTTTCCATTTATTTTATTATTATGAAAGAGTTCCCTTTTGAAAATCGTTTATAACTCGCGTAATTTCCAACTACCCCTTTTTTAGACCTGACACACACATATATATCTATATCTATATCTATCTATCTATATATATATATGTATATATATATACATATATATATATATGTATATATATATATATGTATATATATATATATGTATATATATTAGTTACAGGGATAAATTTTAGTGGTAGTAGCTGTGGTGAATTTTTTGCTAACGAATTATTTTAAGTAATATATTAAATACATAATTATATTTTTGTTCTTATGGAAAGTGAACCAACAGTTATAATTAGTAATAATATACTTTTCTGGTCTGTGATAGGTTTTTAAATGATAAAAGTAGTCCAGATTACGATTTTAAAAGTACCAATTCACGAGGGAATGTTTATATAAGTGAGCCAGAGGGTTAATGAATCTCCGCAGACTGTGATTTGAAGGGGTGGGTCGGATCGAATTATAACCTCGTTAGGACGAACTGCCGTATTGAAAGAAGAGAAAGAGAGGCGCGCGACACAGGTTTGTGGCGCAACCCTGAAAGTACGAGCGTAGGCGTCGAACTAGATTCGAGGCACATTGTGTTATTGTGTTCTGTAAAAGAACTACCTGCCCTTTATCTAAACAACTGAACTCGACCCGAATCTCGGAAGTAATATTTGTCGTTTAGGGATCTATTTGAAAATATATGTATTTGTACATGTAACAAATCAAAATTATTACACATGAAATATCTATTAAAAATTCTCCTTTTATCCTTTCTCTTTTTTTCTTACCTAATTTCCCAACTGTATAATGTCAGATTTAAAGGAGCGTTTGCCGATTCAAATGCTTTTAACCCGTCTCCCAAAATTCACATTAGAATAATGGCTCATCTTCTGTCCACTGTGCGCATTTTCCAGCTGTCCCAGGAGAATAGTTTCACTCCTTCTATGTCTAATTTGCTGTCTATGTGGTTTTCAAGCTAACCCAAATGATCAAAGTTTATTTCTGATTGGCAATAACGCCGAGTCATCTCTTGGTCTCTTGGTAACAAATTCGTGTCATCACCCGTTGTTAGGGGGAAATTTGTGAAAGGAGTGTGTAGTCGTAAGCATTCGATGTAAAATTCTCGTCTTATACAGACTTTCATTTTTAGAGTTGAGTTAAGTTGAGTTCCACAACGTTGGAGTTTGCAGTTTTTTAATGGATCCACGACTGTCAATAATCCTAATTCTCTCCATTGCCCAGTAAGATCGGGCAATTCAAATAATAGGGGCTAAAATTTACCATTGTAACATTCGCACGTTACATACACACTTGACTCTCCATATCTTGAAGCGTTGGTGTCGCGAGTTCGAGATTGTTTTCAGTTTTCCGCGGTTGGCAATGTAGAAAGAAATGGAGTTGAAAACAAAATGGAGCGGAGGTTGTCACCGACGATGTCCAATACATTTTTTTTTGAAGAATAAAAGCTACTTCTTTTAGAATCCAAATGGACCCCCACCTTCTGGTTTAATAATTCTGGGTGGGTTGGTGGGTCTAATGCCACTTGGTTATACCAAGCCCGAATGAGAGGTGCTCTTTCGAATTAAAGCAGAAGTGTGCGCCTTTCTTTGTTAAAGTGAAAGTACGACTTAGTTCGAACACACATGACATAACCTTTAAAGGGGCCCGTCGAACTCATCATTCATACACTCATTCATCAAGTCAAAATTTAGACCCCAAACAGAGACTGACTCATTCCTGATTCAGTACCCCCAGAGCTATAATTTGTCATGGGAACTTGGACAATATGGGCACTTCGGTCTTTGGTCGAGACGAGGACAGAACTCCTCACCTTTCGGTTACGAGACTGACGCTCTACCAACCAGGCTACCGCAGCCCTTAAGAATTCTAAATGTATATATGTGTGTGTAAGTCAGTATGTGAATAAACTCTACTAAAAGCTCTCTCAAAGACTATTTCATTTAGAGAATAGAACAACTGGTAAACGAGAAAAATATTCTAGTTATCCGAAGTTTGAGATAACTGGAAAGTGTCTATTTTATTCTGGGTTATCTAATTCTTATGAAAAAAAATTCTATACTAATTTTTCAAAGAATTAAATGTGTTTTTCTATACATTTTATGATTCTCGATTAAACGATAAATAACCGATGAAATAATACAATACCGATCAATAATCAGAAATACATTTTTACTTGTTGGGTCATTCGTTGGCCCATTATAATTTACAGAAACTGAAGTGTCCTCTACTTCATCCATGCCTTCTTGAGTTGTTATTTCTACGATAAAAATTAACTCCAGAGTTAGTTGAAAGTCATGAGTTCTGATCATCCAGAATTCGTACACAGTCATCATCTTCTTATCTGGCCATTACAGCCTTTTACAAGCCTCAGCCTCCGCCCACCGCCTCCGCTCTAAAGTGAAACCTTTCCATCTCTGGATTCTCAATTCTTTAAGATCTTTTTGAACTCCTTCAATTCATTTCTTTCTCGGTTAAAAGTCTGCTGTTAAAAGTTTACCTTTTGTTATTTCTTTAATTATATTCTTCTCTTTTATACTTTGGACTTGTCCAAACCATCGGATTCTTTGTGCCGTGTTTAGACAGTTTTGAAACAGAAATTTTGAATTTTATTCACATTTGAAACACTCCAGGTGCATTTTTAATAGATATACACCTTTGAAATTTACCGACTGTTGACTTTGTTGACTGTAGAATAAAGGTATGATTTGGAAGGATATTACCTACTGTTTTACTACACGAAGGCTAATGACACCGGTTCCTATTGCTTAAACCCAAATCCGAACGACTATGCCAGCCGTCCAGATCCATGCCAGCAGTAATATTCAAACCCGGAACTTCAGTACCGAAGATCAGTGCCTTACTATTCGGCCATAGTTCTGCAATATTATAAAATATACAATAAAAGTTAGTTAAATGAAATAGTTTTCGAATAACAAAATGTCTATCAATTTAAAAGTTTAAAGAACTATTATACATATTTTGTACAGGAAAAATAGATATTTAAAGAATTAGGATTTTTCCTTTTTCTTTCTTTCCAACAAATGCTTACGACAAATAAGTTTTAAACTCTAAATGGTATTCAATAAAATAAAATAATCATATTATGCTTACAACAGGTACGCATGGAAAATTTTTAATAATGATACTTTCAAATTAATAATTAATAACTTTTATAGTTACTAATATTTTATTGGGATATAATAGATCACTAGTAACGTATTGCCCTTTCTTTAGACAGGTTGATTAAGGGGGCACATCACCTTTAAACCTTAAAAAATTCGATTTTTGACTTTTACATTTAAAAAATTTATGGACACTTCTAAATCGTTTAAGGCCAATGTCATTTAAATATTCAAATTAGAACCTGTTATACAATCTTTACATTTAATATCACATCTTTTAAGTAAACTTTAAAAACATTTTGCTTAGAATGGTTTTTTTTTTCGGCTTGCGTACACTCTAAATAAAGAACTATCATACATGTTGATTTCATATTTTCACAATAAATACATTATGGACATACGATGAAACTGTACTTACTATTTTTTATCATTGTTTATTTCATTTAGTATTTATAGTATTTGAAACTGAATTTTTAAACATTATTTTAGCTGTTTTAAAAATTGAAAACCTTGGTGTCGTATTTACGATACTTTTTAAAGCTTTAAATAGATGGAGAATTATACTTAACTATTGTTTTCAAAAAAGTAAAACTTAGTAATGAAACTCACTTTACGTTGTTGTTTCTGCTTATGGTGTGCCATAAAAATTTTTAAATTTTTGAAACAAGCTCTCCCTTTTCGTTTATATAAAAAGTTCTTATCGTTTATAAACAAAGTCAATTCAGCAAAACTAATTAAATTAAAATAGAGAACATATACTGGAAATTTTACTGGAAAAGATAAGATCCCCTGATATGATAATGTGAAAAATAAATTTTCCATTTAAAGTTTGCTTAAAGGTGTGATAATTCACTGCAGCATTAACGGGTTTCAGTCCAACAGAAACTCCATGATCAAAGGGTTTTATTTGGGTTGGAGTTCTTCGGTCTACTTTTTTTTATGCGAGAGCTAAAGAACCGGGACCTACTGCTTGAAGCCGATTCCGAAAGGTTACGAACATCCATGCCGTTAGCAAGATACTAACCTGCGCACTCCTCTACTGAATAGCTCTCTACCATTCGGCAATCGTTCGGGTCAAGATTTAAGGGAATGTTAAATTACCCACTTCTTCAATTCACCGATTTTAACGTGTAAATTACCCTTTCCTTCAGTTCATCCATTTTAACTTGAAAATTACCCTCTCCTTCAGTTCACCGATTTTAACGTGCTAATTATCCTCTCCTTCAGTTCATCGATTTTAACGTGTAAATTACCCTCTCCTGCAGTTCATCCATTTTAACTTGAAAATTACCCTCTTTTGCAGTTAACCGATTTTAACGTGTAAATTACCTTATCCTTCAGTTAATCGATTTTAACGTGTAAATTACTCTCTCCTTCAGTTTATCGATTTTAACGTGTAAATTACCTTATCCTTCAGTTCATAGATTTTAACGTGTAAATTACCCTCTCCTTCAGTTCTCCGATTTTAACGTGTAAATTATCCTCTCTTTCAGTTCACCGATTTTAACGCATAAATTACCCTCTTCTTCAGTTCACCGGTTTAAAGTGTAAATTACCCTTTCCTTCAGTTCACCGATTTTAACTTGTAAATTACCCTCTCCTTCAGTTCACTGATTTTTACGTGTGCTATCCGGACTAGCCTGATTAACCGAGTTATTTTTTTATTTCTTAGCATCATAATATTCGGGGTTTTAATAAATTATCCTTCTCTCTGGAATTTAACAAATAAATAATCACTTTCCTCCGAAACATTAAGATCTCTCTCTTTTAACTTTTTATTTATTTACGACAGACACTCCCACGGTTCGGGCGATATTCCAGATATTATTTGTTCCTCAGACGACCGATCGCATGAATCTTTCTCGTTCACCGTGATGCAATGCGTGCTACTTGAACCGATTTCTCTCGAGAGCGCACCATATCGGGAGATAAGCAGACGGTGGGCAGTCAGAATGAATCATTCACTGTGCCTTGGCGAGATTTATGAGGACGGATTGGGAGGAAATTTGCTCGCCATGGACCGTTTGTTTATGGGCTCCCACATGTTCGGTGCGTGCTGGAAATCAGGTCTCGTCATCTGGGAAAAAGCAATTTCTACAATTTCGCACATCACGGCTACGAAATTACTTAATAATATATTCGACATCTATATCTATATATAGTCTTGAATTCCAGATTCATCAAGTATTTTACATCCACAATTGCAATTTCATCACTAGATCACTTATGACACATGACGCTACAGGTCTCTACGGTACACGAGGGCTAACCTCGTGTACCGTAGCACTCAAAACCAAACCAAACCATGGTGATATATCTTTACAGTATAACTAATTTAAAATCATATAATTAAAATTATGTTGTAAATTGAAAAAGAAAAAAGAAGGATGTAAAATTTATCATTAAGAATGTTAAAAAAGGATAACAATATTAATTAAATTATCCCATATATAAAAATAGCCAATAGCTAATAGGATTAGCAACGTTCAAAATCCATCTCTTATCTCCTTTTCTAGCATTTAATGCCATTATTTTAAGCCCTATTTTCCCCTGTTAAGAGCAGGCGATTCAATTTCCAATTTATCACGTAATAAATAGGTAAAAATGACATTTATTTTCTAGCCTTATGACGTCATTCCTTTAACCATCTCCTTTAATTATTTCTTATTTTAAATTATTTAAATATCGTCTGCATTTTATCACTGAACTTGGATATTGCGTAAATAATTTTCTTTTCTATTTGGCTTAAATAATAGATTAGGTACGTGTGTGATAATTTTAAATTTAATCATCGATTATTTTTCGTTGCAATAAAATTTTATCACCGGTTTTAACAACAAATTCTACCTCAGGGTGTAGTAGAAATGATAGTCTCACTCCTTTACTTCCATTAATCACTGTGGCAAAAAATAGGGAAGAACTTAACGATAATTTCGACATAGCTAAGAAAACTTTGAATTATCTTTCTAAATGAATTCAACGTGATTCTAAACTTCATTCACAGTATCGAGAGACTTTAGAAGAGTATGAAGATAAATTATTGATACCAGATAATTCTCAGCCAAAAAACTAACCATTTTTTTATCTACTTCATAGGATACTTTACAATTTTGGAAAATTAAAAATTTTACTGATCTCGTTATATGATGGGCTATATGCTAGTTTTATATACTAGTAAATAGCCCGTCATATGACGGGATCAGTGAAGTTTTTAATTTTCCAGAATTGTAAAGTACCCTATGAGGCTGATAAAAAAAATGGTTTGTTTCTAGGCTGAGAATTATCTGGCACAAGCTCAATAATTTATCTTTACTGATCGCATGTTAGTTTCCAACTGTAATTTTTCTTGTCATATTACGTGATAAGATGGACAGCAGATTTTTGACAGTGATTATTTGGTGTGAATGATGTCCAAAATTGAGCTAATCGATTGCAAACCGTGTGGTTATGTATAAAAAAACAAACACACAAACGAACAAACTTCTTAATTTTCAAAGATATATAACTTAAACGCTAGATATTTATTAGTCCGCGAAATAGACTCCTAGACGTCTATGAAAAGATTTTCTTGTTAATACCGGTGATAAAGTTTCATTGCACCAAAAAGTAATAGATGATTCAATTTAAAGTTATCACATATGTACCTAATCTATTATTTAAGCCAAATATAAACGATAATTATTTACGTAATTTAGTTCAGGGATAAAACGTGGGAAAATAATGCAGACGATATTTAAATAATTTAAAATAAGAAATGATTAGATGAGATGGTTGAAGGAATGACGGCATAATGCTAGAAAATAATGTTAATTTCATTTACTTATAATGTGATTAATTGATTAATTTAATCACCTGCTCTTAACCGGGGAAAATAGGGCTCGAAATAATGGCATTAAACGATCGAAAATGAGGGAAGGAGTGGATTTCGAACGTTTTAAAGACAACAGTATATTTTTCTCTTTGATATGAAGCATATTTATACCAATTTATTCTTGAATCGAATCGATAGTTTAGAAGAAGATAAACTTTACTCGTTTTGAATTTTGCTAACTGATCAAGAATCTAGCATGGACACCTCTATCCATTCCAGATCCAACTGCTTCTTAAATTTGAGGACAAACGGACAGATAACTTAGGCTATTATTATGTAGGAAATGAGTCATAATATAGATGCACTTGTATCGATATGTAAGACTTTACCGAGCTATTACAAATAGTTTTAAGGAATCTTGCTCACAAACTAAACAGTCAGTTGTGGACACCTGACTTTCTTGTACGTTTATTAAATTATACACAATTTTTTTATTCTGATTGTAAATATAATAGTCACCGAAATGATCATTCGTCCATTTCCTTCAAGGCTAAAGCCTTGAAAGAACGCTTTATAAACACGATTTTGATAATTTTCTATGCAGAAAAGCTATATTTCATACTAAATTTTACTTTCAAATGATGAAATATAGTTTTCACTATAGGTATATATTAAATCTTTCATGACACTAAACGTCGAGTCAATTTTATCCCAATCCTTTTGGGTCATTGTCGAACAATGGCCGAATGGCTAGGTCGCTGACTTTCAGGACCGGAGTTTATGAGTTCAAATCTCAGTGTGGCAGGGCTGTTCGTGGCCTTTCGGAACCAGCTTTAAGCAGTAGGTTTCGGTCTCATAAGCACTCCTGTTACGATGAGTGACTAGGCAATGTGGTCAGTCCAAGCCAGAAGTTACGACCATTGGAGCTAATTTCTGCAGTCCAACCAAAGGGACCACATTCCCTAAAGGAACCACCGCTAGATTTTTTTCTAAAAAAATGCTGCCTTCAGCAGCTTTTCCTTTATTTAAATATATAATAACTAATTTTAATTTAAGGTCTCGTTTTTTACCCCTGGACCTAATTCATGAGGTTTTATTGGGTGTTTTTGAGCAAATCGATGGGGGTTCCGCAAGGTGGGCCAGATTTCCGTTGCAGTGCCTTACGACGATGATTCTAAGGCCCAGGACTGCGACAGTCACCTCTCTAAATTTTCCTTCTCCTCCTTTAGGCTGTCCGGATTATGTCCTTCAAGTGCAACACGCAATATTCCTCAGGCTACAAGAATAGCCTTCTTTTCGTCCCGCTTGGTTCGCGTCACCCTCACTGATTCCGGCTTCACCAAGAGATCCGCTAGGGCATCCAATAGTCTTCCAGATTCTTCCAATGACCACTACTCTGCTGCGTTCGCTCGTCAGTGGGTGCTACAACGCGAGCATCGGGCATTTTGAAGGGCTCTGACCGACTGGGCCACCTGGGCCCGAATTGATGCTTGATTGCCTTATAAACCTCGTGTTGCCAAAAAAAAAAGTAGATCGTGGCCTTCCAAACCAAACCAAAATGACCTCTTGGGTTGTTTTCCAAAATCAGTTCACTGATCTCAGATATCGGCTGAAAAATCTCTTTTTAACAAACCAAACACGTAAATGTTCATAGGACTAGTGTCTGATTGTTTTACAGTTATTTCAATAAATTGAAGTTCATTTTACTTGTATTTAGATATTACTGCGAAATTATTTTTTAGTAACTTTTAATTCCTCCAGGAAACTTATTTTTTTTTATTACAACATCAAATGGGCTGCTACTCAAGACGATTAGCTACACTACTAGATTATCTAATGACTTCACTAGAAGTGCATTATGGCACTTTGGGTTATGTCGAAGATGGGAGCTACTCTGGAGGGGATTTTCATCCTAATTATGTAGCCAGCCGAAAAAAATCGACTTTTCCGATCGTTTGGAGTCTCTGTGAGTTGCAACCGTGAAGTTGTGAAGCACCCGAAGCATCTGATGGAAGTAGATGCTCATGGGAAAAGTAAGAAGTTAGCTGGAGTAATAGCGGTCTGTGATAAATGTGTCAATTTGTTTTTGAAAGGTCTTGGAAAATTTTTGAATGAGTGTTATTTGTTTTATTTTTAGATTAATTTGGGTGTGGGGTGCACAGAGGGCTTTCTCTCTTTTGTGATAGGGATCTTTGCTGACCTCTATCGCTGGATTTCGTTTGAAAGGAAAGGTTCTTCCTTTTTGATTGTCTTTTTTTTAAAATGTAATGTTAGTTTTTCTGTGTTTTAGAGAGGCAGTTGTAATCCATATCACGGATACTCTTACCTAAGTATTACATACTCTTTATTAAAATTTTATTGTAATGGAATTGCAACTTTGACTCCATCTTCTATTTTGTTGAATGTGATTTTTTGAATGATTTTAATAAGATCAATGAATAAGATCGATGCAATATAATAACATAGGTATGCAATTAAGAAATATAATTTTATAGAGGTTAGATACTGTTAATTTTAGTTCGTTATTTTATATAGACAGAATGTAATTTTTTTAAAATGATTTTGATAAAAGCAATGAATAAGATCAATGTAATGGAATAATAACACAGATATGCAGTTAAAAATATTATAATTTTATTGAAGTTAGATACTGTTAATTTTGTCGTTATTTTATGTGTGCAAAATGCAATTTTTTCTGAATGATTTCGATAAGATTATTGAATAAGATAAATATAATATAATATTAACATGCATGTGCATTTAAGGAATATTACTATTTTATAGAGGCCAGATACTGTTAATTTTACTTTGTCATTATTTTATGTATGCAAAATGTAATTTGTTTGGATGACTTTGATATTAAACTATTTAAATTATCAATGTATCATTCGATTCATAAGAACTCATTCTAATTCTAATAAATAATTTTAAAGAATTGAGTTATTCAATTTAATCGAATTAAGAGTATTATTCTAGATATTTTACTTACCAATGAAATCAACATTTAAAACAATTTTTTCTTATCAGATATATAAACTATTTCAGATTAAGTCTTTGCTAAATAAACACAGTTGAGTAAAACGTGCAAAAAGATTGACTGACTGACTGATTAATCTTAACCAACCCCCAAAGCGGGTTTGTGGTTGCAAATGCCATGGTTCCTGGTATCTCCACATCCATCGCTGAACTTTATTTAGAACATTATTTCTGCTATTTGTACATACTGCTGCAATATTGGAGGATTTTTAAGATTTCTTAACATCAGTAGATTCAATTTCAAATCAACTTAAATAGTTTTTACTGTTGCTACATTTTTCAAGCATATATATCATTATTTCTTATTTTAATACATTTTCCATTAGTATTACAGTACTTTTTTTACATCATTACGATATTGTTTACATCAATTACACATATTGTATGTACAAATTTTATTTTAACACGTTGACGGACACTTGCGTCTATAACCGTCGAAGTTCATTATATGGCATGACGGCAATAGCCGTCCAGAACGAAACGGTCCTTTTTATGACACTACGGCTATAGCGGCACAAATGTGTATTTACCGGCTTACAAATAGAAGGCTAGTGTCATGTTTTGAAAGCAATTTTTTTATGTTAAATTTCTTTCATTAATTGTTACACGACTTGCAGCTTCAGTATGCACGTGGTTGTGAAGGGAGTAGCGCGATTGTGTTTTCTCTTCAATTTATAGTTGTTATTGATTTCTTGTATAATTACCAAAAAATATTTTGTTGGACACAAAGATTTGCTTATTTGAGTCATTAAACCTGTCATTTATGTTTTTAAATTTTTAGTGTTATAGTCACCATCGTCCCATTACTTAGTGTCTAGAGTCCACTGGCGCCATGACGGTTATAGCCGCAACCGAATTAAAGATGATGAATGAATCAAAATTAAATTTATTTAAGAAGAAAAAGTAAAACTATACTTCTAATATTCTAAAAACTACAAAAACATATAGCCTTAATTTTTGAACTTAACTTGTTCCGACTGTCCGGCAATGTGTTAAATAATTCGCATATTATATGAATTAATAAATAAGTTATTAATTCATATAATATGCGAATACTTTTTAGTTGATGCGAAGACTTATTCTCGAATGAACCAAGGTGGTTCAGTCGGTAAAGCCATCGATTTCGTAACCGGAAGATTGTGGAATCGAGGCTCAAGACTACCAAGCACGTGTACATTAATAGCTACTGGGATGTGTTTCCACATTTCGAAAACCGCTGGTGTCGTGGATGTTCGTAGCTGTTTGGAATCGGCTTTAAGCAATAGGCCTCGGGTCTCATAGCTCTCTTGAGCAAAACTGTAGACCGTAGCGTTCCAAACCAAACTAAACCCTAATAAAATGGTCAAAAATTTTACCTCAGCGTTGAATGGTCGAATACTTATTAAGGCAAGTGTCGTCGTGTTATTAAAAAACTAATCAATTGGAATACTTTTTTTTTGAGAAGTTCATTTAATGAGTAGCCATGGAGTTATCTACCTTTTTCAATTGCCTTTTTCAAAATTAATATTTTACTCTACATCCTGTTACAAATTACACAGTAGCAAGCAGGCTTATTATACTGAAAATTCCAAATCTTTATCCCAAAATACTAACGAGATGCATAGATATAAAATCATTTCCTTAAAATGGAAACAACTTTATATATTTTTTTTCTACAAATGTTTATATATTTATCCACAAATTTTTTCAATTTATAATTTCTTAACAAGAGATAAAAACGAAAATCTAGAAGTATCGAGTATAAATACGGTAAAATAATGTACACAGATAATTTTTGAAATTGTGATAATGTTTTAAAAATGTTACAAAAGTTAATTTTTTTTTTCAAATAACAGCAGGAGACTTGCATGATAAACATTCATCCATACACCCTAAACAGTTCTTGTCGGCTTAAAGCAAACGTTAAACCTCTTAACCTCTAATAAGAAATTTCACTTCCACAGAATAATATACATTGAACCTCCTGTTTGTTTACAAAAAGAGCTAAATGATTATTTTCTTATATTTCAGTCATTTTTGTCATACCCGCGCTAAATTTCAAATGATCGATCAGCTAATCTTAGTAGTGTCATCTCAGAAACCTTATTTCCAGCCGAAACGGAGAAAAGAGTAATCACAAAGCAAAACGCGTCATTGCAGCATCGAGGAGTAATTCCGCTATGTTCCGTAAACATATACCTTTTCGGGAAAATGCCGACAAGTCGTGTGGGTAGCAAATGCTGAATCACGCCAATATTTTACACGTACGATTAAAGTTCCTCATTTACTGTTACCGTTGCCCCGAATACCCACTGTCTCACACTTCAAAGATTTATACCATGGTTCTGAAACTTTTTATCCATTTTCTTACTACATATAAAGCAACGAAACCCCTAAATAAATATTACTTAGGGAGAAACTAAGGGCCTCTTATTTTTCACTCACTAAACATATAAAAAACCCAAACAGTATAAAGCAGTATATAAATGTTGGTAGTACTTACAAAAGGTGAGGTGGAAGCAAAAATGTTTTAATGAAATGATACAAGTAAATGATGAATTGATGAAGATTTCACATATTTCTTGTTGTACAGTCACGTCTTGTTTGAATGACTTAATGTCACATCACTTTTCCGTTCTTTAAGGTTGTGCTTCTGAGATATTAGTACGCACCGAACGATGGCCGATTGGTTAGGGTGCTGACCTTCGGTACCGCAGTTTGTGGGTTCGAATCCCACAGTGTCATGGATGTTCGTAGCAGTTCGTAATCGGCTTTAAGCTGTAGGTCCCGGTCTCATTAGCCCTCGTGTTGTAAAAAGTAGACCGTAGTACTCCAAACCAAACCAAACCAAACCTGACATATTAATTATATGTGAGGGATTAAAGAAAAATTGGAAAATTCACTAAGGTATTTTCTTTAAAATTTTCATGATGCTTAAGAATTTCTTCAGGAACTCCTTGAGGGTCATTGCAGAACCTTAGGGGTACGCGGAACACACTTTAAAAAACCTCTAAATTCAGTATACATATAAGTACATGTATATTCACATCGCCTGCAAGAAAGCGTACCCAGGGTGTGTGTGTGTGTGTGTGTGTGCAAAAAGGATATATGCACCCTCGGAGATTTTTTTCTCGAAACTGAAAAATGAAATTTTAAATTCTGTCTTCCTTTTTTTTTGTTAAAAATTCCATAGAACTACAATAAGAATTATGTTAAAATAATTTGGTTTTGTGAAAAAGTGTTTTTTTTCCTACAAACAGGGTTAACTGCTACAGAAACTTTACAAGAGTGCAATGTAGAAATTTTCCCGATTATCCATACACTTTTAAAAATTTTAGTCACTTTGATAGGTACAACATGCACAGCTGAAAGATCCTTTTCAACTATGAAATATATAAAAATTATTTGAGAAACAGTACATCAGAATTGCGTTTAAATGGACTCTGCTTGCTGTATATCTATAAAAATATTCCTGTAACTGAAGATGAAGTTTTAATTATTTTACAAAAACAAAAGCGGAGGATAAATATAAATTTGTAAAAATTAATATGAATAAATTTTTTCAGTGCATTGTAATCGAATATTTTTAACCTTTTTTAAAAAAAAAATTGCAACTGCTTTTTTCAATCATTAAATGGTATTTTATTTTCAATGATAAAGGATTCTATCAATTCTAGTAAGTAAAAAATTTTGATTTCATACTATCTCTATTATTTTTAAAAAATTACCATATGAAAATCTTTATAACTTGGTAAAAATTATCAGATCATGAATAGTTTTACAAAGGAGAAGTTAAACTGATATAATGTATTCTTTAGTTTTTACAAAATGATAATAGTAAATTAAAGAAGCTTGTTTTTTCATGGCAATTATAGCTGCCTATATAAGAGAAGGTCTTAGATAAAAATGTGTTTTTGCATATTTAAATGTTAAATATAGTTTAAAGAACTGACTTTAGAAAATAGGGAGGGAAGCTCAATCCCCTTCTGCACTTTTCCATTTTTATGGGTGCCCTTGTTGCACTCCCCAAAATTAATTTCTGGGTACGCCACTGTCCCATTGTTTAAGTAAAACTGACCAAGTTAAAATGTGTTACTTTTGGACAATGGGTTTTAAAGATAGTCTAAAGCAGGGATGGACAAACAAGACACGAATCCAATATATTAGATAAGTGTCGCTCTAACCCAGAGATGGACAAACTTTTTCGGCCGCGTCTTAAAAATCGAAAGAAATTAAGTTTGGCTGGCCAAGATAAACTTTTCTAAAATTTTAAAAACAATATACAAGTACCTAACGGTTTAAATACGTTAATGAGATAAATGAAATTAAGATTTCATTTTTAAAAGTTCCTTATTCTGAGGTTCGAAGTGAGATGTACTGATTTTATGGAACGATGCTACATACTCATCTGTCAGTCTACTTCTGAAATTATTCTTTCTAACGTTCAAAGTTGAAAACACTTGTTCACATATGAGAAGCAATTATACCGCTGATCTTCTGTTCGTAGGATAATAAATGTGGAATATAATATTTAAGCAAAGTAGAAAAGGAGATGGATATATCATGTATAAATATATATTTCTTTTAATTTGCCTCGAACCGGCAACTTAAAATTCTATCCGCGGGCCGGAGTTTGCCCATCCCTGGTCTAAACAGTTAATGTTTTCCTTCTTCACTAAATGGAGTCTGTGGATTTTCACTATGTTTTAATGAAATAAATCATTTTAAGAAACAAACTTCTTGACACAAACAACTAAAAAAATCATCAACTTTAGCCAGGTATCTCAAAATATGCAATTTTTGACTTCGTCAATTTTACTTGTAATGTGCGTATATATGTATACACACAAACACACATACACACCGTTTATATATACTAATTGAATCAAAGGCTTTAAAACTCGAGTTTTAAAATAGTTTTGAAATCATTTTTAATATCAGTAAATAATTCTATTACCATAAGACATATCATATTGAATTCTTCAAAAACAGACTTTTTTTTATAAAAATAAAACCTTTTTTCATAAAAATTGAGACCTCAAACATTCTTTTTGAACGTTTTTGACGCTTTGCACATTAATCAGTCGATTTAATTTTTTTTAACTCAGTGCATATACAATGCATCATAACTGCACACTGAATTCCTCTTATGTTAAATGCAATGCATAAAAAATATACAATTTTACCAGTTTTTGAATAGTGTTTTAACTGATATCTTTGGATTGTGTTGCAGTATTAGGCTCTCTGTAAATTTGACACAATGTTTGACACTTTGAAAAAATTACTCATTTTAACAACAAGCAATTCAAGAAACGTAGCCTAGAAATTCGAAAAAAAAATTAAGAAAAATTTACTAAGACAATAATCTAACATTACCCATAAAGTTTAAAAAATCAAACGGAAATAAAAATAAGTTTTAAGTTTTACTTTTAAGTTTTTTAAGGGAATTTAGAACTTTTCGAACTCAAAAGTCATTATCACAACAGTATTTCCCTGATTTATCTTGAAAGATTCATCTTGATTTAGAATAAAATTTTTACAAGTTTCGTAATAAAACTCCAAAATCTTTAAAAATTGAGTAGTTTTCATTTAAAGTAATATATTTTAAAAATGTAAAATATATGCACACATACACCTACTAAATAAAGGAAATTTACTTTCAATACATATAAATTAGAGAAATAATTTCTACACATATGAAGCTAGATATTTTTTCTTTATCATGTGAGTTTTATCTGTTGTTTCTAATTTAAAGAGTATTTAGTTATTATTTGAAATAATATATTTTAATAATATATAATTTATAAACACAACAAAAGGTAATTTTTTACCTACACAACTTTTGAGATGTATAAATTAGAACAAAAACTTTTACATCAATTTGAAGTTAAGGGATTTTTTTTTATTCCGTGAGCCTTAATTATATCGATACAAGTGATATTATTTTTTATTGCATGATTAATACTAATTTTATTTCAGATTTCTTTAAGTTCATTATTTTTTAAATTAAAAACCTTAAAAGCCTTTAAAGTTTTGTGTGCAGAGTAAAATATAGATTTAGCTTCTATTTGATTAAAAATTTAATTGATTTATTTCAGTTATCTTACAAGCAAATGAATTTGTTTTTTAGTTGGAGAATATACTTTGTTTTTAAAAAATATGTTACTGAAAACAATCTAAAATTTATTTATTTTTTTTTCTGAAATAAAAAGGTAAAAAGAATACTATTAGGAAGATTTTTCCTTTCGAAAAGTACTGTGTCCTCTTTAAACAGGGAAATAAAACAAAATAAGATGTTTCAGTGAAATAAAATTATCACGCAATTGCAAAAATTTGATCGCCTTATTAAGGGCAAAAAGCGTACTGTATTTTGGATTAAATTATGTCATTTCGTTAACGAGGGAAATTGCTTTTTTGATGCGAGAAATTTCCCTATATATTATCCCTAAATATATATATATATATATAGCTTCTGGACAAATACTACGATCATTTCCTTCTAGATATCTCTTTTCAATAATGTAATCGCTCCCTTTTCATTAATAACTTCTCAATGCCAAAAACAACCGGCCGAGTTTTTTTCTCTTTTTTTTTGTTCTTTTGCGCCGAACCCCTTTTGGCCGGCTGCCAAGTCATTCTCGCTGTGGCCTACCTTTCGCTGGACACTGTCCACCGCACCTAACGAAAAGCCCAAAGGGATTTGGGATTCGCGGAAACGGCCACCAGAAAGTGAATGGAAATTTTTGAACATTCCATTACGTTAGGATAGAAAAATCGGTATGGACAGTACTGCCAAAAGTTTTTTTTTAAAGGTGATTCTACATTTGAAAGAAAAAAAAGAGTCGAAAAGGAGATTTGAGCATCGTAGAGATTTTAGAATGAAATAAATGACCATGGTTGTGATGCCTTCGAAGATAAAATATTGACTAGCAGTCGCCAAATGGTAGTACACTGACCACCCGTGGTTCGTGAAAAGGTTTTGGCTGTCATTCATCAACATTCAGATTGAAAAAATGAAAACTAACATCTTTGTCAAGATCTCCTTTTTGGCTTTCTATAAAGAAAAAATGAATACCCATCACTGAGTGAGAAAGCCTCTGAAAATTTTAATTCAATATAATTCAACAACAATTTAATATATTTGTGCGAAAAAAAAACCCAATTCCATCTGTTCCAGGAATTAACACTCGATATATCTCTCATGAAATGAGGGTTGGAGCGAAAACTTTACTTTTACTTAAAAAAAAAAAAAAAAAAAAAATTACGATATAGCTTTTTTGCTTTTGATATGTGCATTTTGTGTTAATAAAATAAGTTTCTGATTATTATTCTATAAATATATTTACTGCCTTTTTTATTTTAAATTCAGATAATTCATAGTTTCCCAAATAAAAACTATATATATAATGATCTTTGAAGATCTAAAGTTTGCTGACCGTTGGTCTAGATATAATTTCCCGAGATCGTCTAAATTCGGGGAAAAAGTTTGTTTAAAATTTGCTTCTACAGACTCAAAAGTTGTTGTATCTTCAAAAAATAAGTTTTTGAATTGCTCGAAAAATATTATCAGGGAAAAACTAAAAAGCAAATATTAAGCTGTAAAAAATGACTTATAATAATACTTTTGAATCATTTTTCCTCCCCCAACGAATTAGTCTGTTCATTTTCAAAAGATTTACTGAAATAATCTATTTTTCTCTAATATTTCTAAACATTCTTTTAGGGTTATAAATATTTATCCTACCTGTTTTCTTGACTTTTTAAATGACGTCGAAATGTTTTTCTTAAAAAAAAAATTTCACCCTGTGTTACATTAAAATAAGCCAAACGATGGCAGAATAGTAGAGCACTGCTCTTTGGTACCGGAGTTCGCGGGTTGGAATCCCGCTGTTGGCATGGATGTTCCTAGCCGTTTGCAATAGGCTTTGAGCATTAGATCATGGCTGTTAGGAGATAGTAATTTTACACACGTATTTATTTCCTAACTTACAATTACAAAAAAAAAATAACAAGTAAAAACATTTATATAATTAACAACGTAAGTGATGCCATTCTCAAAAAAGTGAAATGCTAGTTATTACTAGCACGTTTTTCATTCGCCGCAACAATGGCCTTCGTGTAGCAAAACAGTAGACCGTAGCGCTCCAAACAAAATAAACCTTGACATACCTACCAAGCTCTGTTCTTTGGTAACGGAGATAGCTGGTTCAAATCCCGTTGCTGTAACGGATGTTCGTAGCCATTTGGAATCGTCTTTAAGCAGTGGGTTCCGGTCTTATTAGCAAAACAGTAGACCTTAGCTCTCCAAACCAAACCGAACGGCTACGAACATCCATGCCATCGTACTATTTAGCCATCGTTGTGCCTGAAAAACGGATTTTGGGTCTCTCATGCAGGGAACTTTACAGTTTACAATAAATTCGAAAAGAGCGTTTATATGAAAAACTTCTTAACTAGGACAACGTATAGAAGTGAAACTTTTTAAACTAAGAATTTTAACTTCATAGACATAAGGATATTGTTAGGGTCACAAAAATAGAATGTCTTAAGTAGGAATTTTTTAAGTTATTATTATATGAAACTGGAGGAGTCGACCGCAATTTGTTAAAAGCAAAAGGGTTTTCGCCGCATTTCTCAATCAAAACACACGCACTCTCGCACGCAGCGCAATCAAAAATAAAACAGACCGCGAACCAGTCTGCCTCCGGGATCCCTACGCGCTCTTCATCTCTTTTCGGGTGTCACGTGGTGTCCGCCTCGTCCAATGGAAGTGGGCGGCCTGATCGAGAAACCACATGTTGATCCCCATCCCGTCTCGCTCACACACCAAACAACGACTCCAGGCTTCGCTTCGAACACGACGTTTTCGCGATTATGAAGATCACGGTAAGTGCGAGCCTTTTAATTTCGCGTCAGCTGTGACAGCGCCGCTTCTCCACGCATGTTGGATTACCTTTTCTTACCCATGGAATTTACCCAATTATGCTCTGGATATTGATAAGATTGAAACGCATGTGTATCCCGCAGTGATGGTGTTTTGATTTATTCTAGAGGAATGTGTGTTTACATTTTCAGAAAATTGTCGTTTATTTACTTGCACGATATTTGGGATATTATTATTATTTTAAGATTTAATGAATAAGCCAGAATGTTGTTTATGACTGAAAATTGAC
The DNA here is from genome assembly GCA_032207245.1 of Pardosa pseudoannulata. Taxonomy (NCBI): domain Eukaryota; kingdom Metazoa; phylum Arthropoda; class Arachnida; order Araneae; family Lycosidae; genus Pardosa; species Pardosa pseudoannulata. Next base: position 5,697,743 of record CM063498.1, read on the forward strand.
TGTTCATCACTTTTATGCTTATGTCTTACGATCATTTAATGCTTCAAATGAAGAGTGAGTAAGGAAAAATATTGACTGTCCGAACGAGAAATGAATAATAATTTCTATTTCTTTTAAGGAGTCTTACTTTGTCACAAAAGGCTAAATTTTATGTTACAAATTATTTTTTTGCTCCTCAAATACTCATCAATTTATAATGAATTTTTTACCTACAAATGCTTGAATTGTTTTAAATTTTTTTTCAGATCATAGAAAATAAAATTTTATGCTAAAAATACTGATAAGCTTGATTCATATTTTAAAATCAAAATTTTATTTATACTTCCTGTGTGCAGGATTTTAATAAAGATATGGGTGCCAGAAACAAAATTCCACTTGTTACGAAAAAGAATAGGGTCTATCTTGAATATATACCTCAAATAGAAGCTTTTTAAAAAGATTAATTCTTTTTTCATTGAATATGATTCAGATACTTTAAAAAAAGTAATATATTTTTTAAAAGTATACTTAAAATACAGTTATTTAATTTGTCAATTAATTTGAGGTATGAGTTATTCTAAGTAACAAATTGGATATATCTGCGAAATTTCACCAAAATGTTTCATAGAGTCTTTAAAATGTAATGCATTCAAGAGTAAAATTTTAGAAAATGAGAAAAATGCAATTAATGATCAAAATTCTTCCCTTTAACTGTGAAAGAGTAATTATACATTTAATCATTACTGGAGTTCTATTTGGAATTTCGAAAAAAGAATGGTACCAAAGTGCACAGAAAAAATTGTAGTTTAATATATCAAAAAATTGAAAAATCAAAATCTTTGTAGTTTTGAGAATTGTAATCTCTGTAGTTTAATTCCTGTAATCTCTTGAGGTATAATGAATAAGCCAGAATGTAGTTTATGACTGAAAATATACTTATCACTTATATGCTTATATTAGATGTCTTATGATTATTTAATGCTTCAAGTAATAAGTGAATAGAGTAAAATAGCGACTGTTCGTTCCAAAGAGAAATGAATAATTTTCTTTTAATGCTGAGATTTGTAGTATAAATGTATATATGATGTATCTAACTATAGAAATAAGAGTATATGTACACATACGTGTACTTATAAATTCGTACTCGTATATATATTTCTACACATTAAATGAAATATATTCCAAATATTACCCCTCTTTCGGATACATGCACACACACACACATATACTGTAACTGATTGTGTAATCATTGAAATAGCGTGATCATTAGATTATATTCATTGACCAAAACGGAAATGTAAATTAATTTTCTCTCTTTAAAAATTTAAAATATCAGTATATATAATATCAGTTTAATATCAGTATAAAAATATTAGTATAAAAATATCAGTATAAAATTATTAGTATAAAAATATCAGTGTAAAAATATTAGTATAAAAATATCAGTATAAAAATATCAGTTTTATATCAGTATAAGTTGTCTCCAAAATTTATAGAAATGAATGCATATCTATCTACCTTTCAATCTCTTTTTATGTTTATTTGAATAATTTATAAATCATTATTAAGCCAGTTCTATTTTCTGGTCATGGTAAAATGACTAGTTCAACAGGTGTTCCAAACAAAACTGTTAAATAAAAAAGTAAAGAATAATTAATTGCAATGAATTAATGTTTTTCATTTTACAAATGGAATACACAGTACTTAGGTAAGTATCTGATTAGTAAACAGGTTTTAAAAAATCAACAATGTGACAGATGCTTATTTAAAATATAATAATACGTTGTATTTTATGTGATTCATTCATTTCACTAAAATAATAAATGCGATATTAATAATTTTTCAGGGTGAAGGAATAAACACATAATTCTAGTAAAATTTTTAAACGTGCTTTATTTATTATGAATGTAAAATTTTTGCTGTCTTATTATTAAAAATATTTTTTAAACAAAGTTAATTATAGAAAATAAAAAATAAATGTATATTTTAGCCATTAATATAGCTTAAAATATTTATTGAAGTTTGGAAATGGGTATTGAAATGTATTCGTAAATATAACAACAATAAAAATAAAAATAATTAAAATAAGATTAAAAAACTCGGTTTAAATGAAAATGTACTAACATGGAATAAAAAATTATATTTTTTAAACTAAATAATTAAGTGTAAAATGATATCGGACATAATAGTGAGGAACAGATGGCAAGCATTTGGTTATTTTTTTATCTAAAGAGAAATTGGGTTGCACTTTTTTCTTTTTATATTCTTCCCTAAATAACAAAACTTATTTACTATTCGAACGTATTTATATTTTACTTAATTAACTGAACGCGCAGTAAATTTATTTATTTTAAAGGGATTATTTATTCATAACTGTACCGGATGTTTCATGGAATTTTATCGAAAATCAGATTTTTAATGTTTAAAACTTTTGTAGTTCAAATACTTAGAAATGAATATGAAAATGACTAAGCAGTAAAAGAAAAATTTTGGTCCGTCACTTTTTCGAAAGTTATTTATAGTGGATATTTATAAATGTCCACTGATTATCAAATCATGTCTATGATTGGTGAAATAAAAAATGCTTAGTTACTATTTTAATTAGAAATTTTCTAAATGTAAAATATAAAAAATTAAACAAATGCTTACTGTAAAACATAACAAACTAAAAAAATTAGGGGAACAATAACTATTTTGATTTAATATAATAATTTATTTCTTTTTAATCACGTCCACGGTCTTCTTCTATAGAATATACAAACGTATCTTTCTCAGTGCTTAAATAAAAGTTTTCAAGAAACAAACGTGAATGACTTAAAAAAAACCCCTATAAATTAAAAAAAAGTTTTCATAGCCTGATGTTTCTCACTGCCAACTTCTTGAGGGACATCTTGCTAAAAAACAAGGTATATGTACAAACTGTAATTTTTAGACTACTTGTAATTAACAAGAAAACTATAAAAAGTGCTCTAAAATGTAAAAATTTTGTTTGAGTTTTTAGTTATGCCGCATGCAAATAGATGGTAATACTAGTTTAAAATCTCTGGGATTCCAAGTATGCTGAACAGCTTTTTACATTTAACAAACTGATTTTACTTTTTGCTTAGTCTAATTTTTTATAATTGACTATTGTATTGTCACCGGAATCGAACCTACGTGCAAAATTTCAGAACTCTAACTAGTCAGGAAGGTAGTTAAAATTGATTTCAAAATATCCACTGATACACAAGAGAAATTAAGTGATTAAAAATATTAATAGAAAATTCTGCAGAAAAATATTTTGTGCGCTGACTTTCCTGCTTTTAAAGGCCGATCAATGGCTGAATAGTTTGAGCGCTTATCTTCTGTACCGGAGGTCGTGGGTTCGAATCCCACTGTGAAATAGATGTTCAAAGCCTTTTGGAATTGGTTTTGGCAGTATGTCCCGGTATCATCAGCTCTCGTGTAGCAAAAAGTAGACCGTAGTTCTCAAAATCAAAACCAAATTAAGCCTGCTCTCAAAGAGAATAAAAGCTACTTCTTATCAATTCTTTTGCAGAAAATTTATAAGCTGGTTTTGATAAAAGATAAAACACACACTTATACATTAACGCCTTAAATACTGTGGACGTATATATACGGCTTTCACATTTGGTGCTTTAACAGATTTGGGCATACATATAAGCCTTAGAACGTTTGTAATTTACTACTTGTCAGTAACAGTACTCACTTATACGTAAATTAACGTATACAAGGTATACGCATAGGCATTAATAGGCAGTTAATGCATTGACAGCTTGTAAGCCCGTGTTAGTTAAGAATTTAAAAGTGGTCTTAGCCCGGCTCACGAACCACCTGCTGATCTCCAGCGTTCTTATGCAAATAAAGTACGTGTATGAACTATAAATTAAAAATCGTTATCTCACATAAGTAGTTATTTAATTTAATATCTTGTCAATTAAACTTAACGTTATTCAAAAACATAAAAAATCATATAAACATTTTATAGGAATCTATCCAACAGTTTTGTGTGAAGATAAAATTCTTGTGAATGCTGTACTTCTATTTGGTCAGCTAACCACGCAATGACGTTGTACCGAATTGAGGAGAATGTTGTATTGTATCCTAAAGACAAGCTTTTGTTTTATTAGAGAATGGCGTGATTCGTACGGAACTTCTGTTTTCACACCTATTCTGGGTCATTAGACTCAGATTCCAGAGAAGGGGTACAACCAGTAATTATGACTCTTTATATGGTTATAAATTGGAATGGGGGAGATCACCCATATATATATATATATATATATATATATATATATATATATATATATATATATATATATATATATATACATGTATATATATATATATATACATGTATGTATATAAATATACACATATATGTATATACATATATGTTTATACATACATACATATGTATATTCATATGTATATATACATATATATGCCTGCAAATATATACACACACACATATATATATATACATATATACACACACATATATATACACACACACACATATATATATATATACACACACATACATACATGCATATATCCCTATCTATATATCTATCTATATATATGTATATGTATATATGTATATATGTATATATATATATATATATGTATATATATGTATATGTATATATATATATATATATGTATACATATGTATATATTAGTGATATAAATAATTATTTTAAAAATTATATTTTATTATGGGCAGATGTCACTGGTAATTGTATATATTCTTATAGGTTTTAAAAGCAATGTAAATTCCATATGATATTAAAATAAATTATGAAATCATTAAAGATTAATCACGAGTTTGATAAAATATAGGAAGAAATAAATATTAAGCTAATCGAAATTGATGGAAGATATGCGATACGGACGTGCATTATCTTCTAAAAGTGAATTGGAATTTAGGCTTCCCTATGTAGTGTCCGAGAAATATGCCAATCAGCTGAGAGAAAAGGAAAGCGGTGTCTATTTGGGTAGAACATCGATATTCTTATCACGGCTTTTTTTGACAGGCCGAGAGTGAATCGGGCCGGCCGTGACGTCACATCCGTCGAACGAAAATAACAGCTGACACTTAAAATGGACCTAAACATATGTTGGCAGCGTGGACGGCTTATCTACTGATGTCACGGGATTATCAGGATCTTAAAAAATATCCAATTACAACAAAATAAATAAAAATGCGTAAAATAAGAAAAAAAAATTAAATTTTTTTTGCCGAAGTAGATGAGTAATTCCGTTTATATCTAAAGACGGCCTCTCGTATTAAATGTTCTGTACACTATATTTTTTTAAGATGGCAAACTATTTTCGATCAGATTCATTAATTTTATGTTTCTATTTTCATTTAATTATAAAATATTTAAATTCTTCTTAATACTTACAAGGTATTCCGTGATGTATATACATTATATATGTAAATGTGTATATATATGTATGTGTGTGTTTGTGTGTGTACACATAAATATTGTATATATATATATATTACCTACAGATATATGTATATATATATATATATATATATATATATATGTATATATATATATATATATATATATATATATATGTGTGTGTGTGTGTGTGTGTGTGTGTGTGTGTGTGAGAGAGAGAGAGAGAGAGAGGAGAGAGAGAGAGAGAGAGAGATAGAGAGAGAGAGAGAGAGGTTTAAAAATAGAGGTTAAGAATTAAGCGAGGTATAATTAAAAATAGTTAGAACTTATTAACGACAACGTAATAGTCGACAGACACACCCTCGAGTGGAACTATAAAGAGTAAAAGAGCTGAAGTAGAAGTACACATAGGAATTTTGCTTAGGTAGCAACGCCAAGAGAGACAGTTTTGAGCGAGAACTCGGGCTGATAACTTCCTCCACGCTTGTCGTGGCAAACTATGAGAACAAAGGATTTCTAAATGGCATAGCTATGGACAGAAGGATTACAATAAAGAAGTTTTTATATATGAAATCAAATGTGTCTTCCATGCCTTAACCGCTCGTCCGTATCAATTAATATTATATTTGTACTAAAGTATGTTTGTCTTTTTGCATATTTACATGGTTTATCGTAGATTTAAACAATTTTAATCAGCCATTCTGTGAAATCAAGAATAAATTATTATACAATATCCAGATCTCCTCTGTCCATTGAGTCACAAGATTTAAGTCTTTAGCTCAACGCAATCGACGGTGTGCGTTATTTTCCTGTTTAATCTCGTGAAATAAATGTGTTAGTTAAAGATTCACACTCTCATACGTTTGACAATTTCAGTTAATACAGAAAAAAAGCAGATTATATTGCAACAGTTTTTGTATTAATATAGAGTACCTAAGCAATTACAAAATTTTTACTTGCTAAATTATTTGCTTCATCAAATTATGAGGAAATGGTCATCTTAGATTTATCATCTTAGATTTAAAAGGAATTATGATTATTTTTAGTTTGATTTTGAAGATGAATTGTAACGTATTTTTTAGTTTAATGGCGTTAAAAATATTTAAACTTATATAATTCATGTCTATTTATGAATTTATGTTTAGTCTAAAAAGAAAAACTAAGTATATATAGATTTTACCTGAAACGTTATTTTGAATACAACTTTAAGAATTATGAAAGTAACGGAAGTTACAATCATTATTGTTAAAATAACAACAAAAAATAAGTAGTTTTCAAGCATACCTTTGTTAGCGAATTTATCAATAAATGATTAGAAAAACCCTAGTTTTGAAATATTACATAAACATTAATTGCATCTGAAAATTTTAGAAGCACATATTTCAATCTGAGTAGCTGTAAAGTAAAAAGTAGTTAAATATTTAAATGTTTAGCTATTATATTTTAATTGCTTAAGTTATATAATAAAAAATTAAAATGGTTATAAAATTATTATAAAATTATATTAAAAAACAATAACAGCTACAATGACTGTCACTCTGATAGTATTTATAATTTGATAAAAATTAAATATATGTATATACATATATATATGTATACATGAGTATATATATATATGCTTACATATATATATATATATATGTATATATATAGTATATATATATATATTATATATGTATGTATGTATGTATATATATATACATATATATACATATATATACGTATATATATATATATATATATATATATATGTATATATATATATATATATATATATATGCATGTCTATATGTATGTCAGATATCTACTAAATGACACTAGAGTCCTGAATATATTTTCATAACTTTATTCAAATCTCAGAGTACACTACTCATCAATCATCTTCAATGGCATCGCACATTGGCGTCTAACTTTTAATAAAAGCAGGCTTAGCTGCTTCGGGTAGCCGCAGCTCTGTCTGGTGAATGTGCACACTGCTCTCTGCCCAGATCACTGCGCGTGAGCCATATTTA